>JAZGTH010000138.1:0-637422 GCA_036877525.1 Chromobotia macracanthus | reverse complement strand
CATTTGGCTGATCTCTCTGTAGATGGTTGGAATCCTGACTCCTTTTTACCCTGGACTATACCATTGTTTGTCATGAGGCTGGAATCCTGACTTGTTTTTACCCTGGACTGTACCATTGTTTGTCATGAGGCTGGAATCCTGACTGAAGCTGATAGACAGACTTAGGTGTCTTTCTCATTTGGCTGCACTCTCTGTAGATGATTGGAATCCTGACTCCTTTTTACCCTGGACTGTACCATTGTTTGTCATGAGGCTGGAATCCTGACTTGTTTTTACCCTGGACTGTAGCATTGTTTACCATGTTGTTGGAATCCTGACTGATGCTGATAGACAGGCTTAGGTGTTTTTCTCATTTGGCCGTACTCTCTGTAGATTGTTTGAATCCTGTCTCCTTTTTAGCCTGGACTGTACCATTGTTTGTCATGAGGCTGGAATCCTGACTTGTTTTTAACCCTGGACTCTACCATTGTTTACCATGAGGCTGAAATCCTGACTCCTTTTTACCCTGGACTGTACCATTGTTTGTCATGAGGCTGAAATCCTGACTTGTTTTTACCCTGGACTGTAGCATTGTTTACCATATTGTTGGAATCCTGACTGAAGCTGATAGACAGGTTTAGGTGTTTTTCTCATTTGGCTGATCTCTCTGTAGATGGAATCCTGGAATCCGGACTCCTTTTTACCCCGGACTGTACCACTGTTTGTCATGAGGCTGGAATCCTGACTTGTTTTTTTCCCTGGACTGTACTATTGTTTGTCAAGATGCTGGAATCCTGACTTGTTTTTACCCTGGACTGTAGCATTGTTTACCATGTTGTTGGAATCCTGACTGAAGCTGATAGACAGGTTTAGGTGTTTTTCTCATTTGGCTGATCTCTCTGTAGATGGTTGGAATCCTGACTCCTTTTTACCCTGGACTATACCATTGTTTGTCATGAGGCTGGAATCCTGACTTGTTTTTACCCTGGACTGTACCATTGTTTGTCATGATGCTGGAATCCTGACTTGTTTTTATCCTGGACTCTACAATTACTTGCCATGTGGTTGGAATCCTGACTCCTTTTTAGCCTGGACTGTACCACTGTTTGTCATGAGGTTGGAATCCTGACTTGTTTTTACCTTGGACTGTAGCATTGTTTACCATGTTGTTGGAATCCTGACTGAAGCTGATAGACAGACTTAGGTGTTTTTCTCATTTGGCTGTACTCTCTGTAGATGGTTGGAATCCTGACTCCTTTTAACCCTGGACTGTACCATTGTATGTTATGAGGCTGGAATCCTGACTTGTTTTTACCCTGGACTGTACCATTGTTTGTCATGATGCTGGAATCCTGACTCGTTTTTAGCCTGGACTGTACCATTGTTTACCATGTGGTTGGAATCCTTACTCCTTTTTAGCCTGGACTGTACTATTGTTTGTCATGAGGCTGGAATCCTGACTCCTTTTTAGCCTGGAATCTACCATTTTTTGCCATGAGGTTGTATATCTGTCTTTTGTGATCAGTGTTTTTCTTACTGGCATCTTTATCTCTTCAGCATGTCTCTTGATCTTCGTTTGCCATGTGCTATTTAATTCCCTGGTGTAAAAAGTTCAGAGGAGCAAGATGATGGTAACGAGATTGCCTGAGTTTCAAAAGAATTAGTAGTACAGTGGTAGAACTCTTGCCCGCCATGCATGAGGACCAGAGTTCGAATCCCACCCACTGCAACTTGTTTTGATGATTGTTGATTTCAGCAGAATATGCTTGGAAGGTAATCAAGATAATGATTATTTGAGACATTTGTCTTTCCTGACAGACAGCTTCAGGTGTGTTTGTCATTTGGCTGTACTCTCTATAGATGGTTGGAATCCTGACTTGTTTTTACCCTGGACTGTACCATTGTTTGTCATGATGCTGGAATCCTGACTTGTTTTTAGCCTGGACTCTACAATGGATTGCCATGTGGTTGGAATCCTGACTCCTTTTTAACCTGGACTGTACCATTGTTTACCATGTGGTTGGAATCCTGACTTGTTTTTACCCTGGACTGTACCATTGTTTGTCATTATGCTGGAATCCTGACTCCTTTTTTTTACCCTGGACACTACCATTGTTTACCATTAAATTGAAATCCTGACTCCTTTTTACCCTGGACTGTACCATTGTTTGTCATGAGGCTGGAATCCTGACTTGTTTTTACCCTGGACTGTACCATTGTTTGTCATTATGCTGGAATCCTGACTTGTTTTTAGCCTGGACTCTACAATTGCTTGCCATGTGGTTGGAATCCTGACTTCTTTTTAGCCTGGACTGTACCATTGTTTACCATGTGGTTGGAATCCTGACTCCTTTTTAGCCTGGACTGTACCATTGTTTGTCATGGGGCTGGAATCCTGACTCCTTTTTTTTACCCTGGACTCTACCATTGTTTACCATTAAATTGAAATCCTGACTTCTTTTTACCCTGGACTCTTCCATTGTTGACCATGAGGCTGGAATCCTGACTTGGTTTTACCCTGGACTGTACCATTGTTTGTCATGAGGCTGGAATCCTGACTTGTTTTATCCCTGGACTCTTCCATTGTTTACCATGAGGCTGGAATCCTGACTTGGTTTTACCCTGGACTGTACCATTGTTTGTCATGAGGCTGGAATCCTGACTTGTTTTATCCCTGGACTGTACTATTCTTTGTCAAGATGCTGGAATCCTGACTCCTTTTTAGCCTGGAATCTACCATTTTTTGCAATGAGGTTGTATGTCTGTCTTTTGTGATCAGTGTTTTTCTTACTGGCATCTTTATCTCTTCAGCATGTCTCTTGATCTTCGTTTGCCATGTGCTATTTATTTCCCTGGTGTAAAAAGTTCAGAGGAGCAAGATGATGGCAACGAGATTAGCTGAGTTTCAAAAGAATTGGTGGTACAGTGGTAAAACTCTCGCCTGCCATGCATGAGGACCAGGGTTCGAATCCCCCCCACTGCAACTGCAACTTCTTTTGTTGATTTCAGCAGAATATGCTTGGAAGGTGATCAAGATAATGATTATTTGAGACATTTTTCTTTCCTGACAGACAGCTTCAGGTGTGTTTGTCATTTGGCTGTACTCTCTATAAATGGTTGGAATCCTGACTCCGTTTTAGCCTGGACTGTACCATTGTTTGTCATGAGGCTGGAATCCTGACTCCTTTTGTACCCTGGACTCTAACATTGTTTACCATTAAATTGAAATCCTGACTTCTTTTTAACCCTGGACTCTTCCATTGTTTGTCATGAGGCTGGAATCCTGACTTGTTTTTTCCCCTGGACTGTACTTTTGTTTGTCAAGATGCTGGAATCCTGACATGTTTTTACCCTGGACTGTAGCATTGTTTACCATGTTGTTGGAATCCTGACTGAAGCTGATAGACAGACTTAGGTGTTATTCTCATTTGGCTGAACTCTCTGTAGATGGTTGGAATCCTGACTCCTTTTTACCCTGGACTGTACCATTGTTTGTCATGAGGCTGGAATCCTGACTTGTTTTATCCCTGGACTGTGCTATTGTTTGTCATGAGGCTGGAATCCTGACTTGTTTTTTTCCCTGGACTGTACTATTGTTTGTCAAGATGCTGGAATCCTGACTCCTTTTTAGCCTGGAATCTACCATTTTTTGCAATGAGGTTGTATGTCTGTCTTTTGTGATCAGTGTTTTTCTTACTGGCATCTTTATCTCTTCAGCATGTCTCTTGATCTTCGTTTGCCATGTGCTATTTAATTCCCTGGTTTAAAAAGTTCAGAGGAGCAAGATGATGGCAACGAGATTGCCTGAGTTTCAAAAGAATTGGTGGTACAGTGGTAAAACTCTCGCCTGTCATGCATGAGGACCAGGGTTCGAATACCACCCACTGTAACTGCAACTTGTTTTGATGATTGTTGATTTCAGCAGAATATGCTTGGAAGGTAATCAAGATAATGATTATTTGAGACATTTGTCTTTCCTGACAGACAGCTTCAGGTGTGTTTGTCATTTGGCTGTACTCTCTATAGATGGTTGGAATCCTGACTCCTTTTTAGCCTGGACTGTACCATTGTTTGTCATGGGGCTGGAATCCTGACTCCTTTTTTTTACCCTGGACTCTACCATTGTTTACCATTAAATTGAAATCCTGACTTCTTTTTACCCTGGACTCTTCCATTGTTTACCATGAGGCTGGAATCCTGACTTGGTTTTACCCTGGACTGTACCAATGTTTGTCATGAGGCTGGAATCCTGACTTGTTTTATCCCTGGACTCTTCCATTGTTTACCATGAGGCTGGAATCCTGACTTGTTTTATCCCTGGACTGTACCATTGTTTGTCATGGGGCTGGAATACTGACTCCTTTTTTTACCCTGGACTCTACCATTGTTTACCATTAAATTGAAATCCTGACTTCTTTTTTACCCTGGACTCTTCAATTGTTTACCATGAGGCTGGAATCCTGACTTGGTTTTACCCTGGACTGTACCATTGTTTGTCATGAGGCTGGAATCCTGACTTGTTTTATCCCTGGACTGTACTATTGTTTGTCATGAGGCTGGAATCCTGACTTGTTTTTTCCCTGGAGTGTACTATTGTTTGTCAAGATGCAAGAAACCTGACTCCTTTTTAGCCTGGAATCTACCATTTTTTGCAATGAGGTTGTATGTCTGTCTTTTGTGATCAGTGTTTTTCTTACTGACATCTTTATCTCTTCAGCATGTCTCTTGATCTTCGTTTGCCATGTGATATTTAATTCCCTGGTGTAAAAAGTTCAGAGGAGCAAGATGATGGCAACGAGATTGCTTGAGTTTCAAAAGAATTGGTGGTACAGTGGTAAAACTCTCGCCTGCCATGCATGAGGACCAGGGTTCGAATCCCACCCACTGCAACTTCAACTTGTTTTGATGATTGTTGATTTCAGCAGAATATGCTTGGAAGGTAATCAAGACAATGATTATTTGAGACATTTGTCTTTCCTGACAGACAGCTTCAGGTGTGTTTGTCATTTGGCTGTACTCTCTATAGAAGGTTGGAATACTGTCTCCTTTTTTTACCCTGAACTCTACCATTGTTTACCATGAGGCTGAAATCCTGACTTGTTTTTACCCTGGACTGTAGCATTGTTTACCATTAAATTGAAATCCTGACTTCTTTTTACCCTGGACTCTTCCATTGTTTGTCATGAGGCTGGAATCCTGACTTGTTTTCCCTGGACTGTACTATTGTTTGTCAAGATGCTGGAATCCTGACTTGTTTTTACCCTGGACTGTATCATTGTTTACCATGTTGTTGGAATCCTGACTGAAGCTGATAGACAGGTTTAGGTGTTTTTCTCATTTGGCTGCACTCTCTGTAGATGGAATCCTGGAATCCTGACTCCTTTTGGAATCCTGACTCCTTTTTACCCTGGACTGTACCACTGTTTGTCATGAGGCTGGAATCCTGACTTGTTTTTACCTTGGACTGTAGCATTGTTTACCATGTTGTTGGAATCCTGACTGAAGCTGATAGACAGACTTAGGTGTTTTTCTCATTTGGCTGAACTCTCTGTAGATGGTTGGAATCCTGACTTGTTTTTTCCCTGGACTGTACTATTGTTTGTCAAGATGATGGAATCCTGACTCCTTTTTAGCGTGGAATCTACCATTTTTTGCAATGAGTTTGTATGTCTGTCTTTTGTGATCAGTGTTTTTCTTACTGACATCTTTATCTCTTCAGCATGTCTCTTGATCTTCGTTTGCCATATGCTGTTTAATTCCCTGGTGTAAAAACTTCAGAGGAGCAAGATGATGGCAACGAGATTGCCTGAGTTTCAAAAGAATTGGTGGTACAGTGGTAAAACTCTTGCCTGCCATGCATGAGGACCAGGGTTCGAATCCCACCCACTGCAACTGCAACTTCTTTTGTTGATTGTTGATTTCAACAGAATATGCTTGGAAGGTAATCAAGATAATGATTATTTGAGACATTTGTCTTTCCTGACAGACAGCTTCAGGTGTGTTTGTCATTTGGCTGTACTCTCTATAGATGGTTGGAATACTGTCTCCTTTTTTACCCTGGACTCTACCATTGTTTACCATGAGGCTGAAATCCTGACTCCTTTTTACCCTGGACTGTACTATTGTTTGTCAAGATGCTGGAATCCTGACTTGTTTTTACCCTGTACTGTAGCATTGTTTACCATGTTGTTGGAATCCTGACTGAAGCTAATAGACAGGTTAGGTGTTTTTCTCATTTGGCTGCACTCTCTGTAGATGGAATCCTGGAATCCTGACTCCTTTTGGAATCCTGACTCCTTTTTACCCTGGACTGTACCACTGTTTGTCATGAGGCTGGAATCCTGACTTGTTTTTACCTTGGACTGTAGCATTGTTTACCATGTTGTTGGAATCCTGACTGAAGCTGATAGACAGACTTAGGTGTTTTTCTCATTTGGCTGAACTCTCTGTAGATGGTTGGAATCCTGACTTGTTTTTTCCCTGGACTGTACTATTGTTTGTACAAGGTAATCAAGATAATGATTATTTGAGACATTTGTCTTTCCTGACAGACAGCTTCAGGTGTGTTTGTCATTTGGCTGTACTCTCTATAAATGGTTGGAATCCTGACTCCTTTTTAGCCTGGACTGTACCATTGTTTGTCATGAGGCTGGAATCCTGACTCCTTTTTAGCCTGGACTGTACCATTGTTTGTCATGAGGCTGGAATCCTGACTTGTTTTTACCCTGGACTGTAGCATTGTTTACCATTAAATTGAAATCCTGACTTCTTTTTACCCTGGACTCTTCCATTGTTTACCATGATGCTGGAATCCTGACTTGGTTTTACCCTGAACTGTACCATTGTTTGTCATGAGGCTGGAATCCTGACTTGTTTTATCCCTGGACTCTTCCATTGTTTACCATGAGGCTGGAATCCTGACTTGGTTTTACCCTGGACTGTACCATTGTTTGTCATGAGGCTGGAATCCTGACTTGTTTTTAGCCTGGACTCTACAATTGCTTGCCATGTGGTTGGAATTCTGACTCCTTTTTAGCCTGGACTGTACCATTGTTTACCATGTGGTTGGAATTCTGACTCCTTTTTAGCCTGGACTGTACTACTGTTTGTCATGAGGCTGGAATCCTGACACCTTTTTTACCCTGGACTCTACCATTGTTTACCATGAGGCTGAAATCCTGACTTGTTTTTACCCTGGACTGTAGCATTGTTTACCATTAAATTGAAATCCTGACATCTTTTTTACCCTGGACTCTTCCATTGTTTGTCATGAGGCTGGAATCCTGACTTTTTTTTTTTTCCCTGGACTGTACTATTGTTTGTCAAGATGCTGGAATCCTGACTCCTTTTTAGCCTGGAATCTACCATTTTTTGCAATGAGGTTGTATGTCTGTCTTTTGTGATCAGTGTGTTTCTTACTGGCATCTTTATCTCTTCAGCATGTCTCTTGATCTTCGTTTGATAATGATTATTTTGGTAAAAAAAGTCAAAGGAGCAAGATGAGGCAACGAGATTTGCCTTTTCTTTTGACAGACAGCCCCGGCCTCCAAACCCCCCCACACAAAAACATTTTTTTTTTTTTTTTTAATAAAAAAAAAAATGTGGGGGAAAAAAAAAAAAAAAAATGTTTTTTTGAAACATTTGTCTTTCCTGACAGACAGCTTCAGGTGTGTTTGTCATTTGGCTGTACTCTCTATAAATGGTTGGAATCCTGACTCCTTTTTAGCCTGGACTGTACCATTGTTTGTCATGAGGCTGGAATCCTGACTCCTTTTTTTACCCTGGACTCTAACATTGTTTACCATTAAATTGAAATCCTGACTTCTTTTTTACCCTGGACTCTTCCATTGTTTGTCATGAGGCTGGAATCCTGACTTGTTTTTTCCCTGGACTGTACTATTGTTTGTCAAGATGCTGGAATCCTGACTTGTTTTTACCCTGGACTGTAGCATTGTTTACCATGTTGTTGGAATCCTGACTGAAGCTGATAGACAGGTTTAGGTGTTTTTCTCATTTGGCTGCACTCTCTGTAGATGGAATCCTGGAATCCTGACTCCTTTTGGAATCCTGACTCCTTTTTACCCTGGACTGTACCACTGTTTGTCATGAGGCTGGAATCCTGACTCCTTTTTTACCCTGGACTCTAACATTGTTTACCATTAAATTGAAATCCTGACTCCTTTTTTACCCTGGACTCTTCCATTGTTTGTCATGAGGCTGGAATCCTGACTCCTTTTTTACCCTGGACTCTAACATTGTTTACCATTAAATTGAAATCCTGACTTCTTTTTTACCCTGGACTCTTCCATTGTTTGTCATGAGGCTGGAATCCTGACTTGTTTTTAACCTGGACTGTAGCATTGTTTACCATGTTGTTGGAATCCTGACTGAAGCTGATAGACAGGTTTAGGTGTTTTTCTCATTTGGCTGCACTCTCTGTAGATGGAATCCTGACTCCTTTTGGAATCCTGACTCCTTTTTACCCTGGACTGTACCACTGTTTGTCATGAGGCTGGAATCCTGACTTGTTTTTACCTTGGACTGTAGCATTGTTTACCATGTTGTTGGAATACTGACTGAAGCTGATAGACAGACTTAGGTGTTTTTCTCATTTGGCTGAACTCTCTGTAGATGGTTGGAATCCTGACTCCTTTTTACCCTGGACTGTACCATTGTTTGTCATGAGGCTGGAATCCTGACTTGTTTTTACCCTGGACTGTACCATTGTTTGTCATGATGCTAGAATCCTGACTTGTTTTTAGCCTGGACTCTACAATTGCTTGCCATGTGGTTGGAATCCTGACTCCTTTTTAGCCTGGACTGTACCATTGTTTACCATGTGGTTGGAATTCTGACTCCTTTTTAGCCTGGACTGTACCATTGTTTGTCATGAGGCTGGAATCCTGACACCTTTTTTACCCTGGACTCTACCATTGTTTACCATGAGGCTGAAATCCTGACTTGTTTTTACCCTGGACTGTAGCATTGTTTACCATTAAATTGAAATCCTGACATCTTTTTTACCCTGGACTCTTCCATTGATTGTCATGAGGCTGGAATCCTGACTTGTTTTTTCCCTGGACTGTACTATTCTTTGTCAAGATGCTGGAATCCTGACTCCTTTTTAGCCTGGACTGTACCATTGTTTGTCATGAGGCTGGAATCCTGACTTGTTTTTTCCCTGGACTGTACTATTGTTTGTCAAGATGCTGGAATCCTGACTCCTTTTTAGCCTGGACTGTACCATTGTTTACCATGTGGTTGGAATTCTGACTCCTTTTTAGCCTGGACTGTACCATTGTTTGTCATGAGGCTGGAATCCTGACTTGTTTTTTTTACCCTGGACTCTAACATTGTTTACCATGTTGTTGGAATACTGACTGAAGCTGATAGACAGACTTAGGTGTTTTTCTCATTTGGCTGAACTCTCTGTAGATGGTTGGAATCCTGACTCCTTTTTACCCTGGACTGTACCATTGTTTGTCATGAGGCTGGAATCCTGACTTGTTTTTTTCCCTGGACTGTACTATTGTTTGTCATGAGGCTGGAATCCTGACTTGTTTTTACCCTGGACTGTAGCATTGTTTACCATGTTGTTGGAATCCTGACTGAAGCTGATAGACAGGTTTAGGTGTTTTTCTCATTTGGCTGCACTCTCTGTAGATGGAATCCTGGAATCCTGACTCCTTTTGGAATCCTGACTCCTTTTACCCCGGACTGTAGCATTGTTTACCATGTTGTTGGAATCCTGACTGAAGCTGATAGACAGGTTTAGGTGTTTTTCTCATTTGGCTGCACTCTCTGTAGATGGAATCCTGGAATCCTGACTCCTTTTGGAATCCTGACTCCTTTTTACCCTGGACTGTACCACTGTTTGTCATGAGGCTGGAATCCTGACTCCTTTTTTACCCTGGACTCTAACATTGTTTACCATTAAATTGAAATCCTGACTTCTTTTTTACCCTGGACTCTTCCATTGTTTGTCATGAGGCTGGAATCCTGACTCCTTTTTTACCCTGGACTCTAACATTGTTTACCATTAAATTGAAATCCTGACTTCTTTTTTACCCTGGACTCTTCCATTGTTTGTCATGATGCTGGAATCCTGACTTGTTTTTAGCCTGGACTCTACAATTGCTTGCCATGTGGTTGGAATCCTGACTCCTTTTTAGCCTGGACTGTACCATTGTTTACCATGTTGTTGGAATACTGACTGAAGCTGATAGACAGACTTAGGTGTTTTTCTCATTTGGCTGAACTCTCTGTAGATGGTTGGAATCCTGACTCCTTTTTACCCTGGACTGTACCATTGTTTGTCATGAGGCTGGAATCCTGACTTGTTTTTACCCTGGACTGTACCATTGTTTGTCATGATGCTAGAATCCTGACTTGTTTTTAGCCTGGACTCTACAATTGCTTGCCATGTGGTTGGAATCCTGACTCCTTTTTAGCCTGGACTGTACCATTGTTTACCATGTGGTTGGAATTCTGACTCCTTTTTAGCCTGGACTGTACCATTGTTTGTCATGAGGCTGGAATCCTGACACCTTTTTTACCCTGGACTCTACCATTGTTTACCATGAGGCTGAAATCCTGACTTGTTTTTACCCTGGACTGTAGCATTGTTTACCATTAAATTGAAATCCTGACATCTTTTTTACCCTGGACTCTTCCATTGATTGTCATGAGGCTGGAATCCTGACTTGTTTTTTCCCTGGACTGTACTATTCTTTGTCAAGATGCTGGAATCCTGACTCCTTTTTAGCCTGGACTGTACCATTGTTTGTCATGAGGCTGGAATCCTGACTTGTTTTTTCCCTGGACTGTACTATTGTTTGTCAAGATGCTGGAATCCTGACTCCTTTTTAGCCTGGACTGTACCATTGTTTACCATGTGGTTGGAATTCTGACTCCTTTTTAGCCTGGTCTGTACCATTGTTTGTCATGGGGCTGGAATCCTGACTCCTTTTTTTTACCCTGGACTCTACCATTGTTTACCATTAAATTGAAATCCTGACTTCTTTTTTACCCTGGACTCTTCCATTGTTTACCATGAGGCTGGAATCCTGGCTTGGTTTTACCCTGGACTGTACCATTGTTTGTCATGATGCTGGAATCCTGACTTGTTTTTAGCCTGGACGCTACAATTGCTTGCCATGTGGTTGGAATCCTGACTCCTTTTTAGCCTGGACTGTACCATTGTTTACCATGTGGTTGGAATCCTGACTCCTTTTTAGCCTGGACTGTACCATTGTTTGTCATGGGGCTGGAATCCTGACTCCTTTTTTTTACCCTGGACTCTACCATTGTTTACCATGAGGTTGGAATCCTGACTTGGTTTTACCCTGGACTGTACCATTGTTTGTCATGAGGCTGGAATCCTGACTTGTTTTATCCCTGGACTCTTCCATTGTTTACCATGAGGCTGGAATCCTGACTTGGTTTTAACCCTGGACTGTACCATTGTTTGTCATGAGGCTGGAATCCTGACTTGTTTTATCCCTGGACTGTACTATTGTTTGTCATGAGGCTGGAATCCTGACTTGTTTTTTCCCTGGAGTGTACTATTGTTTGTCAAGATGCAAGAAACCTGACTCCTTTTTAGCCTGGAATCTACCATTTTTTGCAATGAGGTTGTATGTCTGTCTTTTGTGATCAGTGTTTTTCTTACTGACATCTTTATCTCTTCAGCATGTCTCTTGATCTTCGTTTGCCATGTGATATTTAATTCCCTGGTTTAAAAAGTTCAGAGGAGCAAGATGATGGCAACGAGATTGCCTGAGTTTCAAAAGAATTGGTGGTACAGTGGTAAAACTCTCGCCTGCCATGCATGAGGATCAGGGTTCGAATTCCACCCACTGCAACTGCAACTTGTTTTTATGATTGTTGATTTCAGAAGAATATGCTTGGAAGGTAATCAAGGTAATGATTATTTGAGGCATTTGTCTTTCCTGACAGACAGCTTCAGGTGTGTTTGTCATTTGGCTGTACTCTCTATAGATGGTTGGAATCCTGACTCCTTTTTAGCCTGGTCTGTACCATTGTTTGTCATGGGGCTGGAATCCTGACTCCTTTTTTTTACCCTGGACTCTACCATTGTTTACCATTAAATTGAAATCCTGACTTCTTTTTTACCCTGGACTCTTCCATTGTTTACCATGAGGCTGGAATCCTGGCTTGGTTTTACCCTGGACTGTACCATTGTTTGTCATGATGCTGGAATCCTGACTTGTTTTTAGCCTGGACGCTACAATTGCTTGCCATGTGGTTGGAATCCTGACTCCTTTTTAGCCTGGACTGTACCATTGTTTACCATGTGGTTGGAATCCTGACTCCTTTTTAGCCTGGACTGTACCATTGTTTGTCATGGGGCTGGAATCCTGACTCCTTTTTTTTACCCTGGACTCTACCATTGTTTACCATGAGGTTGGAATCCTGACTTGGTTTTACCCTGGACTGTACCATTGTTTGTCATGAGGCTGGAATCCTGACTTGTTTTATCCCTGGACTCTTCCATTGTTTACCATGAGGCTGGAATCCTGACTTGGTTTTACCCTGGACTGTACCATTGTTTGTCATGAGGCTGGAATCCTGACTTGTTTTATCCCTGGACTGTACTATTGTTTGTCATGAGGCTGGAATCCTGACTTGTTTTTTCCCTGGAGTGTACTATTGTTTGTCAAGATGCAAGAAACCTGACTCCTTTTTAGCCTGGAATCTACCATTTTTTGCAATGAGGTTGTATGTCTGTCTTTTGTGATCAGTGTTTTTCTTACTGACATCTTTATCTCTTCAGCATGTCTCTTGATCTTCGTTTGCCATGTGATATTTAATTCCCTGGTGTAAAAAGTTCAGAGGAGCAAGATGATGGCAACGAGATTGCCTAAGTTTCAAAAGAATTGGTGGTACAGTGGTAAAACTCTCGCCTGCCATGCATGAGGACCAGGGTTCGAATCCCACCCACTGCAACTTCAACTTGTTTTGATGATTGTTGATTTTAGCAGAATATGCTTGGAAGGTAATCAAGACAATGATTATTTGAGACATTTGTCTTTCCTGACAGACAGCTTCAGGTGTGTTTGTCATTTGGCTGTACTCTCTATAGAAGGTTGGAATACTGTCTCCTTTTTTTACCCTGAACTCTACCATTGTTTACCATGAGGCTGAAATCCTGACTTGTTTTTACCCTGGACTGTAGCATTGTTTACCATTAAATTGAAATCCTGACATCTTTTTTACCCTGGACTCTTCCATTGTTTGTCATGAGGCTGGAATCCTGACTTGTTTTTTCCCTGGACTGTACTATTGTTTGTCAAGATGCTGGAATCCTGACTCCTTTTTAGCCTGGAATCTACCATTTTTTGCAATGAGGTTGTATGTCTGTCTTTTGTGATCAGTGTGTTTCTTACTGGCATCTTTATCTCTTCAGCATGTCTCTTGATCTTCGTTTGCCATGTGCTATTTATTTCCCTGGTGTAAAAAGTTCAGAGGAGCAAGATGATGGCAACGAGATTGCCTAAGTTTCAAAAGAATTGGTGGTACAGTGGTAAAACTCTTGCCTGCCATGCATGAGGACCAGGGTTCGAATCCCCCCCACTGCAACTGCAACTTCTTTTGTTGATTGTTGATTTCAGCAGAATATGCTTGGAAGGTAATCAAGATAATGATTATTTGAGACATTTGTCTTTCCTGACAGACAGCTTCAGGTGTGTTTGTCATTTGGCTGTACTCTCTATAAATGGTTGGAATCCTGACTCCTTTTTAGCCTGGACTGTACCATTGTTTGTCATGAGGCTGGAATCCTGACTCCTTTTTTACCCTGGACTCTAACATTGTTTACCATGTTGTTGGAATACTGACTGAAGCTGATAGACAGACTTAGGTGTTTTTCTCATTTGGCTGAACTCTCTGTAGATGGTTGGAATCCTGACTCCTTTTTACCCTGGACTGTACCATTGTTTGTCATGAGGCTGGAATCCTGACTTGTTTTTTTCCCTGGACTGTACTATTGTTTGTCATGAGGCTGGAATCCTGACTTGTTTTTACCCTGGACTGTAGCATTGTTTACCATGTTGTTGGAATCCTGACTGAAGCTGATAGACAGGTTTAGGTGTTTTTCTCATTTGGCTGCACTCTCTGTAGATGGAATCCTGGAATCCTGACTCCTTTTGGAATCCTGACTCCTTTTTACCCCGGACTGTAGCATTGTTTACCATGTTGTTGGAATCCTGACTGAAGCTGATAGACAGGTTTAGGTGTTTTTCTCATTTGGCTGCACTCTCTGTAGATGGAATCCTGGAATCCTGACTCCTTTTGGAATCCTGACTCCTTTTTACCCTGGACTGTACCACTGTTTGTCATGAGGCTGGAATCCTGACTCCTTTTTTTACCCTGGACTCTAACATTGTTTACCATTAAATTGAAATCCTGACTTCTTTTTTACCCTGGACTCTTCCATTGTTTGTCATGAGGCTGGAATCCTGACTCCTTTTTTACCCTGGACTCTAACATTGTTTACCATTAAATTGAAATCCTGACTTCTTTTTTACCCTGGACTCTTCCATTGTTTGTCATGATGCTGGAATCCTGACTTGTTTTTAGCCTGGACTCTACAATTGCTTGCCATGTGGTTGGAATCCTGACTCCTTTTTAGCCTGGACTGTACCATTGTTTGTCATGGGGCTGGAATCCTGACTCCTTTTTTTTTACCCTGGACTCTACCATTGTTTACCATTAAATTGAAATCCTGACTCCTTTTTACCCTGGACTGTACCACTGTTTGTCATGAGGCTGGAATCCTGACTTGTTTTTACCTTGGACTGTAGCATTGTTTACCATGTTGTTGGAATACTGACTGAAGCTGATAGACAGACTTAGGTGTTTTTCTCATTTGGCTGAACTCTCTGTAGATGGTTGGAATCCTGACTCCTTTTTACCCTGGACTGTACCATTGTTTGTCATGAGGCTGGAATCCTGACTTGTTTTTACCCTGGACTGTACCATTGTTTGTCATGATGCTAGAATCCTGACTTGTTTTTAGCCTGGACTCTACAATTGCTTGCCATGTGGTTGGAATCCTGACTCCTTTTTAGCCTGGACTGTACCATTGTTTACCATGTGGTTGGAATTCTGACTCCTTTTTAGCCTGGACTGTACCATTGTTTGTCATGAGGCTGGAATCCTGACTTGTTTTTACCCTGGACTGTAGCATTGTTTACCATTAAATTGAAATCCTGACTTCTTTTTTACCCTGGACTCTTCCATTGTTTACCATGAGGCTGGAATCCTGACTTGGTTTTACCCTGGACTGTACCATTGTTTGTCATGAGGCTGGAATCCTGACTTGTTTTTTCCCTGGACTGTACTATTCTTTGTCAAGATGCTGGAATCCTGACTCCTTTTTAGCCTGGAATCTACCATTTTTTGCAATGAGGTTGTATGTCTGTCTTTTGTGATCAGTGTTTTTCTTACTGACATCTTTATCTCTTCAGCATGTCTCTTGATCTTCGTTTGCCATGTGCTATTTAATTCCCTGGTTTAAAAAGTCCAGAGGAGCAAGATGATGGCAACGAGATTGCCTGAGTTTCAAAAGAATTGGTGGTACAGTGGTAAAACTCTCGCCTGCCATGCATGAGGATCAGGGTTCGAATCCCACCCACTGCAACTGCAACATCTTTTTATGATTGTTGATTTCAGCAGAATATGCTTGGAAGGTAATCAAGATAATGATTATTTGAGGCATTTGTCTTTCCTGACAGACAGCTTCAGGTGTGTTTGTCATTTGGCTGTACTCTCTATAGATGGTTGGAATCCTGACTCCTTTTTAGCCTGGTCTGTACCATTGTTTGTCATGGGGCTGGAATCCTGACTCCTTTTTTTTTACCCTGGACTCTAACATTGTTTACCATTAAATTGAAATCCTGACTTCTTTTTTACCCTGGACTCTTCCATTGTTTACCATGAGGCTGAAATCCTGACTTGTTTTTACCCTGGACTGTAGCATTGTTTACCATTAAATTGAAATCCTGACATCTTTTTTTACCCTGGACTGTACCATTGTTTGTCATGAGGCTGGAATCCTGACTTGTTTTTTCCTGACTGTACTATTGTTTGTCAAGATGCTGGAATCCTGACTCCTTTTTAGCCTGGAATCTACCATTTTTTGCAATGAGGTTGTATGTCTGTCTTTTGTGATCAGTGTTTTTCTTACTGGCATCTTTATCTCTTCAGCATGTCTCTTGATCTTCGTTTGCCATGTGCTATTTATTTCCCTGGTGTAAAAAGTTCAGAGGAGCAAGATGATGGCAAAGATTTGCCTGAATTTCAAAAGAATTGGTGGTACAGTGGTAAAACTCTTGCCTGCCATGCATGAGGACCAGGGTTCGAATCCCCCCACTGCAACTGCAACTTCTTTTGTTGATTGTTGATTTCAGCAGAATATGCTTGGAAGGTAATCAAGATAATGATTATTTGAGACATTTGTCTTTCCTGACAGACAGCTTCAGGTGTGTTTGTCATTTGGCTGTACTCTCTATAAATGGTTGGAATCCTGACTCCTTTTTAGCCTGGTCTGTACCATTGTTTGTCATGAGGCTGGAATCCTGACTCCTTTTTTACCCTGGACTCTAACATTGTTTACCATTAAATTGAAATCCTGACTTCTTTTTTACCCTGGACTCTTCCATTGTTTGTCATGAGGCTGGAATCCTGACTTGTTTTTTCCTGGACTGTACTATTGTTTGTCAAGATGCTGGAACCCTGACTTGTTTTTACCCTGGACTGTAGCATTGTTTACCATGTTGTTGGAATCCTGACTGAAGCTGATAGACAGGTTTAGGTGTTTTTCTCATTTGGCTGCACTCTCTGTAGATGGAATCCTGGAATCCTGACTCCTTTTGGACTCCTGACTCCTTTTTACCCTGGACTGTACCACTGTTTGTCATGAGGCTGGAATCCTGACTCCTTTTTTACCCTGGACTCTAACATTGTTTACCATTAAATTGAAATCCTGACTTCTTTTTTACCCTGGACTCTTCCATTGTTTGTCATGAGGCTGGAATCCTGACTCCTTTTTTACCCTGGACTCTAACATTGTTTACCATTAAATTGAAATCCTGACTTCTTTTTTACCCTGGACTCTTCCATTGTTTGTCATGAGGCTGGAATCCTGACTTGTTTTTACCCTGGACTGTAGCATTGTTTACCATGTTGTTGGAATCCTGACTGAAGCTGATAGACAGGTTTAGGTGTTTTTCTCATTTGGCTGCACTCTCTGTAGATGGAATCCTGGAATCCTGACTCCTTTTGGAATCCTGACTCCTTTTTACCCTGGACTGTACCACTGTTTGTCATGAGGCTGGAATCCTGACTTGTTTTTACCTTGGACTGTAGCATTGTTTACCATGTTGTTGGAATACTGACTGAAGCTGATAGACAGACTTAGGTGTTTTTCCTCATTTGGCTGAACTCTCTGTAGATGGTTGGAATCCTGACTCCTTTTTACCCTGGACTGTACCATTGTTTGTCATGAGGCTGGAATCCTGACTTGTTTTTACCCTGGACTGTACCATTGTTTGTCATGATGCTAGAATCCTGACTTGTTTTTAGCCTGGACTCTACAATTGCTTGCCATGTGGTTGGAATCCTGACTCCTTTTTAGCCTGGACTGTACCATTGTTTACCATGTGGTTGGAATTCTGACTCCTTTTTAGCCTGGACTGTACCATTGTTTGTCATGAGGCTGGAATCCTGACACCTTTTTTACCCTGGACTCCACCATTGTTTACCATTAAATTGAAATCCTGACTCCTTTTTACCCTGGACTGTACCACTGTTTGTCATGAGGCTGGAATCCTGACTTGTTTTTACCTTGGACTGTAGCATTGTTTACCATGTTGTTGGAATACTGACTGAAGCTGATAGACAGACTTAGGTGTTTTTCTCATTTGGCTGAACTCTCTGTAGATGGTTGGAATCCTGACTCCTTTTTACCCTGGACTGTACCATTGTTTGTCATGAGGCTGGAATCCTGACTCCTTTTTAGCCTGGACTGTACCATTGTTTGTCATGATGCTAGAATCCTGACTTGTTTTTAGCCTGGACTCTACAATTGCTTGCCATGTGGTTGGAATCCTGACTCCTTTTTAGCCTGGACTGTACCATTGTTTACCATGACGCTGGAATCCTGACTTGGTTTTACCCTGGACTGTACCATTGTTTGTCATGAGGCTGGAATCCTGACTTGTTTTTTCCCTGGACTGTACTATTCTTTGTCAAGATGCTGGAATCCTGACTCCTTTTTAGCCTGGACTGTACCATTGTTTGTCATGAGGCTGGAATCCTGACTTGTTTTTTCCCTGGACTGTACTATTGTTTGTCAAGATGCTGGAATCCTGACTCCTTTTTAGCCTGGAATCTACCATTTTTTGCAATGAGGTTGTATGTCTGTCTTTTGTGATCAGTGTTTTTCTTACTGGCATCTTTATCTCTTCAGCATGTCTCTTGATCTTCGTTTGCCATGTGCTATTTATTTCCCTGCTGTAAAAAGTTCAGAGGAGCAAGATGATGGCAACGAGATTGCCTGAGTTTCAAAAGAATTGGTGGTACAGTGGTAAAACTCTCGCCTGCCATGCATGAGGACCAGGGTTCGAATCCCACCCACTGCAACTGCAACTTCTTTTGTTGATGGTTGATTTCAGCAGAATATGCTTGGAAGGTAATCAAGATAATGATTATTTGAGACATTTGTCTTTCCTGACAGACAGCTTCAGGTGTGTTTGTCATTTGGCTGTACTCTCTATAAATGGTTGGAATCCTGACTCCTTTTTAGCCTGGACTGTACCATTGTTTGTCATGAGGCTGGAATCCTGACTCCTTTTTTACCCTGGACTCTAACATTGTTTACCATTAAATTGAAATCCTGACTTCTTTTTTACCCTGGACTCTTCCATTGTTTGTCATGAGGCTGGAATCCTGACTTGTTTTTTCCCTGGACTGTACTATTGTTTGTCAAGATGCTGGAATCCTGACTTGTTTTTACCCTGGACTGTAGCATTGTTTACCATGTTGTTGGAATACTGACTGAAGCTGATAGACAGACTTAGGTGTTTTTCTCATTTGGCTGAACTCTCTGTAGATGGTTGGAATCCTGACTCCTTTTTACCCTGGACTGTACCATTGTTTGTCATGAGGCTGGAATCCTGACTTGTTTTTACCCTGGACTGTACCATTGTTTGTCATGATGCTAGAATCCTGACTTGTTTTTAGCCTGGACTCTACAATTGCTTGCCATGTGGTTGGAATCCTGACTCCTTTTTAGCCTGGACTGTACCATTGTTTACCATGTGGTTGGAATTCTGACTCCTTTTTAGCCTGGACTGTACCATTGTTTGTCATGAGGCTGGAATCCTGACTTGTTTTATCCCTGGACTCTTCCATTGTTTACCATGAGGCTGGAATCCTGACTTGGTTTTACCCTGGACTGTACCATTGTTTGTCATGAGGCTGGAATCCTGACTTGTTTTTTCCCTGGAGTGTACTATTGTTTGTCAAGATGGAAGAAACCTGACTCCTTTTTAGCCTGGAATCTACCATTTTTTGCAATGTGGTTGTATGTCTGTCTTTTGTGATCAGTGTTTTTCTTACTGACATCTTTATCTCTTCAGCATGTCTCTTGATCTTCGTTTGCCATGTGATATTTAATTCCCTGGTGTAAAAAGTTCAGAGGAGCAAGATGATGGCATCGAGATTGCCTGAGTTTCAAAAGAATTGGTGGTACAGTGGTAAAACTCTCGCCTGCCATGCATGAGGACTAGGGTTCGAATCCCACCCACTGCAACTTCAACTTGTTTTGATGATTGTTGATTTCAGCAGAATATGCTTGGAAGGTAATCAAGACAATGATTATTTGAGACATTTGTCTTTCCTGACAGACAGCTTCAGGTGTGTTTGTCATTTGGCTGTACTCTCTATAGAAGGTTGGAATACTGTCTCCTTTTTTACCCTGAACTCTACCATTGTTTATCATGAGGCTGAAATCCTGACTTGTTTTTACCCTGGACTGTAGCATTGTTTACCATTAAATTGAAATCCTGACATCTTTTTTACCCTGGACTCTTCCATTGTTTGTCATGAGGCTGGAATCCTGACTTGTTTTTTCCCTGGACTGTACTATTGTTTGTCAAGATGCTGGAATCCTGACTCCTTTTTAGCCTGGAATCTACCATTTTTTGCAATGAGGTTGTATGTCTGTCTTTTGTGATCAGTGTGTTTCTTACTGGCATCTTTATCTCTTCAGCATGTCTCTTGATCTTCGTTTGCCATGTGCTATTTATTTCCCTGGTGTAAAAAGTTCAGAGGAGCAAGATGATGGCAACGAGATTGCCTGCGTTTCAAAAGAATTGGTGGTACAGTGGTAAAACTCTTGCCTGCCATGCATGAGGACCAGGGTTCGAATCCCCCCCACTGCAACTGCAACTTCTTTTGTTGATGGTTGATTTCAGCAGAATATGCTTGGAAGGTAATCAAGATAATGATTATTTGAGACATTTGTCTTTCCTGACAGACAGCTTCAGGTGTGTTTGTCATTTGGCTGTACTCTCTATAAATGGTTGGAATCCTGACTCCTTTTTAGCCTGGACTGTACCATTGTTTGTCATGAGGCTGGAATCCTGACTCCTTTTTTACCCTGGACTCTTCCATTGTTTGTCATGAGGCTGGAATCCTGACTTGTTTTTTCCCTGGACTGTACTATTGTTTGTCAAGATGCTGGAACCCTGACTTGTTTTTACCCTGGACTGTAGCATTGTTTACCATGTTGTTGGAATCCTGACTGAAGCTGATAGACAGGTTTAGGTGTTTTTCTCATTTGGCTGCACTCTCTGTAGATGGAATCCTGGAATCCTGACTCCTTTTGGACTCCTGACTCCTTTTTACCCTGGACTGTACCACTGTTTGTCATGAGGCTGGAATCCTGACTCCTTTTTTACCCTGGACTCTAACATTGTTTACCATTAAATTGAAATCCTGACTTCTTTTTTACCCTGGACTCTTCCATTGTTTGTCATGAGGCTGGAATCCTGACTTGTTTTTTCCCTGGACTGTACTATTGTTTGTCAAGATGCTGGAATCCTGACTCCTTTTTAGCCTGGAATCTACCATTTTTTGCAATGAGGTTGTATGTCTGTCTTTTGTGATCAGTGTGTTTCTTACTGGCATCTTTATCTCTTCAGCATGTCTCTTGATCTTCGTTTGCCATGTGCTATTTATTTCCCTGGTGTAAAAAGTTCAGAGGAGCAAGATGATGGCAACGAGATTGCCTGAGTTTCAAAAGAATTGGTGGTACAGTGGTAAAACTCTTGCCTGCCATGCATGAGGACCAGGGTTCGAATCCCCCCCACTGCAACTGTAACTTCTTTTGTTGATTGTTGATTTCAGCAGAATTTGCTTGGAAGGTAATCAAGATAATGATTATTTGAGACATTTGTCTTTCCTGACAGACAGCTTCAGGTGTGTTTGTCATTTGGCTGTACTCTCTATAGAAGGTTGGAATACTGTCTCCTTTTTTACCCTGAACTCTACCATTGTTTACCATGAGGCTGAATTCCTGACTTGTTTTTACCCTGGACTGTAGCATTGTTTACCATTAAATTGAAATCCTGATATCTTTTTTACCCTGGACTCTTCCATTGTTTGTCATGAGGCTGGAATCCTGACTTGTTTTTTCCCTGGACTGTACTATTGTTTGTCAAGATGCTGGAATCCTGACTCCTTTTTAGCCTGGAATCTACCATTTTTTGCAATGAGGTTGTATGTCTGTCTTTTGTGATCAGTGTGTTTCTTACTGGCATCTTTATTTCTTCAGCATGTCTCTTGATCTTCGTTTGCCATGTGCTATTTATTTCCCTGGTGTAAAAAGTTCAGAGGAGCAAGATGATGGCAACGAGATTGCCTGAGTTTCAAAAGAATTGGTGGTACAGTGGTAAAACTCTTGCCTGCCATGCATGAGGACCAGGGTTCGAATCCCCCCCACTGCAACTGCAACTTCTTTTGTTGATTGTTGATTTCAGCAGAATTTGCTTGGAAGGTAATCAAGATAATGATTATTTGAGACATTTGTCTTTCCTGACAGACAGCTTCAGGTGTGTTTGTCATTTGGCTGTACTCTCTATAAATGGTTGGAATCCTGACTCCTTTTTAGCCTGGACTGTACCATTGTTTGTCATGAGGCTGGAATCCTGACTCCTTTTTTACCCTGGACTCTAACATTGTTTACCATTAAATTGAAATCCTGACTTCTTTTTTACCCTGGACTCTTCCATTGTTTGTCATGAGGCTGGAATCCTGACTTATTTTTTCCCTGGACTGTACTATTGTTTGTCAAGATGCTGGAATCCTGACTTGTTTTTACCCTGGACTGTAGCATTGTTTACCATGTTGTTGGAATCCTGACTGAAGCTGATAGACAGGTTTAGGTGTTTTTCTCATTTGGCTGCACTCTCTGTAGATGGAATCCTGACTCCTTTTTTACCCTGGACTCTAACATTGTTTACCATTAAATTGAAATCCTGACATCTTTTTTACCCTGGACTCTTCCATTGTTTGTCATGAGGCTGGAATCCTGACTTGTTTTTACCCTGGACTGTAGCATTGTTTACCATGTTGTTGGAATCCTGACTGAAGCTGATAGACAGGTTTAGGTGTTTTTCTCATTTGGCTGCACTCTCTGTAGATGGAATCCTGGAATCCTGACTCCTTTTGGAATCCTGACTCCTTTTTACCCTGGACTGTACCACTGTTTGTCATGAGGCTGGAATCCTGACTTGTTTTTACCTTGGACTGTAGCATTGTTTACCATGTTGTTGGAATACTGACTGAAGCTGATAGACAGACTTAGGTGTTTTTCTCATTTGGCTGAACTCTCTGTAGATGGTTGGAATCCTGACTCCTTTTTACCCTGGACTGTACCATTGTTTGTCATGAGGCTGGAATCCTGACTTGTTTTTACCCTGGACTATACTATTGTTTGTCATGATGCTAGAATCCTGACTTGTTTTTAGCCTGGACTCTACAATTGCTTGCCATGTGGTTGGAATCCTGACTCCTTTTTAGCCTGGACTGTACCATTGTTTACCATGTGGTTGGAATTCTGACTCCTTTTTAGCCTGGACTTTACCATTGTTTGTCATGAGGCTGGAATCCTGACACCTTTTTTACCCTGGACTCTACCATTGTTTACCATTAAATTGAAATCCTGACTTCTTTTTACCCTGGACTCTTCCATTGTTTACCATGAGGCTGGAATCCTGACTTGGTTTTACCCTGGACTGTACCATTGTTTGTCATGAGGCTGGAATCCTGACTTGTTTTTTCCCTGGACTGTACTATTCTTTGTCAAGATGCTGGAATCCTGACTCCTTTTTAGCCTGGACTGTACCATTGTTTGTCATGAGGCTGGAATCCTGATTCCTTTTTTACCCTGGACTCTAACATTGTTTACCATTAAATTGAAATCCTGACTCCTTTTTTACCCTGGACTCTAACATTGTTTACCATTAAATTGAAATCCTGACATCTTTTTTACCCTGGACTCTTCCATTGTTTGTCATGAGGCTGGAATCCTGACTTGTTTTTACCCTGGACTGTAGCATTGTTTACCATGTTGTTGGAATCCTGACTGAAGCTGATAGACAGGTTTAGGTGTTTTTCTCATTTGGCTGCACTCTCTGTAGATGGAATCCTGACTCCTTTTTTACCCTGGACTCTAAAATTGTTTACCATTAAATTGAAATCCTGACTTCTTTTTTACCCTGGACTCTTCCATTGTTTGTCATGAGGCTGGAATCCTGACTTGTTTTTACCCTGGACTGTAGCATTGTTTACCATGTTGTTGGAATCCTGACTGAAGCTGATAGACAGGTTTAGGTGTTTTTCTCATTTGGCTGCACTCTCTGTAGATGGAATCCTGGAATCCTGACTCCTTTTGGAATCCTGACTCCTTTTTACCCTGGACTGTACCACTGTTTGTCATGAGGCTGGAATCCTGACTTGTTTTTACCTTGGACTCTAACATTGTTTACCATTAAATTGAAATCCTGACTTCTTTTTTACCCTGGACTCTTCCATTGTTTGTCATGAGGCTGGAATCCTGACTCCTTTTTTACCCTGGACTCTAACATTGTTTACCATTAAATTGAAATCCTGACATCTTTTTTACCCTGGACTCTTCCATTGTTTGTCATGAGGCTGGAATCCTGACTTGTTTTTACCCTGGACTGTAGCATTGTTTACCATGTTGTTGGAATCCTGACTGAAGCTGATAGACAGGTTTAGGTGTTTTTCCTCATTTGGCTGCACTCTCTGTAGATGGAATCCTGGAATCCTGACTCCTTTTGGAATCCTGACTCCTTTTTACCCTGGACTGTACCACTGTTTGTCATGAGGCTGGAATCCTGACTTGTTTTTACCTTGGACTGTAGCATTGTTTACCATGTTGTTGGAATACTGACTGAAGCTGATAGACAGACTTAGGTGTTTTTCTCATTTGGCTGAACTCTCTGTAGATGGTTGGAATCCTGACTCCTTTTTACCCTGGACTGTACCATTGTTTGTCATGAGGCTGGAATCCTGACTTGTTTTTACCCTGGACTGTACCATTGTTTGTCATGATGCTAGAATCCTGACTTGTTTTTAGCCTTGACTCTACAATTGCTTGCCATGTGGTTGGAATCCTGACTCCTTTTTAGCCTGGACTGTACCATTGTTTACCATGTGGTTGGATTTCTGACTCCTTTTTAGCCTGGACTGTACCATTGTTTGTCATGAGGCTGGAATCCTGACACCTTTTTTACCCTGGACTCTACCATTGTTTACCATTAAATTGAAATCCTGACTTCTTTTTACCCTGGACTCTTCCATTGTTTACCATGAGGCTGGAATCCTGACTTGGTTTTACCCTGGACTGTACCATTGTTTGTCATGAGGCTGGAATCCTGACTTGTTTTTTCCCTGGACTGTACTATTGTTTGTCAAGATGCTGGAATCCTGACTCCTTTTTAGCCTGGACTGTACCATTGTTTGTCATGGGGCTGGAATCCTGACTCCTTTTTTACCCTGGACTCTTCCATTGTTTACCATGAGGCTGGAATCCTGACTTGGTTTTACCCTGGACTGTACCATTGTTTGTCATGATGCTGGAATCCTGACTTGTTTTTAGCCTGGACTCTACAATTGCTTGCCATGTGGTTGGAATCCTGACTCCTTTTTAGCCTGGACTGTACCATTGTTTACCATGTGGTTGGAATCCTGACTGCTTTTTAGCCTGGACTGTACCATTGTTTGTCATGGGGCTGGAATCCTGACTCCTTTTTTTACCCTGGACTCTACCATTGTTTACCATTAAATTGAAATCCTGACTTCTTTTTACCCTGGACTCTTCCATTGTTTACCATGAGGTTGGAATCCTGACTTGGTTTTACCCTGGACTGTACCATTGTTTGTCATGAGGCTGGAATCCTGACTTGTTTTATCCCTGGACTCTTCCATTGTTTACCATGAGGCTGGAATCCTGACTTGGTTTTACCCTGGACTGTACCATTGTTTGTCATGAGGCTGGAATCCTGACTTGTTTTTTCCCTGGAGTGTACTATTGTTTGTCAAGATGGAAGAAACCTGACTCCTTTTTAGCCTGGAATCTACCATTTTTTGCAATGTGGTTGTATGTCTGTCTTTTGTGATCAGTGTTTTTCTTACTGACATCTTTATCTCTTCAGCATGTCTCTTGATCTTCGTTTGCCATGTGATATTTAATTCCCTGGTGTAAAAAGTTCAGAGGAGCAAGATGATGGCAACGAGATTGCCTGAGTTTCAAAAGAATTGGTGGTACAGTGGTAAAACTCTTGCCTGCCATGCATGAGGACCAGGGTTCGAATCCCACGCATTGCAACTTCAACTTGTTTTGATGATTGTTGATTTCAGCAGAATATGCTTGGAAGGTAATCAAGACAATGATTATTTGAGACATTTGTCTTTCCTGACAGACAGCTTCAGGTGTGTTTGTCATTTGGCTGTACTCTCTATAGAAGGTTGGAATACTGTCTCCTTTTTTACCCTGAACTCTACCATTGTTTATCATGAGGCTGAAATCCTGACTTGTTTTTACCCTGGACTGTAGCATTGTTTACCATTAAATTGAAATCCTGACATCTTTTTTACCCTGGACTCTTCCATTGTTTGTCATGAGGCTGGAATCCTGACTTGTTTTTACCCTGGACTCTACTATTGTTTGTCAAGATGCTGGAATCCTGACTCCTTTTTAGCCTGGAATCTACCATTTTTTGCAATGAGGTTGTATGTCTGTCTTTTGTGATCAGTGTGTTTCTTACTGGCATCTTTATCTCTTCAGCATGTCTCTTGATCTTCGTTTGCCATGTGCTATTTATTTCCCTGGTGTAAAAAGTTCAGAGGAGCAAGATGATGGCAACGAGATTGCCTGCGTTTCAAAAGAATTGGTGGTACAGTGGTAAAACTCTTGCCTGCCATGCATGAGGACCAGGGTTCGAATCCCCCCACTGCAACTGCAACTTCTTTTGTTGATGGTTGATTTCAGCAGAATATGCTTGGAAGGTAATCAAGATAATGATTATTTGAGACATTTGTCTTTCCTGACAGACAGCTTCAGGTGTGTTTGTCATTTGGCTGTACTCTCTATAAATGGTTGGAATCCTGACTCCTTTTTAGCCTGGACTGTACCATTGTTTGTCATGAGGCTGGAATCCTGACTCCTTTTTTACCCTGGACTCTAACATTGTTTACCATTAAATTGAAATCCTGACTTCTTTTTTACTCTGGACTCTTCCATTGTTTGTCATGAGGCTGGAATCCTGACTTGTTTTTTCCCTGGACTGTACTATTGTTTGTCAAGATGCTGGAACCCTGACTTGTTTTTACCCTGGACTGTAGCATTGTTTACCATGTTGTTGGAATCCTGACTGAAGCTGATAGACAGGTTTAGGTGTTTTTCTCATTTGGCTGCACTCTCTGTAGATGGAATCCTGGAATCCTGACTCCTTTTGGACTCCTGACTCCTTTTTACCCTGGACTGTACCACTGTTTGTCATGAGGCTGGAATCCTGACTCCTTTTTTACCCTGGACTCTAACATTGTTTACCATTAAATTGAAATCCTGACTTCTTTTTTACCCTGGACTCTTCCATTGTTTGTCATGAGGCTGGAATCCTGACTCTTTTTTACCCTGGACTCTAACATTGTTTACCATTATTGAAATCCTGACTTCTTTTTACCCTGGACTTTCCATTGTTTGTCATGAGGCTGGAATCCTGACTTGTTTTTACCCTGGACTGTAGCATTGTTTACCATGTTGTTGGAATCCTGACTGAAGCTGATAGACAGGTTTAGGTGTTTTTCTCATTTGGCTGCACTCTCTGTAGATGGAATCCTGGAATCCTGACTCCTTTTGGAATCCTGACTCCTTTTTTACCCTGGACTGTACCACTGTTTGTCATGAGGCTGGAATCCTGACTTGTTTTTACCTTGGACTGTAGCATTGTTTACCATGTTGTTGAATACTGACTGAAGCTGATAGACAGACTTAGGTGTTTTTCTCATTTGGCTGAACTCTCTGTAGATGGTTGGAATCCTGACTCCTTTTTACCCTGGACTGTACCATTGTTTGTCATGAGGCTGGAATCCTGACTTGTTTTTACCCTGGACTGTACCATTGTTTGTCATGATGCTAGAATCCTGACTTGTTTTTAGCCTGGACTCTACAATTGCTTGCCATGTGGTTGGAATCCTGACTCCTTTTTAGCCTGGACTGTACCATTGTTTACCATGTGGTTGGAATTCTGACTCCTTTTTAGCCTGGACTGTACCATTGTTTGTCATGAGGCTGGAATCCTGACTTGTTTTTACCCTGGACTGTAGCATTGTTTACCATTAAATTGAAATCCTGACTTCTTTTTACCCTGGACTCTTCCATTGTTTACCATGAGGCTGGAATCCTGACTTGGTTTTACCTGGACTGTACCATTGTTTGTCATGAGGCTGGAATCCTGACTTGTTTTTTCCTGGACTGTACTATTCTTTGTCAAGATGCTGGAATCCTGACTCCTTTTTAGCCTGGACGTACTATTGTTTGTCATGAGGCTGGAATCCTGACTTGTTTTTTTCCCTGGACTGTACTATTGTTTGTCAAGATGCTGGAATCCTGACTCCTTTTTAGCCTGGAATCTACCATTTTTTGCAATGAGGTTGTATGTCTGTCTTTTGTGATCAGTGTTTTTCTTACTGACATCTTTATCTCTTCAGCATGTCTCTTGATCTTCGTTTGCCATGTGCTATTTAATTCCCTGGTTTAAAAAGTTCAGAGGAGCAAGATAATCGCAACGGGATTGCCTGAGTTTCAAAAGAATTGGTGGTACAGTGGTAAAACTCTCGCCTGCCATGCATGAGTACCAGGGTTCGAATCCCACCCACTGCAACTTGTTTTGATGATTGTTGATTTCAGCAGAATATGCTTGGAAGGTAATCAAGATAATGATTATTTGAGACATTTGTCTTTCCTGACAGACAGCTTCAGGTGTGTTTGTCATTTGGCTGTACTCTCTATAGATGGTTGGAATACTGTCTCCTTTTTTACCCTGGACTGTACCATTGTTTGTCATGAGTCTGGAATCCTGACTCCTTTTTTACCCTGGACTGTACCATTGTTTGTCATGAGGCTGGAATCCTGACTTGTTTTTACCTTGGACTGTGCATTGTTTACCATGTTGCTGGAATCCTGACTGAAGCTGATAGAAAAACTTAGGTGTTTTTCTCATTTGGGAACTCTCTGTAGATGGTTGGAATCCTGACTCCTTTTTACCCTGGACTGTACCATTGTTTGTCATGAGGTTGGAATCCTGACTTGTTTTTACCCTGGACTGTACCATTGTTTGTCATGATGCTGGAATCCTGACTTGTTTTTAGCCTGGACTCTACAATTGCTTGCCATGTGGTTGGAATCCTGACTGAAGCTGATAGACAGGTTTAGGTGTTTTTCTCATTTGGCTGCACTCTCTGTAGATGGAATCCTGGAATCCTGACTCTTTTGGAATCCTGACTCCTTTTTACCCTGGACTGTACCACTGTTTGTCATGAGGCTGGAATCCTGACTCCTTTTTTACCCTGGACTCTAACATTGTTTACCATTAAATTGAAATCCTGACTTCTTTTTTACCCTGGACTCTTCCATTGTTTGTCATGAGGCTGGAATCCTGACTCCTTTTACCCTGGACTCTAACATTGTTTACCATTAAATTGAAATCCTGACTTCTTTTTTTACCCTGGACTCTTCCATTGTTTGTCATGAGGCTGGAATCCTGACCTGTTTTTACCCTGGACTGTAGCATTGTTTACCATGTTGTTGGAATCCTGACTGAAGCTGATAGACAGGTTTAGGTGTTTTTCTCATTTGGCTGCACTCTCTGTAGATGGAATCCTGGAATCCTGACTCCTTTTGGAATCCTGACTCCTTTTTACCCTGGACTGTACCACTGTTTGTCATGAGGCTGGAATCCTGACTTGTTTTTACCTTGGACTGTAGCATTGTTTACCATGTTGTTGGAATACTGACTGAAGCTGATAGACAGACTTAGGTGTTTTTCTCATTTGGCTGAACTCTCTGTAGATGGTTGGAATCCTGACTCCTTTTTACCCTGGACTGTACCATTGTTTGTCATGAGGCTGGAATCCTGACACCTTTTTTACCCTGGACTCTACCATTGTTTACCATTAAATTGAAATCCTGACTTCTTTTTACCCTGGACTCTTCCATTGTTTACCATGAGGCTGGAATCCTGACTTGGTTTTACCCTGGACTGTACCATTGTTTGTCATGAGGCTGGAATCCTGACTTTTTTTCCCTGGACTGTACTATTGTTTGTCATGAGGCTGGAATCCTGACTTGTTTTTTCCCTGGACTGTACTATTGTTTGTCAAGATGTTGGAATCCTGACTCCTTTTTAGTCTGGAATTTACCATTTTTTGCAATGAGGTTGTATGTCTGTCTTTTGTGATCAGTGTTTTTCTTACTGGCATCTTTATCTCTTCAGCATGTCTCTTGATCTTCGTTTGCCATGTGCTATTTAATTCCCTGGTTTAAAAAGTTCAGAGGAGCAAGATAATCGCAACGGGATTGCCTGAGTTTCAAAAGAATTGGTGGTACAGTGGTAAAACTCTCGCCTGCCATGCATGAGGACCTGGGTTCAAATCCCACCCACTGCATCTTGTTTTGATGATTGTTGATTTCAGCAGAATATCTTGGAAGGTAATCAAGATAATGATTATTTGAGACATTTGTCTTTCCTGACAGACAGCTTCAGGTGTGTTTGTCATTTGGCTGTACTCTCTATAGATGGTTGGAATACTGTCTCCTTTTTTACCCTGGACTGTACCATTGTTTGTCATGAGTCTTAAATCCTGACTCCTTTTTTACCCTGGACTGTACCACTGTTTGTCATGAGGCTGGAATCCTGACTTGTTTTTACCTTGGACTGTAGCATTGTTTACCATGTTGTTGGAATACTGACTGAAGCTGATAGACAGACTTAGGTGTTTTTCTCATTTGGCTGAACTCTCTGTAGATGGTTGGAATCCTGACTCCTTTTTACCCTGGACTGTACCATTGTTTGTCATGAGGCTGGAATCCTGACTTGTTTTTACCCTGGACTGTACCATTGTTTGTCATGATGCTAGAATCCTGACTTGTTTTTAGCCTGGACTCTACAATTGCTTGCCATGTGGTTGGAATCCTGACTCCTTTTTAGCCTGGACTGTACCATTGTTTACCATGTGGTTGGAATTCTGACTCCTTTTTAGCCTGGACTGTACCATTGTTTGTCATGAGGCTGGAATCCTGACACCTTTTTTACCCTGGACTCTACCATTGTTTACCATTAAATTGAAATCCTGACTTCTTTTTACCCTGGACTCTTCCATTGTTTACCATGAGGCTGGAATCCTGACTTGGTTTTACCCTGGACTGTACCATTGTTTGTCATGAGGCTGGAATCCTGACTTGTTTTTTCCCTGGACTGTACTATTCTTTGTCAAGATGCTGGAATCCTGACTGAAGCTGATAGACAGGTTTAGGTGTTTTTCTCATTTGGCTGCACTCTCTGTAGATGGAATCCTGGAATCCTGACTCCTTTTGGAATCCTGACTCCTTTTTACCCTGGACTGTACCACTGTTTGTCATGAGGCTGGAATCCTGACTTGTTTTTACCTTGGACTGTAGCATTGTTTACCATGTTGTTGGAATACTGACTGAAGCTGATAGACAGACTTAGGTGTTTTTCTCATTTGGCTGAACTCTCTGTAGATGGTTGGAATCCTGACTCCTTTTTACCCTGGACTGTACCATTGTTTGTCATGAGGCTGGAATCCTGACTTGTTTTTACCCTGGACTGTACCATTGTTTGTCATGATGCTAGAATCCTGACTTGTTTTTAGCCTGGACTCTACAATTGCTTGCCATGTGGTTGGAATCCTGACTCCTTTTTAGCCTGGACTGTACCATTGTTTACCATGTGGTTGGAATTCTGACTCCTTTTTAGCTTGGACTGTACCATTGTTGTCATGAGGCTGGAATCCTGACACCTTTTTTACCCTGGGCTCTACCATTGTTTACCATTAAATTGAAATCCTGACTTCTTTTTACCCTGGACTCTTCCATTGTTTACCATGAGGCTGGAATCCTGACTTGTTTTTAGCCTGGACTCTACAATTGTTTACCATGAGGTTGGAATCCTGACTCCTTTTTAGCCTGGACTCTTCCATTGTTTACCATGTGGTTGGAATCCTGACTCCTTTTTAGCCTGGACTGTAGCATTGTTTACCATGTTGTTGGAATCCTGACTGAAGCTGATAGACAGGTTTAGGTGTTTTTTCTCATTTGGCTGCACTCTCTGTAGATGGAATCCTGGAATCCTGACTCCTTTTGGAATCCTGACTCCTTTTTTACCCTGGACTGTACCACTGTTTGTCATGAGGCTGGAATCCTGACTTGTTTTTACCTTGGACTGTAGCATTGTTTACCATGTTGTTGGAATACTGACTGAAGCTGATAGACAGACTTAGGTGTTTTTCTCATTTGGCTGAACTCTCTGTAGATGGTTGGAATCCTGACTCCTTTTTACCCTGGACTGTACCATTGTTTGTGATGAGGCTGGAATCCTGACTCCTTTTTTACCCTGGACTCTAACATTGTTTACCATTAAATTGAAATCCTGACTTCTTTTTACCCTGGACTCTTCCATTGTTTACCATGAGGCTGGAATCCTGACTTGGTTTTACCCTGGACTGTACCATTGTTTGTCATGAGGCTGGAATCCTGACTTTTTTCCCTGGACTGTACTATTGTTTGTCATGAGGCTGGAATCCTGACTTGTTTTTTTCCCTGGACTGTACTATTGTTTGTCAAGATGTTGGAATCCTGAAACCTTTTTAGTCTGGAATTTACCATTTTTTGCAATGAGGTTGTATGTCTGTCTTTTGTGATCAGTGTTTTTCTTACTGGCATCTTTATCTCTTCAGCATGTCTCTTGATCTTCGTTTGCCATGTGATATTTAATTCCCTGGTGTAAAAAGTTCAGAGGAGCAAGATAATCGCAACGGGATTGCCTGAGTTTCAAAAGAATTGGTGGTACAGTGGTAAAACTCTCGCCTGCCATGCATGAGGATCAGGGTTCGAATCCCACCCACTGCAACTGCAACTTCTTTTGATGATTGTTGATTTCAGCAGAATATGCTTGGAAGGTAATCAAGATAATGATTATTTGAGACAATTTGTCTTTCCTGACAGACAGCTTCAGGTGTGTTTGTCATTTGGCTGTACTCTCTATAGATGGTTGGAATCCTGAATCCTTTTTAGCCTGGACTGTACCATTGTGTGTCATGGGGCTGGAATCCTGACTCCTTTTTTTACCCTGGACACTACCATTGTTTACCATTAAATTGAAATCCTGACTCCTTTTTACCCTGGACTGTACCATTGTTTGTCATGAGGCTGGAATCCTGACTTGTTTTTACCCTGGACTGTACCATTGTTTGTCATTATGCTGGAATCCTGACTTGTTTTTAGCCTGGACTCTACAATTGCTTGCCATGTGGTTGGAATCCTGACTCCTTTTTAGCCTGGACTGTACCATTGTTTGTCATGGGGCTGGAATCCTGACTCCTTTTTTTTACCCTGGACTCTACCATTGTTTACCATTAAATTGAAATCCTGACTTCTTTTTACCCTGGACTCTTCCATTGTTTACCATGTGGCTGGAATCCTGACTTGGTTTTTACCCTGGACTGTACCATTGTTTGTCATGAGGCTGGAATCCTGACTTGTTTTATTCCTGGACTCTTCCATTGTTTACCATGAGGCTGGAATCCTGACTTGGTTTTTACCCTGGACTGTACCATTGTTTGTCATGAGGCTGGAATCCTGACTTGTTTTATCCCTGGACTGTACTATTGTTTGTCAAGATGCTGGAATCCTGACTCTTTTTTAGCCTGGAATCTACCATTTTTGCAATGAGGTTGTATGTCTGTCTTTTGTGATCAGTGTTTTTCTTACTGGCATCTTTATCTCTTCAGCATGTCTCGTGATCTTCATTTGCCCTGTGCTATTTATTTCCCTGGTGTAAAAAGTTCAGAGGAGCAAGATGATGGCAACGAGATTAGTTGAGTTTCAAAAGAATTGGTGGTACAGTGGTAAAATTCTCGCCTGCCATGCATGAGGCCCAGGGTTCGAATCCCACTCACTGCAACTGCAACTTCTTTTGATGATTGTTGATTTCAGCAGAATATGTTTGGAAGGTGATCAAAATAATGAGTATTTGAGACATTTGTCTTTCCTGACAGACAGCTTCAGGTGTGTTTGTCATTTGGCTGTACTCTCTATAGATGGTTGGAATCCTGACTCCTTTTTAGCCTGGACTGTACCATTGTTTGTCATGGGGCTGGAATCCTGACTCCTTTTTTTACCCTGGACACTACCATTGTTTACCATTAAATTGAAATCCTGACTCCTTTTTACCCTGGACTGTACCATTGTTTGTCATGAGGCTGGAATCCTGACTTGTTTTTACCCTGGACTGTACCATTGTTTGTTATTATGCTGGAATCCTGACTTGTTTTTAGCCTGGACTCTACAATTGCTTGCCATGTGGTTGGAATCCTGACTCCTTTTTAGCCTGGACTGTACCATTGTTTACCATGTGGTTGGAATCCTGACTCCTTTTTAGCGTGGACTGTACCATTGTTTGTCATGATGCTGGAATCCAGACTCCTTTTTTTTTACCCTGGACTCTACCATTGTTTACCATTAAATTGAAATCCTGACTTCTTTTTACCCTGGACTCTTCCATTGTTTACCATGAGGCTGGAATCCTGACTTGGTTTTACCCTGGACTGTACCATTGTTTGTCATGATGCTGGAATCCTGACTTATTTTTAGCCTGGACTCTACAATTGCTTGCCATGTGGTTGGAATCCTGACTCCTTTTTAGCCTGGACTGTACCATTGTTTGTCATGGGGCTGGAATCCTGACTCCATTTTTTTACCTGGACTCTACCATTAAATTGAAATCCTGACTTCTTTTTTACCCTGGACTCTTCCATTGTTTACTATGAGGCTGGAATCCTGACTTGGTTTTACCCTGGACTGTACCATTGTTTGTCATGAGGCTGGAATCCTGACTTGTTTTATCCCCTGGACTGTACTATTGTTTGTCATGAGGCTGGAATCCTGACTTGTTTTTTCCTGGACTGTACTATTGTTTGTCAAGATGCTGGAATCCTGACTCCTTTTTAGCCTGGAATCTACCATTTTTTGCAATGAGGTTGTATGACTGTCTTTTGTGATCAGTGTTTTTCTTACTGGCATCTTTATCTCTTCAGCATGTCTCTTGATCTTCGTTTGCCATGTTCTATTTAATTCCTTGGTGTAAAAAGTTCAGAGGAGCAAGATGATGGCAACGAGATTGACTGAGTTTCAAAATAATTGGTGGTACAGTGGTAAAAACAAAATCCCACCCATTGCAACTTGTTTTGATGATTGTTGAGTTCAGCAGAATATGCTTGGAAGGTAATCAAGATAATGATTATTTGAGACATTTGTCTTTCCTGACAGACAGCTTCAGGTGTGTTTGTCATTTGGCTGTACTCTCTATAGATGGTTGGAATCCTGACTCCTTTTTAGCCTGGACTGTACCATTGTTTGTCATGAGGCTGGAATCCTGACTCCTTTTTTTTACCCTGGACTCTACCATTGTTTAACATTAAATTGAAATCCTGACTTCTTTTTTACCCTGGACTCTTCCATTGTTTGTCATGATGCTGGAATCCTGACTTATTTTTAGCCTGGACTCTACAATTGCTTGCCATGTGGTTGGAATCCTGACTCCTTTTAGCCTGGACTGTACCATTGTTTACCATGTGGTTGGAATCCTGACTCCTTTTTAGCCTAGACTGTACCATTGTTTGTCATGGGGCTGGAATCCTGACTCCTTTTTTTACCCGGACTCTACCATTGTTTACCATTAAATTGAAATCCTGACTTCTTTTTACCCTGGACTCTTCCATTGTTTACCATGTTGTTGGAATCCTGACTGAAGCTGATAGACAGGTTTAGGTGTTTTTCTCATTTGGCTGCACTCTCTGTAGATGGAATCCTGGATTCCTGACTCCTTTTGGAATCCTGACTCCTTTTTACCCTGGACTGTACCACTGTTTGTCATGAGGCTGGAATCCTGACTTGTTTTTACCTTGGACTGTAGCATTGTTTACCATGTTGTTGGAATCCTGACTGAAGCTGATAGACAGACTTAGGTGTTTTTCTCATTTGGCTGAACTCTCTGTAGATGGTTGGAATCCTGACTTGTTTTTTCCCTGGACTGTACTATTGTTTGTCAAGATGATGGAATCCTGACTCCTTTTTAGCCTGGAATCTACCATTTTTTGCAATGAGGTTGTATGTCTGTCTTTTGTGATCAGTGTTTTTCTTACTGGCATCTTTATCTCTTCAGCATGTCTCTTGATCTTCGTTTGCCATGTGCTATTTAATTCCCTGGTGTAAAAAGTTCAGAGGAGCAAGATGATGGCAACGAGATTGCCTGAGTTTCAAAATAATTGGTGGTACAGTGGTAAAACTCTCGCTTGCCATGCATGAGGACCAGGCTTCGAATCCCACCCATTGCAACTGCAACTTTTTTTGATGATTGTTGATTTCAGCAGAATATGCTTGGAAGGTAATCAAGATAATGATTATTTGAGACATTTGTCTTTCCTGACAGACAGCTTCAGGTGTGTTTGTCATTTGGCTGTACTCTCTATAGATGGTTAGAATACTGTCTCATTTTTTACCCTGGACTCTACCATTGTTTGTCATGAGGCTTGAATCCTGACTTGTTTTTTCCCTGGACTGTACTATTGTTTGTCAAGATGCTGGAATCCTGACTTGTTTTTACCCTGGACTGTAGCATTGTTTACCATGTTGTTGGAATCCTGACTGAAGCTGATAGACAGGTTTAGGTGTTTTTCTCATTTGGCTGCACTCTCTGTAGATGTAATCCTGGAATCCTGACTCCTTTTGGAATCCTGACTCCTTTTTACCCTGGACTGTACCACTGTTTGTCATGAGGCTGGAATCCTGACTTGTTTTTACCTTGGACTGTAGCATTGTTTACCATGTTGCTGGAATCCTGACTGAAGCTGATAGACAGACTTAGGTGTTTTTCTCATTTGGCTGAACTCTCTGTAGATGGTTGGAATCCTGACTCCTTTTTACCCTGGACTGTACCATTGTTTGTCATGAGGTTGGAATCCTGACTTGTTCTTACCCTGGACTGTACCATTGTTTGTCATGATGCTGGAATCCTGACTTGTTTTTACCCTGGACTCTTCCATTGTTTACCATGAGGCTGGAATCCTGACTTGGTTTTACCCTGGACTGTACCATTGTTTGTCATGAGGCTGGAATCCTGACTTGTTTTATCCCTGGACTCTTCCATTGTTTACCATGAGGCTGGAATCCTAACTTGGTTTTACCCTGGACTGTACCATTGTTTGTCATGAGGCTGGAATCCTGACTCCTTTTTTACCCTGGACTCTATCATTGTTTACCATTAAATTGAAATCCTGACTTCTTTTTTACCCTGGACTCTTCCATTGTTTGTCATGAGGCTGGAATCCTGACTCCTTTTTTACCCTGGACTCTAACATTGTTTACCATTAAATTGAAATCCTGACTTCTTTTTTACCCTGGACTCTTCCATTGTTTGTCATGAGGCTGGAATCCTGACTTGTTTTTACCCTGGACTGTAGCATTGTTTACCATGTTGTTGGAATCCTGACTGAAGCTGATAGACAGGTTTAGGTGTTTTTCTCATTTGGCTGCACTCTCTGTAGATGGAATCCTGGAATCCTGACTCCTTTTGGAATCCTGACTCCTTTTTACCCTGGACTGTACCACTGTTTGTCATGAGGCTGGAATCCTGACTTGTTTTTACCTTGGACTGTAGCATTGTTTACCATGTTGTTGGAATACTGACTGAAGCTGATAGACAGACTTAGGTGTTTTTCTCATTTGGCTGAACTCTCTGTAGATGGTTGGAATCCTGACTCCTTTTTACCCTGGACTGTACCATTGTTTGTGATGAGGCTGGAATCCTGACTCCTTTTTTACCCTGGACTCTAACATTGTTTACCATTAAATTGAAATCCTGACTTCTTTTTACCCTGGACTCTTCCATTGTTTACCATGAGGCTGGAATCCTGACTTGGTTTTACCCTGGACTGTACCATTGTTTGTCATGAGGCTGGAATCCTGACTTTTTTCCCTGGACTGTACTATTGTTTGTCATGAGGCTGGAATCCTGACTTGTTTTTTTCCCTGGACTGTACTATTGTTTGTCAAGATGTTGGAATCCTGAAACCTTTTTAGTCTGGAATTTACCATTTTTTGCAATGAGGTTGTATGTCTGTCTTTTTGTGATCAGTGTTTTTCTTACTGGCATCTTTATCTCTTCAGCATGTCTCTTGATCTTCGTTTGCCATGTGCTATTTAATTCCCTGGTTTAAAAAGTTCAGAGGAGCAAGATAATCGCAACGGGGTTTCCTGAGTTTCAAAAGAATTGGTGGTACAGTGGTAAAACTCTCGCCTGCCATGCATGAGGACCTGGGTTCAAATCCCACCCACTGCAACTTGTTTTGATGATTGTTGATTTCAGCAGAATATCTTGGAAGGTAATCAAGATAATGATTATTTGAGACATTTGTCTTTCCTGACAGACAGCTTCAGGTGTGTTTGTCATTTGGCTGTACTCTCTATAGATGGTTGGAATACTGTCTCCTTTTTTACCCTGGACTGTACCATTGTTTGTCATGAGTCTTAAATCCTGACTCCTTTTTACCCTGGACTGTACCACTGTTTGTCATGAGGCTGGAATCCTGACTTGTTTTTACCTTGGACTGTAGCATTGTTTACCATGTTGTTGGAATACTGACTGAAGCTGATAGACAGACTTAGGTGTTTTTCTCATTTGGCTGAACTCTCTGTAGATGGTTGGAATCCTGACTCCTTTTACCCTGGACTGTACCATTGTTTGTCATGAGGCTGGAATCCTGACTTGTTTTTACCCTGGACTGTACCATTGTTTGTCATGATGCTAGAATCCTGACTGGTTTTTAGCCTGGACTCTACAATTGCTTGCCATGTGGTTGGAATCCTGACTCCTTTTTAGCCTGGACTGTACCATTGTTTACCATGTGGTTGGAATTCTGACTCCTTTTTAGCCTGGACTGTACCATTGTTTGTCATGAGGCTGGAATCCTGACACCTTTTTTACCCTGGACTCTACCATTGTTTACCATTAAATTGAAATCCTGACTTCTTTTTACCCTGGACTCTTCCATTGTTTACCATGAGGCTGGAATCCTGACTTGGTTTTACCCTGGACTGTACCATTGTTTGTCATGAGGCTGGAATCCTGACTTGTTTTTTCCTGGACTGTACTATTCTTTGTCAAGATGCTGGAATCCTGACTGAAGCTGATAGACAGGTTTAGGTGTTTTTCTCATTTGGCTGCACTCTCTGTAGATGGAATCCTGGAATCCTGACTCCTTTTGGAATCCTGACTCCTTTTTACCCTGGACTGTACCACTGTTTGTCATGAGGCTGGAATCCTGACTTGTTTTTACCTTGGACTGTAGCATTGTTTACCATGTTGTTGGAATACTGACTGAAGCTGATAGACAGACTTAGGTGTTTTTCTCATTTGGCTGAACTCTCTGTAGATGGTTGGAATCCTGACTCCTTTTTACCCTGGACTGTACCATTGTTTGTCATGAGGCTGGAATCCTGACTTGTTTTTACCCTGGACTGTACCATTGTTTGTCTTGATGCTAGAATCCTGACTTGTTTTTAGCCTGGACTCTACAATTGCTTGCCATGTGGTTGGAATCCTGACTCCTTTTTAGCCTGGACTGTACCATTGTTTACCATGTGGTTGGAATTCTGACTCCTTTTTAGCTTGGACTGTACCATTGTTGTCATGAGGCTGGAATCCTGACACCTTTTTTACCCTGGGCTCTACCATTGTTTACCATTAAATTGAAATCCTGACTTCTTTTTACCCTGGACTCTTCCATTGTTTACCATGAGGCTGGAATCCTGACTTGTTTTTAGCCTGGACTCTACAATTGTTTACCATGAGGTTGGAATCCTGACTCCTTTTTAGCCTGGACTCTTCCATTGTTTACCATGTGGTTGGAATCCTGACTCCTTTTTAGCCTGGACTGTAGCATTGTTTACCATGTTGTTGGAATCCTGACTGAAGCTGTTAGACAGGTTTAGGTGTTTTTCTCATTTGGCTGCACTCTCTGTAGATGGAATCCTGGAATCCTGACTCCTTTTGGAATCCTGACTCCTTTTTACCCTGGACTGTACCACTGTTTGTCATGAGGCTGGAATCCTGACTTGTTTTTACCTTGGACTGTAGCATTGTTTACCATGTTGTTGGAATACTGACTGAAGCTGATAGACAGACTTAGGTGTTTTTCTCATTTGGCTGAACTCTCTGTAGATGGTTGGAATCCTGACTCCTTTTTACCCTGGACTGTACCATTGTTTGTGATGAGGCTGGAATCCTGACTCCTTTTTTACCCTGGACTTTAACATTGTTTACCATTAAATTGAAATCCTGACTTCTTTTTACCCTGGACTCTTCCATTGTTTACCATGAGGCTGGAATCCTGACTTGGTTTTACCCTGGACTGTACCATTGTTTGTCATGAGGCTGGAATCCTGACTTTTTTCCCTGGACTGTACTATTGTTTGTCATGAGGCTGGAATCCTGACTTGTTTTTTTCCTGGACTGTACTATTGTTTGTCAAGATGTTCGAATCCTGAAACCTTTTTAGTCTGGAATTTACCATTTTTTGCAATGAGGTTGTATGTCTGTCTTTTGTGATCAGTGTTTTTCTTACTGGCATCTTTATCTCTTCAGCATGTCTCTTGATCTTCGTTTGCCATGTGATATTTAATTCCCTGGTGTAAAAAGTTCAGAGGAGCAAGATAATCGCAACGGGATTGCCTGAGTTTCAAAAGAATTGGTGGTACAGTGGTAAAACTCTCGCCTGCCATGCATGAGGATCAGGGTTCGAATCCCACCCACTGCAACTGCAACTTCTTTTGATGATTGTTGATTTCAGCAGAATATGCTTGGAAGGTAATCAAGATAATGATTATTTGAGACAATTTGTCTTTCCTGACAGACAGCTTCAGGTGTGTTTGTCATTTGGCTGTACTCTCTATAGATGGTTGGAATCCTGAATCCTTTTTAGCCTGGACTGTACCATTGTGTGTCATGGGGCTGGAATCCTGACTCCTTTTTTTTACCCTGGACACTACCATTGTTTACCATTAAATTGAAATCCTGACTCCTTTTTACCCTGGACTGTACCATTGTTTGTCATGAGGCTGGAATCCTGACTTGTTTTTACCCTGGACTGTACCATTGTTTGTCATTATGCTGGAATCCTGACTTGTTTTTAGCCTGGACTCTACAATTGCTTGCCATGTGGTTGGAATCCTGACTCCTTTTTAGCCTGGACTGTACCATTGTTTGTCATGGGGCTGGAATCCTGACTCCTTTTTTTTACCCTGGACTCTACCATTGTTTACCATTAAATTGAAATCCTGACTTCTTTTTACCCTGGACTCTTCCATTGTTTACCATGTGGCTGGAATCCTGACTTGGTTTTACCCTGGACTGTACCATTGTTTGTCATGAGGCTGGAATCCTGACTTGTTTTATTCCTGGACTCTTCCATTGTTTACCATGAGGCTGGAATCCTGACTTGGTTTTACCCTGGACTGTACCATTGTTTGTCATGAGGCTGGAATCCTGACTTGTTTTATCCCTGGACTGTACTATTGTTTGTCAAGATGCTGGAATCCTGACTCTTTTTTAGCCTGGAATCTACCATTTTTTGCAATGAGGTTGTATGTCTGTCTTTTGTGATCAGTGTTTTTCTTACTGGCATCTTTATCTCTTCAGCATGTCTCGTGATCTTCATTTGCCCTGTGCTATTTATTTCCCTGGTGTAAAAAGTTCAGAGGAGCAAGATGATGGCAACGAGATTAGTTGAGTTTCAAAAGAATTGGTGGTACAGTGGTAAAATTCTCGCCTGCCATGCATGAGGCCCAGGGTTCGAATCCCACTCACTGCAACTGCAACTTCTTTTGATGATTGTTGATTTCAGCAGAATATGTTTGGAAGGTGATCAAAATAATGAGTATTTGAGACATTTGTCTTTCCTGACAGACAGCTTCAGGTGTGTTTGTCATTTGGCTGTACTCTCTATAGATGGTTGGAATCCTGACTCCTTTTTAGCCTGGACTGTACCATTGTTTGTCATGGGGCTGGAATCCTGACTCCTTTTTTTACCCTGGACACTACCATTGTTTACCATTAAATTGAAATCCTGACTCCTTTTTTACCCTGGACTGTACCATTGTTTGTCATGAGGCTGGAATCCTGACTTGTTTTTACCCTGGACTGTACCATTGTTTGTTATTATGCTGGAATCCTGACTTGTTTTTAGCCTGGACTCTACAATTGCTTGCCATGTGGTTGGAATCCTGACTCCTTTTTAGCCTGGACTGTACCATTGTTTACCATGTGGTTGGAATCCTGACTCCTTTTTAGCGTGGACTGTACCATTGTTTGTCATGATGCTGGAATCCAGACTCCTTTTTTTTTACCCTGGACTCTACCATTGTTTACCATTAAATTGAAATCCTGACTTCTTTTTACCCTGGACTCTTCCATTGTTTACCATGAGGCTGGAATCCTGACTTGGTTTTACCCTGGACTGTACCATTGTTTGTCATGATGCTGGAATCCTGACTTATTTTTAGCCTGGACTCTACAATTGCTTGCCATGTGGTTGGAATCCTGACTCCTTTTTAGCCTGGACTGTACCATTGTTTGTCATGGGGCTGGAATCCTGACTCCATTTTTTTACCCTGGACTCTACCATTAAATTGAAATCCTGACTTCTTTTTACCCTGGACTCTTCCATTGTTTACTATGAGGCTGGAATCCTGACTTGGTTTTACCCTGGACTGTACCATTGTTTGTCATGAGGCTGGAATCCTGACTTGTTTTATCCCTGGACTGTACTATTGTTTGTCATGAGGCTGGAATCCTGACTTGTTTTTTCCCTGGACTGTACTATTGTTTGTCAAGATGCTGGAATCCTGACTCCTTTTTAGCCTGGAATCTACCATTTTTTGCAATGAGGTTGTATGACTGTCTTTTGTGATCAGTGTTTTTCTTACTGGCATCTTTATCTCTTCAGCATGTCTCTTGATCTTCGTTTGCCATGTTCTATTTAATTCCTTGGTGTAAAAAGTTCAGAGGAGCAAGATGATGGCAACGAGATTGACTGAGTTTCAAAATAATTGGTGGTACAGTGGTAAAAACAAAAATCCCACCCATTGCAACTTGTTTTGATGATTGTTGAGTTCAGCAGAATATGCTTGGAAGGTAATCAAGATAATGATTATTTGAGACATTTGTCTTTCCTGACAGACAGCTTCAGGTGTGTTTGTCATTTGGCTGTACTCTCTATAGATGGTTGGAATCCTGACTCCTTTTTAGCCTGGACTGTACCATTGTTTGTCATGAGGCTGGAATCCTGACTCCTTTTTTTTACCCTGGACTCTACCATTGTTTAACATTAAATTGAAATCCTGACTTCTTTTTTACCCTGGACTCTTCCATTGTTTGTCATGATGCTGGAATCCTGACTTATTTTTAGCCTGGACTCTACAATTGCTTGCCATGTGGTTGGAATCCTGACTCCTTTTTAGCCTGGACTGTACCATTGTTTACCATGTGGTTGGAATCCTGACTCCTTTTTAGCCTGGACTGTACCATTGTTTGTCATGGGGCTGGAATCCTGACTCCTTTTTTTTTACCCGGGACTCTACCATTGTTTACCATTAAATTGAAATCCTGACTTCTTTTTACCCTGGACTCTTCCATTGTTTACCATGTTGTTGGAATCCTGACTGAAGCTGATAGACAGGTTTAGGTGTTTTTCTCATTTGGCTGCACTCTCTGTAGATGGAATCCTGGATTCCTGACTCCTTTTGGAATCCTGACTCCTTTTTACCCTGGACTGTACCACTGTTTGTCATGAGGCTGGAATCCTGACTGGTTTTTAACTTGGACTGTAGCATTGTTTACCATGTTGTTGGAATCCTGACTGAAGCTGATAGACAGACTTAGGTGTTTTTCTCATTTGGCTGAACTCTCTGTAGATGGTTGGAATCCTGACTTGTTTTTTCCCTGGACTGTACTATTGTTTGTCAAGATGATGGAATCCTGACTCCTTTTTAGCCTGGAATCTACCATTTTTTGCAATGAGGTTGTATGTCTGTCTTTTGTGATCAGTGTTTTTCTTACTGGCATCTTTATCTCTTCAGCATGTCTCTTGATCTTCGTTTGCCATGTGCTATTTAATTCCCTGGTGTAAAAAGTTCAGAGGAGCAAGATGATGGCAACGAGATTGCCTGAGTTTCAAAAGAATTGGTGGTACAGTGGTAAAACTCTCGCATGCCATGCATGAGGACCAGGGTTCGAATCCCACCCACTGCAACTGCAACTTCTTTTGTTGATGGTTGATTTCAGCAGAATATGCTTGGAAGGTGATCAAGATAATGATTATTTGAGACATTTGTCTTTCCTGACAGACAGCTTCAGGAGTGTTTGTCATTTGGCTGTACTCTCTATAAATGGTTGGAATCCTGACTCCTTTTTAGCCTGGACTGTACCATTGTTTGTCATGAGGCTGGAATCCTGACTCCTTTTTTACCCTGGACTCTAACATTGTTTAACATTAAATTGAAATCCTGACTTCTTTTTTACCCTGGACTCTTCCATTGTTTGTCATGAGGCTGGAATCCTGACTTGTTTTTTCCCTGGACTGTACTTTTGTTTGTCAAGATGCTGGAATCCTGACTTGTTTTTACCCTGGACTGTAGCATTGTTTACCATGTTGTTGGAATCCTGACTGAAGCTGATAGACAGGTTTAGGTGTTTTTCTCATTTGGCTGCACTCTCTGTAGATGGAATCCTGGAATCCTGACTCCTTTTGGAATCCTGACTCCTTTTTACCCTGGACTGTACCACTGTTTGTCATGAGGCTGGAATCCTGACTTGTTTTTACCTTGGACTGTAGCATTGTTTACCATGTTGCTGGAATCCTGACTGAAGCTGATAGACAGACTTAGGTGTTTTTCTCATTTGGCTGAACTCTCTGTAGATGGTTGGAATCCTGACTCCTTTTTACCCTGGACTGTACCATTGTTTGTCATGAGGTTGGAATCCTGACTTGTTTTTACCCTGGACTGTACCATTGTTTGTCATGATGCTGGAATCCTGACTTGTTTTTAGCCTGGACTCTACAATTGCTTGCCATGTGGTTGGAATCCTGACTCCTTTTTAGCCTGGACTGTACCATTGTTTACCATGTGGTTGGAATCCTGACTCCTTTTTAGCCTGGACTGTACCATTGTTTGTCATGGGGCTGGAATACTGACTCCTTTTTTTTTACCCTGGACTCTACCATTGTTTACCATTAAATTGAAGTCCTGACTTCTTTTTTACCCTGGACTCTTCCATTGTTTACCATGAGGCTGGAATCCTGACTTGGTTTTACCCTGGACTGTACCATTGTTTACCATGAGGCTGGAATCCTGACTTGTTTTATCCCTGGACTGTACTATTGTTTGTCATGAGGCTGGAATCCTGACTTTTTTTTTCCCTGGACTGTACTATTGTTTGTCAAAATGCTGGAATCCTGACTCCTTTTTAGCCTGGAATCTACCATTTTTTGCAATGAGGTTGTATGTCTGTCTTTTGTGATCAGTGTTTTTCTTACTGGCATCTTTATCTCTTCAGCATGTCTCTTGATCTTCGTTTGCCATGTGCTATTTATTTCCCTGGTGTAAAAAGTTCAGAGGAGCAAGATGATGGCAACGAGATTGCCTGAGTTTCAAAAGAATTGGTGGTACGGTGGTAAAACTCTCGCCTGCCATGCATGAGGACCAGGGTTTGAATCCCACCCATTGCAACTGCAACTTCTTTTGATGATTGTTGATTTCAGCAGAATATGCTTGGAAGGTAATCAAGATAATGATTATTTGAGACATTTGTCTTTCCTGACAGACAGCTTCAGGTGTGTTTGTCATTTGGCTGTACTCTCTATAAATGGTTGGAATCCTGACTCCTTTTTAGCCTGGACTGTACCATTGTTTGTCATGGGGCTGGAATCCTGACTCCTTTTTTACCCTGGACACTACCATTGTTTACCATTAAATTGAAATCCTGACTCCTTTTTACCCTGGACTGTACCATTGTTTGTCATGAGGCTGGAATCCTGACTTGTTTTTACCCTGGACTGTACCATTGTTTTTTATTATGCTGGAATCCTGACTTGTTTTTAGCCTGGACTCTACAATTGCTTGCCATGTGGTTGGAATCCTGACTCCTTTTTAGCCTGGACTGTACCATTGTTTACCATTTGGTTGGAATCCTGACTCCTTTTTGGCCTGGACTGTACCATTGTTTGTCATGGGGCTGGAATCCTGACTCCTTTTTTTTACCCTGGACTCTACCATTGTTTACCATTAAATTGAAATCCTGACTTTTTACCCTGGACTCTTCCATTGTTTACCATGAGGCTGGAATCCTGACTTGGTTTTACCCTGGACTGTACCATTGTTTGTCATGAGGCTGGAATCCTGACTTGTTTTATCCCTGGACTCTTCCATTGTTTACCATGAGGCTGGAATCCTAACTTGGTTTTACCCTGGACTGTACCATTGTTTGTCATGAGGCTGGAATCCTGACTTGATTTATCCCTGGACTGTACTATTGTTTGTCAAGATGTTGGAATCCTGACTCCTTTTTAGCCTGGAATCTACCATTTTTTGCAATGAGGTTGTATGTCTGTCTTTTGTGATCAGTGTTTTTCTTACTGGCATCTTTATCTCTTCAGCATGTCTCTTGATCTTCGTTTGCCATGTGCTATTTATTTCCCTGGTGTAAAAAGTTCAGAGGAGCAAGATGATGGCAACGAGATTGCCTGAGTTTCAAAAGAATTGGTGGTACAGTGGTAAAACTCTCGCATGCCATGCATGAGGACCAGGGTTCGAATCCCACCCACTGCAACTGCAACTTCTTTTTGTTGATGGTTGATTTCAGCAGAATATGCTTGGAAGGTGATCAAGATAATGATTATTTGAGACATTTGTCTTTCCTGACAGACAGCTTCAGGAGTGTTTGTCATTTGGCTATACTCTCTATAAATGGTTGGAATCCTGACTCCTTTTTAGCCTGGACTGTACCATTGTTTGTCATGAGGCTGGAATCCTGACTCCTTTTTTACCCTGGACTCTAACATTGTTTAACATTAAATTGAAATCCTGACTTCTTTTTTACCCTGGACTCTTCCATTGTTTGTCATGAGGCTGGAATCCTGACTTGTTTTTTCCCTGGACTGTACTTTTGTTTGTCAAGATGCTGGAATCCTGACTTGTTTTTACCCTGGACTGTAGCATTGTTTACCATGTTGTTGGAATCCTGACTGAAGCTGATAGACAGGTTTAGGTGTTTTTCTCATTTGGCTGCACTCTCTGTAGATGGAATCCTGGAATCCTGACTCCTTTTGAAATCCTGACTCCTTTTTACCCTGGACTGTACCACTGTTTGTCATGAGGCTGGAATCCTGACTTGTTTTTACCTTGGACTGTAGCATTGTTTACCATGTTGTTGGAATCCTGACTGAAGCTGATAGACAGACTTAGGTGTTTTTCTCATTTGGCTGAACTCTCTGTAGATGGTTGGAATCCTGACTCCTTTTTACCCTGGACTGTACCATTGTTTGTCATGAGGCTGGAATCCTGACTTGTTTTTACCCTGGACTGTACCATTGTTTGTCATGATGCTGGAATCCTGACTTGTTTTTAGCCTGGACTCTACAATCGCTTGCCATGTGGTTGGAATCCTGACTCCTTTTTAGCCTGGACTGTACCATTGTTTACCATGTGGTTGGAATCCTGACTTCTTTTTTACCCTGGACTCTACCATTGTTTACCATTAAATTGAAATCCTGACTCCTTTTTACCCTGGACTGTACCATTGTTTGTCATGAGGCTGGAATCCTGACTTGTTTTTACCCTGGACTGTACCATTGTTTGTCATGATGCTGGAATCCTGACTTGTTTTTAGCCTGGACTCTACAATTGTTTGCCATGTGGTTGGAATCCTGACTCCTTTTTAGCCTGGACTGTACCATTGTTTACCATGTGGTTGGAATCCTGACTCCTTTTTAGCCTGGACTGTACCATTGTTTACCATGAGGCTGGAATCCTGACTTGTTTTTACCTTGGACTGTAGCATTGTTTACCATGTTGTTGGAATCCTGACTGAAGCTGATAGACAGACTTAGGTGTTTTTCTCATTTGGCTGAACTCTCTGTAGATGGTTGGAATCCTGACTTGTTTTTTCACTGGACTGTACTATTGTTTGTCAAGATGCTGGAATCCTGACTCCTTTTTAGCCTGGAATCTACCATTTTTTGCAATGAGGTTGTATGTCTGTCTTTTGTGACCAGTGTTTTTCTTACTGACATCTTTATCTCTTCAGCATGTCTCTTGATCTTCGTTTGCCATGTGCTATTTAATTCCCTGGTGTAAAAAGTTCAGAGGAGCAAGATGATGGCATGAGGACCAGGGTTCGAATCCCACCCACTGCAACTGCAACTTGTTTTGATGATTGTTGATTTCAGCAGAATATGCTTGGAAGGTAATCAAGATAATTATTATTTGAGACATTTGTCTTTCCTGACAGACAGCTTCAGGTGTGTTTGTCATTTGACTGTACTCTCTATAGATGGTTGGAATCCTGACTCCTTTTTAGCCTGGACTGTACCATTGTTTGTCATGGGGCTGGAATCCTGACTCCTTTTTTTTACCCTGGACTCTACCATTGTTTACCATTAAATTGAAATCCTGACTCCTTTTTACCCTGGACTGTACCATTGTTTGTCATGAGGCTGGAATCCTGACTTGTTTTTACCCTGGACTGTACCATTGTTTGTCATGAGGCTGGAATCCTGACTTGTTTTATCCCTGGACTGTACTATTGTTTGTCATGAGGCTGGAATCCTGACTCCTTTTTACCCTGGACTGTACCATTGTTTGCAATGAGGTTGTATGTCTGTCTTTTGTGATCAGTGTTTTTCTTACTGGCATCTTTATCTCTTCAGCATGTCTCTTGATCTTCGTTTGCCATGTGCTATTTAATTCCCTGGTGTAAAAAGTTCAGAGGAGCAAGATGATGGCAACGAGATTGCCTGCGTTTCAAAAGAATTGGTGGTACAGTGGTAAAACTCTCACCTACCATGCATGAGGACCAGGGTTCGAATCCCACCCACTGCAACTGCAACTTGTTTTGATGATTGTTGATTACAGCAGAATATGCTTGGAAGGTAATCAAGATAATGATTATTTGAGACATTTGTCTTTCCTGACAGACAGCTTCAGGTGTGTTTGTCATTTGGCTGTACTCTCTATAGATGGTTGGAATCCTGACTCCTTTTTAGCCTGGACTGTACCATTGTTTGTCATGAGGCTGGAATAATGACTCCTTTTTTTTTACCCTGGACTCTACCATTGTTTACCATTAAATTGAAATCCTGACTTCTTTTTTACCCTGGAATCTACCATTTTTTGCAATGAGGTTGTATGTCTGTCTTTTGTGATCAGTGTTTTTCTTACTGACATCTTTATCTCTTCAGCATGTCTCTTGATCTTCGTTTGCCATGTGCTATTTAATTCCCTGGTGTAAAAAGTTCAGAGGAGCAAGATGATGGCATGAGGACCAGGGTTCGAATCCCACCCACTGCAACTGCAACTTGTTTTGATGATTGTTGATTTCAGCAGAATATGCTTGGAAGGTAATCAAGATAATTATTATTTGAGACATTTGTCTTTCCTGACAGACAGCTTCAGGAGTGTTTGTCATTTGGCTGTACTCTCTATAGATGGTTGGAATACTGTCTCCTTTTTTACCCTGGACTGTACCAATGTTTACCATGAGGCTGAAATCCTGACTCCTTTTTACCCTGGACTGTACCACTGTTTGTCATGAGGCTGGAATCTTGACTTGTTTTTACCCTGGACTGTAGTATTGTTTACCATGTTGTTGGAATCCTGACTGAAGCTGATAGACAGGTTTAGGTGTTTTTCTCATTTGGCTGCACTCTCTGTATATGGAATCCTGGAATCCTGACTCCTTTTGGAATCCTGACTCCTTTTTACCCTGGACTGTACCATTGATTGCCATGAGGCTGGAATCCTGACTTGTTTTTACCCTGGACTGTACCATTGTTTGTCATGATGCTGTAATCCTGACTTGTTTTTAGCCTGGACTCTACAATTGCTTGCCATGTGGTTGGAATCCTGACACCTTTTTAGCCTGGACTGTACCATTGTTTACCATGTGGTTGGAATCCTGACTCCTTTTTAGCCTGGACTGTACCATTGATTGCCATGAGGCTGGAATCCTGACTCCTTTTTAGCCTGGAATCTACTATTTTTTGCCATGAGGTTGTATGTCTGTCTTTTGTGATCAGTGTGTTTCTAACTGTCATCTTTAACTCTTCAGCATGTCTCTTGAGCTTTGTTTGCCATGTGCTTTTTAATTCCTTGGTTTGAAATGTTCAGAGGGGCAAGGTGATGACAACAAGAATGTCTGATTTTCAAAACAATTGGTAGTACAGTGGTGGAACTCTTGCCCGCCATGCATGAGGACCAGGGTTTCAATCCCACCCACTGCAACTTGTTTTGATGATTGTTGATTTCAGCAGAATATGTTTGGAAGGTAATCAAGATAATGATTATTTGAGACATTTGTCTTTCCTGACAGACAGCTTCAGGTGTGTTTGTCATTTGGCTGTACTCTCTATAGATAGTTGGAATCCTGACTCCTTTTTAGCCTGGACTGTACCATTGTTTGTCATGGGGCTGGAATCCTGACTCCGTTTTTTTACCCTGGACTCTACCATTGTTTACCATTAAACTGAAATCCTGACTTCTTTTTTACCCTGGACTCTTCCATTGTTTACCATGAGGCTGGAATCCTGACTTGGTTTTACCCTGGACTGTACCATTGTTTGTCATGAGGCTGGAATCCTGACTTGTTTTTTTCCCTGGACTGTACTATTGTTTGTCATGAGGCTGGAATCCTGACTTGTTTTTACCTTGGACTGTAGCATTGTTTACCATGTTGTTGGAATCCTGACTGAAGCTGATAGACAGACTTAGGTGTTTTTCTCATTTGGCTGAACTCTCTGTAGATGGTTGGAATCCTGACTCCTTTTTACACTGGACTGTACCATTGTTTGTTATGAGGCTGGAATCCTGACTTGTTTTTATCCTGGACTGTACCATTGTTTGTCATGATGCTGGAATCCTGACTTGTTTTTAGCCTGGACTCTACAATTGCTTGCCATGTGGTTGGAATCCTGACTTGTTTTTACCCTGGACTGTACCATTGTTTGTCATGATGCTGGAATCCTGACTTGTTTTTAGCCTGGACTCTACAATTGCTTGCCATGTGGTTGGAATCCTGACTTGTATTTTCTCTGGACTGTTCTATTGTTTGTCAAGATGCTGGAATCCTGACTCCTTTTTAGCCTGGAATCTACCATTTTTTGTCATGGGGCTGGAATCCTGACTCCTTTTTTTTACCCTGGACTCTACCATTGTTTACCATTAAATTGAAATCCTGACTTCTTTTTACCCTGGACTCTTCCATTGTTTACCATGAGGCTGGAATCCTGACTTGGTTTTACCCTGGACTGTACCATTGTTTGTCATGAGGCTGGAATCCTGACTTGTTTTATCCCTGGACTCTTCCATTGTTTACCATGAGGCTGGAATCCTGACTTGTTTTTACCCTGGACTGTACCATTGTTTGTCATGATACTGGAATCCTGTCTTGTTTTTAGCCTGGACTCTACAATTGCTTGCCATGTGGTTGGAATCCTGACTTCTTTTTAGCCTGGACTGTACCATTGTTTACCATGTGTTTGGAATCCTGACTCCTTTTTAGCCTGGACTGTACCATTGTTTGTCATGGGGCTGGAATCCTGACTCCTTTTTTTTACCCTGGACTCTACCATTGTTTACCATTAAATTGAAATCCTGACTTCTTTTTACCCTGGACTCTTCCATTGTTTACCATGAGGCTGGAATCCTGACTTGGTTTTACCCTGGACTGTACCATTGTTTGTCATGAGGCTGGAATCCTGACTTGTTTTATCCCTGGACTCTTCCATTGTTTACCATGAGGCTGGAATCCTGACTTGTTTTTACCCTGGACTGTACCATTGTTTGTCATGATGCTGGAATCCTGACTTGTTTTTAGCCTGGACTCTACAATTGCTTGCCATGTGGTTGGAATCCTGACTTCTTTTTAGCCTGGACTGTACCATTGTTTACCATGTGGTTGGAATCCTGACTCCTTTTTAGCCTGGACTGTACCATTGTTTGTCATGGGGCTGGAATCCTGACTCCTTTTTTTTACCCTGGACTCTACCATTGTTTACCATTAAATTGAAATCCTGACTTCTTTTTACCCTGGACTCTTCCATTGTTTACCATGAGGCTGGAATCCTGACTTGTTTTTACCCTGGACTGTACCATTGTTTGTCATGGGGCTGGAATCCTGACTCCTTTTTTTTACCCTGGATTCTACCATTGTTTACCATTAAATTGAAATCCTGACTCCTTTTTACCCTGGACTGTACCATTGTTTGTCATGAGGCTGGAATCCTGACTTGTTTTTTCCCTGGACTGAACTATTGTTTGTCAAGATGCTGGAATCCTGACTTGTTTTTACCCTGGACTGTAGCATTGTTTACCATGTTGTTGGAATCCTGACTGAAGCTGATAGACAGGTTTAGGTGTTTTTCTCATTTGGCTGCACTCTCTGTAGATGGAATCCTGGAATCCTGACTCCTTTTGGAATCCTGACTCTTTTTTACCCTGGACTGTACCACTATTTGTCATGAGGCTGGAATCCTGACTTGTTTTTACCTTGGACTGTAGCATTGTTTACCATGTTGTTGGAATACTGACTGAAGCTGATAGACAGACTTAGGTGTTTTTCTCATTTGTTTTTACTGTTGTTTGTTTGACTTGTTTTTACCCTGGACTGTAGCATTGTTTACCATTAAATTGAAATCCTGACTTCTTTTTACCCTGGACTCTTCCATTGTTTACCATGAGGCTGGAATCCTGACTTGGTTTTACCCTGGACTGTACCATTGTTTGTCATGATGCTGGAATCCTGACTTGTTTTTAGCCTGGACTCTACAATTGCTTGCCATGTGGTTGGAATCCTGACTCCTTTTTAGCCTGGACTGTACCATTGTTTACCATGTGGTTGGAATCCTGACTCCTTTTTAGCCTGGACTGTACCATTGTTTGTCATGGGGCTGGAATCCTGACTCCTTTTTTTTACCCTGGACTCTACCATTGTTTACCATTAAATTGAAATCCTGACTTCTTTTTACCCTGGACTCTTCCATTGTTTACCATGAGGTTGGAATCCTGACTTGGTTTTACCTTGGACTGTACCATTGTTTGTCATGAGGCTGGAATCCTGACTTGTTTTATCCCTGGACTCTTCCATTGTTTACCATGAGGCTGGAATCCTGACTTGGTTTTACCCTGGACTGTACCATTGTTTGTCATGAGGCTGGAATCCTGACTTGTTTTTTCCCTGGACTGTACTATTGTTTGTCATGAGGCTGGAATCCTGACTTGTTTTTTTCCCTGGACTGTACTATTGTTTGTCAAGATGTTGGAATCCTGACTCCTTTTTAGTCTGGAATTTACCATTTTTTGCAATGAGGTTGTATGTCTGTCTTTTGTGATCAGTGTTTTTCTCACTGGCATCTTTATCTCTTCAGCATGTCTCTTGATCTTCGTTTGCCATGTGCTATTTAATTCCCTGGTTTAAAAAGTTCAGAGGAGCAAGATAATTGCAACGGGATTGCCTGAGTTTCAAAAGAATTGGTGGTACAGTGGTAAAACTCTCACCTGCCATGCATGAGGACCAGGGTTCGAATCCCACCCACTGCAACTTGTTTTGATGATTGTTGATTTCAGCAGAATATGCTTGGAAGGTAATCAAGATAATGATTATTTGAGACATTTGTCTTTCCTGACAGACAGCTTAAGGTGTGTTTGTCATTTGGCTGTACTCTCTATAGATGGTTGGAATACTGTCTCCTTTTTTACCCTGGACTGTACCATTGTTTGTCATGAGTCTTGAATCCTGACTCCTTTTTACCCTGGACTGTACCACTGTTTGTCATGAGGCTGGAATCCTGACTTGTTTTTACCTTGAACTGTAGCATTGTTTACCATGTTGTTGGAATACTGACTGAAGCGGATAGACAGACTTAGGTGTTTTTCTCATTTGGCTGAACTCTCTGTAGATGGTTGGAATCCTGACTCCTTTTTACCCTGGACTGTACCATTGTTTGTCATGAGGCTGGAATCCTGACTTGTTTTTACCCTGGACTGTGCCATTGTTTGTCATGATGCTAGAATCCTGACTTGTTTTTAGCCTGGACTCTACAATTGCTTGCCATGTGGTTGGAATCCTGACTCCTTTTTAGCCTGGACTGTACCATTGTTTACCATGTGGTTGGAATTCTGACTCCTTTTTAGCCTGGACTGTACCATTGTTTGTCATGAGGCTGGAATCCTGACACCTTTTTTACCCTGGACTCTACCATTGTTTACCATTAAATTGAAATCCTGACTTCTTTTTACCCTGGACTCTTCCATTGTTTACCATGAGGCTGGAATCCTGACTTGGTTTTACCCTGGACTGTACCATTGTTTGTCATGAGGCTGGAATCCTGACTTGTTTTTTCCCTGGACTGTACTATTCTTTGTCAAGATGCTGGAATCCTGACTCCTTTTTAGCCTGGACTGTACTATTGTTTGTCATGAGGCTGGAATCCTGACTTGTTTTTTTCCCTGGACTATACTATTGTTTGTCAAGATGTTGGAATCCTGACTTCTTTTTAGCCTGGAATCTACCATTTTTTGCAATGAGGTTGTATGTCTGTCTTTTGTGATCAGTGTTTTTCTTACTGGCATCTTTATCTCTTCAGCATGTCTCTTGATCTTCGTTTGCCATGTGCTATTTAATTCCCTGGTTTAAAAAGTTCAGAGGAGCAAGATAATCGCAACGGGATTGCCTGAGTTTCAAAAGAATTGGTGGTACAGTGGTAAAACTCTCGCCTGCCATCCATGAGGACCAGGGTTCGAATCCCACCCACTGCAACTTGTTTTGATGATTGTTGATTTCAGCAGAATATGCTTGGAAGGTAATCAAGATAATGATTATTTGAGACATTTGTCTTTCCTGACAGACAGCTTCAGGTGTGTTTGTCATTTGGCTGTACTCTCTATAGATGGTTGGAATACTGTCTCCTTTTTTACCCTGGACTGTACCATTGTTTGTCATGAGTCTTGAATCCTGACTCCTTTTTACCCTGGACTGTACCACTGTTTGTCATGAGGCTGGAATCCTGACTTGTTTTTACCTTGGACTGTAGCATTGTTTTCCATGTTGTTGGAATACTGACTGAAGCGGATAGACAGACTTAGGTGTTTTTCTCATTTGGCTGAACTCTCTGTAGATGGTTGGAATCCTGACTCCTTTTTACCCTGGACTGTACCATTGTTTGTCATGAGGCTGGAATCCTGACTTGTTTTTACCCTGGACTGTGCCATTGTTTGTCATGATGCTAGAATCCTGACTTGTTTTTAGCCTGACTCTACAATTGCTTGCCATGTGTTGGAATCCTGACTCTTTTTAGCCTGGACTGTACCATTGTTTACCATGTGGTTGGAATTCTGACTCCTTTTTAGCCTGGACTGTACCATTGTTTGTCATGAGGCTGGAATCCTGACACCTTTTTTACCCTGGACTCTACCATTGTTTACCATTAAATTGAAATCCTGACTTCTTTTTACCCTGGACTCTTCCATTGTTTACCATGAGGCTGGAATCCTGACTTGGTTTTACCCTGGACTGTACCATTGTTTGTCATGAGGCTGGAATCCTGACTTGTTTTTTCCCTGGACTGTACTATTCTTTGTCAAGATGCTGGAATCCTGACTCCTTTTTAGCCTGGACTGTACTATTGTTTGTCATGAGGCTGGAATCCTGACTTGTTTTTTTCCCTGGACTATACTATTGTTTGTCAAGATGTTGGAATCCTGACTTCTTTTTAGCCTGGAATCTACCATTTTTTGCAATGAGGTTGTATGTCTGTCTTTTGTGATCAGTGTTTTTCTTACTGGCATCTTTATCTCTTCAGCATGTCTCTTGATCTTCGTTTGCCATGTGCTATTTAATTCCCTGGTTTAAAAAGTTCAGAGGAGCAAGATAATCGCAACGGGATTGCCTGAGTTTCAAAAGAATTGGTGGTACAGTGGTAAAACTCTCGCCTGCCATGCATGAGGACCAGGGTTCTTGTTTTGATGATTGTTGAGTTCAGCAGAATATGCTTGGAAGGTAATCAAGATAATGATTATTTGAGACATTTGTCTTTCCTGAAAGACAGCTTCAGGTGTGTTTGTCATCTGGCTGTACTCTCTATAGATGGTTGGAATACTGTCTCCTTTTTTACCCTGGACTGTACCATTGTTTGTCATGAGGCTGAAATCCTGACTCCTTTTTTACCCTGGACTGTACCATTGTTTGTCAAGATGCTGGAATCCTGACTTGTTTTTACCCTGGACTGTAGCATTGTTTACCATGTTGTTGGAATCCTGACTTGTTTTAGCCTGGACTGTACCATTGTTTGTCATGGGGCTGGAATCCTGACTCCTTTTTTACCCTGGACTGTACCATTGTTTATCATGAGACTGAAATCCTGACTTGTTTTTACCCTGGACTCTTCCATTGTTTGTCATGATGCTGGAATCCTGACTTGTTTTTACCCTGGACTGTACCATTGTTTGCCATGAGGCTGGAATCCTGACTCTGTTTTATCCCTGGACTGTTCCATTGTTTGCCATGAGGCTGGAATCCTGACTCGTTTTTTCCCTGGACTGTACCATTGTTTGTCAAGAGGCTGGAATCCTGACTTGTTTTTACCCTGGACTGTACCATTGTTTACCATGTTGTTGGAATCCTGACTGAAGCTGATAGACAGGTTTAGGTGTTTTTCTCATTTGGCTGCACTCTTGTAGATGGAATCCTGGAATCCTGACTACCATTGTTTGTGAGGATCCTGACTTCCTTTTTACCCTGGACTGTACCATTGTTTGTCATGAGGCTGGAATCCTGACTTGTTTTTACCTTGGACTGTAGCATTGTTTACCATGTTGCTGGAATCCTGACTAGCAACATTGTTGTCAGAGGCTGATAGACAGACTTGGTGTTTTTCTCATTTGGCTGAACTCTTTGTAGATGGTTGGAATCCTGACTTGTTTTTTCCCTGGACTGTACTATTGTTTGTCAAGATGCTGGAATCCTGACTCCTTTTTAGCCTGGAATCTACCATTTTTTGCAATGAGGTTGTATGTCTGTCTTTTGTGATCAGTGTTTTTCTTACTGGCATCTTTATCTCTTCAGCATGTCTCTTGATCTTCGTTTGCCATGTGCTATTTATTTCCCTGGTGTAAAAAGTTCAGAGGAGCAAGATGATGGCAACGAGATTGGTGGTACAGTGGTAAAACTCTCGCCTGCCATGCATGAGGACCAGGGTTCGAATCCCACCCACTGCAACTTCAACTTGTTTTGATGATTGTTGATTTCAGCAGAATATGCTTGGAAGGTAATCAAGACAATGATTATTTGAGACATTTGTCTTTCCTGACAGACAGCTTCAGGTGTGTTTGTCATTTGGCTGTACTCTCTATAGAAGGTTGGAATACTGTCTCCTTTTTTACCCTGAACTCTACCATTGTTTACCATGAGGCTGAAATCCTGACTTGTTTTTACCCTGGACTGTAGCATTGTTTACCATTAAATTGAAATCCTGACATCTTTTTTACCCTGGACTCTTCCATTGTTTGTCATGGGGCTGGAATCCTGACTCGTTTTTTTTCCCTGGATTCTACATTTTAATAATAAATCCTACTTTACCTGGCGTACCATTGTTTGTCAAGATGCTGGAATCCTGACTTGTTTTTACCCTGGACTGTACCATTGTTTGCCATGATGCTGGAGTCCTGACTGTTTTTAGCTGGATAGACAGGTTTTGCCAGGTGGTTGGAATCTGACTTTTTTAGCCTGGACTGTACCATTGTTTAAGTGGAATCTGTCTCCTTTTAGGCTGCACTCTCTGTTTGATGGGGCCTGGAATCCTGACTCCTTTTACTGGAAATGTTTACCATTAAATTGAAATCCTGACTTCTTTTACCTGACTTTTATGTTTACATGAGCTGGAATCCTGACTCGTTTTTACCCTGGACTGTACCACTGTTTGTCATGAGGCTGGAATCCTGACTTGTTTTTATCCCTGGACTCTTCCATTGTTTACCATGATGTTGGAATCCTGACTTGTTTTATCTGGACTGTACCATGTTTGTCAGGGGTGGAATACTGACTCCTTTTTTTTACCCTGATTACATTGTTTACCATTAAATTGAAATCCTGACTTTTTTATTGGATTTATGTTTATGAGGCTGGACAGACTTAGGTGTTTTTCCCATTTGGACTGAACCATTGTCTGTAGATGAGGCTGGAATCCTGACTTGTTTTTTCCTGGAGTGTACTATTGTTTGTCAAGATGCAAGAAATCCTGACTCCTTTTTTAGCCTGGAATCTACCATTTTTTGCAATGAGGTTGTATGTCTGTCTTTTGTGATCAGTGTTTTTCTTACTGACATCTTTATCTCTTCAGCATGTCTCTTGATCTTCGTTTGCCATGTGATATTTAATTCCCTGGTGGAAAAAGTTCAGAGGAGCAAGATGATGGCAACGAGATTGCCTGAGTTTCAAAAGAATTGGTGGTACAGTGGTAAAACTCTCGCCTGCCATGCATGAGGACCAGGGTTCGAATCCCACCCACTGCAACTGCAACTTGTTTTGATGATTGTTGATTTCAGCAGAATATGCTTGGAAGGTAATCAAGATAATGATTATTTGAGACATTTGTCTTTCCTGACAGACAGCTTCAGGTGTGTTTGTCATTTGGCTGTACTCTCTATAAATGGTTGGAATCCTGACTCCTTTTTTACCCTGGACTCTACCATTGTTTGTCATGAGGCTGGAATCCTGACTTGTTTTTACCCTGGACTCTAGCATTGTTTACCATTAAATTGAAATCCTGACTTCTTTTTTACCCTGGACTCTTCCATTGTTTGTCATGAGGCTGGAATCCTGACTTGTTTTTTCCCTGGACTGTACTATTGTTTGTCAAGATGCTGGAATCCTGACTTGTTTTTACCCTGGACTGTAGCATTGTTTACCATGTTGTTGGAATCCTGACTGAAGCTGATAGACAGGTTTAGGTGTTTTTCTCATTTGGCTGCACTCTCTGTAGATGGAATCCTGGAATCCTGACTCCTTTTGGAATCCTGACTCCTTTTTACCCTGGACTGTACCACTGTTTGTCATGAGGCTGGAATCCTGACTTGTTTTTACCTTGGACTGTAGCATTGTTTACCATGTTGTTGGAATCCTGACTGAAGCTGATAGACAGACTTAGGTGTTTTTCTCATTTGGCTGAACTCTCTGTAGATGGTTGGAATCCTGACTTGTTTTTTCCCTGGACTGTACTATTGTTTGTCAAGATGATGGAATCCTGACTCCTTTTTAGCCTGGAATCTACCATTTTTTGCAATGAGGTTGTATGTCTGTCTTTTGTGATCAGTGTTTTTCTTACTGACATCTTTATCTCTTCAGCATGTCTCTTGATCTTCGTTTGCCATGTGCTATTTAATTCCCTGGTGTAAAAAGTTCAGAGGAGCAAGATGATGGCAATGAGATTGCCTGAGTTTCAAAAGAATTGGTGGTACAGTGGTAAAACTCTCGCCTGCCATGCATGAGGACCAGGGTTCGAATCCCACCCACTGCAACTTCAACTTGTTTTGTTGATTGTTGATTTCAACAGAATATGCTTGGAAGGTAATCAAGATAATGATTATTTGAGACATTTGTCTTTCCTGACAGACAGCTTCAGGTGTTTTTGTCATTTGGCTGTACTCTCTATAAATGGTTGGAATCCTGACTCCTTTTTTACCCTGGACTGTACCATTGTTTGTCATGGGGCTGGAATCCTGACTCTGTTTTTTTACCCTGGATTCAACCATTGTTTACCATTAAATTGAAATCCTGACTCCTTTTTTACCCTGGACTGTTCCATTGTTTGTCATGAGGCTGGAATCCTGACTTGTTTTTTCCCTGGACTGTACCATTGTTTGTCAAGATGCTGGAGTCCTGACTTGTTTTTGAATCCTGACTCCTTTTAGCCTGGACTGTACCATTGTTTACCATGTGGTTGGAATCCTGACTCCTTTTTAGCCTGGACTGTACCATTGTTTGTATTGGTGTAATCCTACTCCTTTTTTTACCCTGGACTCTACCATTGTTTACCATTAGATTGAAATCCTGACTTCTTTTTACCCTGGACTCTTCCATTGTTTACCAGGGTGGAATCCTGACTTGGTTTTTACCCTGGACTGTACCATTGTTTGTCATGAGGCTGGAATCCTGACTTGTTTTTATCCCTGGACTCTTCCATTGTTTACCATGGGCTGGAATCCTGATTGTTTATCCCTGGACTGTACCATTGTTTGTCATGGGGCTGGAATACTGACTTTTTTTTTACCCTGGACTCTACCATTGTTTACCATTAAATTGAAATCCTGACTTCTTTTTACCCTGGACTCTTCAATTGTTTACCATGAGGCTGGAATCCTGACTTGGTTTTACCCTGGACTGTACCATTGTTTGTCATGAGGCTGGAATCCTGACTTGTTTTTTCCCTGGACTGTACTATTGTTTGTCATAGGGCGGATCCTGACTTGTTTTTCCCTGGATTTACTTTGTTTGTCAAGATGCAGAAACCTGACTCCTTTTTAGCCTGGAATCTACCATTTTTTGCAATGAGGTTGTATGTCTGTCTTTTGTGATCAGTGTTTTTCTTACTGACATCTTTATCTCTTCAGCATGTCTCTTGATCTTCGTTTGCCATATGCTGTTTAATTCCCTGGTGTAAAAAGTTCAGAGGAGCAAGATGATTGCAACGAGATTGCCTGAGTTTCAAAAGAATTGGTGGTACAGTGGTAAAACTCTCGCCTGCCATGCATGAGGACCAGGGTTCGAATCCCACCCACTGCAACTGCAACTTCTTTTGTTGATTGTTGATTTCAACAGAATATGCTTGGAAGGTAATCAAGATAATGATTATTTGAGACATTTGTCTTTCCTGACAGACAGCTTCAGGTGTGTTTGTCATTTGGCTGTACTCTCTATAGAAGGTTGGAATACTGTCTCCTTTTTTACCCTGAACTCTACCATTGTTTACCATGAGGCTGAAATCCTGACTTGTTTTTACCCTGGACTGTAGCATTGTTTACCATTAAATTGAAATCCTGACTTCTTTTTTACCCTGGACTCTTCCATTGTTTGTCATGAGGCTGGAATCCTGACTTGTTTTTTCCCTGGACTGTACTATTGTTTGTCAAGATGCTGGAATCCTGACTTGTTTTTACCCTGGACTGTATCATTGTTTACCATGTTGTTGGAATCCTGACTGAAGCTGATAGACAGGTTTAGGTGTTTTTCTCATTTGGCTGCACTCTCTGTAGATGGAATCCTGGAATCCTGACTCCTTTTGGAATCCTGACTCCTTTTTACCCTGGACTGTACCACTGTTTGTCATGAGGCTGGAATCCTGACTTGTTTTTACCTTGGACTGTAGCATTGTTTACCATGTTGTTGGAATCCTGACTGAAGCTGATAGACAGACTTAGGTGTTTTTCTCATTTGGCTGAACTCTCTGTAGATGGTTGGAATCCTGACTTGTTTTTTCCTGGACTGTACTATTGTTTGTCAAGATGATGGAATCCTGACTCCTTTTTAGCCTGGAATCTACCATTTTTTGCAATGAGGTTGTATGTCTGTCTTTTGTGATCAGTGTTTTTCTTACTGACATCTTTATCTCTTCAGTATGTCTCTTGATCTTCGTTTGCCATATGCTGTTTAATTCCCTGGTGTAAAAGTTCAGAGGAGCAAGATGATTGCAACGAGATTGCCTGAGTTTCAAAAGAATTGGTGGTACAGTGGTAAAACTCTCGCCTGCCATGCATGAGGACCAGGGTTCGAATCCCACCCACTGCAACTGCAACTTCTTTTGTTGATTGTTGATTTCAACAGAATATGCTTGGAAGGTAATCAAGATAATGATTATTTGAGACATTTGTCTTTCCTGACAGACAGCTTCAGGTGTGTTTGTCATTTGGCTGTACTCTCTATAAATGGTTGGAATCCTGACTCCTTTTTAGCCTGGACTGTACCATTGTTTGTCATGAGGCTGGAATCCTGACTCCTTTTTTACCCTGGACTCTAACATTGTTTACCATTAAATTGAAATCCTGACTTCTTTTTTACCCTGGACTCTTCCATTGTTTGTCATGAGGCTGGAATCCTGACTTGTTTTTTCCCTGGACTGTACTATTGTTTGTCAAGATGCTGGAATCCTGACTTGTTTTTACCCTGGACTGTAGCATTGTTTACCATGTTGTTGGAATCCTGACTGAAGCTGATAGACAGGTTTAGGTGTTTTTCTCATTTGGCTGCACTCTCTGTAGATGGAATCCTGGAATCCTGACTCCTTTTGGAATCCTGACTCCTTTTTACCCTGGACTGTACCACTGTTTGTCATGAGGCTGGAATCCTGACTTGTTTTTACCTTGGACTGTAGCATTGTTTACCATGTTGTTGGAATACTGACTGAAGCTGATAGACAGACTTAGGCGTTTTTCTCATTTGGCTGAACTCTCTGTAGATGGTTGGAATCCTGACTCCTTTTTACCCTGGACTGTACCATTGTTTGTCATGAGGCTGGAATCCTGACTTGTTTTTACCCTGGACTGTACCATTGTTTGTCATGATGCTAGAATCCTGACTTGTTTTTAGCCTGGACTCTACAATTGCTTGCCATGTGGTTGGAATCCTGACTCCTTTTTAGCCTGGACTGTACCATTGTTTACCATGTGGTTGGAATTCTGACTCCTTTTTAGCCTGGACTGTACCATTGTTTGTCATGAGGCTGGAATCCTGACACCCTTTTTACCCTGGACTCTACCATTGTTTACCATTAAATTGAAATCCTGACTTCTTTTTACCCTGGACTCTTCCATTGTTTACCATGAGGCTGGAATCCTGACTTGGTTTTACCCTGGACTGTACCATTGTTTGTCATGAGGCTGGAATCCTGACTTGTTTTTTCCCTGGACTGTACTATTGTTTGTCAAGATGCTGGAATCCTGACTCCTTTTTAGCCTGGACTGTACCATTGTTTGTCATGAGGCTGGAATCCTGACTTGTTTTTTCCCTGGACTGTACTATTGTTTGTCAAGATGCTGGAATCCTGACTCCTTTTTAGCCTGGACTGTACCATTGTTTACCATGTGGTTGGAATCCTGACTCCTTTTTAGCCTGGACTGTACCATTGTTTGTCATGGGGCTGGAATCCTGACTCCTTTTTTTTACCCTGGACTCTACCATTGTTTACCATTAAATTGAAATCCTGACTTCTTTTTACCCTGGACTCTTCCATTGTTTACCATGAGGTTGGAATCCTGACTTGGTTTTACCCTGGACTGTACCATTGTTTGTCATGAGGCTGGAATCCTGACTTGTTTTATCCCTGGACTCTTCCATTGTTTACCATGAGGCTGGCATCCTGACTTGGTTTTACCCTGGACTGTACCATTGTTTGTCATGAGGCTGGAATCCTGACTTGTTTTTTCCCTGGACTGTACTATTGTTTGTCATGAGGCTGGAATCCTGACTTGTTTTTTTCCCTGGACTGTACTATTGTTTGTCAAGATGTTGGAATCCTGACTCCTTTTTAGTCTGGAATTTACCATTTTTTGCAATGAGGTTGTATGTCTGTCTTTTGTGATCAGTGTTTTTCTCACTGGCATCTTTATCTCTTCAGCATGTCTCTTGATCTTCGTTTGCCATGTGCTATTTAATTCCCTGGTTTAAAAAGTTCAGAGGAGCAAGATAATTGCAACGGGATTGCCTGCGTTTCAAAAGAATTGGTGGTACAGTGGTAAAACTCTCGCCTGCCATGCATGAGGACCAGGGTTCGAATCCCACCCACTGCAACTTGTTTTGATGATTGTTGATTTCAGCAGAATATGCTTGGAAGGTAATCAAGATAATGATTATTTGAGACATTTGTCTTTCCTGACAGACAGCTTCAGGTGTGTTTGTCATTTGGCTGTACTCTCTATAGATGGTTGGAATACTGTCTCCTTTTTTACCCTGGACTGTACCATTGTTTGTCATGAGTCTTGAATCCTGACTCCTTTTTACCCTGGACTGTACCACTGTTTGTCATGAGGCTGGAATCCTGACTTGTTTTTACCTTGAACTGTAGCATTGTTTACCATGTTGTTGGAATACTGACTGAAGCGGATAGACAGACTTAGGTGTTTTTCTCATTTGGCTGAACTCTCTGTAGATGGTTGGAATCCTGACTCCTTTTTACCCTGGACTGTACCATTGTTTGTCATGAGGCTGGAATCCTGACTTGTTTTTACCCTGGACTGTACCATTGTTTGTCATGATGCTAGAATCCTGACTTGTTTTTAGCCATCAGTGACTCTAGCCACCCAAGTCACGGTCTGCTCTCCCTACTGCCCTCAGGTAGACGGTACTGCTGCATCTGGACACGCACATGCCGACTAAGGGACAGCTTCTTTCCTCAAGCTGTCCGATTACTTAGTGTGAACTGACATAATCTCAACCCACCCTTCTCCATACACTGCACTTTAACTACCTCACACATCACATAACAAGGTTTTATTGCAAGTTCCTGTTCACTTGGTCTTGTATGCACACTTTACACAATATATTTACTGTGTGTGTGTGTGTGTGTATACACATATATGTAAACGCACATATTGTGTGTACAAATGTAAATTGTTACATATGTATATTGTACATATTAAGTACACTACAACATGTCCATGTGCATATATTGTATATTGTACATTTGTAATTTTGTATACAATTATGTATATTCTGTCTATTTTGTCACTGTTCCTTATAGGGTCAACATAACATGACACAGCACCTTACGTAATTTTGTATGGTGCCTGTCAACTGTCCAGCAAAGTACTTAGTACCAAAGTACTATGTTTCATGGTCTCAACAAGTATATATCTCCTTACTTGTCCTGATACATTGTCTTTTCATAGAGCAACAAGTTAGTTATAAGCCTTAGGATGGAATGACAAGGCACTTTAATGAACATCCATTTTGAAATAATTTAAACAGGGTTTAAAATTTATACATTTGTCATCATTTCAGGTATCTTTCCATTCAGTAATTCCTAAAGCAGAAAGAGACCTGGAATCTGGCATGTAAATTTGCCCATTTTAGCATCAATGTGACCATATAATGAGACTGGGACTATATATGTAGTCCAAATACCGTTCTATAGATCAAAAGTCTCCTATGAGGTCCACAAACCTAATTTTTGCTGCCTTAAGTAGAGTCAGAAATATTGTAATTATGAGTTCTGAGTGTCAACATAAATGACTAAATGAAGTCATATTTAGAAGTGGAAAACCTGGAATTCTAGATGATACCCAAGTTAAAGTGTTGTGACACTGTACGAGGCATGTAGATTTCCACATGGTAAAGAGCAAGTCTGTTGGGTTAAACTTTATTTCAGTTGTCCGCTTTAGACATTCTGCTGACTATAAGTAACTTTGCAGCTACATATCAACCAGGTCTTATTAAGTTGTAAGTTCATATCAACTAGCCCTCATGAGAGTATTAAAAAACTTCCAGGTTAGCATTAGAGTTAGGGTTAAGATTAGTGAAATAAGTTGACATGTACTTGCAAAGTTATAGTCAGTAGAATTTCTGTTGGTGAACCATCAGGATAAAGTATTTGCAGATATTAAGCAGACAGTCTATTAATATTCTAATGACTGGTAGTTGATAAGTAGTTCGAAAGTTATAGTAAGTAAAATGTTTAAATTGGACTATTGTGTAATTGGACTAAAGTTTTTCTGTCTCTTGTCAATGAACAGTTTTGCAAAGTTATTTCAATTTTACATGCTATATTCAAAACATTTTGAATACAATGTATGAAACAGCTTATGAAAATGAAATATTTTTATTAGATACCAACGTATGATTGAAAAAGGGGGAAAAATGGGAAAAATGGGCACTTTATACTTTGATATGAATCGATAAGAATCGATATGGCACAGAATAATGTACTTTATTATGCTGAAATGCATATCCAAGCAAGTCCACAAAAAAACTGTTACATTGTCCATTGTTTTGATTTACATTAACTTAAATGCAATACATGTCATAATGTTAATGTTAATAATAATGTATACCATGGCATCATACTGAGCATTAGGCCAAAACAGAGTTCAGGAACCAGAGGATGAAAAAAAGACAAAACAAGCTAAACTTTTACACTATGCATAGAGGCTGCTTAGTGCAAAAGTTATACAATAAGTTAAATACAAAAGAAATATGTTTGGAACTTATCAGGCTAACTACTGTGGCATAAAGATGTTTAGGTAATGAATTAGATGAAAGTTTGGTCAAAACTGCAATCCGTAACTTTAGCCATCTCTGTTTGAAAAAAAAAATTACAGGTTACTTTACATATTTTTGTTTATGTATGTTGAAGTCAAACTGTAATTTCCCTGTAATTGTAAATTCTACCTGGCAACTCAAATTATAAGTCGTTTTTTATAAACTTACCTTTGCAAATCAGGGTAAAGTAAGGAAACATTTGGAACACTGCAATGTTTTATACTTGCTCAATAACAGGGTTTGGTTTACTTTTAACCACCCCAAAAAGGTTAGGGGTTTTGATTTAAACTGATTAAGTGTCTGGAAAGATTATGAAGTTTAGGGGCCAAGTATGTAAAAGACCTACCGCCTTTTGAGGATTTTGATATTATGAGAATTATTAACAGGCCAAAATCAGATGCCTACAAATGCATGTAATGGACTGTAATCTCATCAAAGTTCATCAAGCACTAATTACTTCTCGTCTCTCTTTATAAAAGAGGACACTGAACAACCCGCAACAGCTTTTATGCTGGATTTTCATATGTTGTGTTGGTATTAATTGGTAACTGTATGTCTAGTTGTGTTCTGGTCCTGTCTCCCCTTCAATATCTGTTGATCCATTCCCTCATTTTGTACAATTTGTTTGTCTATGGTTGGAAAAGTGGACAGGTAAGCATGTTGTGCAACACATATACACAGCCTTATTATTCAGTATTAAACACACTAGGCAAGGGACGAGCACCTCCCACTGTACTTTAATTGGTTAGGGAGCATCATTTAGTTAGGATGTCTCGTACACTGAAGACTCAATCTCTTTGGTGTCAGTGTAGAGGTAAAATTAAATAGTTAAAATTAAAAATTAAAGTATAAAATTAAATGCAATATATTTACAATAGTTAATATTGTAAATATATTGCATTTAATTTTATACTTTAATTTTTAATTTCAATTTTTATTTTTTTAAATATAAAAATTGAAAATGTTCCCACACCTTTTGCATCCATTATTTTTCATTTTTAATGGATGCAAAAGGTGTGGGAACATAACAGTTCCAGACAGTTGATAATATCCAGAATTGTTAAATCAAGCGCTGGCGGTAGATTCTTTTCATACTTGGTGCCCAATTTCTGGAACAGTTTTCCTAGTGTTGTCCGGGAAGCAGATACACTATGTCAGTTTTATTACTGAAATCCCTAAAGGGATTGTTAGGCTGTATTAACTAGGTAAACCGGGACCAGGGACACTTCCAATAAGAAAAGATGTACTGGCTCTGTCTGTCTTTTATCTTATCCAGACCAGATGGTAGGAAGATGGGATGTTTCCAAGTGTCTATCAATATGTTCAGATATTTTATAGTATTACTGCAAATCCCTTATACCCCTGTCCTATAAAATTAAATGTTCTAAACTAAATGTCTAAATTACTAAATGTTGCATAGTCTCATACGTACATACATTTTTGTGGGCTGTCTAAATACATTACCCTCTCATAGACCACAGATAGGTACGAGCTCTCACACACAGTGACAGGGATTTCTAATGCACGTTCATTTATTCAAATGGTCCAGATGTGTTGTAGTTGTCATCAGTTCATTCAACTTTTTATCATAAACCACTACAATATTAGTATATTTAATTAGTTTTATTAATATATATATCCTGCAATGAACAATACAATTTGCAATAATATGTTGTGAACAGAAAATGTATTCTGTTTTCTGTGCTATATTTGATCATTTTTCTGTTTCATTTTTCACTATATGCAAAGCTACTTTGAAGTAATGCAACACTGTAAAAAGTGCTATATAACTAAAAAATTGAACTGGAAAAGTTTATTAGGGCCCATGCACCAAGGTGCAGATTGGCAGCCTGCACTGTAGGTGCAGAGCCCTATTGTTTTCCTGGTGTGTTTTGTTATTATTTAGGGCCCAAACTCTGACAATCCAAATGGCCCTATTGGTTTTTTAGAGTTATTTTGGTCCCAAGCACTGAAAGTGCAAAGCGCTCTATTGTTTTTTGGCAGATTATTAGGGCAGATTATTACTATTTTTTTCAATCGTTCGGGGAATTATGGGCCCCTTAACAAGCTCAACAACTCAAGCAACTTGGCCATTAGGCCCAGACGGCCATTAGGCCCAGGCAAACGCTGGCACATGGGTAGGGCAGGGCAGAGAAGCTTGGTGCATATGCAAAAATTGTGCATATATCATACAACCCCAAATCAGAAAAAGTTGGGACAGTACGGAAAACACAAATAAAAAAAGAAAGTAGTGATTTCTAAATTTACTTTGACTTGTATTTCATTGCAGACAATACAACAGCACATTATTTAATGTGTTCCTCATGTTTTTGATTGTTTTTTCTTCAAAAAAATAAAATTCCTATTTTGGTTCTTGCAACACATTTCAAAAAAAGTTTGGAACAGGAGCAATTTAGGGCTAGTAATCAGGTAAATTGGTTAAATAATGATGTGATTTGAAACAGGTGATGTGAACAGGTGATTGTAATTATGATTTGGTACAAAAGCAGCATCCAAGAAAGGTCTAGTCCTTTAGGAGCAAAGATGGGCCGAGGATCGCCAGTTTGCCAACAAATACGTGACAAAATTATTGAAATGTTTAAAAACAATGTTCCTCAAAGAAAGATAGGAAGACATTTGCTTATTTCACCTTCAACAGTGCGTAACATAATTAAAAGATTCAAGGAATGTGGAGGAATTTCAGTGCGTAAAGGACAAGGGCGCAAGCCTAAGCTGAACAACCGTAGCTGAAGAATCGTCATTCATCTATAAGCAATATCACCACATGGGTTCAGGACTACTTTGGCAAACCTTTGTCAAGTACCACAACACGTAGTTACATCCACAAATGCCAGTTAAAACTGTACTGTGCCAAAAGGAAGCCCTATGTTAACAGTGTCCAGAAGCGCCGTCGGCTTCTCTGGGCTCTGAGGCATCTGGGATGGACCATCACACAGTGGAAACGTGTACCGAAGACCCCGTACTGTTGCTCACCTTAAGACTTGTTTGCAGCAAGAATGGGACAAAATTACACCTGAAACACTTCAGTCCCTAAACGTCTATTAAGTGTTGTGAAAAGGAATGGCAACATTACAAAGTGGTAAATGCTTTACTGTTCCAACTTTTTTTGAAGTGTGTTGCAAGAACCAAATTAAGAATTTTGTTTTTTTGAAGAAAAAACAATAAAAATCATGAGGAACACATTAAATGATGTGCTGTTGTATTGTCGCAATGAAATACAAGTCAAAGTAAATTTAGAAATCACTACTTTTTTTATTTGTGTTTTCCATACTGTCCCAACTTTTTCTGATTTGGGGTTGTACATACATGCACACACCCATATAAAACTATTGTAAGTCAACAGGACAACAGGAAGTATGTCACTTAAAACAAACTTTAAAATCATCCACTTATATTTACCCAAGTCACTTCAGACTTTAGAATAATGGAAAGACATTAAAGAGGCTAAATGGTAAATTAATTATTGATATCCTGAATGGCATTGGCATTGCCATGGCAAGGCAAACAATTTATGGCAATTCACAAGTTTGCACATGTATTGACACGAAACATGTCAAAACATCCTGACCACATTAAAACAAAACTGGTGACTGCTCCACCTATTGGCCAAAAATTATAAATCACTTTATTGTTTTGTAATATGTTTCAATCGTCTCCATCAGTCAGAGATCACTAAAGATAATATTAAAGAGATGTGTGAACTTGTTAGTACAATGTCGTAATATACAGTAATATTCAGTATATCTTCAGTAACAGTATATCTGCCCCCCTTCCTGCTTATCGTGGTGACGAAATACATAGCAGACTGTCATCACTAAACAGCTGGATGTCTAAGTGGTGTTCACAGAATAATATGTTTCATAAATAATTGGAAAAGTTTTTGGGGCAGACCTGATAAAAAGAGATGGCCTTCATTCCTCTAGGGCTGGTGCTGCTTACTCCTGAAACACTTATCTAGAAATTTGGCACATAGACTTATTAATTCTACTAATACTTGACTAACTGGGGCCCAGGTCAGGAAGCAGACAGACTGGCTTAACCAACCGTCTGCTTGCCGTCACATGTCACAGATGTCACATAATTTACAACACAGAATCATCTAAGCGTTATAATATAGAGACTGTGTCTGACCCCCAGACTGGTAAATGCAAAACCTGTAAACAACCAAATGGCAATTTAATCAATGTTAAACAAATACAAAAGATACATAATACAGACAAACAATTAATAAGGCTTGATTTGCTGAATATTAGATCTCCGTCTACAAAAGTGCTTTATGTTAATGATATGATCACAGATTACAACCTAAATGTGCTAAATTCTGCTTGACAGAAACATGGCTAAAATGAGACGATTACATTATATTAAATGAGTCTATCACCAAAAATTACTGCTATAAACATGAGCCTCGTCCAAAAGGCAAAGGGGGAGGTGTTGCTGCACTTTATAGGAAAAATTTAACAGTTACCCTGAGATCTTCAGATACAACTCTTTTGAAGTAATGGTACTCAATATAACTTCATCTAAGGTAAATAAGCAGAGTTTGTCATTTCTACTGGCTACTGTCTACAGGCCACCAGGGTACAACACAGATTTTATCAAAGAATTTTCTGACTTTTTATCAGAAGTAGTACTGGCCACAGATCAAGTCTTAATTGTTGATGAATTTAACATCCACGTGGACAATGAGAAGGACACATTGGGCTTGGCTTTCAAAGGCATTTTGAACTCTATTGGTGTCTCACAACAAGTGTCAGAACCCACTCATTGTCGTAATCATACCTTGGATATAATACTGTCTAAGGAACAAAGTGCCTAAGGAACAACTCCAGTCATTCTCTTCTATATATAGGTATGAACTGTCAAAAATAATTAAATCATCTAAAGATATGCTTCCTAAAATTATAGATCCTGTACATAGTATCATTAATTCATCACTGGTGTTAGGATATGTCCGAAAATTTACAAACTGGCTGTTATAAGACCCCTTATTAAAAAAACACAACTTGATCCAAAGGAACTAGTAAATTACAGACCCATCTCAAATTTACCTTTTATTTAAAAAATATTGGAAAAGGTGGTGTCTTCACAGATATGTTCCTTCCTGGATAGAAATGGTATGTGCGAGAATTTTCAGTCAGTATTTAGACCACATCATAGTACAGAGACTGCTTTCATCAGAGTGACAAATAATCTGCTCTTGTCGGCCAAACATGGCTGCATCTTTCTTCTAAGGTTACTCAACCTTAGCGCAGCCTTTGACACTATTGACCATAGCATTCTACTAAACAGGCTTAAAAATTAAGTTGGCATAAATGGAACTGCACTGGCATGATTTAAATCATATCTATATGACCGATTCCAGTTTGTTGCTGTGAGTGAAAAGGTGTCATGCTGATCACAAATTCAGTATGGAGTAATGCAGGGCTCAGTGCTTGGGCCTCTACTTTTCACCCGGTACATGCTACCTCTAGAAGCAATTATTAAGAGACATGTTTCATTGTTAGTTTCATTGTTATGCTGATAATACTCAGCTGTACATATCTTCTAGGCCCAATGAGACGCATATATTCACCAAATTAACAGAATGCACAGTCGATATCAAAACTTGGATGGCTAGAAACTTTCTACTACTAAATTCAGACAAAACCAAAGTTTAACTTATTGGACCAAAATCTTCCACACAGAACAACCCAGAACACTGTCTCACTCTGGATGCTCTATAAAGCCTGCTTCATTAGCCAAAAATCTGGGTGTCATTTTTGATAGCAATACGTCCTTTGAAAACCACATTTCGAATATTTGTACAATTGCGTTTTTCCATCTCAAAAATATATCAAAAGTACAACACATGCTCTCCAAGTCAGACACCGAAAAATTAATTCATGCATTCATGACATCAAGGCTTGATTATTGCAATGCCCTATTGGTGGCTGCCCAGTTTTGCCCACACTGTGCTGGATGCCTATCAAGCATCGTATAAACTTCAACATTTTGCTGATTACCTACAAGGCTCTGAATGGTCTAGCTCCTCAACACCTAAGCGAGTGTCTCTTTTATTACAGTCCTTCACGTTCATTGCAATCTGAAAATTCTGGCCATTTGATAATACCCAGAATTTCAAAATCAAGTGCTGGTGGTAAATCCTTTTCATATTTGGCGCCAAAACTCTGGAAAAGTCTTCCCAGTACTGTCCGGGAGGTAGATACATTATGTCAGTTTAAATCTAGATTAAGGACCCTCTTCTTTAATCTAGCCTACACAGACTTTAATCTAGTCCTACTGATTTATTACTCAAATCTCTTAAGGGATTATTAGGCTGTAATAATTAGGTAAACCGAAACCAGGGACACTTCTAATAGATACAGATATACTGGCTCCACACAAATCTGTCTGTCTTTCATTGACTTGATGGACTTCTTGAGTAAACTTACCATTATACACCTACCTCCAGCATAGTTAGTTTTGATACTTTGTTCCCTGCATAGTCACAGTAGTGTGCTATTAGCGGCATTTAGTAACATTATGCTTCATTTTTTTAACATTACACTTCAAACATTACTTCTGTTGGTAACATTTCAACGTATTGTCAGATGTAATTAGACCCAATAGTTTCTTATCAATAAATATCTACAAATTGCAGCTTTAACATACCAGAGGAGAACTGGTCCTCCCGGTTGAGCCTGGTTTCACCCAAGATTTTTTTCACAGCTATACACCATTGGAGTATTGGTTCCTTGCCACTGTAACCCTGTTGACTTGCTTACTGGGAGACTGCTGAAATTTAACTTAGTTTAGTGTTTTGTAAATTGTTAATATTGCTTCTAGCGATATGATATAATTATAGTCCAAAGGACTCTTCTATTCTGCTACTCCTTGGTCTCAAATTGTCTCCCATTCACTTTCATTGCGCCATTTTCAGGTATTTCTATTGAATATATTGTATGTATGCATTTTACTTTGTGTTGTGTGGATTTCATGGTACTATTTTAAATAACTTATACCCCTGTCCCATAAGATGTTATCTTTTTATATGGCATCTTTATGTTAGCTGAAACGGCATATGTTGCTTAATGATTTTGTAGTTTTATCAGTTCAGTCACCCCCTTTTTTTAAACCTGCTATAAACGTTGCATGCGTAATTAGTCTTATTAATATGCATCTCCCAATTATTTGCAATAATACCATGCTTTCTTTGTAGAACATGTCTGACATTTGTTCTGTTTTTTTTATTATAATTTTTTTTTATTATATATAAAGCTGCTTTGAAGCAATGTAACGTTGTAAAAACTGCTATAAAAATGAAATTGAATTGAGGGGAATAACATCCTCCTGGGCTCTGGCAAGGGGCGCCTCACTACATGTGGAGCTGTGAGCTGGACTACACCCAACACCTTTGCATAGTTTTACAACCTCCTCATGGACCCAGTTGCGACCCATGTATTACAGGGTGATTAATGACAGCTAGGTGGGTGAATCGCTTGCTTCTGCGCCCTTCCCCTTTCTCAAGGTGATTTTGTGCACTATCCCATCCTATCATCCGATCATTTTTCATCCGGTCGACAAAATGGCTGGGGGTTGTCTACGAGGCCTGGTACTCGTGTGCATGGCCCTTTTCATAGTTAAGCTGTATATTAGTGCTCATTGCTCCAAACGTGGATTTCCCACTCCTGTGTAAATCTGTATTTTGTGTAGTCCTCAGGACAAGTTTCCCTGTAGGTAAACCATGTGTCTTTCCCTCAGTAGGGTATCTTTATCTCACTGCTGTGGCTAGGCACCCTCTCAGGGGACAGGGCCACAATTGGCAATTGGGATTGGCCTTTTGTTACAAACATCAGAGGTGATTGGGGCTCCCAAGGCTGACCTACTTGTGTCATGAATGACACAAAATCTCATTCCCTCTGTCAGGGAAGAAGAATCACAATGTGGTTGTGAATCACAGTTACAGCACTACCAACTGGTACCTATAAATGACTTTGACAAAGTACTCCTATACACCTGCTAAGATGCATATTGTCCACCATTTATTGTTTTCTGAACACCATCAGATGGCGGTGGCACCAGTGCAAGGGCCTGATCAACGCTGCTTGCAGCTTTAATGAATCATGTATTTTGTTGTCATGTCTTTTTGTAGTTAATATTATGGTCTTTGTAGTAATTTCATTTCCCCCACCTTAGTGTGTTTTGTTACCCTTGATTACTTGTATACAGTACTGTGCAAAAGGCTGAAGCATGTTAGAAATTTCACCCAAAGAATGGTTTTAACCCACTTATATATTTTGCTGTAGTGTGACAAGTGGAAATATCAGTTAACATTTCCCAGCATTCCCTTTGCCATTCATTGTTATAATCGAGTGAGATCTTTGTATGCCCACAAAGTCTGACATGAGTCGATGCTCCACACAAAGATCTGACCTCACCAAGTCTCATCAAGTTTGCCTGGGATTACATTGAGAAACAGTACCAACCAAGACTAGCTAGGTAGGTATCTTCAGGCATCTTGGAGATGTTGCCACAGTTCTTCTGGATTTAGTCTGTCTCTTTTGGTCAGTATATGACTTTTTGAATTTATTAATCATTTATATCTGCATTTAGATTCATTTATAATAAATAAATTGCCAATAAATTGGCAAGGTTCAACTGAAATTTTATTTTTGTAATGAACTTGACAAACTGGGTGTACTTATGCCACATTTCCTCGCCCAGTGTACTAACTAGACTGGAATATTGCAAAGCTGGAAGACCAGTATATTTTGTTATATATTGTCTCCTACAGGTATTATTTTGTATAGCACTTCTCATTACTGTCTCGCTAAGATGAATCACTTTGTGTTTCATACACTTTGTGTATTTCTCCTATTGTTAATTCCAGTCAATTTGAATAAAAGCATTTAGAATGTAAGCAGAAAGCATGTGATGCAATTTAGAAATATTTCCAAGATGGAATAATGCTATGCAACACACATCGGAAATGTGACTTTTTGTGTTCATTTTTTTGTGTGTCCTGTGTAGAGAAATAAAGGACACAGGTACCTTTATTTCTTTTTCAGAAAGAGCTTCACTGGATTGTTTATTCATAGGTCACAAAAGACCATTTGAAAAAATAAATTGTCTTATTATAGGAGTGCTTGTTGTTGATGATAGCAGTAATGTTGTTGATAATAATTGCTTAACAAAGCAATACCATAATTACAGAAATAGTTTAAATAATAAGTTGCACATTAGTTTTTCTGTATAATGTTAAAAACCAAACCGTATAATGTTAAAAAAACAAACCATAGTTTATTAGTTTATGGTTTATTATTGTAGTTTATTGTGATATTGAAGAGTGAAAATAGTTAAATATGCAATACTTCTGTTTTTCTCAATCCATCTTCCTTATGTATAACCTCAATGCTTTCAAAACAATTAACAGAGACATCAAAATGCATAATAAACTCTCTTCATAGTAACACTAAAATTACTAGCAAATACTAACATAAAAACAAAAAATTAAGATTTGTCTATTGATTGTATAACACATTCTACTATAGACACACCAGTAAAGTTTCTCAAACCTCTTTATTGTGTTTTCTTGAAAAGCTTACTGTCATTTGTGGTTTAAGCTTTATGTGATATCCATTCAACCACCATTGCAAATATTGAAATTATATTTTGTAGATCATCTTGTTGCAGCATACACAACACATGTATCCAACTCTCTCATACTTCTCACTGGTCTCCTGCTTTTCTTTTCTACAATACTTAGAGCGGCATAGTTCAAGTCTGGATTTTGCTCCTGGAAAGACAAGTGTACAGAGCAGAGTACAGAGATGCAAAATTTAAACACAAATATGTTAAAAATATATAAAGATGCCATACATTTAATAATAACAATAACTATATTTTTTTTGTTTACCTCATCATGGTATTGAGACTGGGTACAAACTTCTAAGCAAAAAGATAATCATCATTATGACTTATTCCAGGGTTTGTATTTTAAATATGTATATTTACAGTAGCATACATGCCTTTTCTTCACTTGTTCCGTAGTAACCTGATTATGATAACAATCACAAGAACAGTGAGTAGCAAAATCAAGCAACTCAACATCAGTGTCATAACGTAATAGACGTGGCAGGCTCTTGAAGTTTGTTTCATTGCTCCATTAAAACCATTGGTTCATTAGAATAAAACACACGCACATACATAAAAAAAGAACTACTGTAAAGAGAAAGAGCAGAAACATTGTAGTTATAGAGCAAAAAATTATAATTGTATGTTGCAAGGGCAAAGTAAAGTTATTTTTAAAAATTAGCCTGACACATACCACAACCCTCCTTTGAAATACATCCTTTACAGTGGTTGGTTTCTTTGAAGATAACAAAATACAAACTAATAAATAGTCATACATTGAATATGAATACTGCTGGAAAAAAAACCCAATAAAAGATCAAATGAAGACTTATACATTACCATTTACTACCACTTATTGTGTTCTGTTGTGAAACATCATATGGTTTGAAAGAAAACTTCCACAGTAAAAAGTTCCAGAGTCAGAGATGTCCGTGTTTATAATCTTCAGGGAAGAAACAGTTTTGTTTGTTGACATTTCTATATGATTCTTCTTAAAGCCATTTAAATATGTGGGGTCAGCTTGAAATTCCTGTATATATTGAGTAACAATACAAAGTGGTAGGGAAGTGTTTGTTTGCTTAAACCAGGCTATGTAACTTGGCTCCTTCAAGATGTTTGAACACAGAAGAGACACAGTATCCCCACTCTTCACTATTTTCTCGGTAGTTGAAGATGTCCATTTTATGAAGGTGACACCTGAAACCGTTAAATAATGTCTGCATCTTAAGATCACAGTAATTATTTATTATAAAATAATAATTTTTTTTTTTTACAAATTATGCATGAAACAAGATTTTTCATCAAACTTGTATAGTAAAAATATTATGGTATTCGAATAGTATACAACACATTTTACATTTGCATCTTCAAACTAATTTTGTTGCAACAAAGTGAAACTAACTGTGGATAACAAAGTATACACAGTCTTTATAAACAGCTAAACAATACAAATTACAAAGTTACAATCTGAAAATACACAAATACAATCTCAACCATCTTGATATGTTGTAAAAGTTTGGATAAACAAATATATGTATTAGCAATGTAAATTAACTTCTGATGACAAAAGTAAATTTCGTAAGGGATTTTAAGTGATTTTGAGGTGTTGAAATTGATACAAAGCATCAGCAATTATGACAAATGCATTTTGTAGCAAATTATAAGGTATATTTACCTATTAAAAAGAGTATCAGATAATATGATGAAGAAAGAATCATGTTTAAGTTCAAGTAAAATCAGTTCAACGGACTCAAAGACTCAAATTCAGCTATATTTATCTGGAGGGGGTGTGGCTTGAAACCACATACTATGAAAATTCTATTGTATAGTAATAATAATAATAATAACAACAACAACAATAATAGTTAATGTATTCAAGCCATCATAAAAGTCTATCACCTCTTTGTCAGAGAGGTCCAAGATGAATATTTTTAAGTCTTATTAATAATACATTCAATTCAATTGAGGTTTATTACGTTGGCTTGACAAATACAACTTAAAATACACAACCTGCAATTTACTTCAAGATTCACCCTTCTTAAAAATTGCGCCTCTAGAACACCTGCAATGCTTTACAGCTATAGGCCAGAATGATCTAAATAAACTTATCATTACTTCCAAACCAACAATGTGCTTATTAGACCCCATACCGACTAAACTCCCACCATCTCCATATTATTAACTCCTCTCTATCTCTAGGTCATATCCTGAGTCCTTTCAAGTTAGCAGTTATTAAGCCTCTCATAAAGAAACGTCAACTAAGTTGGTATGAAATTAACTGGTAAACTACAGTTTCAAAATATCCATTTCAAATATTCTGTTCATGTCAAAAATATTAGAAAAGGTTGTATCCATGCAGCTGTGTGCCTTCTTACACAAAAACAATATTTTTGAAAGGCTCCAGTCAGGATTTAGACCACATCATAGCACAGAAACTGCACTGGTCAAAATTACAAATTATTTACTTCTAACTGCAGACAAGAGTTGCATCTCATTTTTAATTTTACTTGATCTTAGTGTGGCATTTGACACTATAGACTGTCATTCTGTTACATCGACCACAAAATTACGTTGACATTAAAGGTCAGGGTCTTCAGTGATTTCGCTACTTGTCTGTCCGCTACCATTTTGTTAATTTAAATGAGGAATCATCAAAATTAATGCCGGTAAAATATGGCCTGCCTCAAGGATCTATTTTAGGCCCTCTGCTATTCACATTATACATGCTACCCCTCAGAAATATTATTAGAAGTCATGGAATAAATTTCCACTGTTACGCTAATGAACAATACATTACATCAGAATGGGTGATATTCCTACCTAGATAAATTATCAGACTGTTTTAAAGACATAAAACATTGGATGACTTTAAATTCAAATAAGACCGAGATATTACCTATTGGACCAAACTCAAGTAAACAGAGGCTCTCTGATTACAGTTTCCAATTAGAAGAATGTAATGTCACTTCATCTAATACTGTTAAAGATTTTGGCATTATATTTAACAGTAACTTGTCTTTTTAGAATCATGTGGCTTATATTAAAAAACTGCCTTCTTCCACCTTAGAAACATCGCTAAGCTGCGTAACATCTTATCTATTTCTGATGCAGAAAAGTTAGCCTATGCTTTTATGACCTCTAGACTGGACTATTGTAATGCACTTCTAGGCAGCTGTCCAGCTTCCTTAATAAACAGGCTACAGTTAGTCCAAAACGCAGCAGCTAGAGTTCTTACCAGGTCCAAGAAATTTGATCATATAACCCTAATTTTGTCATCACTACACTGGTTACCTGTTAAATTCTGTGTTATTTATAAAATTCTATTGTTTACTTTAAAGCCTTATAAAGAGGTTAGCTCCTATGTACTTAACTAATCTTCTCTCCCAGTACAAGCCAATGCGTGCCTTATGCTCACAAAACTCTGGACTTCTGGTTGTACCCAGAATCACAAAGTCCACTAAAGGCCGCAGAGCTTTTTCACACTTGGCTCCTAAACTCTGGAAGAGTCTGCTTGATGCTGTTTGGGGCTCAGTCATGCTTTCACAGTTTCGCACATTATTTGTTGTTTAGCCAAGCATTCTCATAATGCATCTCATCACGTTTTTCCATTTTACCTCAAAAAAAGTAAATAAAGTTTTATGCTCTTAACGTTATAAACAACAGCTACGCTAATTATTCTCTGTTTTGGATTTTTATCCCAGGGTTTCAATCCTGAGGTAGCTACAGATTAAGCCTTCTCCAGAATGGATCCAGCATCCAACAGACTGACCAAAGCTCCAGTTCATCCTGAAAATTTTCCCTGCTCTTGTACAGTCAGGTGCTCATCGTCGCACCATAGAACAATGTCTACAGTGATAGCCTGGGCCACCCAAAAGCACTGGACAAATGTGATGGAGTTGCTTGACTGCCTGTTTTTGTGTGTAAATTTTCCCCTCAGTTTCCACCGCACTTACATTGTACTTACCCAGCAAAATACTTGTAACTACTTAATATGTGTAAGGGTTTGGTTAGGGGTTAGGTTCAGGGTTGGTACCTAGTAATTACACAGTTACACTGTGGTACGTATATGCAGAACGGGACTGTAAAATAAAGTGCTGCCTGTTTGTCGGTTAAGGTGTCACTGTAACATGAGATTTAAAGATTTATTATTGCTGAGTGATATTAATTAAAAACATGTACTTACTGTATGGTTAGGGTTAAGTGAAGGCAATTAAATGTTTACTTTATTACTGTTATATATTGTTTATTATATTATATATTAATCAATGTATTCTTATAATACTTATATTGTATTCATTATTATTATTATTATATTTTATAATAATATATTATTGTATTATTAGTATTTTATTGTATTATAAAGTATGTACATATATGTAGTGTAGAGCTGTACTGTAAGGACGGGTGTCGTATGTAAATAGCAGTGAGCCTGGTGTGTCAGTCAGAACACCACAGAGAATGGGCCTTAACTTGGATGGTTTAATAAAAGTAACAAAGGCACAAAACAGCCAAAGAGGAGAGCCAGCCAATAATTATGCATGTTACAATCATAATTATTGTAGTATTACAATGGGAGGCTAACGAGGATCAAGAACAAAGATAGGAAGAGTTATTCTGATCCGATGCAGATCCTGATGTGAGATGAGGAGAACTGAGTGCTGATAAAAAAAATACATAGCTATAAGGATGTCCTTGAGTAGGCAGGCTAATGCCTGATCCTGATCCTTAAGAGGTATAACTGTTGAACGTGCTGGTATGAGATCATATCTGGGTTTCTTGTAGAGATATGTGTAGGTGTCGATGTGGTTTCCTCTTATTGGATGCACTGAGTACAACATACACACACTGTGATATCAATAGCGCAGTCAGCTCTTATATCAAGTGTCTGTGCATGAGGTGAATTGTTCTGTCAGTGGCTGAAGCAATGATGATCTTTTTCGGAACTTCCGTTTCTGCGCTATAAACCTTCATAATAAAAGACCCATTATTTCACGCAAATATCCCTCACGAGTGGTTGTTATGCACAGCTACCCCAAAATTGCATGTAATTTGCTCCTGTAAAAAGCTAACTCCTCAATTGGAAGGCCCTGGAGGACATCCCTCTTATCTGGAATAACGGGAAGGATGACAAGTCAGGCTGCTGGCTGTGTATAGACTTTACCCTAGCACGTCGGCAGATCTCACGACCATCCACACTTTGATACACCCTAATCACACTGCCAACTGACCAAGAGCCCTGGGAAACTGGGGGTCCATCACCAAGACTACTGAATCCACTGTGAGATCAGCCGGGGTCTCATGCCATTTCTGTCGGCGTTGGAGGGCTTGTAGGTAGTCCTTAATAAATGAACTCCTATAACAGTAGACCGGGCAGACTTCACAGATTTAATCTCCCTCTCCCTCCATGTCCCCCGAAGTGAGGAGCTGCAGGGGGGTTGAAACGGAAATCAAACTTCCGCTCCACTAAGAGTCATTGAAGGTCAGAGGACATATTGCGATAAGCCACTCAGAGCTCCTTCTCCCCTGCCTTGAAGTTCGTACTTGATCTGAATAGAGCTCCGCTGGATTCCCTCAATGGGCCATGAACCACCTGAGACTCATCAGAAAGGAGTCTACGTCCATACCATGCAGAAGGTTCAGATGTACCACTCAGGTAGTAAGACATTTATAGATAATGCCCCATCTTTTCTCCAAGCATCGTCCCAACTTGTCCTGAAAGGGTCCGAAGCAGTCAACCCCTGTGGAGTAGAATGGCGTCTTATGTAAGGTATATACCATGACTCCTCCGTGAGTGAGGCTTCCTTAGAGTCTCTCTTCTTGACCAATCCTAATTCCTCCATTGTGCGAATAGCAGTCCTATCCACCTCTGCCTGTTGGGGGTCCCGGCCCAAGGGTCTCTCCAGATTCGTGAGACTGGGGAGGGCAGCCTTTTTAGGTGCTTTTAGTGGAGGAAGATCTCGCTTCCATATTAATGGCATGGCATACCTTAGGACATCTGCGACCTCTACTCGCTTTGTCTTGGCTTCTAGGAGGTCAACCGCCTCTTTGCCCGTTTGGATCATATTGCCAGTTTGCTGCTCGGGTATGGCAGCTCATCCATCCTCCAGAGTTTCTCCACATTTTGCACCAGCTCTATCTCCTGAGGCGAGACACTGGTTTACAAGCACAGTCAAGTGCATGCTGTCCACTGGATAAGATGTGCAGATCCTTGGATGGTCCATCCCAGCCTCACGGTTCTCATCAGAAGTTGGAGAGGAATCATCCTTTGTTCTAGGGGCTCAATTTTATAAAACCTGAGGTGGTGGGCTTCGCTCTGCCCCTTTATTCTTTTCGTTTCTCGGCACCGAACTGCTGATGTCTTTTCATAGTTGTCCACCAACACCATTTGCAGTTAGCCGCAAACATGTGGTGAGGGCGTAAATGCAGGAATTTACCGTAAAATGCATTTTTTATAATAATTAATATTTTAGGTAGGGTGGGTGCCCCCTGGGGTGCCCTATGTGAACTGCATACTCTGCGTTTTGGGAGCAGCGGTACTGCTCCAGGTTCTTGAAGACACCTGAGACTGACAGACCTAGATTTGATTTGACTTGATACTCATCCCAACTTTGTTGCAGCCAGATGCTTAGTCTTATGTTACTAAAAAATGTCCACAGCCATTCCTACAGTTTTGAGTGTATTTAATACCAGTCTGCATTGACTGCACTGGACAGCCCGCTGTTCAGACTCTCTTTTGTCAGCAGATTCATGGCCAGTCTAGATGAGGCCAATGTGATTGGAGGGTTTCAGAGATCTTTTTAAGACTAAGCTGAAGACTACAAGAAGACTATAGTATCCAAGCATAAGTCCCTGGTTATCAAGGTGTTGTAGAAAAATTTGAAAGTGCTATACATAATAATAATAATTATGATAATAATAATAATAAACTAGCATTACAATAAATAAATTATATATATATATATATATATATATATACGCAACTAAACTGGATCACTATGCAATGTACATACATGGTCCAAAAATCTGAAACTATGATTTTTTTCAAACGAAGCATTTTTTTAGAAAGTTTTTTTAAAGTTATTTTATGTTTTTGAAATTTTTAAAACAAGAAAACATTATTATGTCAAATTAATGATATATTTAATACGGTTTTCATTGAATTTCACAAATGAATCAGTCATGTTGACAATATAATTTGTAATCAACAAATGTGAATTAAATTATAAAAATATGCTAAATAGTAGCATTTTCAAAAGTTCTCTCAGACCTTTGGACCCCACTTTACACATTGAGCAAAGTGATTTTTATTATTCTGCTGATTAAACCTCTTATATTAGTCTAACCCATGTGACTGTATTTGCAAGGATACCATAAAGATAGTCTATAAAAGAAAGATACTATAAAATTAAAATAATAATACAATAAAGAATAAAATATTTATCTGCTTAAGTTCACAAGCAGGTCTCACTCTTTACAGAGTATTGTCTTCCTATTTTTTATTCAACAGGAAATCGTGCTGTTTTTTTTTTAAATCAATAAGGGTTAATTTTACAAATTAACTAAAGGGGACACAAAGGGGTAAGACAAACTACAAGAACAACAAGATCCTTACCCACTCCCTATTCTATTCTATTCTTCGCACTCCCATGTACTATATCCACAGTGCAATCTAAAAGTGATCAGGCCCTTTCTTAGCTTCCCCTAAGATTTGAAGTAATCTACCTATCCTCATCAGTATTTTTACTATCTCTGAATTGTCATGCGCTTGTGTAACTCAAAAATGATTTTACATATTCGAATTCAAAGTTTATGATCTTACCCTTATTTGGTTAAAACTGCGATGTCAGCATATGTCTATATAATGCTAAGTTGTTTATCTATTGTTTTAGGTTGCAAAATGCATTGTAATATTAATTCATATGTAGTTTATATCCCATTTTAACTTTGGGATGCAATTTGCATGTTGTACTCTAGATAGCTATTTATGCTGTTTAATGTACCAAACTGTTCTGTCCTTCCCAGAACAGAGGTGCAGATTTTGTCACAAGTTCGTAACCCTGTATTTCACTCTGTCAGTAAATTCTGTTATTTATTGTATGTATACATTCAGTAGACCTTCAGTGACCTGAGCCTGGAGGGAGAGCAAAAAGAGAGTTAGAAAGAAGAAGGGACCAGAATCCTTACACACTAAATAGTACCCTTACACCAGAATAGTGCACCTTAAAGTGTCAAAGCTGCATTTTAATTCACAGACCATGACAAAACTGAAAATAGCCATTGTTTGCAAATAAAAACAAATCATATATTCAGTGCAATAAATATAATATGCAATAATATAATATTTAATACCTTGTGCACCATGTTTCTATGTACACAATGACATTAACTATGCAAACCCACAGTGTAACTGCTATGAATATTCAAACAAAGCCTCTCGGTTAAGTATGTAACCCTTGTTCCCTTATAGAGGGAACGAGACGTGGTAGGGGTTCATTCTTGGGAGCCCAGTCGTCTCTGATCTTTGTAAAAAAGACCAATGACAATTATAATTTGCATGCCAGTCTCCACCCTGGATATCCGGGTATATAAGAGGCAACACTCACTCAGACTTTGTACTGAAGAGTCAAAGATAGTCACGACTCACAGCGGTGTAGATTTAGGATTTCTATCACACCCTTCCAGAGAAGGGTGGCGACCTCACTTTGCAAGACAGGGGACTCCTCACCTCGTACAAGTTAAATACAGAGAATACTGCTAAACCTGGGCAGACGCTAAGCGAACTGAATTGCAAAGCTGAGACGGATTGTCCTGAGGAGCCACCGTGATGGGAAAGTGTTGCCCACGCTCCAAGGAACCATACTAAGGGGACCAGAGGTACAACCTGCTTCATCGTGCCGTGAGTGGGAACAGCACAGCCATGGCCTGGTCTGCTGTACTTACCTGTTTGCAATGGACTGCTGTCAGGGTACAAGTCTGAAGCAGATCTAGAACTGACAGGGGTCCAGAAAGACCCAGGGAGAAAGGAAACTGCTCCTTTAGTGGGGACGCTGGTGAAGATGAGGGTGGCGTGGGCAGCACGAGCCCAACCACATCTTTCTGATGTCCTTAGGAGCAGCTCCCTCCCTGGATCGACCCAGGGTGCGCGACCTCAACATTCTCATGGTCATGTTTTCACAGTGAGAACTACCATAGGGAGAACCAACCAGATTATAGACCATGACGGATATAGGGAAACCATACTGTGGAAATGACTCATATGGGATTACCAGTACATTTTCATTACTGAAATGTACTGAAATGCTCAACCCTCAAAAGCAAACTGAAGACAAGGTCTGTGTCGAAATGGAATCAAGACATGACAGGACATGTCCCTTCAGGTCTATAGCCGCACACATGTGTGCTTCTGCATGAGCATCCTAAGAGTCTGTCTGTGAAGAGTCTATTTATGAAGTGCAGGTTAGGTATTGGTCATAACCCACCTCACTTAGGCACAAAAAGGAGGGGCTGTAAAACCCCACCTTCATCTCAGCTGGTGGAACAGGTTCAATCACGTTATTTGCCAGAAGAACATCGACCTCTGCATACTGCATACTCTACTGCGGAGAAGAGGCCGCTAGCAAACCTGAGCAGGTGCCTGGTAAATTAAATCACATAGCAGAGACAAATCAATCTGATGAGCTAGTGCAATGGGTTGGGAAGCGAGCCACTCCCTCAGACACCATGCGAGGGACTGCAGCACAATGATTGATGTGCCCAAGACAGTGGGTGCACTGCTGCTGACCACAGGTAAAGCTGAACTGGCGGCTGTACTGTTGCATCTCAGAGAATATGTAAACTGCTTTTTGCATGACATAGTAGTGTACCACGCGTAAGTCAAAGTAAACGGCCCTCTTAGGAGGAGCACAAAGGTAGGAATAGGGTCCCCGCCTTGAGCATGTCCATCTTCTCTGGGCTAACCATCTAAGGTCCACTTCGAAACCTCAGGAGGGTTCTTGGTGGCTGACTGGTGGGAAGCCGGGATCAGTTTTTCTGCGAGGTGCCATCTAAATGTCGCAGAAGGCCTGATTTGGCAAGGAGCAGACAAAGGGTGCTGCCTTTGGGGCCTGTACCCTGGGGTATGACCACGCAGAGGCAGCTGCTTCTTCACTGTCGAAAACTGACGATCAAATGGTTGAGCAAAGACTTTTTGGCAGATGTTGCCAAACAGTCCACATTCAGAGATGGTAGCATTGAGAAAGCGTACTTTCTCTGTGTTTCACATCACAGCAAGGTTTAGTCATAGGTGTCGCTCATGGATGACCATGGTCGACATCACTCCACCCAGCACCATGACTTTCCTCAGCCTCAGGGCTTGCTGACGTGCCCTTGTATGCAGGAGTAGCAGCACAGGGAGCAACCAAAGTGGTTCTTTGCTTTAAAGAGATCCGTAGGCACAACGTCCCCATGAACATGTTTTCACAGTGAGAACAGGAACCTTTAATGAATGTCGCTTCAACATGGGCATGGCCCAAACAACTAAGGCAGACATTGTGGCCATTAGAGAGAGAGAGGTACCAACAGCAACCAGAAGCACATTTACTGAGGGCATGATTACACCTGTGGGAATTCACTCTTTTAGTAGTTAGCGGTTGTTCATTTATATATTATATTAAATACTATACTGAAATTGAAACCATGGATTATGATCTCTTTGTCATTTACATCACTCAAGTCAAAGCTATAAAAATAAATGTACTTTTTTATTTAATGTTTGTGTACCGCTACAACTTCCAACCCTAAATGCAACTGATTATATTATACATACATTAAAAAATTTATACATACATAGTTTTCTGCTACTTATATTTAAAATATTCTATTTAAACTATGAGTCAGCTGTAAAGCTAAATATTTGTATTGTAAGGACCACCCATCGGCCCAATGACAGAATTCAACAACGTGAGTGAAGGTCTCACATGTTCTGTCTTTCCTTGGCACTTTAAAAGAATTGGCCCGTTGATAATTTTAATCTGACTCCAATTTAGATTAATGGTTCCAATGTGATGCTGACCATAATTTGGTTCCTGAATTATTCTGGAATTCTCATACTTTTTGTTGTTTTTTCATTAGTGACCTCATGCTGTTGCTACTCCTTACTTGTTCATAATTTAATAATAATTATTTAATTATTTTATAATAATTATAATTATTTACTATATACAATTTTCTGTGTCAGGTGATATACAAAACATTATTCCTTTTTGTGCTGATATATTCCCCATTCTAACTCATGTTGAGGCTTCTCCAGTCTAGCTTAAGCAGAGGCTTCTCCAATCAAGAATAAATAGAGGCTACTCCATTGTAACTCATGCTGAGGCTTCTCCAGTCTAATTTAAGTTGAGGCATTCTCCAGTCAATCATAAGCTAAGGTATTCTCAGAAATACCTCAGTTGTGAGATCAGTTGTGCGAACACAGGGACAAGGTGCTCTATCACCTCAGCTGACTGGGACATCAGGTCAGCCTGGAAAAGGGCAAGCTCTCCCCCCTGCAGAACATCTCTTTTCATGGTATAGAGCAGGTTTCTAGGTTTCCCATTGTTGTTACAACAGATGTGTCAAATATGGGATCGGGTGCCACGTTCAATAGGCACGCATTGTCATAATCTAGAAAGCTCACCAACGAAAGACATGTTGAAGAGACAGCTGTCTCCCTTCACTCTAAACGTATATGTGGTGGCGATCTCTGCCACAACACTGTGAATTGCAGAACAGTGGGACAGTACAACCTCATCATCAAGTTCCTCAGAGGTGGCAGGAGATTGAACCCTCCTAGACTGAGCCTCATTCCCTCCTGGGACCTCTCTGTGGTTCCAGCGGGCCTACGATTGGCCCCATTTGAGCCCCTGGAAGAAGCCAATCTCAGCAACTTATCACTCAAGACAGCTCTTAGAGATGCTCACATCTATCAAAAAGGTCGGGGAACCTACAGGCACTCTCTGTCACCAGTGACTGCCTGGAGTGCCATGCCTGCTGAGGACTAGGGTGCACTCCATTAGGGTAGACATTGGCAAGGGGCACCTCACTAGCAGATATCTGTAGAGCTGCAGGCTGTAGCCACACCCAACAACCCAACTATATGTTTTGCAGGGTGATTAATTGTAACCAGGCTGGTGTGCTGCTTTATGCTTAGTGGTCAGCCACCCCTTGCAGCCCTGTTGGTAAGTGCCCGCTTCCTACAGATGGAAGGAAGGCACCTCATATCTGACGCTGGAAGGTTATGACAAGGCCAAGTGCTTGCTACGTAGCATTATCTCATAGCACAGTTCAGCTCCTGTGGTGTTTTATATAGGGACCCCTAGTGTTGTCAACCCCTAGTGTTATGTCAAGTGACTAAAAGAAAGGGAATGTCTCATGTATGTATATAACCATTGTTCCCTGATGCATTGATGTTCTTTCATACAAAAAAAAATCAATCATTCTGTCTTTAGCATCAGAATAACATTTCCACTTGTAAATGTTGCTTTGTAGAATTGGCTTGTTGGTTCTTAAGACAAAATGTTTCATGGTCTTTTTCTTTGTAAGTTGCTTTGGATAAAAGTGTCTGCTAAATGAATAAATGTAAAATGATGGAAGGAATGAGACATTGTGTCCCTCTTGCCACAGTGCTGAACTTATCTGCTGTGAGAGTGAGGACGCCACTTCCAGCTCCTCAGCACACATCTGAGTGAGTGGTGCAGCTCCCTTATGTGACTGAATATCTGGGGCAGAGAGTGGTATGCAAATTCCACATGCCAATTTTGAAAAAAAAGGGGCCTTTTTATAAACATTAGCGGTTCAGGGGTTCACTCTTAGGAGCCCTAGTGTTGTTATCAATACAGCATCTTAATCCTTCCATCAGGAAACTACTCTTTTATAAGGGTTACTACTCTTTAATACAAGAAAACCAGGATTTTAAAGGTTGGAACACGTAACACATGAAACATGTTTGTCACAAATACCAGACCAGGCTCTCTCTCTGTCAACACAGCCCTCCCAGTCACCAGAATAATAATCATCAGCCTTCATTATACCCCTTACTTTAGAAATACTCATGCTATTATTTGTCTGGTTATGTTTCAAGAGAGGACTCATCTACCACCTAGATTACATAATCAAATTTGTGTATCTCCTAGCAAATATCTCTGATGTCCTTCAAGCTATTTCCTGGTTATTCTACTCCACATCAAGTCCCCTGGTCTACGTGGTCCTATTTTTGCTGTTACTCAATAAACACACCTATTATTTTTATTAATCCAATCTCATTCTTGTGTCTGAGTCAACATAATGTTATGTTTAACATATTTTTAACCAACCATTTCTTTCATAATACTTTCTTTATATCTAATACAAAACTATACAATCAGTACAACCGTTCTGTCCTTGACAATGGAGTAGTTAGCTTTGTAAAATTAAAAATACTGTATACACTGTCACAGACATCCCAGGTTTTCAACACAACTAATCACAATGCACCCCATAACCAGAGATTTAGCTTCACATCTGCACCTTATCCAATTAATCATCAGAGACTTCTATTTAAACCCACACCTTGCCTTTCTTCATTGTCCGGTCTCGTAGATATAGTACCATACTTCTCCAGTGTTATCTCCCTGTGTGTTCGCCCTATGTGTCTTCAGTACAGTTCAGTCAGTTAACTGTGAAACAAGGATTTTTTGTGTGCCCACCAGGTAGCAGTTCCTCCACCACAGCCACAATCCACGATCTCCTGAACCTTCAACAGAGATGTGTTAACATTATTTATATCCAAAACGTAAAACGTAAAGTACAATTTGAGTGCAGGCCAGTGGGGAAGTGGAGAGGGGGTACAATCATGTTGTGGCATGGTAAAAAGCAACTGTGCCTTTACAGATAGAATAACAATAGTAAATAGTAAGGAAAGATGAAAATATAAAATACACCTGTCTTGTGTTGTCAAAACTGAAAGTAAAAACTACAACTTACAATCTATACTGTCACCACACTATTTAGATTTTGTTTGGCTTGAGAAAAGCACTTTTTCCTTTCTTTCTTGCTCTGTTGTGGCTTGTGTCCAGGTTAAACTGAAAACATGCTTAGGAAATGCTTGTGATGTTGGCATTGCCAGACGGTTCAAAGCCAGAAGTTTCCGATGTGTAAACAGTGCAACTCTTGGAGAAATCCAAAAGTCCATCCCAGATTCTTCAATGTTAACATGAAACAGCCCTTTTTGTATTTCTGAATCTCTGTGGAGGTTCTTGGCCTTAACAGACAATGGCACTGAAAGACGTAGATGTAGGCCATGTTGATGGGTGGTCATTGAAGCTGTGGTATCCCCATGTGGTATTTCCCCATGGATGGATGTAATCCTAGCTGAGAGCATCCTTGATTTACTTCTCCATGGCCTTCTGTTCAGGGATGGAGAGTGGAAATGTTTTACCACAGAGAACTGGTTCATCCAGTACCAGGTCAATGACAATCCCATGGTCAATGTGGAGAATATGTGAAGCTCATTTTTGGGCAAAAGACAGCTGCAAATGGGGAGAAACAATTTGGAATATCCACTATTTCTATTATAGGGCTCTCCATAGACATGGAGTTTACAGGTATCATTAGAGGTGGCTTAGGAGTTGACAACGGAAGATCAGGAAAACAGTCTAGAGAACAACACTCAACCAACTGCAAGATGTCACCCTTACTCCAAGGCATGACTGGTTGATGTTGATTGAGCCATTGGCGCCCTTAAATTAAACATACAGTGGAATTTTCCTAAAGCAGAGAGACCAAGGTTTTACATGGAGGCAGTCGACTTTTTGATATCAAAACTGGTAGTAGAACTCACCAAAGGTGGGCAAAATGGGACATGTTACTAAGACATCTACTATCCACTTGCATAGACTCACACTCTGATTCTGAAAGTGCATTTTTCTCTGGCTAGTGTAGAGATGAAAAGGACTGCAAGGCAACTCGTATAAAAAGTTGGAAAAAATTCTCGAGGCCAATGGTGTCATTATAGAGGGCTAGCTGCACCCGCAGCACAGGATTTAAACTCTGTCAGTAAGTGTTGAGCAGGGCACCGTAATGAATAATCATTAGATCAATATAGGATTTTCCATTGACGGAGATGATATAACTGCACACATACTGATGAACTGCCTACTCACTGGCCAAAAGCTCTAGAAAATAAGCCATAAAGTTGCTGAGGGATTGGGTAACGGGCCGGGTTTAATGCCAGATGGTTTCTGTCTACTGTAAAGCATATCCTGTCATTACAAAAATGGGGAAACACTAGTGAAGGAGAAGATGTTGGGGAAATGACGGTGGTGAGAGGTAAAGTTGTGCTACCAGAGGGTTGTTGATGGATAGTGTTGACAAGATCCATATAGGGGTCACTCAAGTTTGTTGGATTCAAATAAATGTTTACTGAACAGAGGTAAACAACTGAGCCGGTAAACAGTACTGTAGATTTCTTGAGCAGGTTTTTGAGCAATGGTTGACAATGATTTATGAATGTCTTTGTCTTACAGATAGCGGAGCTGGATGGTGGAGCACACACCTCAGTATCATCCATAGTGGAGTGAACCACAGGTAAGTATTGCTGAAGAACTCACATCTCAAAATGTCTTGGAAATATGCAATGAATATCACAAGGAGATCGCTGGAGAGTAATCACAGGAACAACAGTTTAATAGAACAGAAGAGACCAGGAAAGGGTCTGTGTCCTAGTTTAATGCCAGGCGAATACTGAACTGAGGTGTGGGCTTATATTTGGTGGCTGATGAGTTAAGTTTATGTGGGACAGGTCCTGGTAATTAGAACTAATGACTCTAATAGTGATTAGACGTTTAAAAGACACTACACAACCTGGCTACTTAATATCTATCATATCTCCTCCATGTGCATGATCCATCTAAGACCCTAAATCAACACATCAACTGATATAAGATATTCCTAGGACATGACTGAAAATGAGTGGCACATGGGCATTTGCAGCGGCAGCTCTGAAGCACTGGAATAACTTCCCGTTTCGAATTTAGACTTGCTCCTTCATTAGGCTCTTTTAAATTTAATTAAATTTACTTTAGTTTTTACATTAATTTTTAAATTAAATTTATAAATAAATTAATTTTTAGCAAAATACCTAAGCTTATAACTTCTTTTAAAAACTAATAAGAAAAATTCTGAAAAACTGATAGTGTCAATGCAATAAATGACAATACTAATACTACTTTAACTAATCAACTATACCAGCAGCTAAAGCAACAGCTTTCCGGATTTATCACCCTAGCAACCAACATGAATTAGCTATATCTCAGCACCAGAGCATCATAGAGACATAGGAGTTGGCTCTTTTGATTCACACACACTAAGATCACCCTAACAACCACATCATGAGTAAGCCATATTTTGCTAAGTTATGCTAGCATCATGCTAACTCATGCTTTAACATCCTGTTAAAACACGTTAGCATCATGTTAAAACATGTTAACTTTGTTTAAATATTCCCAGGTTTTGTCACTGCAAGCACCACTCACATTTTCTTCAAAAAATCTAGTTATTGTTATTGTTATTATTCCACCCTAAAACTGATTGAGCAGACCAAATCATGAGGTACACAGACTTGAAACTTGGTCATATAACACAATCACAAGGACTTACCCAAACTGGCCAATAGGGGGTGCTACAGCAATTAAAAATGCATTAGTGTTCATAACTCCTTCACCATTTGCTGGATCATCAAGTTATTAGTTCCCTTTCAGTTGGTCACTCAGCATTATGTAAATGACAACACTAAGGGTTCATTCCGGGGAGCCCGTTCGCACTCACTCCCAAGTGAGTGAGATTGCTATCTGATTTGGGATTCGTGAATGCATTCGATAAAGTGGGAGTTCTGGTTTCTGTCTGCCTCACTGCAAGTGGTTTGTGTTTGTGCCTCTGCTTATTCTTGCTCTGATTCTCTTTTCTCACTTTCTTTTCATTACTTTTTGGAGTCTAAATTGCTAAACATAATCTGTTTGTGTATTGATTATATCATATTGAATTAATCAGATACTGCAAGCTTTTGATTGTTATCCACTACAGATGATTCAGTTTGGTTAGCGCCGCACTAGCCAGTTAGCTTTTCTTTCTCTGTTTACTGTCTTCATGTCCTGCATTTTCATCTATTCAATATCACTGTGGTCGGAATAAATGGTATCTTCATGGTATCTTCTTCTGTGATTATTACATGCACTGTTTTCACATGTGTAGTGTAGCCTTCTCTGTCAGCTCTAAGGGTTTTACATGTGATAAATGTATGGAAATAGTTAGCTAATAGTGTAGTTATATCAGATAGCTTTGAAAACATTGATAGCACAACAGAAAATGTTAACTCCTTCTTTTCTAACATCTTAGATAAAGTTGCTCTTAAGGTTAAACAAAATAAAGGACAGCAGCCCAATTCTGTGGTATAATGAGCATACCCATGCCCTAAAAAGGACAATCTGGAAAATGGAACGTAATTGGAATAAAAAAAACAAGAGGTATTACGTTTTGGTTGTTCCTTGCCACCTGTTGGCTTGTTTGGGAGACAGCTGACATCTAACTTAGTTTAGGGTTTTGTAAATTGTTAATATTACTTCTAACTATATGATATATTTACAGCCCAAACAACTTATTTTGCTACTCCTTTGTTCTAAATTGTCTCATATTCTCTTTCATTGTGTCATTTTCAAGTATTTCTGTATGTATATTGTATGTATGCATTTTTTTTGTGTTGTGTGGTTTCATGGTACTATTGCAAATCTCTTATACCCTTGTCCCATGCTATCTTTTTAAATGTCATCTCCACGTTAGCTGGAATGGCATATCTTGCTTAATGATTTTGTAGTTTTATCAGTTCAGTCACCCCCTTATTTTAAATCTACTATAAACCTAGTATGCCTTAATATACATTTCACAAATTATTTGCAATTATACCATGTAATCTTTGTTTAACATGTCTGACATTACATGTAAAATGCGCTATATAAATCAAATTGAATTGAATTAAATTTGTAAGAATGATGCAATGTCAGTAACAGCATCAGAGGGTGTGCTGCTCCTTTCTGAGGATGACTCTCCTGAGGCTCTGCTCTCTCAGGGTGTAGCTCAAGAAGAGGCAGACACAGAGCTAGCAGCGGTGCTATCTCAGGCTGCCGCAAATATCGGTTTGAAGTGGAAGCCTCCTCCCTCTACCGAGCACGAGGCTTGATGATTGGTATCTGAGGTCAGGACACAGTGCTAAACCTGGTGCCTTTCTTTCCTAAGGTGCACGATGAGCTCACACACATTTTGCAGGCTCATCTGCCCTCACTACCCTCGATGGTAAAGCAGCCAAGGGCTAGATTTCCCAGGTGGAACATGATTGCAGCGCTGACCAATATACCTATTTTCAGAGTGATGGTACATGGTTGTAAACATTTGATTGGATTAGCAGCAGTATTAGCAGCTGTGAGATGTGCAAAAAAGCAATATGGTACAGAGGTGTGCAAAATACAGAATGTACAGGGTTGAATACAAGTCCTGAATGCGTGTGTGTGATTGTTGTGCATTGTATGTGTCAGACCACTTCATGCGAGTTCTGATGGCTTGGGTGAAGAAACTGTTACACAGTCTTATTGTGAGGGCCTGGATGCTCCGGTACCTTTTTTCAGATGGCAAAAGGGTAAAGAGTGTGTGTGAGGAGTGTGTGGGGTCATCCACAATGCTGTTGGCTATATATATATATATATATATATATATATATATGATATATGTATATATATGTATATATGTATATATATATATATATATATATATATATATATATATATGTATATATGTATATATAGTATATATATATATATATATATATATATATATATATATATGTATATATGTATATATATGTATATATATATATATATATATATATGTATATATATATATATATATATATATATGTATATATATATATGTATGTATATATATATATATATATATATATATATATATATATATATATATATATATAAACTTCACCTCTAATGGCTTTTATATGATCAAATTTTAATGACCTAAAATTTAATTAGACTGAGCATGCTTCATATTCCTTTATCTAGGAACCACAGCCTCAAACGTTGTGCAGTTTATGTAAACGTTACTTCATATTTTAGGCATTGGAATTTTATGAATTTTGTCATAAAATGCTATATTTTACGAACAGATTGTCCTACTGTTATAAAACTTTGTGTGGAGTCCAAGACTGTATCTCTGCAAGGTTTACTAAAAAATACAGATAACATTTTTCCTGTTTGTAGACAATTAAAACTCATGAATAGAGAAAATAAATAAATGCAGGTGCACTAAGTTGATAATTGCAAATAACAACAGTATTTTTAACCACCCTGGCTGTTGGCTACAACTTGGACAAAAGATCTGGCACTGTCATGAGCTTTGCACAAAAATGCCTCAACATTGTTGAACTATTGTTATTAAAAGCCAGCTGGTGTGAGAGAATTAAACACTATACCTAAAAAAGAAATGATAATTAAGTATAGGCCAACTCTTGGGATAGTGCGTTGACCGTTCTTGTAAAAAAAAAACAACAACAAAATGTAAAAAATCATGGTAGTGTTACGGAGGAGGTTCCTGCTCAACCTTCTCCGCACCACCAGCGGGAGCCTTCTCCGGAGTACTAGCTTTTATAGAAAAGTGACAGTTCTGTCCATGGTGGTATCTGGTGAGTGGATCTGTCTGTCCTGACAAGTCAGGGGAGTTGGTCCTACTACTGGTACCCACCTGGAAGACCTCAATTCACGCCCAGGCCTACTCCTCAGGTGCACTCCCATTCAGTTGCTAGAGACAATAAGAGAAAGAAACACTCTCTGTCTCCCAAACTGTTTGGCCTGTTCCTGCTACTTTTGTTAAAGAACCCCCTAGCTACAGGATCTGTCATCAACCCTGGTGTGTCAGCCTACTCTTTACAGGGAAACTCTTCTTTACCTTTCCTTACCTTCTCCCTTTTCATCATTTTGTTTCTGTCTTGTTTCATATAAGAGACTAAACCTGTCTGAACCATCAGAAAAATTCCCAGTAATAATGTTGATGAACCAAATAGCCTAGATCACCAAATGATTCATGAGGTTACCACACATCAGCAGTTTTACTCAGTGTCTTTTCCTGTGCCCACTTACACCAATTATCCACATTTCCCATAATGCCTCATACCTGGGTGTTACCGTTTCCTGTTTCTTGTTTGTACGCTTACCTGATTCCCATTAACTCATACGTATATAAACCCCTGGCTTTCGCTAGCACAGTGCAAAGTCTTGTTTTGCCCTGGCAGCATTTCTGAGCGTTATTTCTTGTGTGTTGGATTACTCGTTACCGTTTGGATTACTACGTGGTTTTGCATTGTTTGCTGCCCGCCTCATTGATTGGATTGAACTTGGTTTTTGGATTGCTTGCTGCCTGCCCTGTTTATTGGACTGCCTCATGTTTCTGATTGTTCGCTGCCTGTCTCGACCCACGCCTGTTCTACAACTACTCTTCTGCCTTGTCTCTGTTATCCCTGTTTGCTGTTGTTTGACCCTGTCTGCCTGGTTTACATATAAAACACTATAGGCCTTTTTCCAGCTTATTACAGCACTTTCAAAACTATTTCTGAAAAATGATGTTAGTCCAAAGGGACAAAGACCTATTGTATCCGTTATTTTTTTATTTTTATTTTATTTTCTTTTTTAATTATGCATCTAGAGACACTTGTGAATAAAGTTATTAAACTTTTTAATTGGACAAACAGTTGTCGTCAGACCATGTCGACAATTTTAAAAGCTAGCATGATATGAAAATTGGTATATATTATCATATGCATTTCTTGTTCACTTCATACTAGCACCTACTGGTCAAAAGTTAAGCAGTTTATTGGGTTTAAGGTGCTTATACCTGTTTTCCCAACTAATTTTCAAAAATACATAATCAGATATGTCAACATATATTTTCCCTTTGTGCCAGTTTTGGGCTTGAGTTACATTTATTTTTCCCTCGACTCTGTGGCAACCCACAGAGCCGTACATAAGAAAGTTATAAAATTTGGCACACAGTTTTCTGAAAAGTCTGAAATGTTACAGTTCAAAGTGTTTATGCTCTTTGTATAACTTCTGAACCGTAAGTCTTAGAATAAAATTCCTCTTTTTCTGATTTCTTGGCTCATGACAATTCAAACACCTATGATTTTCTGTCTTGAAATTTTTTTGTCATTTAGAATTTCTTGAAAAACCTACTTTTTAAACTCATTGCATTTGTCCAATTTGCATGACATTTGGTATGTAGCATGTAGAGACACAAAAAGTTCAAATTCACGTTGATTTTTCTAATCATTTTTATACCTCTTATACCACGTCAACAACTTTGATGGCAAGCATATAAAATGGAAATCTGGCTGTATCTTTACAAACTTTTATGTATTGACTTCACATCATCCTGACAATCTCAAAAATTGGTTGATCAAAAGTTTTAAATTGCTATTTAAGTGATATTTTGTTATAAGGGGTTTTGTATATGTTTTTAAAGCCCAAGCACTGAAAGTGTGAAGGGCCCTATTGTTATCCTTAGATATTTTTTATATTTTTCTAGGTTTTCGGGGCCTTTTGACCCCTTAACATACTCAAAAACTCCTGAAACTTGGCACACACATCAAAATCATTGGCCATTAGGGCAGAACAAATGTTGGCACATGGGTGGGGCAAGGGGTCTTAATAGTGCCCCCTGGTACAGGGCAAAATAAAGGTGCGTATTTCATACATGCACCTGTACAAAACTTGATACGTGTATAGGTCCTGTCGCCCTGACACCCCTTATCTCCGCCCTACAAGAAGTCGCCATTTTGGATTTTCTGAAAAGCACATGCCGTGAACTTTTAAATACTCCTAGGAATTTCACTTGGTGAAAATCATGCCAAGATATTGAAGATTCAAAACTACAAAGGGAATTTTGATATCCTGAATGGTGTTGCCATGACCAAGCGGTAAATTTATGGCAAAAACTGAAAACAGAACGTCTCTAATATCTAACGCAAACATTAAGCAAGCATTATTGGTCAGAATAATGTAGAGACATGGCTGATGTAAAGTTCTACAATGATTTGTGAAAATGTAAATATTGTTGCCATGGCAACTTTAGAACCACATTCAAATGTATTTGAGGTGCTTAACATTCTTGAAATGACTTGAAATTTGGCACACACATCATGTCCAGCTGTTAGATGTGGGCAAAAGCTTAGACATGGACTTGGTGGAGGGGCTCTGTAGCACCCCCTTTAGACTAAAATGATGGGGTAACATTTACCTGTGGTCACTTGGTGACTTGGCACATGTTCTCATCAAGCTGGACAACTTTCAAAACTACATTCACTACCTCTGCCAACAGGAAGTCGGCCATTTTGGATTGTATGTGATGTAATATTTTATTGTCAGTTTCAGACTCTAAATTTTTAAATACTTCTCTCAAGGAAAGAATGGGATTGTCACCAAATTTGGCAAATATTATGCCAAGGACATTGAAGATGTTAAATTGCGAAGAAATTTTGATATCTTGAATAGTGTTAATATGGCAAGGCAATAAATTAATTTTTAAAAGCTTTATGCTCACAAAACTCTGGATTTCTGGTGATACCCAGAATCGCAAAAAGTCCACTAAAGGAGTCAGAGCATTGTCGCACTTCACTCCTAAACTCTGGAATAGTTTCCCTGATGCTGTTTGGGGCTCAGTCAGCTATGCTAATTATTTTGTTTTGGGTTTTTATCCCGGGGATGTAATCTTAGGGTAGCTACAGATTAAGCCTGATCCAGAATGAATCCAGCATCGAACAGACCTACCCAAGCTCCAATTCATCCTGAAAATTGTCCCTGCTCCAGTACAGTCAGGTGCTCATCCTCGGACCACAGAACGATGCCTACAGCGATAGCCTGGCCCACCCAAAAGCATTGGGAAAAATGTGATGGAATCAAGAACATAACATATATTAAATTCAATTCAACTTTATTTGTATAGCGCTTTTACAATGTGGTATTGTCTCAAAGCTTCTTTACAGGGAGGAAAAAGAAAAAACAAGGAAATATAGACAATGATACAGTAACAACGGTATGTCAATTATCAATCAATTATCAATAACTAAGTATCAAGTAAGATATTAACTATGGAGTGTCAAATATCTATCATCCGCAGTCTCCCAGTGAGCACTCCAACACGGCAACAGTGGCAAGGAACCCAAACTCCAATGATGAATGTGGAGAACCCAGGCTCACCGGCAGGGTCATTTCTCCTCTGACGCGTTACAGCTGCAAACAGTACTTTGGTGTAAGGGTTTATAGGTTTACAGCGTTGCAGTCAGTATTCTGATTTAAAGTTTTATATATTTGCAGCGTCATAATCAGTGCTGTTATGATTTCAGTATTGATTTATAGTAATAACTAGTTTTAATTTGGGTCTGGTGATTTTATATTCATTTTATGTTAGCCTGATGGCTGACATAATACAATCAGGGATGTTTTGGCTAGAATGCCGACGTTAACTGAGAGCAGCTATAACATCAAACTGCTGGTATAGACAGAATCATGTATTTTGCTAAAAATATGAGTATAGATTATATAGATAGTATAGATTATGAGTATAGAACAGTTGCATTAATGTAATAGGTGATGGTGGCGGTTGATTTTTACAGTTCCTATGGTGGTCACCCCCTCCTTGGTTAGGCTGTTGTGAGCGTTGTCTCGCCAAACTGGACTTAATCTGTATCGCTCAGAGTCCCTCGGAGGAGAGGGAGGGAGCGAGGAAGATAGAGAGAGAAAAACAAAACAGGCTTATATTAGCGTAGCGGCCATTCTCACACAATGTGAAAGCCATGTAGTAGAGTGGGTAAAAAGCGTGCTCGGTTCTGGTTACGCCTAGCTGTTGCAGCCTAGGTGTGGCAGTAGTTAAGTGAATGCTCACCTGAAGAGATAGGTCTTTAGTTTAGACTTGAACTCCTCGAGTGTGTCTGAGTCCCGAACATTGCTGAGGAGGTAATTTCATATATATATATATATATATATATATATATATATATATATCTCAAAAACTCCTGAAACTTGGCACACACATCAAAATCATTGGCCATTAGGGCAGGACAAATGTTGGCACATGGGTGGGGCAAGGGGTCTTAATAGTGCCCCCTGGTACAGGGCAAAATAAAGGTGCGTATTTCATACATGCACCTGTACAAAACTTGATACGTGTATAGGTCCTGTCGCCCTGACACCCCTTATCTCCGCCCTACAAGAAGTCACCATTTTGGATTTCCTGAAAAGCACATGCCGTGAACTTTTAAATAATCCTAGGAATTTCACTTGGTGAAAATCCTGGAGCTGGAGCTGAGTCGGTCTGTCTCAGGGGTCGTCCTTTTCCGCCTACCCACTATCTAGTTTGGCTGGAAATGTAGCAATCAATAGCATACTTTACCTTGGTATGCACACAATGTAGAAGTATGATGGTAACTATATAGATGTTACGTTGTACTGTAGTGTATTGTATTGTAGGATGTTGTGTCCAGAGGTCAGACATCCTGACACTAAACACTTGTTATGACCTCATCAGTGAATATAAAAATCATTTTCTCCTGAAAATGATCCAGTTATTATGTTCATTTACATGAAGCATTGTATCTGATTGTAATCAGTGAAAAAGTCCAAACTGAAAAAAAATGCTACATGCGAACACCTCAATCAGAACAAAAAATTTGAAATTTTAATTGGTTTGAGAGGGATGGGATAAACCTATTTTTAAACTGATCAGATAAAGAATTCCACCATGTAAACAAGTGAAACCATTTACTTTGAGTCCATGTCCTGCGCATGCCTGGTCTTGACATAATTTAAGGGAGCTGTAGTAATGTCAAGGAGAGGTCTGCAATCCAGTGGTGACTTTTATTTTACAACTTAAAAGACCATAGTTGCTGTTAACAGCTTTTTTTGCACGTGAGCTGACAGTCTGATATAATTATCAGCAAACTGATAAGATGTGTATGCATCCAGTGTTTTCAAGGACCATTTCAGTATTGAAGTACAACATCTTATCAAGGTTGTACAACCCCAATTCAGAACATGTTGGGATGCTGTGTAAAATGTAAATAAAATCAGAATGCAATGATTTGCAAATTTCATATAGCCATATTTTATTCACACTAGATCATAGACAACATATCAAAATATGGGTATGAGATTTGAAAATCATTGCATTCTGTTTTTAATTTACATTTTCCACCGTGTTCCAACTTTTTTTGAAATGGGGTTGTAGTTAACTAAAACATTTCTTAAAATAGAAATGTAAACTAAAAAAGTGCTGTTTTAAAACAGTGGTGTTTACTTTGCATTTGACTTTTATCTCAAATTAACAGGGAGTAGTTTACTTTAAAAATCAATATACAAGTTATCCCCAGCCAAGTCATTTACTTTAGTAAAATAGAAATCTAAATAATAATTTGAAACTCAAAACAAAAAATTAAAGGTTGCACAATGAATCCTCTTTTCTATGAACATCTCCTGGTATTCTCTGTGGATGTCCCCTTGTGTGGGGTGTGCCTTGTGAAAATTTTGAATCAAGAAAGGGTTGAGAGTATCTTTGGCTACTCCTGATCTCTCCTCTGGGCCATAACCCTCCTGGTCCACCAAATATTGCATATGGCCCCTATGTCCAAGATTTCCCTCACACAGTAAGCAGGGGCTCCATTAATCTCCAATGGCTGGCACTTCTGAAGGTGCACAAGACCAAGGAAACAAGGAAGGTTGGTATCCTAAAACACACTGGAAGGGGTAGAAACCAGTTGATGAGTGTGTAAGTCACTTTTATGCTTATTCTGTCCCCAGAAGGAAGTCACTCCATTTCTGTTGTTCTCTGCTGCAATAGGATCTTAGATAACATCCAAGTTCATGGTTAAGGCTCTCAACATTTGCTGAGGGTGATAGCCAGAACTTAAACATATATTCATGTCCAACTGTTTATAGAAGGCTTGCCACAAGATGAACTAAGTGTGCTTTGGTAGACTGTATACTTGAAAGACATGATACTTGAAAGGCCTTTCAAAGGGATTAAGTGAAATGCTTTATAAAATCTATCAATGATTACCAGAATTGTGGTAATCAACTAAAGTTGGGGAAATCAGTTACATCAAGTCCACTGCTGGATAAGACGAAGGTTGCTGAGGAATGGGTAATGGTTCAAGAGGACCAGCCAAAACCTCTCTAAGGGTTTTGGATTGTGCACCCACAACACATGTTGTAAACAGTAACATCAATAAGCAAGTCAGGACACCAGGAGGAGTTATATACCAGGCTGGTGCTGCACTAAATGCCAGGATACCCAGAGCTAAGGGATAAATAGACCCATTGTATAAGCCATGGAGAGGTCTTGGGACATAGTGTTTGGTAGGAGGACACTCTGGAGAAGGTGGGAACCCATCGGTATGGTGTTTTTGTGTTTTTTATCTCGTCGCAGTGTTTTTGTATGTATTCGTTATGCCTATCTGTCTTAAAGCGTGCATACAGTCATAAGTTTCTTACGAAGCCTACAACATCACCGCTCCCCACTACTGCATCTCGCCCAGAGTGGAAGCGGCGCAAGAGAAAGCAGAAGAGGAGTAAGCATGGAGGTATCCGGGCTAGGTTAGCAGCTAACCTATACAAGCTAGCTATCCCCACCGTCGTACTGGCAAAAGTATGCCCTTTGGACAATAAACTGGACTACATTAGACTACTACACTCAACTCAGAGGACTGTAAGAGACTGTTGTGTTTTTGTTTTCACGGAAACATGGTTCAACAACAGCGTTCCAGACTGCGCCATTCAGCTCAAACGGCTATCATTCTATCGAGCGGACAGAGTTCTCGTAGAGGGAGGTAAGACCCGCGGCGGCGATGATGATACACCAACATTAAAGTCACCAAACCAGTTCACAAACAGATACAAGTGTGGCCAGAAGGGTCGTCAGAGGCACTTCAAGACTGTTTTAACACCACTGACTGGGATATGTTTAAGCAGGCTGCCACATACAATAACACCACCCACCTCCAAGAGTACCCAGAGACTGTCACTGCCTACATCACCAAGTGCATTGATGATGTAACGGTCAAAAAGACCATCACTGTCCAGACCAACCAGAAACTCTGGCTGACAGGGGAGGTCCCCAGATGCTTCAAAGCTACCACCATCATTCCAGTCTCAAAGAAGTCAACTCCATCCGGCTTCAATGACTACCATCCAGTTGCACTTACTCCTATCCTCATGAAGTGCTTTGAACGGCTAGTCATGCACCACATCAAGACCCCCTCCCTGGACCCCTTCCAGTGCACAGTCAGCATGCTCCTCTGACCATAAACGGTGCGACTGTGGAGAGAGTGAGCAGCACCAAGTTCCTGGGTGTGCACATCACAGAGGACCTCTACTAGACTGACAACACCGCAGTACTGGCCAAGAAAGCACAGCAGCGACTCTAATTCCTCTGCAAACTGAGAAAATCCAGAGCCCCAGCCCCCATCATGGACCCCTTCCAGTGCACAGTCAGCATGCTCCTCTGACCATAAATGGTGCGACTGTGGAGAGAGTGAGCAGCACCAAGTTCCTGGGTGTGCACATCACAGAGGACCTCTACTGGACTGACAACACCGCAGTACACCACAGCAGTGACTCTACTTCCTCTGCAAACTGAGAAAATCCAGAGCCCCGGCCCCCATCATGTGCACCTTCTACAGGGGCACCACAGAGAGCATTTTGACTAGCTGCATTACTGTGTGGTATGGTGCTTGCAACGCATCCTGCTGCAAGACACTACAACGCATAGTGAGAGCAGCTGAGAAGATTGTTGGTGTCTCTCTCACCTCCCTCCAGGACATTTACAGCACCCATCTCCCACCCACCCTACATACAGCTTCTTCAGTCTGCAGGCCAGGACAAACAGACTGAAGGGCAGCTTCATTCATCAGGCTATCAGGAAACTGAACACCCTCCCGACCGTGCCCCCCTCCCCTCTTTGCCCCACGCACCACTGAACTCTGACCCCTCCAGCTCCCACATCCCCAGGACCTTCCACTCCCCAGAAGGGTCTGAGAGTTACACAATTTCAATTCTCTGTATGTATGTGCTGTACATGTGGTAGAATTGATAATGAAGCAGACTTTGACTCTTCCATGATGTCCCACCGAATTGGTGCTACAATAACTGTGGGGGGCAGAATGGGGAAAGTGCATCAGCCTTACTGTTATTAATACCAAGGCATTAGGTAACTGTAAACTGGAACCATGTAGGAAATAGCGACCAACGGGCCTGTCGTGGATTCAGTAGTTTTGCACTTTTGATGTATTCTAGATTCTGATCAATAATGACTTGGAATAATGACTTGGAATCTTCCAAGCCTTAATGGAAAGTAATTCCTTATTGCTTACATCTTAATTTCTTTCTGCTGATGAAAATGTTCAAGAGAAAATCTTGAGACACTCTTTCTTGTATTACCATATCTCTGTGAAAGCACTCCATCTATGCCGCAATTTGAAGCATACACCTCAACAATAAATGGGAGATCAGAATCAGGGTGTTTTAGAATAGGCACGGTAGTGAAGAGTGGAATGCTGTTAAAGCAGATAATTTCATGATAATTTCTTTGGTTTTCCTTTAAATAGTGAGGTGAGTGGGGCTGCAATGCTTCTGTAATTTTGAATGAATCTTCGCTAGAAGTTTGCAAACCCTAGTCATCTATGTAGGCTATGGCATATTGATAGAGGGTGACTTACAAAGATTGAGTGAAGCATTCCCAGCTAAACAGATGCACTTTACTCTTAAGAACTGATGTTTATAAAGGATTTAATTTCCAAATAGAGAAAAATGACAACACCATAAGAGCTGAATAAAAACAAACAAACAAAAAGACATAGTCTGAGTTAACAATAAATTAAATTTTGGTACTGGACTATTTCAATTTAGAGAGAAAAACAAAATATATAAAATGACCAAATAAAGACCTGATTTACTGTAAATAATCTATCTGGAATGCAAACCAAGAGAAACTATACCACTGATGAGGCAATATACACTCTGTTCTGCCTATGACAGTAACAATGAATCACACACACTCTGAATAACATTAGCAAAAGAAATGGTTATCACTGATATGTGATCACCTGCAGATATGCTAATGAGCCATTAAACGTTTGCTAACAGCTTCAGAGGAGACTGATAAAATGAACATATCAAAGGATACCAAACAGCATGAAATTAAAATGGTACCTTGTGCTCTTTGTCAGTCAGCAGCTAAGAGGTAGAGAGAAACCTTTTAAACATTTACACAACATGTACCAAAAAGTTAATCTTTCTTCTGTGGTAATGTTAATCAGAATGACACTTCATGTAAAAAGTGAGCCAAGACACACACCGCGCTGCTGCACTAAATAAAAGGTAATAAAACGCTTTCTGCATGGTAAGAAATGTAAATACTCTTGTAAAACAAATAAAGTTACAATGTCCACATTAAGTATTTAGCGGGAATCATTACAAACAAATAAAAAGTTCTTTAATAACATTTGGCTCAAGTTTAGTAATAAAGTCCTTTCTTGTGAAAGCCTTTCTCAAATATGTAGTGTCTGGAATGGCCCGATATTTGGATCATGTATGGATCATAAAATACCCCTTTTAACTTAAGACATACAAACCTAGTGTGGGGGTTTGAAAGACCCTAGGCTCCAGAGAGTCTGGAGGCAAACTTCTCCTCCAGACGGCTATCAGCAACCTCTGATACCAACAGGACAGTTTATGACACCCTGCACAAGCTTCAAAAGAATTCCATGGGCACCACCTGGAGTTCCAGTAACCCCAGGTGGCCCAAGAAAGAACACTTCTATCCAAAGGAAGAACTCTTTTTAACTTACAACTAAACAGTCCTAAACTGTATATAGTTGTATACATTCCCATGGTATGCTGGCTACAAAACTATGTATCTTTATTGTAACTCTGTAGATAAGTATACAAGTTTGGATTGATGTTTTGTTTGTATTCATGCATTAGGATGAATCACAACTTAATGTAGTTCAAACTCTTTCATATTTAATATCTAACAGATCGTCTTCTAATTTCCCATCAGACTATGTATGCTGTGTAACAATAACAGGCATGATAGTATTTCTACAATAATCTGGATTAATATTTGCAAATGTGCCATCCGGCCATAAAACATGCAAATAAGGTGTTGAGTGAGACAAAGAAACTTTGCCTGCTTAACACCTATTGGTTGTTTAAGTTTCACTGGGCGTGACCGATGTGAACTTAAAAATGACCGCCAACACCTTAGTCTTAGTCTTTGGTCTTGGTCTTGGTCTTCTTGAAAGGATCTTTGGCCCTGGAACCCCTCCGTGTTGGGGGGGGCTCAGTCCATCTGAGACAGACTCAAAACATCATGTTGTGCCCCATTATTAAGGTGATTCTACTGGTGGTTCATTCAGAATGCTTAGCTGATTTGACTTGCACAGGCTTAACATCCTCTCTCTCTGTCTCTCTCTCTCTCTCTCTTGTTGTTCTCCTTACTTTTGGCTATGTGTTTAATGTGTGTAGGTTTATGTCTAGTTATGTTACATACAACTGTAGTGTAGTTTAATAAACACCCATGTGTATCCACCCTTGATTGTTGCTGAGTTTAATGCTCCCAAATAAGGTCACTTAAATTGTGTTCGATCTTTCTACATGCTCTAAAGTCCTGTTAAAGCAGAGAAGCGTTGTTTTTAAGGCCAGATAAATAATGTTTCTTAGATTCAATAAGACCGCATATGCACTCGTTGGACGAATAAACATATTTGTGTGTGTGTGTGTTTTCCCTTACACAGGGAATGGTGGAGAATATATAATATTAATTTTGAGTGAGCTTGTTCATATATGACATAACTATCATTACAAGCCTCAGTATTAATTTCCCTTAAACACATTTTCGCTACAAATGTTTCACGGCAACACCGCCCTCTATGGCTGGAGGAAAGGTGTAGGCCTATTTCAGTGATTGGGGGAATTAATGGACATTTACAGAGAGCATTTACATTTTGCCCTAAGAACCAACAAGCCAAGCCTAGTAGACAAATATTAAAAATTTAATTCATTACCTCATCCATGAACATGAGCCACAAATTCCCTGTGATTTTTGTTGTCCCTGGATGGTGAAGATGACATCTCCCATCATTCTACACTTCTTCGTAACATTAAGCTTCATTAAGCTTCATAACATAAAGCTTCGCCTTTATTACTGTTTTGAAAATGCAACCTTTAGCGAAGAAACTTACATATTATGCCTTTAAGGCCTATTTTTAACCTTCTTTTTTGTAAAATGTTTTACTTGAAAAGCATTCTTGTGCTACCTTTCTTGAAAATAAATGCCACTTTGGTTTACTAAGTGTTCTAATACTTTTTGGTGCTGAGACTCACACATGATTGCAGCCATTTTATTTTTTGACAGAATGTTTTAAACCTCCTTTGTTTGATCTCCCTCTCTTTCATTTGTATTCACTCCATGTAAATCTGCGTTCCTGTGTGTCTGCTGTCCCAATAATTGCCCTCATTCCCTCACACATCATCCCACTGAACAAATAGAGTGTGTTTGTCCATGTGCTTTGCCTCCAGTCTGATAACACACACACCTCTCAATGTAATGTCCAAGTTTTTGTCCTCAAAAATATTGTTAAACATTGTAAAACAGAAATATGATTGCATCATCTTCACTGCTTCTAAATACTCAGAGGTATAAACAGCTGTGTGTTACTAGAAACAGCTACATCAATGACCGTATGTAAAGGCCCCCAACAAACACACGATCAGTTAAAATAAGATAGAATGCTGAGATGTCTGCAGTCCTGTTCCAGTGCAGTAACTTTACCACTGTCCTCTTTTCCTTTTCCCAATCCTTGCTTTTCTCTTCTCTTCCTCATCAAAATCAAAATGGCAGCTGTTCAGTCATGTCTTTTTTTTTTCTTTCAGCCAACTGCTTCAGACAGGGTTATTTTCAGTTTTGAAGTGACTATAAGTTGACTATTTTAAAGTTTGTTTAAAGTGATGCACATCCTGTTACCAGTAGATGTTGGTATGATTGTGACTCAAAATAGTCATAGCAATGTCATCAGCCCACCACAATAAACAAATTTGCAAAGATTGACATAAATCATGTAATGTAAATTGTAGATATTATAGACTTCCTGTTTCTCATTTTTTGCCATATATTTACCGCCTCGCCACTGTTCGACATATCAAAAATTCCTTTGCAATTTTGAATCTTCAATGTCTTGGCATGATGTTCACCAAGTTTGGTGGTCATTTTCCTAGGAGGAGTATATAAAAGTTCACTGCATGCACTTTTCAGAAAATCCAAAATGGCTTCAAACTTCCATTTGGGCGGAGCTAAGGAGTGTCAGTGCGAAAGTTGTTCAGGTAGACAAAACTGATACACGTAGCAAGTTTAGTACAGGTGCATCTTTTTGTGCCCTGTACCGGGGGCACTACCGAGCCCACTCTGCCCCACCCATGTGTCAGCCTTTGCCTGGCCCTAATGGTTGACAACTCTGACATGTGTGCCAAATTTTAGGCTTTTTGAGCATATTAAGGGACCCAAAGGCCCAAAACCTTGGGAATTTAAAACATAAAAAAGTAATAATCCTAAGGAAAACAATAGGGCCCTTTGCATTTTCAGTGCTTCGGCCCTGACAAGATTATTGGTTTGAATCTCTAATTAATTATCATTGTATGTAAAATCAAATTATTTAAAATAGTCTCACCTTATTAAACAATATTTCAACATGCAATTCTTTCTCAGTATTCAGGAATGTCATGACTGATTTAGGCTTTTTAGCAGAGCACAGTGGCATTCAGCATCGTGATAAAGACGTGAGTGTGAGTAGTAACAGAAGTCTGCCCAGTATCACCAACCATCAATGCATTACAGAACGCCGCATTGCATTATAGGCTGTTGGTTTTGAACGCCTGCTCCAGGATCCTGTGGGTGTCTTCTATTTTTCTGTAAGTTCTGTTTGTCTTGAACATATAATTACTTCAGTTAATAAATATAACTACTTCAATTTTTATAAAGCCTTTTATCTTCAACTTAGTGGTAGGGCACCGGGATCTGAGTTATTTTGGATTTTAATTCTTCGGACTTTATCACCTATGGGCATGAATGATGAAGCATTGTTCAATGTGATGTTATAGAGTGATGATTAAATTATGATTATGTGGATACTATGATTGACTACATCATGGATTGTAATGGTTATGATGGGTCTAATTATCATTGATTACCTGCAGGTGTGCAAGGTTTTTGTTGAATGTCTTAAACATTAGCATTATTGTGCACTAACCATAATTCTCTTTCTGTCGGTCACTCAACATTGCGTATAACAACACTAGAGGTTCGTTCTTGGGTGCCCAAACGACTCCGATCTTTGTATAAAAGGACAATGAAAATTGGTGCGTGGAATTTGCATGCCAGTCTCTGCCCTGGATATTTGGGAATATAAGCAGGCTGGCGTGCAACATTATCAAAACTACTTTTGCCTGCTGCAGAAGTACGGTGCATTCAGAAGTGGTTTGCCTCGTCACTTCCTCAGCTAAACTTCCACTGGGCACTTCAGCAGGTCAGCTACAAAGCCTAACAAAGCATTTTTCCATTTTGTCTCTGCTCCCACAGTGGTATGGCATCTTTTTAAAAGATCGTTACATTGCTCCATCAGACGGTCACAATAGGCTCGGGCTCAAGCATGCTCAGGCGCCTTTTGTGGATGGATCATGTTCTCATTGTGAGAGCATGACCATTAGAATGTTGCGGTCACAGCTCGCCTGCTTCCCTCAGAAGCAGTTGTCCTCCCTGTCCATTTTCCTTCCTTAGAATTCTACCAGGGCCATGTTGGTAAGTGTCGGGGCAATATGGGGGACACGCTGGGAGATAATTTGCCAATCACAGGGAAAACCTTCAAATAGGCCCGGTCACGTACCATGAACTCCAGGATAATTAAACAGCAATTGCGTGGGTGTATCGCTTGCTCCTTTATCTATTGCAGAGGACACCTTGAGGGCCCTGAAGATGGACAGTTATTCTTAGTTCCTTAAATCCACTCTTTACCAGGAATGCATGCTGGCTGAGGTAGAGGTACTAATGTTGCAGTGGCAATATATCAGAAAATAATTTGTGGTGAGATTTTCTATCTGAACAGAATTATCTGTTCTGTATCTATCTGTTTATTTTTTTTTAAAGTTTAAACTGTTTTGTACCACCAAGTCAATCTGCAGCAATCTCGTCTCTTTACAGTATGCTGAAAGAACCAAATAAATTACACACACTCAATGGTACATCTTAGTTGGTTCTCGATTTATTATTGTATAAATAGATGATTATATTTATTGATACATCCTTGAGAACTGGTACAAAGTAGTTTAATAACAGAACAGGCAGTTTGTTTTCCATTAGTTATTAGAACAGAAAGTTCAAGCGTACAAGCAGCAAAGGTATGTATGATGGTTATATTGAACAAATAACAATTCAGTATTGCAATCATAAGAGCTATGCAAGCATTAATATTTTACATTGTCCACCTTAAATCATTTATGATGTAGTGCTCTTATGATTATAACTATGAAATCACTGGGACTCACAATAGCCACATCTATGTCATCAGTACTTATGACCAAACATACAGTTTTGAAAAATGACGATTCATACAACTGATATGAGACTTTAATGATAGTTTCCTGTTTCTGTTTTTTGCGATTAATTTATCACAGAAAATATGAGACACTTCCTGTTCCATTTATTACCTTAAATTGATTGTCTCGCCATTGCAACTATTCAAGACATCAAGAATCTGTTCACAATTTAACATCTTCAATATCTCTTCTTTTTCTGACTTGTTCAGAAATAAAGTGACTTGGGTAAATTAAAACACTTTTAAACTCTTTTAATTTTTGTTTTAAAATGACACGCTTTCCTCTGCCAGTTGGTGGCACTATGACTGTGACTCACAATAGCCATCTCTGTGCCATCAACACCTGCGACAAAACATACAGCTCAAGTGTAAACAAAATCTCTCAATCCACCCAGAAGATGTGACACTTCCTGTTTCTATTTTTTGCCATAAATTTAATGCCTCACCATGGCAACACTATTTGAAAAATCAAAAATCCCTTCATAATTTAACATCTTTAATGTCTTGGCATGATGCTCAACAAGTTTGGTGACAATCACATGAAATTCTTTGGAGGAGAGCTAAAGGTGTCAGTGCAAAATTTGTTCAGGTTGACAAGACTGATACACGTGCCAGCTTTCACACAGGTGCGTGCATGTATGTATGATATATGCACCATCTTTTTGTGCCTCGCACCAAGGGGCACTTCAATCACATTATTAATACTCTGAAAATTATCAGGACTAGAAAATAACAGTAGGTGTTCAAAACTTTGCATTCTATTTTGAATGACAGCAGTTCTAATAGCTCCTAAATCCTCATCCTAAAAAAGAGAGATTTCTGAAGTGTCATTGTATTATAACATGTTGGCTAACCAATTGATTTTATTCACACTACCACCCCACAAACTTTCCCCAGCCAGCTGCTGAGGGTTGTGGTGTCCATGAATTAACAAAAACATACCCTTTATATTTAGCCTTTCCTCTACTCATTCTACCTGTACTTTTCATGTGTAGTGTGTGATTCAGGAGCTCAAGCAGTTGTAATCCATGGGCCACCATCCCTGGATAATAGCATTTAGTCCCATGAAAATTAACAGTGAAAACATTGATGGCTCTCCCCCTACGTATCCAGTAGTGTGACAAATTTGTTGGCCAACAGAGGTGGCTGAACAGGCACTTCCAGATTTTAGTAGCTCGTTTCACATGGCATATTTGTCGTAATTCATCCAGAATGTCCAGCATAGTCTTGTACTTCAACATTCCCAATCTATTGTCCAAGCCTGGGGCTATGTTACATGCACATGTATCACCAACTTCAATCAATGCACTTAATTCTTCTTACTTGGCTTTTCTCTGGTAATTCAGCACAGTCATTAAAAACATTCATAAAACCAGTTTGTTTGTCCCATACAGAAAGATTATTTGCCTAAGGCCCAGCACCTTCTGCAAGAATTTTAGAGCAGGCCTTGTTGTTTGTGATGTCGTAAGAATGCAGTCAGGAACACGGGAAACAGGGAATCAGTCTTAATTTTTGGGGGGCTTGATGTTTTCTCTGTAACCGGGGCAGCCCTCACTCTGCTGGCATGAATCCACTGGGGTTTAAAATTTGGGAGAACAGCTGTCGGGGTTACAGCAATGACTATGGCAGTACCCAGGTACTTTGGTTCTCCGACTTTCACCATTTTCAGGCTCTGTATCAGGACCTGCTGGTTCAGCACAAAGTTATGAGTTTATTTGTGGGAAGTGGAAGAGTTAGTGATGCATCTCCATGAACAGAATTTAATTTGTCAACCAAGTCAGTCATGTAATCTGCCACGATGACCTCCATGTTTCCTGTGGGGGGACCACGCGTGTGGCCCCTGACCCAGGGGGTCGAGAAAGGCCTACCCATCAATACTTCAACTGGTGATATAATAGTGGTTTAGAAAGCAGACATTCATCTCAGATATAGCATAGCTACCTAATTTCAACCTGTTTTTAGGCATGTTGTAGTTATTCAATCTTTCAAAGTTCTGTTTGTTCTTTCTACCACCCCCACGGACTGAGGGTGGTAGGGTATGTGAAAGTGCGAATCAATAGACATCGTATTAGCCAACTGCTGTGTTACTCGTGATGTAAAAAGGAGTGCCATTCTCGCTTTCTAACACAGTTGGTATACTAAATTGGGGATATTTTCTTTTGCCATCATTTTTTACAACCGTTTGGGCATTTTCTTTAGCACAGGGATTGCTTTTGTCTACTTTGAATAAATTATTACTAACATTCATTTAAAATTTCCCCACAGCTGGCATATGCATTAAAAACATTTGGCCATATTAAAAAGGTGCATCAGGAGGTGTTAGACACCTCCTGATGCACATGGAGGCATGTTTGTCAGGGTTCTAGCTTCCTGTTTTGAGTCCAGAATCCTGACATTCCCTGTGTTCTGTGTCAGAGCATGTTGTTTGATCCAAACTCATGCTCTGGGTCTTTGTTTTCTGTGGAAGCACATGGCCTCTGTTTGTTTACATTTGCCATATGCTTTCCAGTCACGTGTCTTGGCCCCACCCCCTTGTTTCTTTGTTAGTCTCATTTTCGGTTTATTCCCCTCACCTGTTTGTCTTTGTTACCTGCCCTGGTTTGTTCCTATTTAATGCCCTTGTGTTTGCTGTCTTGTGCTGGTTTGTTTCTGTTTACAGTCTTGTCGGTTTTCTGTCGGACTCTTGTCGGTTTCTTGTTGGAGTCTTGTCAGATGTTTTTGCTCTGTGTCTTTGCTCTGTGTTTTTGCTCCGGTTTTGTTGGAGAGTTGTTTTTTATAAAGCTTTGTTTTGTTTCTCGTTTTGCCCCCTCATGGGTTCTTGTTTGTTTATTTAAAAATAAAGACATTTTGTGTTTAAAGCTGTCTGCAATTGGGTTCATTCCCTGCGTAAGCGTGACAATGTTAGATAATGTTAGACAAATGTCGATCTGACTCTGTTTATGATTACCTACTATATGGATGGATTCGCATGCTAATAAACCAGTTTCTTTTACACTTACCTGCCTGTGTATGCTGATAAAAGACTGGACCTGAAATTTAAAGAAGAGGATACTTTATAGTTCATTCTTTTAATGGATACCCGTAACCCCACTGCCCCGAATTTGTCATCTCGCTTTGAGCTTTACTCACACTGATCACCTTTCCACGATCTGCCTCTGCCAGTCCCATGGCCCTGCCAACTTCCTACTTGGGTGAGGCAGTGGATTGCAGTGGATTTGTTCTCCAGTGCTCTCTGTATATAGAAATGTCGCCCCAACTGTTCGTCTCTGAGAAATCAAAAGTGGCTTTTCTCATTTCGCTCCTGTCGGGCTATGCGTTGCTATGGACTTGCTCTCTCTGGAACTCCAATAGCCCCATTATTAACTCCTTCAGCTTGTTCATATCCCATTTCAAGGAAGTCTTTGGGCAATCTGCTGGCACGCTATGTATTTAAGATCAACTCATCGTCTTCTCCAAAGAGTGACCTGAGTGTGACTACATATTACAATTTTTACAAACACGCTGCTGCCAGTGGATGGAATGAAACAGCACTCTTCACAGTGTACTGACAAGGGCTAGGCCCACAAATTTGTTTACAGATGGCCATTTATGATGATACATACAGAGCAGTACGGATATCTCAACGCCTAACCACCTGCCAGTGAGAAGACATTGCACATTCGCATCCACTTGCCTCACCCCCTACTATGCCTTCAGCACCAGAACCCATTCAAATGGATACAAACCGTCTCACAAGATCCTAATGCACACATCACTTTTCCTCTGGTTTGTGTCTATACTGTGGTTCCTCTGGTCACTTCATCAAATCCTGTCCAACTTGTCCCCCACACCCTGCGGTGAGTACTTTACAAATAAGTCCTTACAGTTCATATTTTAACTTCCAACTACTCCCTTCCAGTACAAGCCCTCCTAGACTACAGATTTTCAGGGAATTTCATCACCCAAGGACTCCTAGACCCCCGCAGTTACCTCGTAAAAAGAACTCCCATGTACTTAAGATTGAAACTATCCAAGAAAAACCTTTAGGGCATGTGAAGATCTGCTACAAGTCTTCTCCCATCATGCTCTGAGTTTGTTGTTTCCATCAGGAATACATATCCTTTCTGGTGCTGGACAGCTCAACAGTTGACATCATCTTTGGACGCCCGTGGCTTTCTGAACATTCCCCAGAGATTCAGTGGTCTACCAGCCAAATCACCCAATGGAGTAAGTTCTGCCTAGAAAGCTGTCTGAGGTCCCAATTTTTCATGCCAGCAATCAAGCACTACAACTATGTTTGACTAACAGAAAGTGTCCAGAGCCCTAAGCATGTCCTGAAATTCCTGCTGACTACTAGGCATTCCAGGATGTACTCAGTAAGCAAGCAGAAACCTTTCTTTCACCACACCGGCCATGGGACTGCACCGGCAGCTCCCGGCAGCATAGACTGCCATGCCTAAGTGTGAACCCTTCTTTATGTCTATGATAATGAAGTGGTCTGCGTGAGAACATTAGGTTGATGGTATTAAGGGTTGATGAGTTACCAGGATCTTGGGTGGGGTTGTTTCTTCCTTTATGTGCTTTGTCTCCATTTGAAGGGACTGCCCTTTAAAATGGCTATAAATGCAATGTGTTACCTTTAAGTCAGACTTAAAGATGACTGCAGCATCCAAGCAGTATGCTTTGACATGTAGACTTGTGTTAACAGATGTGAACTGAGTTTTATGAAGTAAAAAAAAGTTTAAAATGTCTCAGCTCAGTGTCTCAGATTTAACTACAATAAATATCCCATTCCCCTTTGTCTACAGGAAATTTTTAAATAAACAGAGTAGTAATGTTCATGTAAGATTTGTCAGGAACACAACAGAGATCCAATAGCGGTTAACAGTCTTTATTCAGACACAGAGAGTTCAATACAGATGGTAAGTAAACAGAAACAGATGCAGGGCGGCTTCGCGCGCAAGCGGGGGGGAGAGAGCGGGGCAGCGGGAACCGGGAGGGTAACGGGCGGAGCAGGGGGAGGCTGGGCGGCGGATGGGCGGTGAAGTGGGCGGTCGAGCAGGGAGAGCAGGAGCAGCACTACAGGGTCTGGGGAGGGAGAGAGTGAGATGGTGATGACAACCAGGAAATGATCTGCAACAGAGGCTGGGGCAAAAGAGAAACAAACAACACGACAGGCTTGGGTCTCTGACAAAAACATAGACAAGACAAGAGGTCAGGTAGCGGTTTCTACCGGTACAATCTGACAATGGACGCAATACGATGGGGGAATATAAAGGGGAGGAAATCAAAGGGGAACAGGTGTAGGAAGTAACGAAGAAACAAGTAAATGAGGAAACAAGGAGGGCGGGGGAAACGCGGACGCTGGGACACGTGGCGCGCTGCCAAACAATGCATGGTACCCCGACAGAAACAACAACAACACGAGGAACAAATACGGACTGGGATAATCACACCGTGGACCTGACAAGATTCAAGTAATGTGGCACTGGATACTGAAGAAGATTTTATTAAGCAAAATATAAAGGAATCAGATACAAATTATTTTACCATTATAGTTCTACTCTACATTTAACTGTGCAAGCACATCTCTTGTTAATGTTCGGGGCCAAAGGGAGGAAGATAGTAACTCCAGGAACCCCTCATTTACTCATTTTGACATGTGAGTGTGAGAAGACTCCTATAAAAACCCTTCCCCAACCATGCACAAACGGTTGTTCTGCAGACCAACTTGGCTTTATGTCTCTGATAATAAAGTCTATCTTTTGGCATCAAAACCTTTAAAAAGTCTTTGAGTGATCCTTCTAAGATGTGATCCTTCTTGATCCTTCACAACAAATTGGTGACCCCGACGTGATTGGAAAGGTGCAGAGGAGTGGAGGGCCACGGCAGGCTGGCTGGATGGGCAACACAAACAGGTGGCCACCTAAGGTAAGCAATTTTTGCTTATTTTATTGTAACATCACGCCAGCAGAGGGAACCATCACCGGAATACTGACTGCTCATGCTCCCTCTGCTGAACTCTGAACTTTGAACTCTGAACTTACTTCCTGTTTGGCATCTATATAAACCTTGCTGCCACATGGCCACGTTGCGAAGTATTGCCAGCTTTACACCTGACTACTGAGCATTCTCTTTTACTGCCTGCTTTCCTGTGTTTTACCTATTGTTTGGTTCTCGTTTTCTGATTTTTGCCTTGCCCCTTTGTTTGACACCTGGATTGGACTGTTTGTTTAGATATTGATTCTCTGCCTGGATTTACGACCTCTGATTTACGTCTCTCCCTTTTGTTGTGTTGCATGGTTGGACTGTCTATGTTTATTACGACCCTTTGCCTGTACTTTCGACTTTGATTATGGATAACCCCAATAAACATCCGCAACTGGATCCTGCTTCAGCTTCTGCCTCAGCCCCCTTACAGAATACTTCGCCTACCCTCAATCCAGCGGATGTTTCACAGCTGCAAGCTGCATTTGTCTACCAGGGAGAACTATTACGCAGCTACCACGAACAGCTAGCTAACTTACAGGCATCGAATGAACTACTGCTCCAGCGACTTTGCTCTCCTCCTTCCACCACGTCGAGCACGGTAAGACTTGCTCTTCCCGATAAGTTTGATGGTTCTGCAGAACGGTGTAAAGGGTTCATTCGACAAGTACGCACTTATTTGGAATCGTTGGGGGATCAGTCTCATGCTAGTTCTGATCAATGCTCTTTTATCATGTCACTATTATCTGGCAAGGCTATTGATTGGGCTGCTGCAGTTTGGGAGACGGACGAACAGTTTAGATCTTCAGTATTTTTTGCAACAACTCCGAGAAGTATTTGAATATCCTGCTGGGGGTCAGGATGTTTCGTCTCGTCTTTAACACCTTTCTCAAGGCTCACATAGTGCAGCAGAGCACGCAGTCGAATTCAGGACTCTTGCAGCTCAGAGTGGATGGAATGATGCTGCACTTAAAGGGGTGTTTCGGGAAAGCCTATGTCCCCAATTGCAGTTGGAGATGGCATGTCGAGGTGAGGAATCTTCTTTCAATGACTTTGTTAACATGACTGTTAAGATTGATAATTTGCTCAGGAACTCACCTAAACCCAAACAAGCGCATGCATCCCACCTTATGTCACGACCTGCACTTCGGAGTCCTGAGGCACCATGTGTTACCGAGCCCATGCAAGTAGGATCTACCAGGCTGTCTGAGGACAAGCGTAGACGAAGGTTCATCAACAACCTCTGCTTTTATTGTGGTGAACCAGGTCATCATAAGTCACAGTGTCCTCAAAAAAACCCGGAAGTCCCTCACAGCACAAGACCGGGTGAATGTGGACACCTTTTCACAAAATCCATTTAAAGTCTTCACATTACCCGTACAGATTTCTACTGAAAGTGGTTCTCTTATGTTGACAGCATTAGTAGATTCCGGCGCCGCTCTCAACCTCATCAACTCGGACATCGCCCGGAAACATCAACTACCCACCATTCCATGCTTTCCACCTATCAGTATTACGGCTGTCAATAACCAACCCATCAAAGGAGGAGTTCTGGAACAGACCCGATCACTGAAAATGCAAATTGGGGTTTTTCATGAAGAGAACATCTCTCTATATCTGATCGACTCACCCAAATATGAAATAATTTTAGGAATTCCATGGCTAAGTTGCCACGATCCCCACATCTCCTGGCGCACGGGTGAGCTGACCCACTGGTCTCCATTCTGTTTTAGTCACTGTCTAACCCTTAAGCAGTCCAGTCCATGTCTGTCCACAAGCATGGGGAGCCCTCCGAGCCTGACCCAACCAAAGATCCCCAAGGTTTATAACGAGCTTTTGGAGGTCTTCAGCAAGGTTAAAGCCACACAGTTACCACCACATCGGCACTGGGACTGTGCTATAGACCTTCTTCCCAACATGTGTCCTCCCAAAAGCAAAGTCTACCCGCTGTCACGCCAAGAAGCACAGGCTATGGAGGACTACATCAAGGAGGCTCTGGAAGCTGGCTTTATCCGTCCTTCTACTTCTCCCGCTGCAGCCGGCTTCTTCTTCGTGGAGAAGAAGGATGGGGGTCTGTGTCCGTGCATCAACTACAGAGGCCTCAATAATGTCACTGTTAAATTCAGGTATCCACTGCCTCTAGTCCCTTCTGCCCTAGAACAACTCAGGAAGGCCAAAATTTTTACCAAACTCGACTTGAGAAACGCTTATAACCTGATACGCATCAGGGACGGAGATGAGTGGAAGACAGCTTTTCTCACCACCAGGGGGCACTACGAATACCTGGTTATGCCCTTTGGCCTTGCCAATGCCCCAGCCGTCTTCCAATCCTTCATAAATGAAGTCTTCAAAGATGTCCTCCACAAGTATGTCATCGCATATCTTGATGACATCCTAATCTATTCCCTGAATGAAGAGGATCATGTCACTCACGTCAAGAGTGTTCTTTCCAAGCTTCTCAATCACCAACTCTATGTCAAGACTGAAAAATGTGAGTTTCATGTGAAGCAGACAACATTCCTGGGGTACAACATCAGCCACCAGGGCGTTGAAATGGATGCTTCTAAGGTAACCGCCGTCACTGAGTGGCCGCAGCCCTCCACGTTGAAAGAATTGCAGAGGTTCCTGGGCTTTGCTAACTTCTATCGACGCTTCATTAGGAACTACAGCTCTATTGCTGCACCTCTCACCTCATTACTCAAGGGAAAACCCAAGAAGTTGTCATGGAATGCTTCCGCCAATGCAGCCTTCCAAAAGCTCGAGACCAGCTTCACGACGGCCCCCATCCTAAAACATCCAGACCCAGAACTCCCCTTCATTGTGGAGGTCGATGCTTCTGACTGCGGGATTGGAGCCGTGCTCTCTCAACGTCACGGACAACCTCCCAAGCTTTTCCCGTGTGCCTTCTTCTCTCGGAAGCTAACCCCCGCTGAGTTTAATTATGATGTGGGAAACAAAGAGCTTCTGTCAATGAAGGCTGCCATGGAAGAATGGAGACATTGGCTCGAGGGGGCAGCTCATCCTTTTCAAGTTATCACGGACCATAAGAACCTTGAGTATGTCAAGTCTGCTCGACGTCTGAATTCACGCCAGGCAAGATGGTCTCTGTTCTTTTCACGATTCCATTTTACAGTCACTTATCGTCCAGGCTCCAAGAATAGCAAGGCAGATGCACTATCCAGGCGCCATGATCCCCCACGACAGAACTACAATCCTGAACCTATCCTAAGTCCAGCCTTGTTTGTTGCTCCGGTCAACTGGGACATAATGGAGGAAATTCACCAGGCTGTCCTCACAGAACCATCACCACCGAACTGCCCCCCTTCCAAACAATATGTTCCCCAGACACTACGTCACCAGGTCATCCAGTGGGTCCACACATCACTCAGCACGGGACATCCCGGCATTTCACGAACCCTTAAACTTGTGCAGAATTCCTTCTGGTGGCCTTCAATGACCAAAGATGTGGCCAATTATGTCAAGTCTTGCTCCATCTGTGCCCAGTCCAAGACTCCCAGGGACCTGCCGACGGGACTTCTACAGCCTTTCCCGATTCCCCAACGACCTTGGTCTCACCTCTCCATCGACTTCATCACTGACTTACCCCTGTCTGATGGTTACACCACAATCCTGGTCATCGTCGACCGCTTCTCCAAAGCCTGTCGTCTGGTTCCATTAAAAGGATTACCTACTGCCATGGAGACTGCTCAAGCCATGTTCCACCATGTCTTTCGAAACTATGGTCTACCTGAAGACATTGTATCAGATCGAGGAACTCAGTTCACCTCTCAGGTTTGGAAATCCTTTTGTAACCTTTTAGATATCAATGTGAGTTTAACATCTGGCTATCATCCACAGTCAAACGGTCAGGTGGAGAGGCTGAACCAAGAGATCGGCAGGTACCTGCGGACTTACTGCAGCCGAGAACAACATCACTGGGCTGAATTTCTCCCTTGGACTGAGTATGCCCAGAACTCACTCACGCACTCCTCTACAGGACTCACACCATTTCAATGTGTGCTGGGTTACCAGCCTCCCCTGTTCCCGTGGTCAGGAGAACCATCGTCTGTGCCTGCTGTTAACGACTGGATTCGTAACAGTGAGAGGGTGTGGGACAGTGCCCATGTGCGGCTTCAACACGCTGTGAGGAGGCAGGAAATTAACGCTAACCGTCACCGTCGCCCACACCCTCCATACCAACCTGGACAAAGGGTCTGGCTCTCCACGAGGGATCTCAAGCTACGTCTGCCGAGCAGGAAGCTCTCACCCAGGTATGTTGGTCCATTTAAAATCATAAGACAGATTAATGAGGTCACTTACCAATTAGAGCTTCCTGCTGACTACCGCATCTCTCCTTCTTTCCATGTGTCACTCCTCAAACCTTTCCACCGGGACGCTGACCCCGAGGCCATATTGCAGGAGCCACCGCCACCGCTGGACATTGGCGGAACGCCGGCCTACAAGGTGAACGTCCTGCTTGACTCACGGCGAAGAGGGGGTCAGTTACAATACCTGGTGGATAGGGAGGGATACGGCCCAGAGGAGAGATCGTGGGTAGCGGCAGTGGACATTCTGGATCCCTCGCTCACGGAGGAATTTCATCGAGCCAGACCTGACCGTCCAGCACCACGTCCACGGGGACGCCCACGTAGAGCACCTGGAGGTGCTCCTAGAGGGGGAGGGTTCTGTAACATCACGCCAGCAGAGGGAACCATCACCGGAATACTGACTGCTCATGCTCCCTCTGCTGAACTCTGAACTTTGAACTCTGAACTTACTTCCTGTTTGGCATCTATATAAACCTTGCTGCCACATGGCCACGTTGCGAAGTATTGCCAGCTTTACACCTGACTACTGAGCATTTTTTTTTACTGCCTGCTTTCCCTATGTTTTACCTATTGTTTGGTTCTCGTTTTCTGATTTTTGCCTTGCCCCTTTGTTTGACACCTGGATTGGACTGTTTGTTTAGATATTGATTCTCTGCCTGGATTTACGACCTCTGATTTACGTCTTTTTTGTTGTGTTGCATGGTTGGACTGTCTATGTTTATTACGACCCTTTGCCTGTACTTTCGACTTTGATTATGGATAACCCCAATAAACATCCGCAACTGGATCCTGCTTCAGCTTCTGCCTCAGCCCCCTTACATTTATTAATTTGTGTTGTTCTCCAGAGGTTGCCCGTGGTGGTAAGGACACTCTTAAAAGCACCTCCAAATTTTAGAATGTAAAAAGTTAAAAAGTAAAAAAAAAAGAGAAAGGGGTTATAGTGTAGACAGGTTTTTAATGTTTCTATAAGTGTAGTTTAGATTAGATGATAGTAGATTGTTAAAGAGAAGCGCTGGTAAGTCCTATAGGCCAGAAGAGCCAGCTCTGACCATTGGCAAAACAACTCCCTATTTTAATTAAAGCTGCGCAGGGGCGATATATACCATGGCCTTTACAGGACTTTGAGGGGCTGGTTGCTCTCTTCCCTGACATGCACAAGGGAGCTGGGAAATGGATTAGAGTGTTTGAAGAAGAAACTATGGGCAAGCTTTTAGCTGCATCAAAGCACTCCTAGCAAAAATTATAGGAGGTGCAAAGACGGGAGAGACTCACATTACATGGACGGGACTACTTTTAATAGTAGTCCCGCCCCGCTGTGTGGCAAGCACTACATGCTGAATATCCAACCAGAGTCGACCCTAAAGCATTGAAGGGCGAGCAGTTGGGGAAAACTGAAAACCCAGTCACATATGTTCAGAGACAATTGAAAAGATGGAAGCAAGAGACTGAAGGGAATCCAGAAAGAGACCCTCTAATGGCTACGTTGTTCAGAAATGCTGTAATAGAAGCCATGCCACAAGCTGTAAAGAGTAAGTTAGAAGATGTAGTTGGTCTAAACTCCAAAACACACAAAGGGTTTTGTGACCATGTATCTCATGCAGTTGAACTGTACAGAAAAATGAACAAAAGCTCAAAAATCAAGAGAAAGAACTACAGAGAAAACTAATTTGATTACAGCTTGAAGAACTAACAGCCAACATAACAAAAGATTCAAGCAGTTGTAAAGAAAGAAGAATCTAACCAAATGACTGTAATGGCTTCTGTAAATGCTTTACAACCAACTGTCCAACTGTTTATGCTCAGCAGCAGGGGCCTCTCAGGTGGAAAAGAAAAACTCAAGAAAGGGGGACGGGTTGGTAGGCACCTTTCCGTGGTCCCGTGAACCCCTGGGGAGGCCCAAATCAAAAGTACTAGAGATGCCTAGAGAATCCTATAGGGGAGAGTCAACTTCCAATTATAACTACTAATGCAAACCAAGAACCTGTATTGCAAATTGAAGTAGAAGGGAAAACCATACCCATGTTGATAGACACAGGAGCAGTTTATACATGTGTAAAGTCAAATTATGCCTCACACCTCCCATGTCTGGAATGTTTGTGAAGATAGTAGGATTCTCGGGACAGATACAGCTGATTACTATGACGGCTCCAATCTGTCTGCAAACAAAAAAGCAAAAGTGTGACCATGCCTATCCTGATATCAAATCATAGTCCTATTAATCTGTTAGGAAGTGATGCATTGTGTAAATTGGGTTTACAGATTTGGTGTTCTCCAGAAGGAGTATATGTAGACATGGTGGAGAGATGGTTCAATGCAAATGATTCTGTGCCACATGTATTTTTATATGTAGGAAAAAACTGGGAAACAAAGGGTTTAAGACCAATGATTAAAAAGCTGCACAAAGCAAATGGGAGCCTACAATAAATCCATTGATTTTTCATTTCTCTAACAAGAAGTACATACAATTTTGAGAGATTCCATTAAAGTGCTTACAAAATTAGCCCAAGGAGGTCACAAAGTATATAAAACCAAACTGCAATATTGCCTGCCACAAGTTGAATATTTAGGGTGATTAATCTCATATGGCACAAAGGCCATAGCCCCAACGTACTTAGAAGGCATAAGTAAAGCACTGATGTCACAAACAGTAGGCCAGATGATGACCTTTTTAGGAATGGCTTCAGTAGTAATTGGATAAAAGAATATGATATAAAAACAGCCCCATTGAGAGATCTTAGTGGCAAAAGATTACCAAAACATTTGGCCTTCACATGAAAGACATATTGTTGCACCAACCTAACTCTTAAACATCCTTATCCTAGATGCACATGGTTTTGACCATTGTGCAAAGGGGTAAGTAATAAGACAGATTAAACAACAAGGGTATTGGTAGAGGAATGGTAGAGGATTTTTTGTCTACATGTGAGATATGTGCTAAGTATAATGTCAGAAAGGGAAAAACAACACCAATAGTTCATATACCCGTACCTGAAGGACCTTTCAAACACTTGGTGATAGATTATGTGGATATGATAAAACGGGTACAGGGCAAGAGATACATGTTTGTGGTCATCGACCGATTTAGCCATTGGATAGAAGCAATACCGTTGGCAGATGAAGGGGCAGGAACAGTAATTAAATTTTTGACAAAAAAAATTGTTTCCCAGATTTGGAATCCCATCAAAAATAAGTTCAGATAATGGATCAGCTTTTATACAAAAAACTGTAAAAAAAAAGTATTAACACTTAAGAATAAAGCAAAGACTAGGCTGCATTTACCATGCTCAATCACAGTGACAAGTTGAGAAATTAATGGTCTTCTCAAATCCAAGCTCAACAAGATATGTGCAAGTACTAAACTTAATTGGCTTGATGCTTTACCTCTTTCACTAATGAGCTCCCGCATGAAAACTAACAGAAACATGCATTTAACACAGCATGAAATGCTTACTGGTCGACCTATGCCTGTACCATGCAGCAGAGGCCTACAAAGGACCCCCATTAGAACAATTGCAATTGGAACTTAGATCTTAAATGAAGAAACTAACTGCAATATATAGAGCTATCTAGTGAAAAGTGGAAGGAAGCACCACTTGGTATCATCTGAACCACTGCACAAAAGTTCCCAAAGTAAGATCAGAAAGAAAAGGAGAAAAGCTGAAGGAAAGAAAGAGAGTCAAACATTGCAGGGTGATAAAGTGCAAAGTCTTGAAATCCTTGAGAAAACTATAGAAAAAACTAAGCAGGAAAATGAAGAAAATAGGCTGGGCAACATCAATCATTACATTCTTATTGTTAATTAACGGAAACCACAACCAATGCTGAAAGAACAATAAAATGTGGGACTGGTTTGATCCAAAATGAAAAAATTAGGGAGCATGAATTGCTAAATTAGGAATGTTTTTGGGAATCAATAACAATAGGAGGATTGTTATTTTGTTGTGTACTTCCCATAATAAAATCATTAGTTATAAAAGCCATAGTTAAGCAAATACAAGTATTGAGATGCCAAGACAAGAAATTAAAAATTGAAAAAATTACAAATTGAAATTGGGATTTACAAACATCGTATGAGGATTCAAGCACCTCTAATGAGGACGAAGAAGAAGATGAATAAATATGACCCATACCCTGGGTGTAAGTGCTAGCCTAACTTCTCCCCAAGGGTGACACTCTACGATGCACAAAGTATCTGGGTTGAAGACATTTGGAAAAAGATCTTTTATTATTTTGCTTACATTATAGCATAAAATAACTGTTATTTTATTTTACCTTTAATGTATTCTACATAACTGTGACAACCACAGGCAAGGCTGAAACAAATACACGCTTATAACACTGTTTTATTTTAAGGGAGGAGATTAGAGAGAGAGGATCTTTTACTCCTTTCTAGTCAAGAGAGAGAGGACAAGTTTGGTCCTGCTCTCTTTCAAAGTGCTGTTGCATAAAACGGTCATTATTAACAAAACTGTGTGACTTGACTTAGTCACTAGATAGCTTAACAAGAAACTGGATTATGAAACTGCACTTTGGGTATAGGCAATGAAAGTGAGACGTAAATGTCTCAAAGGGGGAATATGAAGAAGATTTTATTAACCAAAATGTAAAGGAATCAGGTACAAATTCTTTTAACATTATAGTTCTACTCTACATTTAACTGTGCAAGCACATCTCTTGTTATTGTTAGGGGCCCAAGGGAGGAAGATAGTAACTCCAGGAACCCCTCATTAACTCATTTTGAGATGTTTGTGTGAGAAGACTCCTATAAAGACCCTAAAGCAGACCAACTCGGCTTTATGTCTCTGATAATAAAGTCGATCTTTTGGCATCAAAACCTTTGAAAAAGTCTTTGAGTGATCCTTCTGAGATGTGGAAGAAACCACAACAATACACCACTTTTCTTTACTACATACTGTAGTAAGCGCAATGTGCTAGTGTTCTGAATATAGCCTTTTTGCCAAACACAATGTACATGAAGTGTATTATATAGTATGCAAATTATATTATACATTGTACAAATTACACTATATAAAGTTTTAAAATAGCCTAGTTGTATACATACAAAACACTGATTCATCACACAGGAGCATCTAATTTTTTTCTCACCTGAATACTATTATTTACACTTGATTAAATGTATAGACATAAACATTTAATGTACTGACATGGCTAGACATGGTTCAATTTAAATTTATTTCACAATTTATTTACAGTTTTGCATTGTTGCAAAGCAGCTTTACAGAAAATACATATTTAAACAAACAGCTGAAACAAAACAAAAACAATACAGAAATAAAAAATAGAAAACAGGAAAATAATAAAATACATTACCCTAGAAAGGGCAATCTCACCATATTTTGCAACCTCAGCTTATTCTCTTATTATGCTTATTTTTTACATTTATTCATTTGGCAGATGCTTTTATCCAAAGCGACTTACATGCTACAATGAACTTCATCAAGTGACAGAATTTACACAATGACATTAAAAAGGGAACTTGTTAGATGTTGTAGCCTAAAACCCTACTGCAACTTAAGGGTGGCTCTTCAGGGGGCACAGTTTTGATACTTTCAATAACTCGCCTCACTGTTCAAAATGATCAAAACCTACAAACAGATCCGTGTGTCTGTGCTGTTGACATGAACTGAAAAAGAAACCAATTATATATTCAATCAGGACAGCTGTCAGAACCCCAGAGCACATTTATGGATATCACAGGGCCCTTCATACGAGATGATAACGATTTTTTCAAGCTCGAACCGGATGAGCAGCTTATGTGCTTGGTGACCAAGATCATGGAGCAGGAACATCACAGTGGTACTGTAGTCCGTGCTGTCCGAGATACGCAAACTTGTCAGTGCCTGGATTAGGGTCCTGAAGATGGGCTTTGCAAGAAAACTGTTGAGGTTGAACTGCTGAAGGACAAAGTGGAGTTCCCAACTCCAGCAGCTCGGAGTACAGGAAATCAGAGCAGAAAAATCCTTACACCTTGTAGACATACATTAAAGTGGATCTAGTGTGCTTGCTTTGTGGTGTTGTAGGCATACATTAAAATATGTATGCAGTTTTGTGTAGTATGCATTCACTGTGGTATGCGTACAGATAGTAAAGATGATAGCAAAGATATTAATACGAATATATAAGTTTGTGCTTATTTATTTGTTACATGTGGCATGTATCCTGCTTTGTCCTGCTTCACCAGGTGATACTGAAATGAAATGTAAAAAAAAAGAGAAGTGATGAAACAGAAAAGTAATGAAAATGAAGATTTGGAGGGAGGAAAGGTTTTTTTTTGCGGACAGTGTGACCGAAGCCCCTCTCAGTGTCCTCTGGACACTCAGGACTTCCCACCATAAGAAAGGAGCAGCCCAGCAGAGGATAGTGTGGGCAGATTAGAGCCAGGTAAGTGTTGTAAAAGAAAGGGAAATTTGGTTGTAGGCTATTTCAGGTGACATATAAAGCATTTTTGACCTTGAGATCCACTTTTAATGTCAAATCTCAATCCTAAATCTATTCTCTCGTTATTAGAGAATGTGAACCTATGTCACACCGTGTTGCATGTTGAGGTGGCACCCATCTTATGAGGATTGCCCCCCTGTTACTGTTGCTGATACTGAAATTAATATAGATACTTGTTTACCATTTGTTTTATTTTTGCCTTAAAATTAAATCTATACAATTTTCATGGTCTTGTTTGCAGGGAAGGGAGGTTATTTTATTGCATTGCATGACAATTTGATGTTTTCACTATAGTTTTGTACAATTTCGTTCACAATGTAAACAAAAATTTAAAAAAACACTCAATGTAATTATTTTATTAATATTTAATAAAATATTATTTTAGTAATTATCCCTAGGTGTTTCAACATGTAAAAAAGGTGTAAACCATGTATTATATTGTCCAGTTTTCTCCTTGAATAATGATGCGAGTTACTGCGACTGTTCTTGATGCAGCAGGAATTACCTCAGTCAGTGCATTTAAAAAGAAAACATGGAATTGAAGAAAGCACTTTGGCTAACGAAATACAGTCATTGTCACCTTAAATCATGTGTCCATTATTTATTGTTTATTTAAAAAATATAGACTAAAGTGTATTTCTTTGTTGTAAACTGGGATACTTGATGTGGAATTTTCAAGTTTCAATTAAACATTCATGTTGTATATTTTTGTTGCATTTGTGAGTTTTGTGAGAATAAAAATGTAACTGGCTGTCAATCAATCAATCAATATACCTTTGAATTAATCAAATCGTAACCGTATCACTGGATTTTGTGGGGTATCTATCATATTGCTGGACGAGAGAATCAATATCATATTGTATCGTGAGATGTCTGATTTACACCCCTACTAAGGAGGTCTTCTAGGGCAGTACCCTAACAGTCGTATACAGTAGCGTTATTAATGACTGATTTGAATGATTTAAAATGCTGTATATAACAAGCAGCATGTGCACACCAAACAAAAAATGCATAAAAATGCAGCACATCATCAATTTCAATGTGATTCCATTTGTGATTCTACAACAGGTTTTAATGATTTAATGATTTATTAGTTTGATGATTTATAGTTTAATAGTATTAATAGTATCAATACATTTTAATGTATATTAACTTTTTTTATAATCTATTTTCTTTTTCTACAATAATTGAACCATAAATGAATGATTTGAATGATTTGATTTGATTTTCTCTTGAATTATAATTGAATTATTTGTACTCTTGTTGTAAATTGCATCATAAGTTTGCAACAGCAAGCAAAAAAATTACTTTCATAAAAATGCACTTAAATTGTTAAAAGTTAAACATTATTTTTAAAAGAGTTGTTTACCTTTACATTCAGGCATTAAGCAGACGCTTTTATCCAAAGTGACTTACAAGGTGAGGAAAACAACGAAGCGATAAATCATAGGGAGGCAATAACATCAGCTGTATCATCAAAGACTACACCAAGGTTTCTGGCTGTCCTTGTTGGTGTTAGGGTTGTGGAGCCAAGCTGGACAGTGAAATTGTGTAAAGGAGTAGGGTTACCTAAAAAAAGGAGGAGGTCAGTCTTGGCTAGGCTGAGATGTAGGTAATGTTTTGTCATACAGGCCGTGGTGTCTTCCAGAGAAGCAGATATGTGTGCCGTTGCTGTGTGGTCATCGGGGTGAAAGGAGAAGATCTGGGTATCATCAGCATATCACTAATAAGAGAAGCCATGTGATTGTATAATAGGACCTAATGATATGGTGTAAATGGAAAACAGAAGAACCCCTGTGACAATGTGTTACGATTTGGACAGCTCACCTCTCTACGACACCCTGAAAGACCTATCAGAGAGGTAGAACTGAAACCACTGGAGTGCAGCTCATTGGATCCCCAGTGAGGACAGGGTGTTAAGGAGGATCTGGTGGTTGACCTTGTCAAAGGTTGCAGACAGATCGAGTAGCAATAGTACGGAGGATTTGGACTCCGCTTTAGCTGTGAGAGGAAAGATGTCGTCTGGCTGAGAACAGTCCATTCAAATGTTTTGCTATAAACGGGAGGAGTGATACAGGTCTGTAGTTATTAGTAAGGTCTGTAGTTGTAGTTGTCTTTTTAGATTTTTCACAGGCCATGGTGAGCTCTGTTGTAATGCTTTTACACACAACGCTCAAATATGACTAGAAACTTGGCTCACTCAGTCCCAGTTAGTAAGGTAAAATGGTGGAAAGCCTAATAAAAGTAATTATAAAAGTAAAGTGTATTTTAAAAGTAATTAAAATTCGAAAAATTCCATTTTATTGGTAGTAAAATTATTAATAATAGTAAAATTATTCTGTAAAGAAACAACAGCAAAATATGGTTCATGTAGTGGTCAAAGTTGAAAATGGTTGTTAAAATCTAGTTAGTTAGGTAAGACTAGATAAATCATGTTTGTTTTAGGGATTGTTGCTGCAATCCCTTAAGTCCTTTAAAAACGTTGATTAAATGTTTTTAAAAAAGTGTGATTTAAGTGAATTAAAGTGCTTTTTGTAATATTCAATAGATATTGAAATACTAATATATAATATAATGTATGCAATAAAATAATAATCAATAAATGTATGTACTTAGTCTAGGTCAGCAATTCTCAGTTCACAATTTAATTTGCCCCTTCTGTGGAACTCCCTTCTCCGAATCTTCATTCCTGGAGGAACACAAAGTTCATGCACTACGATGAGAGAACCCAGGCTTCTGCAGTCCCTGCAAATTTAAAAAGCTGGGCAATTTATATACATACATGCACATTCACAGCGGGGGCCATGCCTTATGCTTGCTACCAGTGTGGGTGGAGTTTCAGACATCTAGGCACATACAAGAGTCATCGCTGTATGCCTGCTACCCAGTTACTCAGTGGGCATAGTCCAGCATGGGCACAGGAGGACAAGGTGCAGACTGACTAATAACAGGTGAATAAATGAAAAGAAATATGATTGTTAATGAAGTGGTTCAGGATCAGTTTCATTCTGAAAACAGCTAAAGACGTGGCTGGATTCATGACTGGTCGAAACAAAATGAATCTGTAGAAGAAAAGTCAGTATGGTCACCTACCTATCTGAAATGTCACAACTTCATGACAAAAAAACTAAACATTTGGGGTCATGACGCTGTGTGGCTTTCTGACCACTTCATAAAAATTTTCTGACAGTACCACAATTATTTTTGACAGTACAATTTTTCTCAAACTCAGAGATGTCCATAAACCAGCAGGACTTATCTGTTCTCCAGGAGATTACGGTTCTACAATGCGTGTGAGGCTGGCAGCGTTTTCCAGGAAAATATTTTAAAGAAACAGTTTTACATAGATCATCTAGAACAGGCTACACAGAATAAAAGAAACATTAAAGAAAGAAACATTAGTTTGACGTGAAAGATTTTGATTTTTAATTCCTCATAATTCTATAGACATAAATGCTACAAAATTGTTTAATTCAAATCTGTCTAAAAGAGGACAGAGAAACAGACATGCTTATTGATGTCTCTCGTCATGGATAGCAAAACTGTCATTCTCCAAGTGTTCTTGGCCCACTTTTGTTAAAGCTTTGAGATGTCAAACTAAAACACGAAAAGTTGTTGAAATGGTAAGATTTATATTTCAATGTACAAATGCTGAACCATACAACATAATTTATAAATAACAGCATTTATTGTAGTGCTATTGTAGTCATAACATGAAAAACGTAAATATACTTTTTCGGTTAATATACTTTTGCCTATTACAAAAGCAAAGTAGCACAAAGCTTTAAGCAAACAATTTGTTGATTTTCATAACAAAGTTGATTTTCATGAAAGAACAAGCTCTGTGGTACTTTCAAAACATTGATGTGTTTGTTTGAGCAGTCCAACTTCACATCCACTGTTGATTCAACCATGTTGTGTGTTTAACATGGGACTACCTACCAGAGGGGGTGGAATAGAAAGAAGGGTTTTTGTGTTTTCATCTGATGCCTCTAGTGGCAAAGATGACTTCAAGTAGTAGTTTTAAAAAATTCTTTATTTACATACAGCAGGTTTTTGCAGAGTGAATTGAGAGACCCACAAAAGGATTGTCATAAAATACTTGTCCATTAATCATTTGCAGAAAATTGCTTCGCACATTATTAGTCACCAAAATAGATTTGATAATAAAATATAGCTCTCAGTATAAACTCTCTGAACTGTGGGTAATCACTAACCAGTTTATTCAATACAACATCTCAATAAACATTGTCATTTTCAAATACTATACACTTATTTAGGGGATGTTTCAATGAGCTAAAACAGAACGCTACTTTTCACATTTGTAAAAATAAATTTGAACATCTGTTGCACCTCCTAAAAAAATGTTCAAAGCATCTATAAATGAACCCAATCCTGGTGAAAATGTTTTGCTTGGAAAAAACAATGGAAAACATAGAATGAGAGTCACTCATATTAAAAGAGTCAAATATATTAAAGTTCCTTTGCAAAGACAAATGATTACAGAAGACGACTGAAGAAAATTTACAGGAAATGAGGATATGGTTCATTTGCTAGACTGCACTGAGTGACATCTGGCAAGCTCCTGAAATATGTTCAATACAAAATTTTAACAGATGTCATTCATAATCAATCAATCATTCACGGTGGTGACAGTCAGTCTGTCCTTGTCGGATGTTTAACTTTAAACAACTCAGTATGGCATCCAGTCTGAATATCCTCAAAGTTGGCTGACCTGCATCTCAATTATGACTTCATTTTCTGACAGATTTGGAACAATGAGTGTTCTAAGGAATAATTTAAATCTAATAATGGAATTAAATATATAAAGCAAGCAAGTAAATAAAGCTCTTCATTAATAACTCATAAGATGACCATTTCATTATTAACAACACCTTAAGAAAATGACAAAAAGACACAGATAAACAATGGTCCTCTGGTTGACTGCAATCACAAGCACAAAGTACTAAACTAAAGCAGCATTCTGTGCAGGTAATCCGATTCTAAATCAGTGATTACATACAGCATCCTTAGTGTGTAAACCTGTCAATACAGTCATATACAACATATGGCGCACACTAACACACACTTTCTCAATGCTAGCAACTAGAAAGCCAGAACATTAGTAACTAAATAGTTTTCTAGACAGGCTGCAACAGGCTCTACTGCCACAAATTTGACCATTTACATATTAAGTAAACGGTCATACTCTTATATGGCACTAGATGGAAATCCCTGATTCAATACTGTTTGTGAGATTATTGCTTAAAAGATTTCTTTGCATGGTCTCTCACAACAGAGAAAACTATGACCTGTGATCTATACATTATGAATGTGAGGACAAGCCTGCAGTCATATTGAAATATTAAAAGTAGATGACAGTTTTATACACTAAATATATATATTCTGCTTTCACATTTAGTGAGGGGTAAAACCAAAAACATCATTTAACACAACAATAAATGTTGTATACTCAGCAGCCTCTATTCTGGACAAGCCACATTTGTTAATGTTATGTTTTTTGCATTATAGTCAATGCACTGAATAAATGTGTGTATATGAGTGGAATTTGGTGCATTACTATATTGATCATCATCCAAACATCCACAAGTTATAACAAATGCTCAAAGGTGATAAAACCCAAGTAAATACTGTACATGGGATGTTCGGTAGGCATGACTCTTTCATTTGTAAAATAAAAGGTTTATAAAAGCTTGTTTTTTGTTTAATTTAGAAAAGGAAACAAAAACATTTATATTTCTCAAAGCATTTACGGTGTAATTCTTTGATATAGGTAGTTTAAGAAACAATGTAATGTGAACCAATGTGTATGCAGACATTGTGATACAACCAAATGTGTTAAAATAATAGGTAACTCTTATTAGTAAATTAAACTCATAATACAAATCAAATTATAAATAAATTCCTCTGTACATGTAAAAAGAAACATATTTTCTTCCAAATCAACTTTTAGTGGATTCACAGTATTAATTTATCAGTTTTGTCATTTTGTATTCTTTGGTGATCGAACCCATGACCTCCCATGCTCTTCTATACGAGAAAATTAAATGTAAATTAAAAACTACCACTACTACATACTAACATCCATACAAAACATACAAAGACTACTGCAACATTTACATGAATTGGTATTAGCTGGTTTTGTTTAATAACCTGTATTTTGTTAGCTTATGGCCAAGATAGGATTAACTAATGCTTTAAAAAGGCATCATAACTTGCAAAATACATAAATTAGCCCATTATTATACCTAGGCTTAAACACAGTCATTGGCCAAGAGTAATTCTGTATCTTCGTATCAACATTCTTAAATTTGTGTTCTAATACACAAATTGTTATATACACATTTTTCCACATTTTTGAATAATAGTAAAACTATCAGATAATACAAAGGTAGTTATGGGAACTATGCTGTGACTAAAGAAAATTACAATCAATAAAACCATGTTATATTTTAGCATAGCCACATATTTTGTTATAGCCACAAAATTTGTTGTTTTTCTTTGATTGATTTTACCATCTAGTTTCTTAAAGCATCATCTTACGATTTTTAAACAGTAAAGGAGTTCCAATTCATACTGGGCCCTTATTGGCTGCTTTTTCTTCATTAATTGGTCCCAATCATCAATTGAAACAATGAAGCAAACACCTTCAGATGAAAAGACTTTTAAGATCACAAGAAACATTTCAGGCAAGTGATCCTAAAGTTTAGGATAGTGTATGTCTATAACTAAAGGTTACCACACATGACTACATTTAAGGCTACTGAATTTAACAAATTGATTTCAAGATTATAAGATCAGGGGTAAAGCCAATACGGCTAAAGATACAGGCAGTCAAAACAGGTGTATGTGAGCAATAAAAAATGTCAAAACAAAAAATGGGGAGTCAATGCACATTTCCATGTACAATCTTCTAAGTAAACCCATAACAGTGTCTGATCAATATCTCCAGCACCAATTTAAAGGTAAACACACTGAAATACTGTCAAATAAACATGCAGACATGTGTTGCAATCTGTTCTTCATCAAACTTAGGTCTGGCTCAAAGATTTACAACTACTGCAATGACTCCTCATGCAGAACAGTTAAATAAATGGCCAGTGCCATCTGAGGATGTTTTGCATCCACTGAGTTCTTCCACTAACATCATGGAGGCTGTGAATTTTCATACCTGTTCACCAGCAATCCCTTCTTCACCTGGTGCTACTAATTGCAGATTCTGGAGAAAAACTTCCACTCTTTTGAATAGCTGTAGTCCTTGAACACAACTGATAAGAAGGAACGGATGAAATGCAGGATGAAATGCAGGATGAAATGCAGGATGAAATGCAGGATGAAATGCAGGATGAAATGCAGGATGAAATGCAGGATGAAATGAAGGGTGGGTGGAAAGGGATCAGGAGCAAATGGAGCCAGGTGTGGAGGTCAATGTGCAGACAGGTGTAGGCAAACCATACAAAAGCGGGTCAGTCATGGGGAAGGCAAGGAGAAAGAAAAGAATGACCCCCAAGATGTAGAAGGAGAGAATCGTGAGGCGTTGTGGGTGATCCAGGGCCGTGCTGAGAGCCGGAAAGCCCATATAGTTACAGAAGGAATGGCACAGCACAGGACCCACCAAATGACCTAGAGACACACAAAAAGACAATTGTATTTCTCATATATGCATTTCTTTCACAGTATTTATATCCGTATATAATGAAATAATAAATCCATTACAATTTCCTGCATAATGGTAGCAAGTGATTTTTTCATTACTTACATTACTTAGTGGCACAGAAAAAATCTCCAAAAAACAATATGGAAAGAACCCACAAAAACAACAACTAATACAAAGTTAGCTCAATCGACTAGAAAATTGAAATGCAGTGTCTTTGTCCAAGGTGTCATTATTGTATGTGAGGACATTTGATTATCTTGAAAAAGACAGCTGCCATCAGCTAATGAAGTTTGAGCACGTTTTAGACAAGGTTAGCGAAGGTTAATGAGAATGAAACTCTGTGGGCATGTTTGAGTTCTGACCCCAATGATCTGTAACAACTGGTTCTGAACCACTTTGCCTTTAGAACCACTGCTGTCAATCATATTATCATTCAAATAGTTGAGGTTATTTAAAAACCTACTTTTGCAAATTAATCTCAAGTTTTTCACTCAACCTCAATAAAACAAGTGCAGTACAATTCTCTGGACTCTCTAGATCAATAATTATTAAAAAGTTAAACTTTCACATTTGGAAAGCTATAACAGGGCCATTTCAGAAATGGTGTGTGGCCAAGTGTACCAATTAGTCTATATTTTGCCCAAACGAAACATCAGCCGATCACAAAACTAAGGCAGGTCATGCAACTTGTGACACTAAAAAGCATGCAAATTTTGTGGCACTTGATGGTGCTATGACAGTTGCAAACATTAAAAGTGGGACATTCCTAATAAAATGTCTAATGTAAAAAGTTATTAGTAGGCATTTTTAAACGCCTGTTAATTCCTTATATCTTCAGACCCAGGCAAAGATCTTAAGGCACATGAACACTGACACTTGTAGTTGTGTGCAGCTAAATTTATATTTATATTTACTTTTTGAAAAAGACTTTAAAAAGACTCTGACCCCTGGACATGTTCTTTTTAATTCATACAATTAAGTCTTCTAGAATATTAAAAATAAATTATAGATGCACCTGTCCTGACAAATATAAAGGCTGTATAGGCTCCAAATACTGCTGTGTAGGAGAACTGGAACACTGAAAAGGACACACACAAACATATAATAATAGGCATGAGTAATTAAGTCTCATGGGCAGCACTGTGTATTTGAAGAATACCAGTAAACTAATGACCTGGTTACCTGCAGAGAGAAAAATCCCTGAGACAGTGCCCTGTCTAAACCGCAGTAGCTCAATTACATGATGAAAATGAGCTGCAGTCAGACACAAACAGAGAATAAATATTCGTGAGTGTCTTCATTGCTAGTCACTTTCAGCAAACATATGTAATTTTGTGTTTTTCTTATTTTTGGGTGAACTATTCCATTAACTGGTTATTATAGTAAGTGTTGTTTCAGTTCCAATGTCTGCTTTGCTTAGATAAGAAATGTGTGAGATCAAATTTTTTTAAATTAGATTAATCTAATCTAATTGTAATCTTATTTAATTTCAATTAACGATTTTCTAATGAAGAACTGCAATAGGGAACCCTCTAATCTGGCACATCACCAATATCTGAATGTTTAACATTACCAACAGGGCTCAGACCATTAAATCCATTTGCCTCTGACTTAATAAATGTAATGGTCAACATTTAAAAACAATATTGTTTTATTTTTTTAAATAAAGATTACAATGAATCTAAACAGTTCCATTCTACTACCCAGCCACACATCTAGCAAGGCAAATTTTACTCACCAACACCAAAGAAAAGTGGACATGTGACGATGGCAGTGGAGGGGCCAGCACAAGGTACTAGCATGGGAAGCATGCATGCACGAAAAACCAGCTCCTCTGTCAATGGTGCCACGACCTGGTTCCTCAGCCAACGCATGTCACTCAAACAGAGTGCCCAAAAGCATGGGTCTTGAAATTACAAAGTAAAATTTACAAAGCATTAACACTAAAACTGAAGCAAATCTGACTTTCATTATTTCATAACATAGTGATAACTAACTGACTTTTAATGCCTAACCCTAAACCTTTATCAAATTATAGATGAGAATTGAAGAAAATGCCCAAAGAAGATTTGGCAGACAGACACACAATAAAATGTTAATATTAAAACAAACAATATTATCATTGAAAATAGACAAGGCTGCTTACCAACAGTAACTTTCATCCCATCAATAAAGCCCCAGGGGCAATCCATGGCTAGCTGGATCAGAGGACCTAGAAAAAGCACCTGCAAATGGCCAACTGAAACTCATGATCAAACACCTCATATAAAATCCCTAAATATGTGCAGTATGTTCAGTTAAAGACACAAAAAATGATCCTGCAAGTTTTTTTTTTCAAAAACCTACAGACATAATTACAAACTCAAAGGCTTTGATTAAATACTTTTAGCATATTGTTGTATGAAAAGCTATGAAACTTCCATCTATCCCCAAATTTTTTGTTAAAGTTTGGGACAATTGTTAAAGACAACGACTGTTGTTTAGCTAATAGAAAAAATGTAAATGTAAAATTCCATTGTTTAAAAATAAGAGTAAGCATGGACTTTCAGCACTGGCATAATTTTCTCTTATTTTCTTACCATGGTAAGCAGCAGGGGTAGAATGACAGCAGGCATTAGTCCCTCCAAACGGATCCCCATAAGGGCCAGTAATGATGGACCAGGCTACATGGGAAATCAAATCATGTAATAAATTACTATATTGCATACCATGAAACAAGTTTGTATGAGACAGTGTCGATCAAAAACTCAAGGTTCATTTTTTTTATCTATTTTATTTATTTACACTTTTTACAACGTATTAATCTAATCTAACAGGAAAGTCCTGTTAGATCAGATACTTTGGTGTTAACAATACAAGGCCTCATACAGGTAAATGAATCATAGCGTAGGTTTGGGTACAATTAGCACACTTCATACAAGCTAAGAACTGAATGCTGCCATTACAGTAAACTAACATGAATGCCTGTAAAATCCTCCCATGCCCAGACAAAAACTGGAGACAGAGCAGACACAATGAGCACACTGGTGAATCGCCTCTTTATCACTGCAGGATGATCCCTGTTTATGTAAACAACCACACAAACAAACAAAACAGGATTACAGATCAGTGTTTTATGATGTATTTCACGACCATACGTTTGCACATAAAGACTTTTAATACAGTTACTTTAAGTGAAATATTTCGACCACGATGCTTTCTAAAAAACTAGTGAGCTGCCTAGGTACACAACATTTTTGGTTTTACAGGCACGTTCATAATCCCAACAATGCTGTGTGGGGGTGTGTATAGTTCTGGATGTTTTGTAACGTAGTCTTGGTAAAGATTATAAACCACACCTTGGTAAGTCGCTTTTCCAAACGTACAAACTTCCAACATAGGAGCACGCAAGCAGCAGGCAGGAGAGAATTGACACCCAGCAACGTCCATCAGGAACAGACACCACATTATGGTTGGGTTGATCTGAATTCAAACTTACAATCAAATCATCGTCGTACATGGCGAGAGCGACAAAGGCTGAAAACGACTCGACCCACTAAATGACAGTTGTGGGTGACACATTAAACACGACACGCGTGTTTTTGTTTCAATTGTTTATAAGAGAGTGTCCACAATGGTGTTACTACAGAGATAGCTGACATGACAGTTTTTGGCGCCATGGAATGTCGTCATCAAAACACGACTGTCCTGCTAAGTCTGGCCCTTCCCTATGGAGCCAGATCATTACCGTTTATCATACATTTACAAAATATAATTCATAAATGTACATCACGATTCACATGTTCAAAATCAGATTCCTAAATTAAAAATACGATTCATAAATATACAAAATCAGATTCGTAAATTCAAAAGTCAGAAATACGTCATCAGAATTACAAACAATAGTTTTTTTTAATTACGCACAAGTAAATTAAAATTACACACAAATGTGTAGAAATACGTACATTATTTTTGACAGTGATTTTATTCCATAGTGATCTGGCTCCATACTTCCTATTCACATTTCTGGTGCTGCTGATGTGAAGCTTAGTATATATACGAGTTAAATCATACGTGTCATTTTTCAGTTGGAAAATGCTGGAGAAGGCCAGGCTACCATACATTTTTTTAATATTTATTAGAATGATCCACGCACTATCCTAGGACTTAATACATTAGAGACAAGTTGGACTGTACTTAATTATCATTTCTTTTGTAGGTCTAATGTTTGATTTGCTCCCACCAGCTGTCTTATACTTCAACCATGTTGAGTGTCACGGTCGCGGGGAACGAACCCAGACGCAGACAGCACATAGAACAGAAAAATTCTTTATTTATAAAAAACAAAACAAGAACGCACGAGGGTGCAAACGGAAAACAATACAAGCTTATAAAGGAACTAAAAACCTCCACAAACTCCACGAAACTAAACCGGGGGCAAAAAAAAACCACGGAGAAAACCACAGCACGTAGACACTGCAAGACTCGGAAATCTTACAAGGCACAAAAAAACCCTCATCCAAGGAACAAAAATCAGACAATAACATATCCGAAACGACCAGGCACAAGACAGAAAACACACTGGCATTAAATAGGGCACAGACAAGGACAAATAGGTGCGCGAAACAAGCGCTAACAAGACAAGGAAACAAGGGGGCGGGGCCAAGACGTGCAACCGGAGAGCACATGGCGAATGTAAACAAACCGAGGCCATGCGCTTCCCAGAGCATGAGTTCAGATCCCGATTTAAGGAAACAAGAACCAAGACTTTAAAAGCAATTAGACTGCCAGATAACACCACAGCACAAGTGGCAGAATTGATTGCACTTGCAAAATATTTTGCACAATGCATAGTCCAAAAAGACAAAAGAGGAGCAATAATGCAATAATAAAGCAATAATAACCAAAACAGGCACAAACACTGAGATCAAACTACCCCAACCCTGAGAGGATCCATTTCATGTTTTGGTTATATTGCTCCTCTTTTGTCTTTTTGGACCATGCATTGTCTCCTGTATACAGCAGAGGATGAGCAAAGTAATGGACGTCAAGCTGAGATTGCATGGCTACAAAAAATGGAAATATATATTTGAAGCATTCTGTTTACACTGTGTACATTACATCACAATAAGAGTGTCGTTGTTTTGCCAAAACAATTAATTTTACACATCCCTTCAATGACATGGGTATGCGGTATGACAGAGAAGATCTGTTCTTTTAAGAGCATGTAGAAGGAAAAAGTATGGATTGACACCATCTAAACTTTTTAAAGAATGTTTTAATAATGATTATGAAAGTTTTCTTGCATTTAATCAGTCTATTTAATCAAATGTTTTATGATTAAAATGGGGGAATGTGGGGACATAAGTATTATTATAAATTTCCGTTCTTTTCATGCTGTGTAACGCATATAATCAAAGCTTTATGCAAGGCTGAACTACCTACTGTGTTTCGGTTAGAGAGATATATGAAATTGTGATTTTTGTGTTCTTGGCCTCTTTCTAATCTGACACTTAAACAGTAAGTGTCCTTAATTAAAACCTCATCTCCACCCTAGACTCCTCATCTCTTCATTCATGGTCTAACACAAGCTTGTAAGCACCTAAAACAGAGACAAAAATGACAACTTTCACTAAATTCAGGCAATTTACCAAAGAAATATAGAATTTTTTACATTTGTAATTGCTGTAGCACCACCTATCACCCGATAACCACAAAATTTGCATGTTTCTTTAGAATCACAACATGCATGAGCTCACTTAGTATTTGTGGCCTTCTGTTGTTTCATGTAGGAAATAGAGACTTATTGGTACACTTGGCCATGCCCCATTTCTGAAACAGCCCTGTTATAGCTTTCCAAATTATAAAGTTCAACATTTTTTGATAATTACTGACCTAGAGAGTCCAGAGAATTGTAATGCACTGGTTTTATTGAGGTTGAGTGAAAAACCTAATACTAGTTTGCAAAAGTAGGTTTTTTGTCTGTTTGTCAACTGTTGCATGATATACAATCGTTAACCCACCCAAAAAAACAAGACAGCACTCCCTAGTGCTTCTTTCAAAATTTTAACAGACCATTGGGGTCATGAGTCAAATATGCCCACCGAGTCTTATTACGATCAGCCTCCATTAACCTTGTCTAACAGGTGCTCAAGCTTCATTGGCGGATGGCGGCCATGTTTTTCAGGGTAATCGAAAACCCTCATAGACAATCATGACACATTGGACAAAGACACTGCATGTCAATTTCTAGTCGATTGAACTTTGGATTTGTTATAGTCAGTTTTGTTTTTGTTTCACATTATAGCCAATTGCAGCGATTTTTTTCTGTGACCACAGATGGCAGTCCTACATATGTGTACCAAGTTTAGTGACCATATCTTATTCCCTTCCCGAGATATAGCCACGTAATCAAAAAGTTGCCCCGTCCACTTTGAACGTTTTGACATCCCATTGTAAATGTGAATAAAAATGTAAACTTTTTTTGTTAATTATTAACTCTTTTCTGTTTTATGGCAGAATAATAATAATAATAATCTTAACAAAAACAATAAGGTTTCAGCACTTCATGCCTGAGCCTCTAATAAAAATATATATATATAGCTGCAGGCAAATATCAGGGTTCAAGCGCTTTGAGATCTTTGAATGCACGCACAAAAACATATTATCTATTGACATATTATCTATCTTTAAATGGTCAGGATGTTGTGACAATGACACCCACAAAGTTTTAAGTCAATACACAAAAGTTAGCAAAGATACAGCCCAAAGTCCACTGCCTATGCATGCTATCAAATTTGCAGGGATGCCTCTAAATACTACATAACAAATTAGGACAAATGACCTATTAGAAGAAAACTAACGGTAACAATAACAAGGAAACGAACAATACCAATAGGATTCTTTGCCACTTTCTGCTCTTGACACCTAACAATAACAACACTAACAATAACAATAGGGGTCTTCGGCCCTTTTGGGGCTTGACACTAAAATCAAACAGGAACAATAGCGGTCCTCTGCCCTTTGTGGCTTGACCCGAAATAAGAATACTAATGGCCACATGCTTAAACCCATAAAATGTTACTAATTACAATAGGCTTTTAGTGCAACATGCTTGAACCCCTAAAAATCTTAACAAAAACAATATGGTTTTAGCACTTCACACTTGAACCTTTGATAATAATTATATGCATATTATATTGTCCAGTTTTCTCCTTGAACAATGAGGCAAGTTAATGCAACTGTTCTTGATACAGCAGAAATGACCTACAATGGTGATGTTTTTCATAATCATGACAGAAAATCAAAATACTGCTCTCCATGCTCACATACTTTATTTTAGTACAGCCGAATATTCAATAAAGCTATTTTTTTAAATCGCTAAGGGGGTCTGAAAAGTCGCTAAATCTAGCAACAAAGTTGCCAGGTTTGCAACACTGAAGAAACCTCACGCATGGACTGAGCTCAGCTGTGCTTTTACTCTTATTGGCTAGTAAGATTTTAATGGGTTGCTCTTCGACCCGGAACTAGACTTAAATGGAGCGCGATCTGGAGAAGCCAGTGAAGAAGAGAGCGATGTGGATGCAGAGTTATTTGTATAGTTGTAGTGTCTGTTAGCAAGGTAGCCAACTGTCCCGCACTTGGATCACGCTCTCACTCAGCCCAAATAATTAACAAGCCAACGTAAAGTAAATAGTACATAGCCACAAATCTGCAAATATGATTTTTTTCTTTGTTTGGATGTTGGTTAATATGGTTTCGAAAGTACACGTCAAGACAGCCTTGACAGAAATACTGTAATTACGGTGATATCACAACAGCAAAGAAATTTGGCTTTTAAAAGCGTTTTCATTGGGAGAAAATAGAATAAAATGTGTTTGTGTCATCTTTATTATTTAAGGGTGGGAATCGTGTTGGTATTTTTCTAATCAATATAAAAATAATAGTATTACATGTTTGACTTTAAGTCTCTTTTCGGATTCTCTTTACACCATTTTATGTATACATCGATTTGTACACGTGTTTATACAATGTTAAGGTTATTTGCAAAATTAATAAAACGCTCTTTCTAAAGATCTCTAACTGTGTCACTTTATAAATTTGACACCTTTATTGACTTAGTTTTTCCTAAAATGATTTCCTTTTTCAGCTTAATTGTAACTCTGATTATACCTTTATGGTTCTCCATACAATAAAGGACATAATTAGTTAGTAAAGTCAGCACTGCTACTGTACAGGCATAAAACTCAATTTTATTATCTGAAATGCATTAACATGGACAGGAGTACAGCTGAGGAGGATGATGACGAAGTTCCGTAATGCTCCTGAGAGCTCATCTCGTAGGAATAGTTATGAGACTACACAATTTTTAAATATGAATTACTAACTGAAATGCTCAAGTACGCTTCACGCTCTTTACAGTAAGTACACGGAACAAACTGTACTGACACTGCCATCCAAAACGCTTCACAATCACATTACAATTCGCGCCACTGAAGTCTAGTTCCGGGTCAGAGAGCTGTCTATCAAAACATCACTAGTCAATAATAGCAAAGCTCCCGCCCACACGTGAGGTTTGGTCAGAATGTTGAACGTAAATTTGCGGAGTAAAAGCGAAAACTGAAAGTGTAAACGCAACCTTTGACTTGCGTAAAAGAAAAGATAAAAGAAAAGATAAAAAAAGTTTTAATAAATTGGTTTGTTTGAAAACCATGCTGCACTTTTGTCATCAAGTTTATTAACACTTTTCTTCTTTTTTATTTCAGATTTTTCTTCTTTCAGATTATTTATTTCTGTTCGTTTCTTCAAAGTTTGCGTTCATTTTTATTTTTGTGAAATTAATTAATTCTTAAATCCCATTTAAATTATTTAAATAAATTAATCCTCAAAAAATAATCCCTTGGCGTCAACTCGCGGGTCTTTCCACAGCTCTGGTAATAGAAGGCTTGTTTGTGAATATTAATTATCTTCTTACTATATAATTTATATTAGTCTCTGATTAGCTTCGTCAAAGGCGACAAATCCCTACCATAGTAGGATTCGTTAATTCGCATCCGTGACAACGAAAGGTCTGGACTAAACTGAAAACACTTTCTACTCTAGGATTAGGATCCGCGCTCGTGAAATTAATAACGCTTGAATGTGACAATGCAAACCACAGGAAGTGATCAGCGTGCCAACCAGTTTAACACAGCCAGTGATGAATTAACGCACGTCACCCTGTTTTAATGCTACACGGGTATTGGCAAGCCACGGATATTTAAGGTAGGGGTGTATAAAATCAAGTACGTATTTTAATAGTTTGTTTGGCTTAATTGCTTTGCCAGTACTTATTGCCTTGTTGGGCCTGTTGCCTAAATATTATTACAGGCTCTTATTGTTATATCAACACAGAGTGCTGTCTCTAGATGCTTGATATAATTAGTTTGTAGTTGGTTATTTATTTTCTCTGCAGTGGAAATCCTGGTGTACCTCTCAGGCTTAATAGTCTGCTAATGGCTCAGTATACATAAGCACATTGTATGGCATACAACAGCCGTTATGAATACCAAATACGACACATTTTATATAGCAACGTTATGTAATATGTCCGTATGTACTAATCACCTAATGTTTTGCACATGACTACAATGACGTATTAAAATAAATTGGAATAATTCAGGTATGTGATACTTGCGTCATGCTGACACTAAATAAGTGAAATTAAAATGTTGCCTGACTTAATATTTCATATTTAATTTATAGCGAACGTCTTGTTAGGGCCCAAGCTATTATTTTCCGTAGGATCATGCCAACACGTGGGTGGGCTTATTTGACTTGGGCTGTCAGTGGGCTTTAGGTATTGCCTTGGCAACTTCCTAACCACACCCTAGCAATCATTTAGATCACCCTAGCAACCTCATAACATCATGAATAAGCCATATGTTAGCCATTATTTGGCTAAAATCTGATTTGGCCATATATAAGCCATTTTATTCCTCACATTAGCATCATGTTAACATCATGCTAAGTCATGCAAGAATTATCCTAACATCATGCTAAATCATACTAACATGGTAAATCAATTACAGTACCCTAGCAATCACCACATTGACTTCTATTGAAAAAGATGAGAGGTATCAGAACATTGTAGAGACAAGTGTGTGGCCTCTTTTGACTCAGACTGGCAACCAGTCTTTAATTATTACCAAAGAAACTGTTCAGCCATGCTATAGCAACCATTTACAGCACCCTAGCAACCAGCATGTATTAGTTGTATATCATAACATCATAGAGACATGGATGTTGGCTCCTTTGATTCAGACACACATCCATCTATTAGTTTTAGTCTGTGAACTGTCTACACCCTAGCAACCCTTGTTTGCAACATAAGAGACCCCGATGATCTTCTCAGCTGTCCTCACTATCCGCTAAAGGGTCTTGCAGTCTGAGATGGTGCAACTCTGAAACCAGGCAGTGATGCAACTGGACAGGATGCTCTTGATAGTTCTAAAAAGATCTGTTTTAAAAAGCATGTTTTTAAAGATCTCATCTGAAAATGTACTGTATTCTCATAACCACTCTTCTATAAGCTTTCATTTCTGTTAATCACCCATCCAATTTTTCTCTTTCCCTCCTTCCTCCCCCAGGTTGTGGGCCTATCAGAAAGTGCATGGCACAGAGCAGGCAGTCCATCACACTGTCAAATCTTAGCACACACACACACACACACACACACACACCACAATCTTATTATTTCATGTAACATTGCTTGTGCAGCTCTATTGTTCTAATCTGCTGTTTCAAATGCACTATATATAAATTTGCACTTTTCCATTTCTTTCCCGTTGCATCTAGCAGTAACTCATTTGCTCCATCACCTGCACCACCATGCTATTTCTATTTTTGTCTTTTCTTCTTACATTTTCTTACTCTCTCCATCTCCAGCAGACTTTTGTCACACTTTATCAGAACAGGAAAGACACATGGACCTCTAGCATCTTTGAAAATATTAAATCTAAATGAAAAAAATGAAATAAATGAAAATATTTTATTTTGAAGAAAATTGAATATTTATGTCAGTATCAACATAACAGTAAAGGCGCAATCTAAAGTAAAGGACAATAACTATAGCGATAACTGAAGAAATTACGTTGTGAAAATTGTTCTAAATTTAAAAGAACAGTGGAGTCACTTTTAGAGCAATTTTCTACCAGCCAATGAATGATAAAACATTGACATCATATTTAAAGGATTTATTTACTGCAGCATGCACGTTTTAAATAAACATAACATTATTGTCCTTTGGCTCTAATGTAGTTATCATTATAGTTATTCTTGGTGTGAACAGGACCAAAAACACAGAGTTTATTATTATTCAGGTTCATCTGAATTTAACACATTGATTAGAACTGTTTGATTCCGTCTCAGATTTTCCATTTATCTAAATAACAGCTCCTGCACTCATCCAACAATTTGCTAAGTACAGGACTTCAGTGGGAGATGAATAAGCTAAATGTCATCTGGGGCAATTAGCTGCTTTGGTGTACCTGCAGCTGGTTTTCCTGATTTATCTTGAGGTTTTAGCTGTAGGTGCAAAATACTTCATTTGAGTGCCAATGAAGATGTCATTCAATTCACACAGCCATGGAGCCAAATGTTTCATAGTGTCGAAAAGGCATGTTTCTAGTGTCGAAAGGGGTGAGAGAAAGAGAATTTAACAAATTGTTTAAAACAAAGTGGGAAAGAATCTGAGGAAACTGAGCAGATTTTGTATTCCATCCAACAGGATAGAGCAAAGGAAAGAGAGAGCTCATCTAAGTGTCTGGGTTATTGGTTGTTGTCTGGATGAATAATAAGATGTGCTTTCTCATTAAATGTGTAGCGAGCTGGTCATTTTGTGGAGGGCTCATGACTCCTGTAATAGTATTGATGGAGAGAGAGACTAATGTTATTTAATTAGTTTCAAGTACATTCCAACAGTCTTAAGTGAAACTAAGTAATTCTTGCCTTTTTGTCATCCCCACAATAGTAGTCAGTCATCGGGACTTCCAGTAACGCCATGCCTGGGTCAGACGCTTAAGAAGTTTAATCTGCCTGTTAAAAAGTAAATTACTCCACAAACAGACGGGAAGATTTAAAGTAAACCTCTACAATATTAAGTATGAGTCAGAAACAAAGTAAAAAAAGATACCAAAGCTGGGAAAAACTATGATGGAAAAAGCACACAGACACTGACACATGCTCAACACAAGGTAAGTGGATGGGACAGGTGTACAGTGCTTCTTACGAAAATTATAAAAAGAGAGGAGTAGCTATACTCTGCCATAAATCATTGTGTTTGGTCCCAGAAAAAGTACTGGAGGACAAAAAAGGTCGCTGGGTGATGGGTTCCATTGGACAGGTCACAGTTACAGTTATGAATATATATGCACCTAATGAAGAGGATCCGGGAGGACAAAAAAGGTCTTTTTTGGAGGACAAAAAAGGTTGCTGGGTGATGGGTTCTATTGGACAGGTCACGGTTACAATTATGAATATATATGCACCTAATGAAGAGGATCTGGGTTTCTTTAAAGAGGTAGCTCAGCTTTTGGCAGCAAACTCAAAAGGCATAATTATGTTGAGTGGGGATTTTAATTGTGTAATAAATCAGTACACAGATAAATTGCCAGTGGATCAAAAACATCAAACATCAAAATCTAAGGTACTGTGTAGCTTTCTGGAGGAGTTTGGTTTTGTTGACATATGGCGTTTCAAAAATCCAAAGGAAAGAGATTACACTCATTATTCGAAAAGCCCACAAGAGCCACTCCAGAATTGATTTTTTCTGTATACCTAAACAAGAAGCCCAAAGAGTGGTGGATTGTTACATTGAGCGCCAAACTCTTTCAGATCATGGACTGGTTGTAATATCTATAAATTTAGACCAAAACAAACCCTTTAAATTATGGAGATTAAATATAGCTTTTAAACAATATTGAGGTGGTTCAAAATATAAAGGACGAGCTGAGGAACTATTTAGAGTTAAATGATGTAGATGAAATTTCCCTTTCTACATTATGGGACACTGCAAAGGCGGTGTTAAGGGGCAAAATTATAGCACTGTCTTCCAAACTAAAAAAAGAATGAGAGAAAAAAACAAAACAAATTTGAAGACCAGATTAGGAAGTTAGACACAGACCATAAAAGGACAAATGATAATAAAGTTTTGCTACAGCTGAATAAAAGTAAAAAGGAGTTAAACGATGTACAAACATATAAAGCCAAAGGTGCATTACGATTAAGTAATCAAAAATATTATGAGCAAGGCAACAAAGCCAGCAGATTATTAGCTTTTCAATTAAAAAAATCACAAGCCAATCGAATCGTCCAGAAAATTGTGTCCCTATTCTAAGAACTTGGTGTCCCATCCTAAAGAAATAGCCAATGCTTTTTCTAAGTATTATGAAAAATTATATAACTCCCCAGCAGTACATAATAAATCAGAAAGAATAAAAAAGTTCCTTCAAGTTAATCTTTCCAAATTGGATGAAAGTGAGTCTAAAGTACTAGTGGAACCTATAACTAAGGATGAAATGGGATATATTTTCAAAAAACTCAAAAGCAATAAATACCCGGGGGTGGATGGGTTTCCTAGGGAATTTTATAAATGTTTCCAAGTAGAGATCATCCCTCTTTTGTAAAGAGTGTTTAATCATGGTTTAAGAGAGAGATCCTCCAAAAACATGGGCTGAGGCAATTATCTCTGTGATATGTAAAGATGGGAAAGATCCCATGCATTGTGCCTCCTACAGGCCAATTGGTTTACTGTGTAATTATGTTAAGATTCTAAGTGCAATATTGGCAAGGCGGCTTTAGAGGATTATTAATAAATTAATCAATGCAGATCAAACAGGATTTATACCTGGACAGCATGGAACAAATAATATAAGGCATACTCTAAATATAATGTCATTAGCTCAAACAAAGTCCCAGCCATCAATGCTCCTTAGCCTTGGTGCTGAGAAGGCATTTGATCGGGTGGACTGGGTGTTCTAGCAGCATGTTTTGAATGAGATGGGTTTTGATAAAGTTTTTATTGACTGGTATTGACCACATTCCATACAGATCCCCCCTCCCTGGCTTTGTTCACGCCTTAGCTCTTTAAATTTATGGAATCATTACAAAACCACACACTAGGAACCTCAAGATTTTCTTTGATTACTAATTGATTCAAAAATATCCACAACACTGGTTTGAGGTGCTGTACACAAGCCCCACCTCCAGAATGCGTGTTAATGGTCATATCTCGGACAGATTTCAGCTTAAAAGAGGAACCCGCCAAGGATGTCCTTGGTCGCCTCTTTTATTCGCAATTAGTATTGAACCGCTAGCTGAGCTAATTCGGAGTAATCGTAAAGTAAAGTAAAGTAAAGTGAGGACACACAAATTATCACTATATGTGGATGACATTATGTTATATATTAGAGACCCCAAATCCTCTATACTGGAGCTTTTGAAAAAAAAAAGTATATCTAAAAATTTTTAGTGAAGTCTCTGGGTATACAGTTAATGAAAAAAAATCAAAGTCTGAAGTCTAAAGCCATGATGATGAAGGGAAACTGGCCAGCTGAACTAAATGAGTTGGTTAAATTTAATTGGTCAAGCCAGGGATTTCGATACCCCTATACTGGGTATTATAATCCGGACACCTCTCAACTGTATAAGGCTAATTATGGAAAAAAATTAAATCAGATTCAATTGGATCTGGAAAAATGGGAAATACTGCCACTTTCCATCCTTGGAAGGATTGAGACAGTCAGAATAAATATTCTTCCCAGATTGTTGTATCTATTTCTGTCCCTGCCTATTTGGATTCCAGAGGCCACCTTCAAAAAAATGCAAAAGATGATATCAGTTTTAATTTGGCAACGGATAAAGCCCAGAATAAAATTCTCACAACTGACTGGTAGTAAAGCACATGGAGGTCTCAACCTCCCTAATTTGAAATTGTATTACTGGGCAGCACAATTATATACAATTATATATATACAGTATATAATATAATTATATATAATTATATTATATACTGGGCAGCAGTTGAGTGGTTAAGTAACAATAAAGAAACAACATGGTTGTCTTTGGAGCAAAGTTCATGCAATGAGGTGTCGCTTCAGGCATTGTTATTTTGAGAGGCATTGTTATTTTAGGCATTGTACCCAGAGGGTATTGCGTGGGATAAAAAAAAAGACAAACAGCCCCCAATCTATTTCTAGACCAATGAAGATTACAAAAATACTAGATTTTTTACCAGGGAAATTACATCTTGGATTTAAAGAATGGGAAAGTAAAGGCCTGATTTTTATAGATTATATGTTTGAGGGGGAGTTTCTGAAGTCATATACACAGTTACAAGACAAATATGGGTTAACCTCAAAAGACTTTTACAAATTCCTACAATTTAGAAGTTGCTTAATGTCTCATAAAGAATGGTTACTTCTTAAAAGACATCCTACTGACCTAGAAGTTTTCTTTATCAATGCAAGTTAAAAAGTCCAAATGTGATAAAATAGTATCAAGTGTCTGCAACCATTTATGTCGGGGAGCACTCTTGAAGTAAAGGAGAAGTGGGAATTGGAGATTAATACAATTATTGAGGATAACACTTGGAAACAAGTATGTGAAGATGGACATAAGTTAACCAGAAGTCCATTATGGAAAGAATTTAATTGGAAAGTGAACATTAGATTTTTCAAAACTCCTTTCATTATTTCAGAATTTGATAAGACTAAAACTAATTTATGTTGGAGGGGATGTGGACAAATTGGGGATCACACACATATCTTTTGGGATTGCCCTAAATTGAAATCATATTGGGAGGGAATCCGGGAAGAACTGTCTAACATTTTGCAAACTTTTATAATATGGGATCTGCTGATCTTTATCTTTGGAGTGCCCCCTCCAGATATATTAAATGAAGAAAAAAGTATCTTCTAAGAGTAATTGTACTAGTGGCGAAGAAGATGATAACTAGATCCTGGTATAAACCACTGCCGCCCACTGTTAATAAATGGAAGGAGAAAATTTTAGAGTTGTATAATATGGACAAAATTACAGCCAAGCTTAATTTAAATACTACTTTATTCAACAAAAGATGGAGCCCTTTAACTACTTGGATCTGACATTGTAAAGCAGTATATGTAACAAGTATTGGTGTATAAAGGTACAGAAGTGCATTAACACTATTATTACTCACTCTTCCCTCTGTGTGGGATATTGATTTAAGATGAATAGGACAAAGGTTTGCCGAATCGTTCTTTGTTGACTGTTCTGCTTTATTTTATTATATTTTATTTATTTTTCTTTCTTTCATATAAAAATTTGGTAACAAATGCGGAAAGCTTTGAATAACGTTTATATGGAGATGTAATACTATATATTGTAAAGCTTATAAATAAACACTTTGGTTCCAAAAAAAAAAAAAAAACACTTGCAGATTACAAAAGAACAACAATCCTGTTAAACAGGTTATGGTATTCCATCTGCCAATACAAAGCTGATTTGTTAGTTGATTTTCTGTCTGTGGGACATGCAGGATTAATACTGACTCTTATACAAAACATATTAATGTATTCTGCCATATAGATATTGATTTATAATTTTGTTTATAGGAAAACAGAGGACAGCCATTATATAAGGAAACAATAAAGTCCCAAGTATCCCAAGTAGATGTGGATGAATCTTAGTGACGTTTTAGAGGGAATAGTCTACTCTTTCTTATTACTCTTTGATCTGTTGTTATGGTTTAACATAACATTTTCTTTTTGCTTCATATTCTTAAAGTTTAGGTATCACTGACAGTGTAGCATACAGTGCAATCATCATTATCCCATTTTATTACATAGCTTTAATAAAAGACTGTTACCAAAGTAGTCAGTACTCAGTTTTTAAAGTCATATTGAAATCATATAAATCATATTGTGAGGTGCATCAAATATGTTTTTGATGAATTCATTATTTTCCATTCTGTAAGCTAAATCATATTTTTGTGGTTTTGTTCCATGCAGACATAAGGGTTCACTAGCTAGCGGGGACAAGGGCCGCAGGAGGAGTCGACTGGCCCTTTACCAACGACCCAAAGCTAATGGCATCAAACCTGATGTTATCCACAATGTCTCCACACCTCTGGTGTCGAAGGTGACAGCTTTTAAATCAAAGAGATGCTTTGAAATTTGCTTTGAAGAGTGTAACCATAAGGATTTTTCTGACCCACGGTCAGGCCAGGAGTGCAGACTGAATAAGAAAAAGCAACAGTTCATTTTCACATTGGCCCTTGGCCAGTCGCCCATTTTTGTTGTTGAACACTGTTTTAGAGTGTCTTTTACAACTGTAATCCATAACTTTTGCCTTTTTTGCCATCTCTATTTGAAACATAACATTGCAGGTTACTTTATGTACTTTTTGTTATGTTTGCAGTAGTCAAATAAAGCAAAACTGACTTCTGGCATATTAAAACAATGTATTGGAATGCTCGGATAGTATTCTGAACACTATTAATTCTACCACACTATGGTGAAAGAAATTATACAGAGTTGCAAGTTTCAATCAGAATTGAATATAATAACAGAATAACTGGGCGCTGTAAAATACAACACAAGACAATAAAAAGACATCACATCAACTTACTACACTGGTCAGTGTAGTTTGATTCCTGAATAAAAAAGATATTGGTTCTGTTAAAAATTTGTTACTGACTGGTTCATAAGACAAGGTGTAGTTAGAAATAGAAAAAACAGGTGTCCAAAATGTCCAAAATAATAAAAAAAGAGTGTAGAACACATTCTAATGTCTTAGAAAGTTCTTAGAAACGTACTAAACAGAAGATAAATACTGTCTGTATTTATCTTCTACAGCTAACCAAGCTGTAAAATTATACAGAAAGCAGTCTAACCAGGCAAGTGTCAGGAAACACATAGTGAACAGACCAGTAAGTATAAACAAACTCTTTATAATATATATAGTATATTATAGTATATATAGTATAATCAGATAGCAGATAAAGTTGACAATGACAACAATGAGTTTTGAAGGCAAGTAGCCACATACCATGTCCTTGTATATGGTGCTAGGAGATGAGGTGATTGGTGACAAGTGCTCAGGAGACTTCTGGCTAGTATAAATCCAACAGATGACACCAACAAGTGCCATCTAAATCCAACAGGTGTGTGTCTGTGTGTTGGTGTGTGTCTGTGTGTGTGTTGGGAGGTGGAAACATGACATAATGGTGACTGGTAACAGCTTGTAATAATTAGTACTCAAATGAACATTGTGACTGGGTGAGGATGGTGCATGGCAGTTCTGTGATAGTACCCCCTCTCCGTGGTCTGTTCCTAATGGCATAGGAACCTGATAACAAGGTAGACAACCTTTGCTGCATGGAGTTAGTTCCTCTGGGTGAGCATTGTGGAAGGAGTTAAGTAGTACCAGACTAAACCTTAATGCTCTGTTCAACATAAAAAAACTGTTTATACTGTCTTTAGCAATTAGAACGCGATTCCCACTTGTAAATGTAGCTTTATGGTCTTGGCTTGTTGGTTCTTAGGGCAAAATGTTAAATGCTCTTTCTCTCTTCGTAAGTCGAATCTGCTAAATTAATAAAGGTAAATAGAGATCAGGATCCAGTATACCCTCTCTAGGAACCCAAAGGCATTCCTCAGTCACCTTAACAATGGGAATCCAGGATCTCACGTACACTGAACACTCCTCCATCTTCCTCGACTGGTGGTAAAGGGTTTTTGTCACTATCACTAGGCTCTGTGGAGGGAAAACATAGAGGTGAGTTGCAAGGCTTGACTTGTGATACATGGAATACAGGGCGAATGCAGTAGTGTTCTGGAAGTCTGAGTTGAAAGGATACTGGATCGAGCTCCCTGATAATCTCAAAGGGACCAATTTTCCTGGGACTCCGTTTCTTACATGGAAGGTGTAATCTGATGTCCTTGGTCAAGAGCCATATCTTTTGTCCAGGATGGTAAGTGGGAGCTATGGACCGGTGGTCGTCAGCATGGTCCTTATGCCCGGATAGCTCCTTGCAGGTGATGATGAGTCACAGACCATACCGCTCTCCTGGGACCAGTGATTAACCAATGGAACATGAGAGGGTTTTCCAGACAATGGGAATAATGATGGCTGATAATGGAGTACACACTGGAATGCAGATCAGTGCTTTGCTGGCACCAAGAGTTTGAGCGTACTCGGCCCAGGCAAGGAACTGGTTCCAGGCGTGTTAGTGCTTATGACAGGCTTTCGGTTACATCAGTGAGTTTCATAAAGGCTTTCCAAACTCTTGAAATGAATTGGAGACCTCTGTCTGACACAATATTCTCAGGTATACGAAAATATCACAACAAATCATTGATCAGTACCAATAGAGGAGTGAGCAGTATGGATGAGTTTAATCAGTTGGGTCCTAGGAACATATTAATGTCTGAAGGACAAGCCTGCAGAGGATTTTTGGGAGCACTGGCTTGTTTCTCCTCAGGGGGCCTCTGGATGGGGTTCACAATTATTTTGGGATTGAGAACATAGTCAGGTTGTTCACAAGATTCAACAGTGGAGTGACTGCAAGACATCACATTGGCTTTACCATTCCTGGAACCAGGGCAATAGGAAATCTTGAAATCGAAGTGGGATGAAGGGTCCAGGGAGCTTGACGAGGATGAGACCCTTAGCATCACTGGGACATTGAAGGTTCTTATGGTCAATCCATAGATTGAAAGGGTGACAAGCTCGCTCAAGCCATTCTTCCAAGGCCAGCTTGATGGCTAAGAATTCCTGATTACTATTGCCATAATGTTTCTCTGCTGGGTTGAACTTACAGGAGAAGAATTCAATTGGGGGCATCCACTTCAGTGGGCAGTGTGATTTGACTTGTATTTTACTTGTATTCACATTTTTGTATAAATCATAGGTTAACATACTTCAAACCTGGTTTACACTCTAAATGATCCTTTTTCTATTTTCCTGAGGGACAGTAAAAACTTGCATTACACTCTTGTTACTATGATCAAGTTAAATAGCATAAACTTTCCAGAACATCATAAACATGTAAATGAGGTCATCAGCAGGTCAAAGAAACTCCGCCTATACTCCTCATTATTGGTCCGCAACCCTGGAGGGCCATAATGCACCCAGGGTTAAAGGTCCATTACATGGAGCAAACTTTGTTTATTCTTTCATCCTATTGAGACCTGCCTCACTCTTCGAGACAGCCTTTCCGGTGGTGTTAGCACATCTGAGCTGAATGCAAGTTATCCAATCTATTATCTAATAGATACATTTAAGTGTTGCCCCTTTTTAGGATGATTTAAACTGATGGTTCATAAAAACAAAGTGTATAGCTATTTAATCCTGCCACTCTTTACACTTCGCCTCTCTCGCTCTCCTCCCCCACTAATTTTTTATATATATATTTGTTTGTTTAATGTGCATTTATTTGTTAGTTTAGTATTTGTGAATGTTCCCAGTAGTGCTGTTTAATAAACCCGCATTTGTGTTCACAGGTGAATTGCTCCAATTGTGTTTATTGCTCACAAATAAACGTCACTTAAATTGCCTTGATTTCGTTACCTGCTCTGATGTAGTACTGTGTTACATTTAGAGTGTTAAAAGTAGCATTTCTTAGAATCGATAGATGATCTGCTGAATACTCTGTGGAGTACATTGGTTTATCATTATTATCAATTCTGCTGCATTAGGTAAATTCTACAAATTATGTATGGTTAATCCCCTTTAATTTCCCTTTGAGCTAAATTTATAGTTTTCCCAAAATAATTACGTAGTGTCAATGCCTGGGTTCTGGCTCTGGACAGCTAGCTTGCTCTGGTTGGTGAAAGGAGGAGTTATTTATGCCCTGGGTGGTCTCCAAACATTCCTGCATGCAACGGGCTACTCTGATGTTGAGCTGGAGGAATTTCTCTAAGCCAGTGGAATCGTTGTATGGAGCAAGATGCTGTGTCAATTAATGAAATAAGGAGGGAGCTTTCTTTCCAGCCGCTGGCACCTGTTGGGTACAAAACTGTAGGGTATATTCATTGATAGATATGGTTACCAATGGAAGCATCCCCAATGGGCTTACAGAAAACTTCTCTCAGATTGTGTTTTTATGTTAATTAAATTATTAAATGGCAATAATTTTCTGTGAGGGTTAAGTTTAGGGTTGGGCACGGGGAAGTGGATAGAAAGTTTGAATAGCTCAGTATAAAAATCTTGGTCTATGGAGAGTCCTTGTAAACCACATATATAAGTGTGTGTCCTTATATATGGTGCTGGGGTGATTGGTGACAGCTATGTGATTGGGTGAGAGCAGAGCCTGGCAATTCTGTGACAACAAGCAGTAAAATTGTTAAAAGTAAAAAAAAAATTATTGAAGAAGTCCATCTTGCATTATTCCACATCCGTTGTTCTTTGATGCATGGCAGTGATGTTGAACTTCTGGGCAGATAGGAGTAGGGTCTGCCAGACCCTGATGAAATGGAACCAAAATCAGAACCAGAATTATTTTAATTCCTATGATTCCAGTCCATAGTTATGATAGTATTGAAGTGTTTAAAGGTGATTTCTTAATATAGACACTCTAAAGGAAGATACTTTATGACGTCCAAAAGTTTTCAACTGTCCTTTTGACCCACCCACTATGCTTTAAGAACCATTGCTTAAAACTGTATGTCATAGGGTTAGGGAACTTAAGGACCTGATATTCTTCTGACTTTTTATAGGAGTGAAAGGTGCAACAGAGCCCATTAGTTAAAGATGTTTGTGTGTTTGTACATATGTTTGCAGGCCCAAAGCAACAAAAACCAGCACAGAAAAATATTCTACACACTGTCCCGAAGTCGTTCTGTTATTGTGGAATATAAACATGATCTGAAAACTGACGTTTCAGGTATGAAAACCTTTATACCAGGAAAGAAATTAAGTCTTCCACATTCAATTCACATTTATTTGTATAGCACTTTTTTGTTTCAAAGCTACTTTACATAAATGCAACAAAATGTACATCGCCAGAAAAGTTATTTGTAGTGATTTAGGAATTGCAGATGTTAGTTAGATCAGAGTATGCTGTTAGCTAATATTATGCATGTATATGAGCCGAAGTCTGAAATCCTCGCCAGGGTCAGCGCCCTGGGTCGCGTCCTGTCTACACATTGTTGGAACATCTGTCAAGATGCTGGATCCATATGGGAGCAGGTGTTATCTGAAGCTACCCCGGGACTGATATCCTGAGATAAAAACAGAAAATAGAGAATAATTAGCATAGCTGCTGTTCATAACATTAATAGCATAATTAGATAATCATTTGTTTTTTATCTGAGGTAAAATGGAAATACAAGGTGATGAGATGCATTATGAGGATGCTTGGCTAAAGAGATGCGTCTGTATTCTAGATTTGAACTGTGAGAGCGTGTCTGAGCCCCGAACAGCCTCAGGGAGATTATTCCAGAGTTTAAGAGCCATATGCAAAAATGCTCTGCTGCCTTTAGTGGACGATTCTAAAAAGTCCAGAGTTTTGTGAGTGTAAAGAGGGTGTTGGCTTGTAGTGCAAGAGAAGGTCTGTTAAATGCATAGGGGCTAAGCCATTTAAGGCTTTATAGGTAAGCAGTAGTACTTAAATTCTGAGGTAACCGTAACCGTAAACAGTAAAGATGACAAAATTGGGGTCATGTAGTCATATTTCCTGGACATGGTAGGAACTCTAGCTGCTGCATTTTGGACTAACTGTAGCTTGTTTATTAAGAATACTGAACAGCCACCTAGAGCCATCTAGAACTTTTACCCTCAAGAATATGTACTTTGAGGACAGTACTGGGAAATGATGGCCTGTCATTGCACAGCTGCAGCCTCATACAAATGTCCTTGACAAGCTCTCGTCCCACTGCCAGTCTGTGGTTGTGGAAAGTGAGAGAAGGAATTAATACAAACAGCAGGGGAGTTTGTATGTGAACCCGCTGGGGTGTGGAGGGAGATCTCAGTATGTGGGAATGTTTTTGCTCTTCAAGAGACAACATCTGCCCAGCAACAAGGAAAACTGGTGAGAAATTGGTTTATGTTATGTAAATATAGCATTTTAAATGGTAAGTTTAAATGTTAAACTAACGTTTCACTGCAGTGTGGTTGCTAGCAGGCCTTATGCTTGTATTTTGCAGCCAACAATATCAGTTCAGTTGAACTGTGCAATCAAAGTGATGAGACTTGGCGATTGGCTCTTAAACTTTTTCAACAGTTGTTCACCTGATTCGAGCTAAATAAATATGACACTGTCAAATTTTATTACTGATTTGAAATGTTATTGGAATGGAATGTTACCATAGCAAACTAGGGATTTTTTCAGTCTTTATTCATGTAACTTGGCTTTAAAATGGATTTTTTGCTTTAAGCTGCTATATGTTTTTCACAGGTAGAGAATGAGTCAAACATGCTTAGGGATGGCACTCTTATTGATCTTTGTGTGGCCACTTTGCTTTGGCGAACCCCCAGTGGCCTTTGTCACATCCCAGCTCTAAAGCAGCTTGAATCCCTTCGCCAAGAACTAAATGCTGCCCGTCCCCAGTGCCCAGTGGGCTTCAACACGCTTGCTTTCCCCAGCCCAGCTAAACGTGCCACCATCACCAAGAAACAGCCCTGGGTCTATATGAACTGTGACCATGTGCACGGCTACCACAACTGGGGGTTTCGAAAGGAGAAAGCAGGATTCTCTGGCTTGGTGCTAACCGAGGGCGGTGGGACAGCTCCAGCCACAACTGGAGAGTGTCCCATGTGCAGAGAAGTGGGCCCATACGTACCCCTCTGGCTTGGGTACGAATGGGGGCTGTACCTGGATGCAGGTACCCCAACACATGCATTCTGCCCCTGCGGTCACGTGTGCTCAGAAAAGACAGTGCAAGGCTGGAGTCAAATTCCTCTGCCACACAGAACATGCTTTTCACGCAGATTGTCCTTTCTGTGGAGTGTGGCTGACTGGAGAAAAAGGCCACATTAAACTTATCTTCCAGGGGCCAGTCGACTGAGTGGAACAGCTACCACTTAGAAAGAGAGGCTTTGAGACAAATAAGACACAGATTAAAAAAGATAGATAAGAGAGATGGACACATGATGGAGAATGAAGACAAAGTGAGTGCTAGTGAACGAGGCAGGAATAAAAAGTGATGGTTGAGGTGCAGAATGTGTAAATAAAAAATGAAATAAAAGCTGAAACCAAGTGGTTGGTATATGTATATGAATAGCTTTGCACAGTAGAGGGATATGTGAATGGAAATTGCATACATTTGCAAGTTTCGACTTGTACTTTTGACTCTTTACTTTGGCCTGTAATTCTCATTTTCAATAGTGATAGCTAAAATCATAAGTTTTTTTTCCCCAAACATCTGAGAAACACGTGATAAAAACATACACCTCACCACTCATGCCACATTTCACTCAACACAAAATGTAAAAAGCAGGAAAAGTCCTCTAAGTTTCATGTTAATCATTTTTATTATATATAATATGTACAGAGAAGAATAAAGATGAAATCCAGCTATGAAACATTACTGGGGTGAGCAAGCAAAAAGAGACAAAGAAAGAGCATGTATATAAGACAGGGAAACTACTAAAAAGATGCTTGTCATTTCACCATTGCCTTAAATCATATTTTTTTGCTCACTTTATGATCTGTAAAAAGTGACAAGGACAAAGCATCAAAATATTCCATCACATTCATTATCAAACCTCCCTTTTCTAATTAACCTCCACCCTATACCTCCATCCTTTCAATAACTGACACAGAGCATTACCACAAAATATAAATTCATATATCAAAAATCGGTAGAACATCAAACCAAAACAATGACTGTTTAGAACACATCTCAAAGAAAAGCACTTGTTTTTAGTGTGAATGTGCCTGGTATTAAAACTTTCATATGCAGTTCAAAACAGACATATCAAGAGATCCACAATGGACCGGTTTTAAAAACAAAAGAATGTTCCCAAACACAGTTGCCTCTTGCCTAGGCCCTCGTTCCCAGCCACTGCACATATCTTTAACCCCGATACTGCTCTTTCCAACCCAACACTACAAATTAAGTTATAAAATATACTCACAATCAGATTCATCATAGATATTGGTTGACAGTTAAAAAAATTTGATTAAAATGTGTGGTGAAGTTAGCACTGGCTGTTTGAGTAAAAACTTGATTAAACTAACTCGAAGTGATCTGACATCACAGTTGACTAAACATCGTGAAACTATTTTTTAACTAATTAAGACAGTAAAGCACAAATACTATTGAAGTTCACACTCTCTAGTTTATCTAGATCTGCAAGAATTTTACAAATGTTTGAAATGCCAAGGATTTAATGGACATGTGCAAATGGGCTTTTAGTTGCCTAACAGAATTCAGACATCTCTAATCACCAAATGCAACATCTGAATAAGCTTCTGTAGTCCTCACTTCAAAATCATTGAGAAAGGATTCATGGTAGGTACTGCTTCTATATGGTGATTCATAGTTAGGTCTGAAGGCTTGAATCAATGTGGATGTTTTCAGTGAGGAATATGAGCGCTCATATCCAGTCTCCTCTCTAAGACCAGTCAGTACCTGTTTTCCTTCATCAAGATGTAACAATATTCCCACACACACGCAGCACACCAAACTTCCACTGTAACACATTTTTACTGGTGGTGAAATAAAGGCCCTCCACAAATACAGTATTCTAGTATTTCTTATCTATTAACGTATGATGGATCGTTTTTGGCAGCAGCGATGATTTCAAAGACAGACCTTCGTTGGATTAAAAAAATAAAAACAAAACATAGAGGTAACAAACCAAAGCCAGTTGACCACAAGAGGTAGCAACCTTATCAACATATGCCATGTTCAAGAAACTCATATGTTCAGCTCCATTTGCAGGTGGTTGAACACACTGGACAGGCTATAGGATCTTATATAGGCTATTGAAGTCTTTGAGGGAACAGAGGGAGCAGTAGCTTTCACCGACCAACCTAAACCCCAGCCCCAAAGACCAGACTTATAAAAAACAAATAATTAGACAAAAAAACAAAAATAAAATCCCTCTGCCTGACCAGACAAGTCATTTGACAGCATTAAGCCTTTGTACAAGCCTTCATTAGAAAAACAAAAAACTGAAAAAAAAAAAAAAAATCAGTCTTAAAAACCACCACAGTAATAATAATAATATACTAGTAGAATGATAAGTATAGAATGTTGCCAACTTTGTATGCTCTGTTAACTCCGTATCAAACAAATCAGCTGCTAAAACCACAATCATTCAAGCGTACTTATGACCACTTGTGTGTGCAAATGAAGAAATACCAAGAGATATGTTAACTTCAATTAAAAATGCAACCTTTTTGGAGAAGTTTAACAGGAGCATATTTTAAGAGCATCACCCCTAGATCTGAGTTTTACAGGAAAAGGATAGGGTTAAGAAATGGGTAGGTGTTTATTGAAAAAGCAGGAGCTAGGACAATAAAAACAAGACAGGTCTGTGACGTCATAAGGGAAGGATCCAAATTCAATAACCCCTAAGTCTTTTGAGAACAATGGCTCTTAATATAGTGGTTCCTCCTGTGACAATGCTTTCTTGTGTGTGAGACAATGTTCTGGGAGGAATGCTAGAGGATGGTTGTGTGTGCTTTTAGACTCTTCAACAGCATCCACCACCAGACTGCCGCACAGGAGTGCTCTCAATCTTCAGATTGGGTTTGTCTCCTCCGGTTGTTGCTCCAGGACCCATGCGTTTCTTGATCTCAGCAGCCATAGTCATGAAGGCTTGCTCCACATTTGTTGCATTCTTAGCACTTGTCTCAAGAAAGGGGATAGCTAAAGAATCAGCAAATTCCTGTGAAGCAAGGAACAACCCAGGTTGAAACACTACAGATCTTTGGCAAGATTTGTACATTTTCTGAAGAACTGAGTGTTGTGCCTGTACAAAACTCACCATTAAAATTCTAGGGCCTTATGGGCCAGGCTGTTACTCTGTGGTTGCTAAAGTGTTTAATACTCAAGCTATATGAGCAATAGCGACAGTAAGGATAGACAACTTACTTTCCTCTTCTGAGGAAGTCCTATGCTTCTAATGTTATAGAAAACAGAAAGCAGCTTAGCTTGTAAAATCTACAAGCTTTCACAAAAGCTTTCTACAAGGAACACAAAGCTTTCACTTTAGAAACATCATTATAGATCCAGGTCCAAATGTGCTGTATACAAAAAAGGATCTGGTTTGTTATCTGGAATAAAATAATGCCAAAAAGGTGTTTTTAAATTCCTTGAAGTAGTTCAAAGGAGGAAACATGCAAAAACACAGAAAAACTTCATCCTTAGTTTTTCCTAAGGATGAGGGCCCTTAGACACAAACACCTTTTCGACTAATTTCTTTACTTAGTCTGTCATACATTTCAATGTTACTCTAAATCACCACATACAAACTCTTTCTATTCCTAAATCGAAAAGAAACAGGAACACCACTGCAAATACACATGGGCCTTATATCAACAGATTAATACCTTGGCTGTTGTGTAGTCCACAACTTTCTTGGTGGTGAGGTCACACTTGTTGCCCACCAGGAGCTTGTTGACGTTGTCACTTGCATAACGGTCTATTTCCTGCAACCACTGTTTCACATTGTTATATGACTCCTTTAAGAAGAGAAGAACATGAAAGAGAGACTCTTTAATTTGTCATCCTTTTCATGCTATGATGTAGTGTAACATCATCAATGCAACTTTAAATAACACTCAAACAGTTTAAGCAGCAGGGAATCAAATACAAAACCTTCTGGGTTTGCAAAGCACATTGGCAAAAACATTAAATTTAACATCTTACATCGACAAATTTAGGCCAAAAGAGGGAGGAGACTATCTAATGATACCTCACCTGATCTGTGACATCATAGACCACAATAATGCCATGGGCTCCTCGGTAGTAACTAGAGGTGATGGTGCGAAACCTTTCCTGCCCCGCAGTATCCCACTGGGAAAGCGGTGAGGAGCGATAAGACAGATTTATACACACATTACAATTGATGATAACACAGATTTCTATCAACATATCAAGAGACTTCAAAGTAATCTAAAAGCATTTTTCATTGCTATGGTACAATAGAGACAAATAGATATTTTCAATGTAATGAGGTCACGAGACCTCAGCTTATCTGTGAATGCAGGATATTATAATGGGGGATATGAGGGATGTCTGCCCTTAGTCATTTGCATAAGATTAAACCATTTCCATATTGTACAGACATTTTAGACATTTTTACAATGTTTTCTTATTAGGACTGCCTCTGACTAGAGATTTTCTTAGTCGACTGGTAGTCATTCATTTAAGTAATTAGTCGAACAGTCGCATGTTTATGATATTAATTTAATTACGTAAATATGTACTGGGGAGGGGGGTATCAGGGATGAGAAAGAATGTAGAACAATAGAGAAATACTAAGCCATAATAATGAGCTTTGAAATATAAATTTATCGCAAGCATAAATTGATCTGCGGGACACCGTTAAAATGACTGAATATGGAGAACACAAACAAAATACAAAGCCTTTGTACATAAAACATTATATACAAAATTAATAACTAAAAGATAAAACAGCAAATACTAGATTAACAGACAGTTATCTATCTCACATCACCTTTTTCCTCCGTTCTCAGTTTTCTTATATGAGAAAGGAACACTGAACATTCTGAAACACTTAACATGCCACTTAGAGGTTTGCATTCATATTTTGGGCTTTTCTGCATTTCTGTACATAGTACACTGTAGTAAGTACACCGTACACATAGTAAGAGGTATCATGAATCTTGTCATTTGGTCTTTAGGACAGGAGTTCATCTGTGGTGTCTGGGGGAAGTGAGTTCTGTGTCCCACTCACAATAAAGACGATGCACCAGCCTTTGAGAATGTGGAAGGGATGAAGTGAAGGTGTTTAACAGATCTGGCAAGTGTAGCGTAGCATCTTTTTTGGCCACCATGTCCACACTTCCACACTTTGACAAACTTCAAGATGCTCCTAATAATTTATCTAGTGCAAGCAGTCATGTGAAGCAGCTTACATTAAAGTAATTACATTACAGCTTACATTTTCAAGTAATAATTGATGTTTGACGTAGATGAATTTTAAGGGAACATTTGCCTACAGAATTTGCATGTCACCTTTTTGGGTTATCCGTTACCTTCTCAAAATTAACACTTTTGATGTCCTTTGATTTAATAATTACCACATATCTGTCTATCACATGACTTTGCAGTCTTTCATTTTATCTGTGACAAAACTTTGTTTTGACTCTGACTCTTCAAACTCTGTTTGACCAAATCTTTCCTCTTTCACTAACGATAAGTCAACTGTTAGGAGGCAGCCCTATTTCTTACTCTCTGTCCAGAGTGCATACACAGATCTTAGAGTAAAACTTGGCATACCATTCATAAAAGCCAAAACCAAGTCAACAGTCAACCAATGTCAGACGGTCTCTGAACATCAGTCAGCCTCGTTTTTGCAGTGTGTTCTACACCACTGGCATTTTCAGTTTTTTAAAGACTACAACCATGGATTCAAACTTACAATCTGTAGCTTAATGGTCTTGCCATCCAGTTCAATAGTGCGGATCTTGAAGTCCACACCTATGGTGCTGATGTAGCTTTCTGTGTATGTGTCATCCTGCAAGTACATTAAAAAAATAAGTCTGAAAACGGATTCATATCCTACATTTACAGACTGCATGATTTTAACTGATCTTTGATGTCTGGCAGGAAAATCTAAACAAAAAAAATTCTCTAACTGTACTTACAGCAAATCTTAAAAGAAGACACGACTTCCCCACTCCTGAGTCACCGATGAGCAGCAGTTTGAACAAGTAATCACTTAAAAAGAATGACATCACATAATCAGCTTCAGGACTAAAGGTGTACTCACAACTAGGCACGATTACCTTGAACTGTGCCCAAGCATGACTGACCCACTACCCCACTGGCCTGCACTCACACTTGCACAGAAGTTCAGAGCCAGAGCAGGCTTGCATAATTAATGTTGCTAACTTTTGTTTTGAAGAAAAAAGCTTTCACTAATACACTGCCTAATAAATTTATTTTTTATGCCACATAGCGATTTTCAGTTGATTGTATATCATAAGACTATTACTTAGACAGTTGACTTGAATAAATTTACAGCTTTGCTCACAAACTACAATTCCTGTTCATCAAGATGAGAACCAGATCCATTATAAACCTAAATATAAGAAAAATGTTCAGAGTGCCTATTTTGAGTACACAGTCAATATAAAAGTATTCAGCTTTGCATACAAAGTGTAGCTTCAATTCTTGTGAAATTCCTGAATAAACTGAGTTATCACATTATATGATGTAACACCTTAGTATTTTATTGTTTAACTGCAGTAATTGTTATACCAAATGATAAAATCTTCTAATAAACTTTAAATGGGAAATGACATTTCTCTTGATCTTTTGACATACAAGAGGTCTTGGTTTCATTAATACATCCTTGTTAATACATCAAGTTTCACTGCATGTAATCATTCTCCAGAAAAAGACGAATGCAAAATTACTGGATTTGTGACGTCACAAGGTAGATTCATTTTCATATGACCTGCCCCTGAGCAAGATAACAACACCTACTTTTACATCATCAAACATTGTTTGCCCTGACCATGGCTGTTCAGTCACAGAGAAGTGGAAACAGTTTTCGCCTGACAGAACATCACAGCAACATCCTCTTTGTTTGGAACTAATCCATTACGATTAAGATGCCAGTCAAACGCTGTGCTATTCACTGGTTAAGAAGTTAGCCAAACAAACACTTTGAGTATTACACCTATAGGTGCTTAAAGGGGAAGACTCAAATCTGACTTTAATCACAGGACTATAAACATGGTGGAAACATCTGGCCGGGAAACTTCTGTAATATTGTAAGTACACCTCAGGTAATAACATAAACTAAAAAAAACATCATGACTCCATGTTTGCATTTTCTAAGATATTTTTATGTTTGGATCATTGCTATCTATCAATGACACCAACTACAACACTAAATTTTGCCAATCTGTGCCCATTAACTCCGCTCTGTAGATTTTGGTAAAGTTACAGTTGACAGGCAGTATAATGAGTACAGCCTCCTATGTCTTACCCTCAGGCTATGATTAAACCTAATCTAGAAGTTTTTGGCTATAGAGGAAATCCATTATGATCCTTCTTCACTCAGATTTGTCATATGGTGACCAGCCAATGCGTGCAGGGCCACAGAGCTCAGGAAATCTGTGTGTGTGTTTCCACATAAGTTTGTTGTGTTCAGAGTTTGTAGTGTGTGATTCTCAACCTTCTGTTTCGTGAAGCCTCACTGTACAGTTTCACTGTATTCATTTACATAGTCTGTAGGGGCATAATACCTAGCATTTTCAAAATGTGTTTACATCTTTCAAAGTTGAATAATGTAAACCAGCCTTTATTAACCAGCCTTCTATTATTAAAATAATTTCAATTCAAGTTCAAAGAGAGGTTTAACATATATATTGACCATGAAATAGCCGCATGCTACCAAAATGATAATCTTTAATACACCTTAACCTATGTCTGAATTGCATTTTTAATGAAAACACCCAACTACATTAAAGTTGACAAAAAGTTGAAAAAAAAACTACATTAAGTTGCAAAATCGGTGAAGAGAGTTAAAAACAAAATAAACAAATTATCTCAAAAATTAAAGCTCAAAAGCTCAAAATAAAGCTGAGTGAATCTGATTCCACCCAAACGATGACACTGTTTTTTGGTTGGTTTTCAGTGTATTTTAAGTAAATATTGTGTATAATATGTATTAATATAACATACATTAAAATTGTGCATGCATCCCCCTTTTAATCATTAAATTGTAGTTTTTTAATTACACAGGCCAACAACCCCCAAATCTCTACTATGTATGGCATATTGGTCGACCACTAAAAATAACTTTTGCAATAGAAAACGGAAAAAATTCCAAAATGTATCCAAGGATTTACACACACACACACACACACACACACACACACACACAGGTTCTAGCAAGCCAATGCCATGTATCACTAAAGAAGCCACTAAAAATATAAAGCTTTTCCATGTCATTTTCTCTTGCAGCTCTAACACCGACAGTCAAATTTTCAGGCCTAATAAAACCATGACACCTGCAATAACAAGCGTATAACGTCCATAGTGGGAGCATGCAATGAAGAGGGATCTGAACTACTATGCACGGTTTATTCTGACAGCTCGATTCTGCGTACTGTCAGCAAAATAATTACGTCACGCCGTGGAAACGACACAGAAATATGACGTCACGCACTACGGCAAAGGCTGAAATTTCGTGCAATCAATACTAAATAGCGATGTGTTTAACAGTTAAATGTTTAATTATGGTATAGCAGTGTTTTAAAAATAGCATGTGGTGTTTAAATAACGCACATAAATACCAAAATAAAGTCAAAAATATCGATTTAAATCGCTTTTTGTTCTGGACACGGTTAGCCGTTTAAGATAGACAACGCTGCTACTCACACACACACAATTCGTGATTACACAAGAACTGACATACGCAAGCATGGGTGTGAAAATACTCACTATTCTGGATTCATTATGTGGTGACGTTATTTTGTTTGGTTTAGCAGTATATCGGACTCCTTTTTTCCGCGAGCACAAGAGTTGATAATGATTTTTATGTCCGGAATTCTCAGGCACTAGAGCAACTTTAACTCATTTACCCCCTCCGGTTACACCTCAAAACGGTCTTCTTTTTAGATTCAATCACTTGACAAACATTACTGACGATATCACGCAAAAGACTACTATATTGCCGTTTCCCCCTTCCTTACGATCTGCTCTCGCTCATAGTACAAGATGGCTGCGCAAGTGCGGCAGTGACATCAGATTACGTGGCATCACCGTCTGATTTCAAAGATCAGCCTTACAAATGTTCGCGAGTCAGTTTAAGATCAAAGGCAAAGTTAATCCATTTTGTATCCAAAATGGGTCATTATTATGTTGGCTTGACAAAGGAGGAGAGCTTATTGGAAAAAGGTGTGCCATGACTTTTATAATCGATCGGTATACGGTGTTTTAAGGGCGTACGAAAAATCTTAACATTGGGCTAAATTTTGTGACGTTATAGCTCTTGTGTGTGTGGGGGGGTGGGGGCTTATATCGCTCGGCTTAGCAAGCAGCAACAAATGGTGACATTACAACTTCATAGCCACACCCTGGCAACCAGCTACAGTACCCTAGCAACCACCCTATTGACTTCTATTACGTTATTCTATTATGTTAGCATCATGTTAAAATGTGCTAGCATAGTGCTAAAACATGTTAGCATCATGCTAATTGATGCTAAAATATGTTCGTATCATGTTAAAATGTGTTGGCATCATGTTAAAACGTCCTAGCATCATGCTAATTGATGGTAAATATGGTAACATCATGGTAATTAATGCTATAACAGGTTAGCATCATGCTAAAACATGTTTACATCATGTTAATGTTAAAACATATTAGTATCATGCTAATTAATGTTAGATTCTTATTAAAACGTTAACATCATGTTAAAATATGTTAATATGTAATAGCATCATGTTCAAATGTTTTAGTGTCATGCTAAAATGTCCTTGTATCATGCTAATTCATGTTAAAATGTGTTAGCTTCACATAAAATATTTTAGCATCATGGTAAAGCATTATAAAAGCATGTTAGATTATTTAAAAATGTTAACAATATACTAAAACATATTAAACTTGCTATCATCGTGTTAGAGAATGTCAGCCCTTACCCCAACCCTAAACTTGATCCGCCGCTGATTCCAAAGGAGGAGGTGACAAGCTGTGACATGCGACGTGACTGCACACCACCCTGGTGGTTGATATAGGCCATTGTCGCTATGTTATCTGTCTGGACCAACACGTGTCTGCCCTGGATCAAAGGTAGGAACCTTAGTAGGGGAAACAGGACTGCCAGCAACTACAGGCAATTTATGTGCCTATGCAGGTGGTGCCCTGTCCAGAGCCCCAAAACTGCATGCTCATTGCACATGGCACCCCAGCCCGTGTTTGACACATTTAATTGTAATAACCACGCATCTGGACACCTGTCCTAGGGCAACACCTGCGCATAAGAACGACAGGTGAGACCACAGACTGAAGGTTTGACAACACTTCGGGGTGATAATGGTGGAATGATTTCTATTGCATCCTTCCCGAGAAATGGTCGGGAAGGATGCAATAGGGGCCTCCTCACCTTGTTCAGAGCCGCTCTGAAAGATGTTTTGAACTGACAGGGGTCTGAAAGACCCAGAGAGAGATAATTTCTCCCGTAGTAAAGAGATTGGTACCAGCACCCCTGGTGGCGCGTGACTCGCAAAGATGCGAGTGGTGCGGGCAGCAAAGACCCCACCATGTCCTCCAATGTCCTTTGTAACAGCTCTCTGGGAACTTGGTCATAACTTTTAATATATTAACACAGGAATATTAATTCAGGATTAATATTCTGTATATATGCTTATGTTAGAAAGATACTTTGTTTGTTTAAACATTGGGCTTATAGTGACCATTTACTGACTGCATCATGCAGTATAATGACCTGTAAAGTGTAAAAAACGATTTTCTTAATCTGAACCTCTTTTTTTACAGGTCAACCAAATCTTTTCTGCTGCTTTGATGAAAACATAATCTTCATCTTTATTAGGACAACATGCCATTGTAACTCAATGACCAGTTGATATTTCCATTTTCTGTGCAAATCAAGCAAGAACGGTTTAACAGCGGAGAACACTGCCTCCAGCATCATCCTGGACTGTTAACTCAGAGAAAGTTGAGCTCATGGATTTATACTCTTGGTATCAAACACTGATTTTGCCATCTTTGTGCCAGCAGCAATTCAGATTCAAACATTTGCTTTACTGTTCACGTGTGCCAGTTTGTGCTCACTGCAGCTTTAGCTTAGCCCTCTTTGCTCTCAGAGGAGAACACCAACTTGATCTTGTTCATTTACATCGGTATCCACCTAAAAACGTTTGAATTGTGAATTATTGTGAATTTATGTCTACGCTACTATAACTGACTGGTTCTGCATTTTTTTAATTTGCACTCTGAATTAACTGTAGAGAATGCTGATGTTGTAGGAGTTCACACAGAACAGTTACAGAAATACTTAAACCCTAAACAAATGTTAAACTAATTGTCTTAAACAATTGTTACACTATTTCCCTCACAGAAGAGGACAACTATCAACATTCTGGACTCACAGCTTTTAACCACTTCTGCTATGGATTATAAGCCATAGCCCAATGCAGGTTCAGAGCCAAGTTTATATGTATCAACTGGAGCCTTACTCACACTTCCATTGCTAAGGTTTGTGCTATGAGCTGGCTCCCCACTGAATTATCTATATGAAATAAGGTGAAAAATGCTATGTAGCAACATCTACAGTCTACACTGTTTCAGCCCTGTTCCTGCACCTGTGGCTACATTTTGCTCCTCCAGGACTTCTGTGCCTTCGTAGGTCATTGTCTGCTCAGCTCCATATGTCTATAATATACCTCTGTTCAAGCTTCTGATGTAACCATGGCTCCTCCCTCTATTACTTTCATGGTGGGCTATTGTCCTGACTCTACTCTGGGTTATTTTCTGGCTTCTATCACATCCTTTCGAGCTCCTTCACAATATTTCCTAACAGCACACATATGTCTGGCTCATGTCAATCCAATATACAATATTGCTACATGAAAAATCCATGTATCCAACATGAAAAATAATATGAAGAAAGCATGCCACTGACATAGAATTTGTTTTTTTTTATTTTGTGTATCTGTATAATGAACAGAACAATTTAAATTCAGACACTTTAAAAACACTTTAAAGTTTAAATACACTTTATTCACCAAACATTTTATATAGCTCCAGGAGAAGAAGAATCAAAAATGAACAGCAACAATGTAGTCCACAATAGTGATGGATTCTTTTGGCAGCCTGTAACAGAGTGAGAAAGACATTTCTGTAATGGTAGGATTGCCGCTAAAAATGTTGTGAAAAAAAGTGACAGCCTATGCCTATGTCTACCCGATACTTCTTAGATGTTACAGGTAAAGAGGCTGCCTGTTCTTGCGCTGATATTGGCCAGGTGTATGTGTGCCGTCCTGTCAGGACCGCGGTGCTCAGTCTGTGTTGTTGTTTTTCTGTCGGGGCGCGTGGCATTGTTTGGCGGTGTGCCACGTGTCCCAGCGTCCGCGTCTCCCCCCGCACCCTCCTTGTTTCCCCATTCCCTCGTTATTCCCCACACCTGTTCCCGTTGATTTCTTCCCCTTTATATTTCCCCTCTTGTTTTGTGTCCTTTGTCAGATCATCCCAGGTTTATACCGCTTTCTGAACTCTTGTCTTGTCACTGTTTTGCCTGAGACCCAAGCCGTGTGTTTTTGTTGTCTCCCTCTGTTCTGCCCAACCTCTGTTACAGATTCGCTTCCCGTTTGCACACATCATCTCTCCCTCCCTTCCTGGATCTTGCAGATCTGACCAACATGGATCCAGCAGAACCTAAAGCACTTTGCTCTGCTCTGGCCCAACAGGGAGCTCTTTTGGGTTAGCACTCCTCACAGTTCGATGCGGCATCCCGGGAGATAGAGCATCCGCCGGCATGGCGGAGCTCCAGATCACTCTGGACGACCTGCAGCGGGAGACCGCGGCGGGCCGATCGATTGTTTCCCCCACTCGCTCTCCGGGAGATCCTGAGCCGCATGTGAACAACCCCCCGCCTTACAACGGCGACCCACGCTCCTGCCAGGCATTCCTGTCGCAGTGTTCCTTGGTTTTTGTTCTCCAGCCTTGCCAGTTTGCTTCAGAGAATCGTAAGATCACCTACGTCATCACGCTCCTCACTGGCCGTGCGCACGAGTGGGGGACAGCCGTCTGGGATTCAAGAGCGCCATGCTGTGAAAATTTCTCGATGTTTAAGCAGGAGATGGTCGAGCTGTTCAATCAGTCGGCCTGGGGTGATGAGGCGGCGTAGAAACTGGTGCGGCTGTCACAGGAGGGCCGCTCTGCCATGGACTATGCTATCCAGTTCAGTACCCTGACGGCCTCCTGTGGCTGGAATGATGCTGCGCTGCATGCACGTTTCCTGGACGGGCTGGAGGAGGACATCCAGGATGAAATCGCCATCTCTGAGCCGCCTCAAGGACCTCAAAGTGGCTGTCGACCTGGCAGTTGGCATTGAGGCTCGCCTGTCCAGTCATTGTCGCCGGCGGGTGGTTCGTCCGTCCTGGGTGTTGGAGGGACACCGAGCCCTTCCCGCTTCCGAGGCTCTTGCCCCTGCCTCCGACCCTGAGCCTATGCAGCTGGGGAGATTGAAGCTCTCCCCTCAGCAGAAACAACATCGCTTGGCTCAGGGCTTGTACTTCTACTGTGGCCAGTTGGGTCACTTCGTCGGGTCCTGTCCGTTTAAAAGACAAGGCCCATCAGTAGAGGGGAGAGTACTGATGGGCGGGGCTTGCAGAACCTCTCCGTCTTCTTTGTTTTTGTTGGATGTTGGTTTTGTGTTTTAGGGTCCTCCGTTCTGGCGCAGGCTCTTTTGGACTCCGGGGCAGAGGGCAACTTTGTCAGCAGCACAACCCTCACGTTGATTGGGTTAGACGATCCATTGTGGCTTGGAGTCCGTCCTGTATGGCGTCATGTCTGGGTGCTGCCTCTTCGCCTGTTTCTGCCTCTGTTTCCCCTGTTTTGCAGGTTGAGGCAGCAGATCTCACCAGGGTTCCGGCAGACCGAGATTTGCAGCTTGTCTTCATCAAGTCCCGGGCTATGTCTCTCCCACCTCACCGTCACTACGATTGTGCCATAGACCTCCTCTCAGGCACTTCTCCACCCCGAGGTCTTCTTTATTCCCTTTCTGGTCCAGAGCGGGAGGCTATGGACAAATACATCCATGATTCTCTCAAGGCCAGCCTCATCCATCCCTCCTCTTCCCCGGCAGGTGCGGGGTTCTTCGTCCAGAAGAAGGATGGCTCCCTGCGTCCCTGTATTGATTATCGGGGCTTGAACAACATCACAGTCAAGAACCCCCTGCCGTTGATGTCGTCAGCCTTCGAGCTGTTGCAGGGAGCCCGGGTCTTCACTAAATTAGACCTCCGCAACGCCTACCACCTTATCCGTATCCGGGAGGGGGATGAGTGGAAGACAGCGTTTAACACACCCACGGGACACTTTGAGTATTGTGTCATGCCATTCGGGCTGACCAACGCCCCCCTGTTTTCCAAAGCCAAAGCGTGCAAGTTCCACGCCGAGTCGATTGCGTTCCTTGGCCACATAATTTCAGCCCAGGGGGTCAGACCCGACGTAAGGAGCGAGGCTGGCTTCGGCAAGGCGCTGCAGCGTATCTGCAGTTCATCCAGAACTTTAGTGCTGTAGCCCCCCTCACGGCCCTCACCTCCACCAAGCGCTCATTCGGTTGGAATCGCCAGGCTCAGGAGGCCTTTGATGAACTTAAGTCCCGTTTTGTCTCAACTCCTGTCCTCTGTTTTCCAGGTCCCGAGCGGCAGTTCATTGTGGAGGTTGACGCCTCTGATGTGGGATTTGGTGTCATTCGCAACGGTGCTGATTGTTTGTGCCGTTGGGGTCATGGGCGCAGACATTATGGTGTTGGCAACAAGCTGGAGCTCCTGGAGGTCCTTAGTAGGGCCATTCAACAAGTGGCATGATTGGATGGACCACAAGAACCTGTAATACATCCGTTCAGCCAAGAGGTTGAGCTCACGGCAGGCCCTCTGGGTGCTCTTTCGAGTCGAGGTCCCTGAGTTCACACAACTTGCCATCCGGGAATTCGGAGATCATTGGCTGCCATCCGCCGGCAATTTTGGTGGCCCTCTATGGGGGCTGATGTCAGGCAGTTTGTGTTGGCGTGTCCCGTTTGCGCTCAAGGTAAGACCTCCTCCGTGCCGCCTTCTGGTCTTCTCCGCCCATTGCCCATCCCTTCTCGCCAATGGTCCCACATCACCATCGACTTTGTCACCGGCCTGCCCCCCTCCAATGGTAACACCGTCGTTCTAACGGTGGTGGACCATTTCTCCATGCGGCCCATTTCATTCCTCTACCCAACTCCCCTCTGCCCAGGAGACTGCTCAAGTTATGGTTGACCACGTCTTTCGGTTGCATGGTTTGCCCATTGATGTTGTGTCTGACAGGGGTCCGCAGTTTATCTCCCGTTTCTGGCAGGAATTCTGTCGACAGATCGGGGCCTCGTTGAGTCATCCGTCTGCCGTCTAGCCTTCGTCAGGTGCTGTAGGTGCACCTGGCAGAGGGTTAGGGGGGTCTTGGCCCGGACCTCCAGATGCACCAAGGCAGCCGCCGGCCGTTGCCACACCCCTCAACCCGTGTACGTCTGTGGTCAATGTGTATGGCTGTCTTTCCTTGCCCCTTTCCTTGGTCGGGTTCATCCTGTCTTTCATGTATCCAGGATCAAGCCTGTGTGGTCTTCCCCTCTCCACCCCCCTACTTCACCTCCCCCGCGTCTTTTGGATGGCTCGCCGGCGAATTCTGGACGCTCGCCGCCAGGGTAGAGGCCACCAATATCTCATGGACTGGGAGGGCTATGGCCCGGAGGAACGGAGTTGGGTGCTGTCCCGGGACATCTTGGACCGCTCTCTGATTGAGGGAGCCGCCCTGCATCGGTTTCTGTTTACTTACCTTCTGTATTGAACTCTTTCTGTCTGAATAAAGACTTTTAACTGCTATTGGATCTCTGTTGTGTTCCTGACATGTCCAGCTTGTTTTGTTTACTCTTATTTCAATTTTTATGTAACTGTTTACCTGAGCTCTTGTTTATTGATTGTTGTCTTAGCACACCAGTTCTTTGTTTCATTAATGATCAATCCCTTAGTATTTAAGCCATCTGTTTCCTGAGTGAATTGCTCTGCATTGTAAATGTTTAATGGATATAGTCATTATTGTTCTTGGTGTTAGAAGTATCTATATTTTTTATTCTGCATCACACATGTTGGATTAAAACACAGCATGACAGCATTGCATTAATGTCCTAAACATAGATCTGATTTCTAGATTAATATTTTTTGTATTCCACTGTTGCAATATAATTGTTAGAAATGGAATAGAACAGAAAGCGCTTTATTGCCAAGTATGTTTACACAAACAAGGAATTTGTCTTGGTAACAGGAGCTTTCAGCGCAGAATTAAAATAAGGAAACAGTTTTATAATACAGTAAAGTGCAGCAATATAAGTAGTTTTGTGAATAAAGGGTTATTTACAATGTTATTTACAGGTGTATAAATTATAAATGTTATTTACAGACTTAATATAGCCTGAGGGGAAAAAAACTGTTCTTGTGTTTGGTGGTTCTGGTGCTTGGTGCTGTGTATTGCAGAAGTTCAGCAGTTCAAAGAGGGAGTGTGCTGGATGTGTGGGGTCCAAAGTGATTTTTAGCCCTTTTTCTCACTCTGGAGGTGTAGAGGTCATGAAGGTTGGGCAGGGGGGAACTAATGATCCTGTTGTAGTTGTTACGATTACGGACTCTTTTGTATTATGTTAGTTTCTCCTGGTTTATTTTGGTGAATTTCCTGTGTTCCCTTATTTGGTCATCTTCCTGTTCCTGTTTAATCAGTTAATTCCCATCATCTGTTTGCTCTTCGTTATCTGCACTATTTAAGTTCCCCTTTCAGTTCGGTTCCTGGTCAGTGATTGTTTTGTATTCTGTGATACGTGTATTTAGTTGCTTGTGGTTTCTGGAAAATTTTCTTGGAATATTCCTGGTTTTGCTCCTTCGTTCGTGTTCCCGTGCTCCTGTCAGCCCTCAACACGTTACAGAATGACCAAAAATGAAGTGCTAGAGTTTGTGGGGAAGAGGCATCTCGCCGCATGCAATGACCTCACCTTAATGGAGGGGTTTTGGCACGGACGAACTTCGCTTCATCATGCCGAGAGCTGATCCGCGCTGGACTTTCATGGAGTATGTAAACTAAGGCTCTGGACAGCCGGATCAGCGTTCATGGTAGACAAAGCCGAGCCCAGCCCAGGGTCGTCACATGAGTGCCACCAACACAGAGTCCTCACCAGTCATGGCTGCCAATCAAGAGCCCAGAGGACCACCACCTCACAGCGCAGATTTTGTGCCAGAGCCCACTGTGGATGGAGAGCTGATGCCCACCGTGACCATTGAGCCATCACCAACAGAAGCGACAGAGCGGAGGATTGCCCCGGAGCCCTCTCTGTCTGACCAGGTGTACGAGCCGGCACTACGGAACGTCGCGGTGGACATAATTGTGGAGTATGAGGGGATGTTGGAATACCCCGTCCACGGCACCACCACTGAGCGTGATTTCAATCTGGACTCTGGAAATCTTATTGACTTTTACTCAGAGATTCTCATTCCTGTAGTTTCACACGAACTGTCAGTTTTAGGAAAAATCCTCCCTCTGTTAGTGCCGCCCTGGTGTCGCAAGTCTTTGTCCCGGCTCCTCTCTCCTCCTCTCTCGGCTCCTCTCTCCGTCCCGGCTCCTAAGTCTCCTTCTTAGCTTCTCCCTCCATCAGCACCACCCTGGTCTCCGTTTTGTCCTCCACCCGAAGTCCCCTTCCTCCTCAGTTGTTCCTCCTACAGCGCGAGAATGTGCCTTCTGGTAGGGGGGAGTACTGTTACGATTATGGACTACAATGTTGTATTATGTTAGTTTCTCCTGGTTTGTTTTGGTTCATTTCCTGTCTTTCCTTATTTGGTCATCTTCCTGTTCCTGTTTAAACAATTAATTCCCATCAACTGTTTGCTCCTCGTTATCTGCACTGTTTAAGTTTAAAGTTGCTGTTGGTTTCTGGAAAGCACTAAAGTCTGATTTCTTGGAATACTCCCGGTTTTGCTCCTTCATTCGTGTCCCCATGCTCCTATCAGCTCTCAACACGTTACAGTAGTCTCCTGGTATCTGATTTGGCAGCTGAATCATATCAGACAGTTATGGATGAGCACAGGACAGACTTGATGATGATCTTTCAAGTAGAACTGATCTTTCTGAGCAGCTCCTTTGGCAGGTTGAACTTCTTTAGTTGACGAAAGAAGTACAACCTCTGCTGGGACTTTTTTACAATGGAGTCAATGTGATTGTCCCACTACAAGTCCTGAGAGATGGTGGAGTCCTGGGTGGTTTCTTCTGTAAACCACAATTATCTCCACTGGTTTAAGTGTGTTAAGCTCCAGGTTGTTGTGACTGCACCAGATAGCCAGCTGTTCAACCTCCAGTCTGTAAGCAGACTCATCACCATCCTTAATGAGGCCAATGACTGTGGTATTGTCTGCCAATTGCAGAAGCTTGACAAAGGGATCTTTTGCAGTGCAGTCGTTTGTGTAGAGAGAGAAGAGCAGTGGAGAGAGCACACAGCCCTGGGGGGTGCCAGTGCTGGAAGTGAGAGATCTGGATGTGAGTTTCCCCAGTCTCACTAGCTGTTGCCTATCTGTCAGGAAGCTGGTGATCCACTGACAGATTGGGGATGGCACAGAGAGCTGGGTTAGTTTGGATGACAGAAGACCAGGCATTATGGTATTGAAAGCAGAGCTAAAGTCCACAAACAAGATCCTTGCGTATGTCCCAGGTATGTCAAGATGTTGCAGGATATAATGCAGTCCCATGTTGACTGTATCGTTCACAGTCCTATATGCCATGTACGCAAACTGAAGAGGATACAGCAAGGGGTCCAGTAATGTCCTTCAGGTAGGCCAGCACCAGTCTTTCAAACAACTTCATGACCACAGATGTGAGAGCAACGAGTCTATAGTCATTGAGACCAGTAATTTCGGGTTTCTTGGGGACTGGTGTAATAAATATAAAATAGACAATCACTATACATTTAATAATCAGGTTTACAGTTAATTTTAAAGACCACTATGACAGTATATAAACAAATAAATAAAGGGTACTTCTGTATATTTCATATTAAAAAGTAACTTGTCTGCACACTGGTTATAGTTAACACTTTAACATTTCAAATGCAATTTATAAAAAAACTGCATATATGTACATAATTTACTTTATTACTATGCTCTTTACTTAACAGATCCTATACTAAAATTAAGTTGTCAGCCCTGCTTCAGGAGGCCTCTTCCATGCATACTTCCAGGACTGCAGTTCTACCATTGCTACACTTTGATCTATCAGTTCACAGGTGAGTGTTCAGGGTTGGAGCTAAACTCCACAGGAACACAACAACTCCTGATATACTGACAACATAACTGTTTTGTTGTAATTTTTCATCTTTAATGTTGTTGGTCACACCTACATTTTTTAAAAAATGGAATATGGCCTTTTGGCTTTCATGAAATGATTTGAAAATGAATAAATTAATGGATGAATGATTTTCTGTATTATGTAATTTGAAATGTTTATAATAGTTAACAGTTATGTTTTTCTGATGTGATATTTCTTTTGAACACATCCATTAACCTTATTTTTATTTACATTCCTCTCTGTCACAGACTCACCAGGCTCTCTCCCTACCATACAACGATCCCAGTCACATGAATTCTAAACACCTGCACTCAATTAGTACACTCTCATCAGCTCCAGCATAAAAGCACACACCTCAGTTCAGTCATTGTCTGGCCTCAACTTGGATACAGGCTCTCTTTTCAAATATATGCAGTATTCCAGTGTATGCGATCCTAGTTCCCTGTGAACAATCCCCACTGAATTCTCTAGTTGTCTCCTATTGTAACTCCTGAGCTCCATTACCCACCTGATGCTGAGTGTTTGTAAATCCTGAAACTCTTTATGCAAAGCACTTTGAACTGTTTATAAAATATGCTATATAAATAAACTTGCCTTGCCCTATTGTAGTGTACTTCAGTATTGATACTGGGGCGGACATATTAACCCCTCTTTAATGTGTAATTTAAAATTCTTGGATTGTGTTTAATAAAAAATATTTTAAAAAGCAGCCTTAAACTAAAATTCTTGAAACTTAATAAAACATTCTTTGGAAAACTTACACAATTAAAATATATAATATATACAACTTTTGCCTACATGTAGTCACTAAAGGATTCTTATTGGTATGTTAAATTAGTGCAACACATTGGTGTCTTAAATGCATAATTACGTGTGAAGACTTGAAGATTAGTTTTGAAAATAAAGACTTTGGAGTACACTTTGTCACTATCATATGTCAAATGATCTATTAAAGACATCCCAAAAAATAGGCATCATTGTTTTTTTAACACTAACTCTTTTAGATATCGCAGTGAATTCTATTGCACAACTTTTATTGATATTGAGCTAAATAAAATATAGACCTGGACTTGAAATGAATTCTTATTACCCTCCAGTGGACAAAATATAAAACTACAGCTTTTTTTTGAGATGACGTGGTTAATCTTTGCAAATTTGCTTTTAGCTCCCTTTTCATTAAACATTTATGCAATGTAGCATGGTACTTCAGAATGCCTTTTCTTACATGTATGAAAATTAAAAATGTATCCTGCCCACCCCCATACATTGAAATGACCCTGTTATCATAATAATAATAATGACAACATAATATAAAGTTTAATAAAGAATAATAAAGTTTCATATTTTTTTGATAATTATTGACCTAGGAGTCCACAGAATTGTACTGCACTGGTATTGGTTGAGCAAAAGATTTGAAAAGCAGGCAGATGTGGAGCTTTTTAAGGCCTTTCTGTAATTTGTATTGAACTTCTATGCTATACCGAATACCTCTAGTTCAGTTTGTTTCCAATTACGCTCCATTTTATGGGCTCTTTATAGGGTGTAAGTATGCTCATTATACCATGGTGTTGGGCTGTTGTCCTTTATCTTTTTTAAGCACAGAGGAGCAACGTTTTCTAAGGTGATAGAAAAGAGGGAGTTAACGTTTTCCATTGGACTATCAAGGTTTTCAAAGTTATCTGTTTCAAAGTTATCTGTATCTGTGTCTTATGCTAAGAAATTGAGACAGTTCAGGTAGATTATTGATAAAACAATTTTTAGTGACAGGAGTTATCATTCTACTATATTTGTAGCTGTATCTGCAGCTGATTTTGCAACCATGGGTATGTGTATTAAACTGGACACCAGATAATGATCTCATCAACATTTACACCATTGGACAGTATTAAATCTAAAGTATGATTACAACAATGAGTGGGTCCTGACACGTTGTGAAACCCTGATAGAGTTTAAGATGACTTAAGATGAAAGCCAACCCCAATAAATCTTTTTCATTATACACATGAATGTTAAACTCACCAACAATTAATGTGTGGTGCCCTGGTGGCCTGTATACAGTAGCCAACAGAAATGACAAATTTGATTTATCATTTACACCAGATGACATTCTACTGAGCACCATTACTTCAAAAGAATTATATCTGAAATCTGATCTGTAAATCTGTAAATATTCCTACAAAGTGCACCAACACCTCACCCTTTGCCTTCTGGGTGAGGTTGATGCTTATAACAATAATTTTGGGGGATAGACAATGTAATGTAATGTAATTTAAATTCATTTAAGCCATGTTTCTGTGAAACAGAGCACATCAACAGTGAATAAATGATATGTGTAATGAAAAGTTATTTAACAGGCATTTTTAAACACCTTTGTGTGGGTCTAAAGAAATTAGGAATTAATAAGCAGGTTTTAAATGCACCTGCAAAGTAACTTTTTGCATTAGATTTAACATTTGAATGTCCCGTTTTTAATGTTTGCAACTGTCATAGCCCAATTGCTACAAATATTTGCATGCTTCTGTAGTGTCACAAGTTGCATGAGCTACCTTAGTTTTGTGATTGGCTAATGTTTTGTTTAGGTAATATATACTTATTAGGGTTAGGCCATGTCCTGTTTCTGAAACGACGCTGTTATAGCTTTTCAAATGAAAAAGTTATAATAATTATTATTATTAATAATAATTATTAATAATTATTAAATAATTACAAACAATTATTAAATAATTATTGACCTAGAGAGTCCTGAGAATTGTAATGCACTGCTTTTATTGAGGTTGCATGAAAAACCTAGGACTACTTCACAAAGGTATGTTTTTCAAATAAACTCAAATACTTAAAGAGTGGTTTGATTGACAGCAGTGGTTCTGGAGACAAAGGTGTTCAGAATAAGGAGTTCTAAAATATGATATCAATATTTTGTCTGTTTGTCAACTGTCACATGTTAGATCATGAATGAACAGACAAGGAGTCCAGGGTGGAGATGGGAAGGTTTTTATTAAGGACACTTACTGTTCAAGTGTCAGACTAGAAAGAGGCCAAGAACACTATATTTATCTCTCTGCCTGCTCAAACATTTGGCATACTTCCCAGTTCTCGGGTGCACCATGTCTTTGTTTGCATGTCATTTCTTAACAGAAACATGGGGGGAAGTTTAGCCTTGCATAAAGCTTTGATTATATGTTACACTGCATGAAAAAAACGAAAATCTATAATACTACTTATGTCTCCACATTCCCCCCTTTAATCATATAAAACATTTGATTAAAAGATTGCAAGCAAACTTTCATAATCATTATTTGAAAAGTTTGGATGGCCAATCCACACTCTTCCCTTCTACATACTCTTAAAAGAACAGGTCTTCTCTGTCATACTGCGTACCAGCGTCAGTTGAGGGGATGTGTAAAGTTAATTGTTTTGTCAAAACAACAACACTCCTATTGTGAGTGTAAACAGAATGCTTCAAATATGTATTTCCATGTCTGTTTTTTTTTGTAACCACGCAGAGATCACATCTTGACGTCCATTACTTAGCTCATCTGCTACTGTATACAGGAGATAATGCATGGTCCAAAAAGAGTATAACAAAACAGGTACAAATATTGAGATCAAACTACCTCATCCTCCATTGAGGCCATCAAATAACCCTGAGAGGGTCCATTCCTTGCCTGTATTGTTATACAGTTCTTTCTGCAGATTGTGTAATTTTGTCATAACTTTTGTAAAATTTCCATCTGGGCCAGTTTCAATGGGGATATAGTATTATATAGTATCAAGTATCACTGATCATTGTACAGACACCTCCCTTATCAGCCATTCGGTTTTGGTCATTCTGCTGGTAGAGTCTAATTGTCTAATTGATTGTAATGTAAATAATTTATCCATTTAGTATTTTTGTTTGGTGTAATCCATACTGAGATAGTATAATTGCAATTTCATTATGAGTTTTAAATTTATTAGGGATACCTCTGGGTTGTCCTATAGCATCTATAAACACAGTATGATTTTTAGGGATGACTATAGCACGCTGTTACCTGAGTCCTTTCATAGTGGTCTTTTTAGCTTTATTAACCAAACTGACAACAGAAATATCTTCTTTAAAGTTACTCTTGCACATAATCCTTTTCTATCAATTGGGACATGTGTGAGTAATGTCTTACTACCACAGACCCAGTTAAAGTGGGACACTGCTCTATCTTGCCACCCACGAAAATCAGGGACTCTGTTAGCATACATTCACATCGATATTGGATCTGCCTCTCTATCATGTATCATAAGACACCATGTAGTATTCCCATACTCAGTTATTTCCTTTCCTCTCCTGGGAACCTAATAACTTTCAGTCTTGTTCATTACTTCCAATCATATAACATCAGCTGCGTTTGGAGGGATCTCATCATCTCTAGCATACCAAAATTGATCAGTACATCCTTTTAAACAAGCATTAAATCCAGCCAAAGACATACACTCAAGGCATTGCATGCTTGTATATCCCCCTGGCAAAGAACCCACTAGTTTAACAGTGTCTTGTACCTCTTGGTATTGGCTTCCCCATGTATACGCTGTAAAAAACATTTCTGCCTTAAATTTATATGTTTAATCAACTAGGCTATACAAGTCATTTCAACATAAAATTTTAAATCCTGACTGGTATAATTAAAAAAAATAATAATTAAGCAATTTTTCAACTACTTAAAAGTTACAGCAACTCAACCCCAGTCAAGATTACAAAGAGTAAGTTGAAATGACTTGTACAGCCAAATTGATTAAACTATTAATCAATGTCTTAGAACCTGGAAGTCTCCTAAAAGGGCAATTTTCACTGTGTAATTCATGTATTGCCACCAGGAATTTCCACTTGCTGTTATCAGTAATGGATAGTTAACTAGAGAGAACTGAGTCCCCCCCAGGACATTTAATAGTGCAAAAATTATTGTGACGATAAACACCATTTTGTACTAGTTGGATTTAACTCAACATGTATGAACTGGCTCATATGAGAGATAAAATTACAATCACAGACACTACTAATTATATCAACAACATGGAATGGAGTGTCCTTTGGTTGATACTGAATTATTGTTTCTTTCCAGATCAACGCTGATCTTACGTAAAATAAACAAAGTGAAAATGCCACACTAGGACACATGAATTGATGTTCTGTACAAATAACTGTCCCTTTGGTGAATTGTATTGTTAGGTAAGGGACTGGGTAAACTCTACAATGTCTCGAGATCAGCAGGTCACATGTGAATGGTCTCAGTATCAGTACTTTGACACCCCTGTCACTAGTCGGTGGCTGTCAATTTCATTGACATGTTTAAGCACAGTTGGCATGTGCTCAGGTTCTGTAAAACAGGAGAAAAACATAAAATCAGAAAAGCAGTGTGCAACAGTAAGTTAATAAGGAAAGTTGATGTCTCTCTCTTTCACTTATCAGGCCTTAAACTGTGAAGTGTCAGCGAGCAAGTTAATTTGGGCAGTAAGTGAGTAGATTTCTTCACTCGAGGGATTGGACCCTCCCTCCCTAAAAGAGGAAGTTCTGTGCCTGACCTTTTATGCCACCAGGTCTGCACCAACACTTGACACAGCATGACAATGTGAGCTGTGTATCCAAATACCCTGCATTTTAACTGCTGTTGGCATGATTAGGAGTCAGTTCTGCCACTTGTGCTGTGGTGTTATCTGGCAGTCTAGCTGCTTTTAAAACTTGCATTTTCATCCACTATAGCATAAGATGCTCTTCTCACCCCTTCCACAATTTGTGAAGAGCCATCTACATACAGTGTCATGTCTGGATCAGAGATCGGATCTATGACTATCGCATCTTATTGCCATAACTCAGGTTTGCAACAGCAGGCTTGTATTGCCACTACCCTCTTCAAAGGGCATGCAATCTGTAGTGATCTTCACACAGGGCACCTTTGTCTCCTCTCTCCCAACTTGGTATAGCCTGGTATAGCCTTGATATAGAGAGGTATAGCCTCTCAAGCACTGAAATGTTGTTCTCTCAAAAAAAGTTACAGGAGGACCTGTAACCTTGTTTCTCTGCTACAAACAAATGATAATCAGCCACTCTTGAGCAGGTGAGGGCAGGTGCATGTTTCAATTCATGTTTCAGTTGCTTGAATTGCTGCACTGCAGCGTTAGAAAGGTGAAACATGTTTATATCTGTGAATCTGTGTTTTCTACCCATAGGTGACAGAAGTTAAATAACCCCAATACTGATCTGAGTTCATGTATTGTTGGGGGTAACTTTAGCTGTAAAGTTCGGCCCTGAGCAGATATCACTTGTCCCAGAAAAACAACTGAAAGTTTTGTGCATTGAGCTTTGTTTTGACTAACTACAAGACCATCAGCATGCAGCAAGTCGAGCAACGCTTTCATATCTCTTATATGTGTATTCTTGTCAGTACTAGAAATCAAAATGTCATCTATATACTGAACTAAGGTTGACTGTCTGTTCCATTTGTATTTTTTGCCCATTGCATGTGAAACTGAACCAATCCTGACAGGATTCATGAAGAAGCAATGACCAAAATCCATCAGCTGGTACACAGGAGAAAACGTCAGAAGGATAAGTTACCAATGGTTTCATTTTATCAACAGATTTGTTCACATTTCTGTAGTCAATTGTCAGCCTCCATTTACCATTTGGTTTCTTTACAGGCCACATTGGTGAGATGCTGCTGGAGGAATAATTTTCGAATTATTCAGTTTTTCTAAATTTAGCATTACCTCTGCTTCTTTTCCCAATGGATACTGGGAATTATTAGGGGAAATTTTACCAGTGAATCGCACAGGACTCATTTTTATAAGGCCAAACTTTGAAACAGAACTGAAAGTTATAGGATCACTTTGAAACAGAACTGTGTACTGGTCGGCGCTGCACTGGGACTTACTATGTCCATTGTCTGTCCCATGTTTGCACATGTGCACTTTATGTATAAATTATGTATACATTATGTAGCCTTGTAGTTCTGTGTTTATGTAGCACCTTGATCCTGGAGAAACATTGTTTTGTTTTATTATGTACTTGTATATAGTTGAAATGACAATAAACTCCACTTGACTTGACTTGACAAACTCCCTCTGAGCAGTCGACCAAGCATGGTGTCCTGGATACAAAACACTCTCCTCAGTAACTGTGTTTTTCTCAATGGGAATGACCTGTCTCAGCCAAATTAATGTGTTCCCCTGCAGCTGCAGACTGCCTGGTAATTTACACAATATGTCAAGGCCAAGTAGAGCCTGTGAGACTGGCCCGACCCATACTGCAGCCAATACGTACCCTCAATGGCTATCATAATAAGTGTGTTTTTTCTCAGCATAACAACTTTACCCATAGCAGTGTCTGCTCTAATAGTTTCTCCTGTGTAACAGAAAATACCAGAATAATTTTTATCAGGTATTACCATAATCTCAGCTCCTGTGTCAAATAAAAAAAGATTGAAATGCCCTTCAATCAAAGCTGTAGCATAAAACTTATCAGAATGGTGGTCAATCACAGTTGATGTTCCCCCCAGAGCACAGAGGGAACAGCATTCTAATTTTCCTCTAATTTTCCACTAATAATGTTTTTTTCTGATCCATAGTCAATTTTGCAAACTTTGCAGTGTGGGACTCATCAGATTGATCAGATTGAGATTTTGTCTGGGGTTTTAGATTTTCTGTCTTTTCTTTCAACCTTCTTTTCCATATATTCTGATGCCCAGTGTTCTTTTACTTTAGCCACTTGCCTCTCCAAACTTTAGAATTTTCTATTTACCACTCTTAGTTGCCCTGATAGTGAATCAATAGCCTTTTGCAGCCTTTGAACTTCCCTATCATGAGCTTCTTTCAGTTCTTTCTTTTGTTGCCTGTCCATGAGTCCCATAAATTGTCTGCCTTTCAAAATCAAAGCATGCACAACCTCATCTGAGGGTTTCTTTTTCATGGTTTCTGTCCATACATTGATGTAACTTAAAAATTTAAGGCAGCAAAGTTTTTTTATAGTGTGCTGACAATTAGTTTGGCTTAGGATTTTATTATTGCTTTTAAAATAATGATCTACTAAAAGCCGTTAATCCCAGCATATCTTGCTTAATATGATATGTTGCACGGTCTTAAAAGTACATATTGTTTTAGTAAACTGTCTGGATACATTACCCTCTCAAACCATTGAGATAGGTATGAGCCTTCGCATGCAATGACACAAGTTTTTCTGATGCACAACCATTTATTCAAAGGGTCCAAATGTAGTTATCATTAGTTCAGTCTACCAATTACAATTTTAGTATCCCTAATAGTTATACTAATATCTTTTAATGAACAATAAAAATGACAAAAGTACTATGTATTTTGTTTTGTACATTTCATAATTATCCTGTTTTCTGTTTTTTTTTTCACTGTATGTAAAGCTTTGTGAAAAATGCATTTTAAAAAGCGCTATATAAATAAAACTGAGCTGAATTAACTGTATGCAAGCTTCGCCATTGTGCAACAATTCTTCCTTTTTCTTAAGCCTTCTGACATAAATAAACATTACCTAAATTGACTGGCACCCAATACATACAAAATCATGGTATAAACATAAGCATTTGGTGGTATACCCAGTATCTGAGTACTATGAATCGGGAAAGCATATCAATCATTAAAATGAGCTTATTGAATTTCTAATTTAAAGATCTTACATTTTACTCCTATATTAGGTTAAACTATTGTCTAGATCTCACTACTTAGAAAGGATAACCTCATTGCATGTAAAGACACTCTAATGTATATGCAACACTACATGGTACATTTATGTACATTTATGTTTTTGCATATTTTTGCATCCTGCGATTTTTTTACCGAATCAAAAGTAAAGTTACATTTTGTTTAGCAGGGTCCTCTTTTGGTTTTTGATGGTCTCCACAGACATGTCTTCACTTTCTATTCTCAAAATCAAAACAAATACATCATGTAAAATAAAATCATGTACCACATTGCTAGCATTGTCAACAACGAAGAAACATATGTTGTGCCTGCAATCTGGGTAACGAATTGACACATTTGCAAACTAACAGGTTAAATAGTAAACCAGTGTATTTGTTAATGGTTTTTAAATTCTGTCTTTGATAGATAATTATACTGAAGCAGGATGTAAACTGTCTCTTGCAGATCTCCAGATGCTGAGACTGACTCCCTGAGTCCAGGGAGAAGTAATAATTATATTATGTAATTATTTAACATAGATAATTGCAACATTGAATGTAACTAATTTGGTAAGCCTTATATGTAATGTAATATGCCTAATACCATTACTAGATACAAAAGCATGTTTTACTGTTTTGGCTAGTAACAGCATGTTAATAACATTTCAGGTACTATAACTTCAGTTGTTTGGTGGAGAGGTTGTGAAGGACACAATCTGGTGAATAATGAAGCAAGCATTAAACATATTTGACCAAAACTGTCAACTGGAGAGGTGTAAATTGAACGCAGTTTTCCGAATATTGCAGCGTAATTGTGCAAAAGACCCACTTATGGGGAATATTAGCGAAAAATAAAAGGATGTAGGAGTGTTGTAGCACAGAGGTCTTCACGGGTCCACTTAAATCCAAAAACCCGAGGTCCGACCCCAGCGGGTTCAAAACTTCAATGAGTGTCTCGTACACGGGTCTAACCCCGCGAACCAATGTCTGGTTGTGATAGACAACAATACAAAAGACGTCATACGCCGTATTGGCGCCGCGCGACTTGATGCGACCGACCGAGTTATCTTTTTTTTTTAGCCGAACTTATAAATAACTTGTAATCATCAACCAGGCAAAAACATAAAGTAATAACAAATAAGTAAATAAATCAAAGTAATGGAGCAGCGGCCAAATCAGTGAGCAGATCAGCGTGATTATCCAGTTATCCTGACTGCGTGGCTGCAGGCTGTGCACACGTCAATGCCGTTTACTTTCGGGTCCAGTCGGATTTGAAAATAAATGCCGTCGGGTTGGACTCGGGTCTAATTTCACTGGGTCTTTCTCTGGTCAGGTTCGTGTAAGAAGTGATTTGGATCGGGTATGTAGTTTAGGACCCGAGAAGACCTTTATTGTAGTGTTCGTCTTAAATGAGGGTCTCTTATTATGGAGTATGGCGAGAAGAAGCGCCGCAGTACCGAAAGAGAGTGAGATCGCATCAGCTGCTGACAGGACGATTCAGCTTACACATGGACACTTTATATGAGCTATTTGGCATTTGACTGTATTATGTTCAGTGCGTCTAATAATTGGAAAACACATCCGCACACATACATATCCCCACAAGAAATCTCCAGATATGTTCTCATACCAGCATGTTCGAGGGTTATACTTAATGATCAGTATCTGCCATTAGTTTACTCAGAGGCATTCTTATATCAGATTGTACCTCATCTGCTCTCGTATCTTCTCATCTCAAATCTGGATACGCATCTTATCACCTGAATAATTTCCTGTCTCTGTCTTTAAACCTTCCCACCCAGTGGAAATTATCATATGTGAACAGAGGTAGTAACGTGCATAATTATTGGCTGTCTCTAACTGTTTAATGCTTCTATTAATTCTATTAAACCTTTCAAGTTGAGTTCTGCTCTCTGTGGTGTTCTGACCGACACGCCTGGGACACTGATATTCACATACCACACCAGCCCTTACAGTTCCTTGAGGTAGCTAATAGTGTTGTGATTGGTACGTGGTTTTGCTGTAAATCTTTTAGAAACTTTTGTCTTGCGCTATGGCAGTTTTTATAGAATTTTATCAAAATGTTTTTTTTTAGCTCTGTATCTGTATGCTCCACACTAACATACTTACTTGCCATAAAGACTAGAGTCACATGACCAATCACATTGAAACATACTAGTATCATAATGAAACATACTAGTATCGTAATGAAACATGCTAGTATCATGCTAAAACGGGTTAGCATCGTGCTAATTAATGGTGAAACATGCTAGCATCATGCTAAAATGTGATAACATCATCTTAACATCATGCTAATTGATGTTAAAACATGTTAGCATCATGCTAAAACATGCTAGCATCGTGTTAATCGACGTTAAAACATGCTAGCAGCATGCTAATTGATACTAAAACGTGTTAACGTTTGCTAATTGTTGCTAGTACGATGTTACAACATACTAGCAACATACTAATTGTTGTTAGCATCATGCTAATTAATGTTAAAACGTGTTAGCATCATGCTAAAACGTGCTAACATCATGCTAATGGACGTTAAAATATGCTAGCATTATGCTAACTCACGTTAAAATCATACTAGATTATGTTAAAACGTTAACAATATACTAAAACATGTTAAGCTAGTCACCATTGTGTTAGAAAAAGTCAGACCTAAAGTATTTCAAACCATTAACACTTTTCAGGCCGGGTGTTTTCAAGGCAACATAAAGTTTGTCCTCAGACCTTACTATCTAGTTACAACATTATACTTGCATTAGCTTATTTCACAATATATGATTATGTATTGGTCCAGTTACAGCTGTTTTGGGGGCTTCTGGTTGAGTTTTGGCTGAGTTCTGGGGTAAAGGTAGTGGCTCTTCTTCCGGAATGGGTCTGGTTTACTTTCGTAATTTATGCGGGCCAGATCACAGCCAAAACTCTACGGGATCTGGCCCAAAAGTCAACGCGCTATGTGGGTATGAACTGAAGATAGGAACTGGGGCAACGTCAGTAACTACATTTCCCACAGTGCAAGTTGAGAACAGGAAGTGTTTTATACGTCGCTGATATCGTCACAATGTGAACAAGTTTAATTCAGTGTGTTGAAGAGCAAACTGATTTATATATCCGTTTTCGTCAAGGCTTCTGTCCCTCGGCTGCGCGGCAAAAGCAAGGGGCAAAACAAAAGCATGTGGATGTAATTTCAGCAAAGGTATGTTTTGAGCATAACTCCAAACGACCATGTGTCGTGTAGGAAGTAAGGTGCGAAAATGTATATATTGAAAAACACTCTTTAAAGGAAAAACACCCAAAAACTGCCAGGGATGTTTAAGTTAGCTAGCTGCAGATTCACCCAGATGTCCACCGATAAGTACATGGGTTGCTATTACACTTCCACAGCGACGTTGTTTTGTTAGTTCATTTCCAGCGCTTAATACATTCATGTTCTGTTGAGTGGATGTGGCGTTTAAACGGGGGACAAAAGTTCGTAGTTTTGCATCAACGAAGCATACTTTATAAATCATTCATAAAGCGTTCATTTGCAGGCTCAGCGTAATATAGTTTACATACCATGTCTAACAGATTATAAGACAGATTTTTGGGTTTGTATTTTTTAACTAATTTTGAATTTAAATCATTTGGAACACCAGCTATCTTACACGTGTTTCTGGGAATTCCCCTAAACAATAATATAGTTTTTAGGTAGTACCAAAATACACCATGGTACCACAATATATATCGTTTATTCATTTATTTATTCCTTACATGTACCATGGAATTCTTTGAGGCACATTGGAGTATGATGTAAATACCACATAAAATGGCATATAGGGTAATCTTTCATAGTATAGATGTTTGTATTGTGTTATGGTACCCTTGCAGAAGTCATACAATCTTTTAAAAAATCCACCTGAAATTAAATATCTTTTTTTGTTGTCCTGAAATATTAACTTTATAATTTTCTGTATTTTTTTGTTATAGAAATTTACATTAGACTGAGATCCTTTTTGCGACTCAACCACTTACCATGGGGCTTCGGTCAGCTCAGAAGAAGCATTTCCCTCTCCGGGGTATTGATGGAGTGGTGCAGCTTTTCCAGTCTGAGCTTAGCAACCCAGAGCCAGACCTAGCCTTGTTGTCCCTTGTGCTGGGTTTTGTAGAGCACTTCCTGGCTGTCAACAGAGTTGTTCCTGTCAACGTCCCAGGAGTTCGTTTTGAACCTCTCCTACCTGACTGCCCTAACTCTTGCTTCCCCACCGTAGAATTAAATCTTATATCTGCCCTTTATGAACGGTTCACAGCCCAGATTCGTGGTGCTGTGGACCTGTCACAGTTCCGCAGACCCTCTGGAGGGTCTAGCCGTGAGCTGGTGAAGAAGGTCTCAGATGTGATCTGGAACAGTCTAAGCCGATCGTATTTTAAGGACAGAGCACATATTCAGTCCTTGTTCAGTCTCATCACAGGTAGAACAAAAGTCTCAACGAGATAATTGATTTTTAATGAAACTAATCTAGATGCAATATTAAATTAGCCATGCCATGTCGATTCATACTGCAATCTTTTCATATTCAAATTGTCTCTATTTTGTAAGGCACAAAGCTGGACAGTTCTGGAGTAGCATTTGCTGTTGTTGCTGCATGTCAGGTGTTGGGTCTGAAGGATGTTCATCTTGCCCTCTCCGAAGACCATGCGTGGGTGATCTTCGGCAAGGGTGGGGAAGAGACGGCAGAGGTTACCTGGCATGGGAAGGGCAATGAAGACAGAAGAGGTCAGACTGTCAGTGCTGGAGTTAATGAGAGGGTATGGAAGGTTCCATTGCTTGAGTTTACTAAATGTAACAAATGTTACTACACACTTTTGCTTACTATTGCTTTGGGCATTCTCTCAACTAACTTCAGCTGAAATTCGCTTTAAACAAAATTGAAACTGTTCTTGTTTATCAATGGGTCTTTAATTGCTTTTTCTTTGTTCTTCTATCCAACTCATCCAGACATTTGTAAAAAAAGAATTACCATTTAATTATTTCCAGTTTCATTATTGTCTGTGCCAGATCTATTGTTCTCTCTGTCTTTCTTTAGAGCTGGTTGTATCTTAAAGGCTCTTATATGAAGTGCAACAGGAATATGGAGGTAGCATTCATGGTTTGTGCCATCAACCCATCTCTAGATCTGCACACAGACAGCACAGAGCTACTGCAGCTCCAGCAGGCACGTCCCAGTCTACTGTGATTAAATTATTTGAATTTATTCTATGTTCAGTTCCAATGTTTTGTTGTGTACATTTTTAAATGTGTACTGATTTTTTTAAGGGTACAGTACTAAATGTATGTTTGTATTCAAGTATTGATACGACTCTTCTCGATGCAAGTTTTAAATGTTAACATTGTCACTTACAGAGGCTGCTATGGCTGCTCTATGACCGAGGTGATTTGGAGAGGTTAGTCATGTCTCACAAAAAAGCACACAAGCAGACACAAGATAAGGGCAGGAATATACCTCATTTGATCTGTTTATGGTACATAACACACTCTTGCTGAATCTTTGTTCTCTTTAATTGGTTGTGTTAAAGGTATCCTATGGCAATGGGCACTTTGGCTGACCTTGAAGATCAGGAATCCATGACTGGCAGGGAAAGCCCTTTATCTATTCACCTTAAGGTATGTGAGTTCATCTATAGACATGTGATAAATACATTCTATCTGCACAAATGCTCCTGAGCAAAAATGGTTAAACATTAGACTTTTAATGGTCCTAACCAAAATTACTGGTCAGGAAATTAGCAAGAATTATGCCAATGCACTTATGAGACCTTACATGCCAATTTGCTTATTAACTTTTGCTGCAGTGAACGATATGGGAAAACACTGGAAGCAGGGAAATGAACTTGGATATAGTCAATTATAGTTTAAATATTTGGTATATTTTTTTGCAAATTTTGTCTAAAGGTTTTTATCTCTAAAGATTAGATTAAGGGCTTAATAACAACCTTATAAATGTAACCAGAATTGATGGCACAGGAAGAAATTGTCAATATGGAGTGTCCCAAGGTAAACAAGTAAGAAATATTATATTTGTGATATTTTTTAACAAGACAATGCTTCTGCCCACACTGCAAAGACAACCAAGAAATGGCTTGAGAACAAGTCCAGCAGGCTTATGTTTTGGCCTCGTCAGAGTCCAGATTTGAACCCTGTAAAGAGTTTTTTTATATTATTATTTTTTTTTTGGTCTTACATTAAACACTAAATTAGAACAACATTGACTGCAAGTTTACCCACAAGGCTTAAACATTTAAAGACAAAGGGAACAGCTATCCCATACTAATTTAGTTTATCTATCTGTGCAATTGTTGCTGATTTCCTGACTAGCAGTTTGTGGTTAAAGACCATTAAATGTAAAATATTTTGCTGTTTTGGGCTAATTTTACCCAGGAGTGATTTAATGATTTAGCCCACAATTGAAATTTAAGACATTGTTTACTCACAAACTTGTTTTACTTTCATGAAACACAAAAGGAGAATTTTTGAAGAGTGTATTAGTCATTCTCTTTAAAGTAAATTGTTTCAGGCTGTCAAATGAAAACTGCAACTGCATTACATAATATCATTTGAACCCTTTGTGTGATTTCATAACATGAAGAAGATTAGCTAGTACATTTGTGAAAATGTATCTTTTGTGTTCCATCGAAGAGTCGTTCATGCAAGTTTGAACCAATAATGATGGTATGAAAAAACAAGGAATTTTCATATTTTATATAAAAAAGGCATGCTTAAATGTAATGAATTATTTTTGTACAAATGTATTGTGAATATTGAAATCTTGGTGTAGTCTTGTGTGATTACTAAATAAATTATTAATTAATTATGTAAATAGTTTGCAAATGTTACGCTGAAAGTGCAAATTATTTTGCTACGTTATATGGAGATTCCATTTTTTATCACTGTGGGTTATTGTACTGTAAAAATCAAGTATTGAAAAAAGAGGAGATGAAAGCTTTTCTCCAAAATTATGAACTATTCTAAGCTAGTAACAAACTGAACAAAGCACAGGAATTAAGAGACTGCTTGGTATTTCTTGGTATTTTATAATTTATTTTATATAAATATACTAGACATTTTTATTTTATTATGCTAATGTAATAATAATAATTGTTGTTGTTGTTTTTGTTATTGAAATAATTGACTAGGTTTATAAAATTTTCTTGGCTGGTGTAAAGTTCATTGATTGGTCTTTGTTTATTCTAGGCTGTTGACTCTGCTAAGAAATATTACAACAACGAGCACATCTACCCTTTCATGTATCTGGCAGGATACCATTACAGACACAGAAATGTTCAGGAAGCTTTGCGAGCCTGGGCAGAGGCTGCATCAGTAATGCAAGAGTAAGTTAAATGCCACTGAAAGCTGTGCGTTATCCGAGATATTTTTTAATGTAATAATGCTCTTTTCTTGAACAAAATTGATTTAGCCTTTGTAGATAAATTTTAGATTTCTGAAAGCAAATATAACATCACTGCAGCAAACCAATGCAATAATGACATCTATTAAGTCTTTTGAATGTCCATACTAAGTGGAAATTTTGCAGTTGCCAGCATTGACTTTGTAGCCTCATGCTTGTCCTTACACAGTCAGTATAGGCTCATTCCTGCCTCAGTCTTGGCTCTGGTCCCTGTCCAGAGACAATCTGTACTTTCCTCCCTCTAAACACACAGTACAGTGGTTGAAGTCCTAAAAATACTTTATTCTAATGTCCCAGTGTCCTGGAGGATGTCTGCACAAAGCACGCCTAGATCTAGTGGTCACACCCATCCACTGCCTTTCCTGCTCTTCCTGTTTCCTCTTTATTAAGGACAACATAAGCTATCTCTCCTGCCCTTTGTGCCTCAGATGTGTTTTCATGTTCATTAGTGCAACTTGAAAGAATGGAACTGAAAGAAGGGTGTTTAGATTAGAATCTGCATACTGATTCTGTAAAGTCTGTGGTGAAATCTAATTTATCATAACTTGTGTCTACAGTTACAATTACTGCCGAGAAGATGAGGAGATCTATAAGGAGTTTTTTGACATTGCTAATGATGTCATTCCCACCCTCCTTAAAGAGACAGCAGCTGCTGCTGAAAGTGGAGAAGAGGCTGAAGGGACAGAAAAGGTTTCAAATAGCATCAACATCAAAGTTTTTCTCCCAGATTAAATTCTGTCATCATTTACCTACTCTGATGTTATTCCGCACTGTTTTTCTACATTTTCTTTTTTGGTGGAACACCAAAAGGAGCAGCATAGCTCTATTGAGGCTACTTTTCTCGATACAATTATAGTAAATTGTGACCAGGGACTGTCAAGTTCTTTAAAGCTTGAAGTCTGAAGAAAGGTTTTTACAATAGCTGTTATAGCATATTCCAATTTAGTGTATCACTTTTTGTGTCATCAATAACATTGAACTTGGCATGACTATTGAACTGTTCCTTCCAGTATATTTTTAAGATAATATATTTTTTGGAACATATGTGCATATATTTTTATAAACTTTCACTTTTCTTGTCCCCTTCCTATGATCAAGGACCAGGCCAGAGAGGTTGCGGCCTTATCAGCCCTTCAGGACCCAGAGTGCTTTGCTCACTTATTACGGTTCTATGATGGGATATGTAAATGGGAAGAGGGAAGTCCCACACCTGTGCTTCATGTAGGCTGGGCCACATACTTAGTGCAGTCCCTTAGTCGCTTTGATGCACAGGTAACAACATGACAACCTGTCAATTTTTTTTCCACAACATCTTTTTTGAAGTGCCATGTATAATCAGGCTTGTTAATTTGGTTCTCTTTAGATTAGACATAAAGTGTCAATCATCACCAAAGATACAGAACCACTGGATGAAGATGACCAGTCTAGTGATGACCCACGTGAGGGTCGTAGACGGGGCCCAAGACGAGAATCCAGACTTGATGAACAAGCAGGACTATCGCCTCCAGGTGCAGCCTTGCCTCCTCAAAATCCTGTACCCAAAAAAGTGGGTGGAGAAGGGGGACGAAGACGATCTTCTGCTGGTGGTCGAGGGAAAGAAGCAGATGGCAAAAATGAGCCATCATCCCCAAGTCCCACACCTTCGCCTTCCCAACAAACCGGTGTCCTGGGAGGGCCAGTGGTGGTTTTCCATAGTGAAAAAATGAAGGGTATGAAGGAGCTGCTATCTGCGGCCAAGATTAATTCTAGTGCCATTAAATTGCAGCTTACAGCCCAGTCCCAAGTCCAGATGAAAAGACAAAAACCCACACCTTCTGGAGATTACACGCTGTCCTTCATGAAGCGCCCTCGCAAAACAATTTAAAATGCCCATTCAAGAGTTTTTCTCATTTAACAGTTTTACGTGGTATGAAGTTCATTAGTATGACCTAGGTAACTTTCAAATGTTATCAGAAGTTTAGATTAAACCACATTTAATTCAGTTTAGTATAATCATTATAAGTTGGAAAATGTTTTTAGGAGTTATGTTGAACTGTCCATCTTACACCAGCCAATTTTGTTTAATTATTTAATAGTTATTTTATTGAGCTGCCTTAAATCTGTATAAATCAGTTAATTACAGTAAGTTATTTTTTTTATAAATTACAAATTCTAACAGGCCAAAGTAATTATCCCTTGTGTTCGGAATACATAATTCAACCATGTAAGATTTATGTAGCTTTATTTCATCTAATATCAGGATTCTCAGTGTACATTGATTGGTTTTGTATTTGTTTTGTTATTCACGCAGGTATGTTCTGAAGTTTTGTTTTAGAGAAAGTATTTCTGAGGGATGCAACGTTCAGTAATTCTGTTTAAAATAATTTTAGTTTAAAGTGTTTAATAAGAAGTGTTGACGTGTGTTTTAAATAAACAACATGAATAAAATAGTTTTTCTGCTATTTATTTATTTTCTCGCTATTGTTATGCGCTATTGTTTTGATGCTTTATGTTGTAACGTTGTGTGATCGCCTGTTGAAGAGATAAGGTTTTGAGCATGCGCAAACACCGCAAAGTGTTTCGCGTCTCTAAATCGGTATTGCGATTCTACGCTCGACGAAGTCTGAGAAGGACAGGCGGATGATGTTGGTGTCAAGACTTTATTTAACCTGGTAGGCTTGATGCACATATCCAGTATTTAAAGTCGTTTTTTTTATTAGCAGTTTACCCCTATACTTCATGATGAACGCCCACAATAGGAGGAAATGACCAAACTCTAGACGCAAGTGGCAGTTGGCAAGAATAACTGAAACGTATTGAGCTGGGATCATGAATTCTATAGGAGTTTCATTTTCGGATCCTTTGAATGATTATGAGATTATTCATCGGATCGGGAGTGGTACGTATGGAGATGTTTTTAAGGTAAGAATTTTGTTGTTTTCATGCGAAGGTGACCGTTTGAAATTGTACCATTATGCCTTAACACGAAAGAACTTCTATAACGCACATTTACGTTATAAGTTATTTCATATGTTATACAAATGAGTGCTCTGTCCTCTTGGTTACCATAGACATTGCAAAAAGGCAGATTCACAGTATCGTTTAGTTTTCAAAAGTGTTCTCAGCACACACTCCATCCAACGCTTTACAAGCTGATCTAAAATCTGAACTAAGAATTGCAAGCTATACACATCCCGATAAACTCATTTATAAATAACTCTACTGATGCACACAAACTACTATAGGGGTAAAAACAGAACTTTAATAAAATACAAAAGTAAAAAAATAACTTATAACGAAAATACGTATTTAAATTGTATTATTTACAAATTACAATTGTAGCTCTACAGCAAAAAAATAAAATAAATTTACACATTAAATAAAACATTTTAAAAGATTAAATGTTATAAAAAATAAACAATAATAAATTGAATTAAAAAATCAACACTTATATATGTCATCTGCTGGATGCACGGGCTTCATCGCGCTGGATTGCTGATGTCTTTTCATAGTTGTCCATCAATTATGTTCATGTTTATATTTTTATTTATGTATATGTTAACATTAATACAGAACGAAAGTTTTTTTGGAACAACTGGGATGGTGCCCCCCTGGGAGTTGGTGCCCTTCGCAAACTACGTATTCTGCGTATAGGGAGCGCGGTACTGATTACAAGATTTACAGGAGTTACATCAAATAAAGTGTGCAGTGTAAACAACACTGTAGTTGTTTAAAATGATATATGGTTGGTATAAATACAGAGGGATGTTACTGCCACTCTCATTTATGAAATGTTACAAATTCAGATAATTTAAACAATGCAAAAGTCTCTTAGATATGGCACTCTTTTTATTCTTTAATTTTAAACTGATGTAAATACCTGACACAGTCCACTTTATCATAATTCAATGGGTAAGCAAGAAACATTTGTACATCCTACAATGTACAAAGAATATTTTTAACCAACTCTCAGAACTTAAGAGTCACAAAAGTTCTCCAGTTCTATTAATATTTCATGGTGAAGATTCCCAGTTGCATTTAAACATTTTGCTGATCTTGTCTGGTATGACCAGTGGTCAAATTGTAAAAAAAATTCAAGGGGCAATGGTGTTGTCAAAAATTTCTTTGGTGGGGCAGTGGTCCTATAGCTAAACTTACACAATGGTTACAAAATTTTAAGCACATTTAAAATCTTGAAATTTAAAGAGAAACCTGTCATGACTTTAAAGCAGCTGCCTCAAAACCTGCCACCGCTGGAGGCAGCTGTCAGTCTGTCAGATGTGTGTGAAAGAACAGACAATACAATCTGCTGTCTGCTTCTGTTCTTTTTTTACTTGTTTGGCATTTACAATATGTAATTCCGCCATTTGTACACACAAACAGTGAGAGATCTCCTGGCAGGTGAAAGGCGTTTGGTCAATGATGAATATTGACCTACTGTGCCCACTGTAGTGACTCCCACTGGTAGCAGGGTTTACGTACTGCATTGTATGTACAAACAGCGGAATTACACATAGTACAGGATGCCAAACAGGTATAGAAAGAACAGAAGCAGACCCGTATTGCATTGTCTGTTTTTCACATGCATCTACTGGGGAGGCAGATGCTTTGAAATCGCGACAGGTTTCGGGGCATCTCCCCTTGCCACGGAAAGATTTTACTTGCTCTTAAAACTTTAGTCCTACTAAAAACTTGTGTGAGCTTGTGCACTGCTCCTGACTGAGTTCTGATTGGCCAATTGACATTATTTATAGTTTGTAAAAAGTACAGAATTTTAAAAATATATTTGCATGATAAGCTTTACATAATACACAACATTGATAATATAAAGGAGATGGTAAGGGAGGATTGTGGTTTTACAGAGGGGATGCTTTTTGTCATTTTTTCAGTCCCCCTCAATTTAAGTCCTGGGTATGACTAAGAAAAGCTTTAGACTTCTGGACAAAATGTGGTCATTTTCCATGTTCGTGGCTGCATTATTTCAGGTTCCACTTTTACATCAAGAGAATGTTGCACTGTCGCTTTAGTCATGGCAGGAAGCCCTTTGGCATACCAGGAAAAACAACAGGAAGGCGGCTCAGTGATATTCCAGGTTTTGTCCAGAAATGGTTGATTCATGTTTTTTTTGAGGACATGGTCTGGACTTTTTTGCCAGATGGTGTATCTTAATGACAGGCCTGGTCAGAAGTATCAATAAGTAATCATCCTGTACTGTAGTTTAATATGAATTACTTGACAGTTTCGTTTTTCTTAAACTGTAAGTACATTTCAGAGCTTAAAGTCAAATTAACTTGTTCAATCTATATGCACATAGTATTAGTGGGTTTTTAATAACTTATCATAATTCTTTACTCAGTGATCAACCACAAACAAATTATTATGTGATATTATACAGTCTAGAGTTTAAAGTTAAACATCAGCTTCTGACTGTAGCTACAATGAAGGATGCGGCAGGCTGCCACTGGGACAGGCTGCCACAAGGCAGCTCCATGCTAGGATATTTATCATTTAGGTTGCTGCCAGGAGAGCTGGCTCTTGCCCTGGTTTTTCTATAGCAGCACCGGCATTTTAGCAAAGTGAACATGGCCTTAAAGTCAATTTTACTCAGTTCATTACATTTCATCATCTGTGTCAGATGTGCAATGTTTTTGAAAACCATAAACAAGCATACACTTACAAAAGCAATATACACAGCCTGTATATCAAAGCTGCAGTTCTGCATTAGTGTACTATAGGTAATTTTGTAGATATATTGGCTATATCATAGATATATAAGTGCATTAATATAAAATTTGACTGATGTGTGGTTACAGGTGTGCGCATATCATAAATTTTACTATGGCTTTAAGACCATAGTAAAGTTTTACTATGGCTTTATGGCTTGTTCAGTCAGATTTCAGAGTCTGAGGTCCTTTTCATAATGCCATGCTTAAGTTATTGCAATGCTAAGTTATATAACATTATAATATACTGTTATAAACAAGTGTGACCTGAGCATCCAAATCATACCCAGTTATGTATTTTTTTCAGGCTAGATGCCTTAAGAGCTCAGAAATGGCTGCTATCAAAATTGTTACACTGGATCCAGGTGTGTGAGTAGTACAGGGTATATACTGTAGAGACAATGTCTAACATATTTGAAAAACTGTATTGGTTTTCTTGCATGGATCAATGTATAACTGGTTGTGTAATGAAAATTGTACTACATTACTACAAACTACATTAAAATGTCCTTGATTATAACACTTAATGTAGTAGCAATTTATTGTATTCTATGAGATGGTCTACACTAACGGTTTAGTTTTAAAATAACAAGTATTAGAATTTATAATACTAGTATAATACCCTACTATACATTATGTGTGTTTTATGTGCTGACATGGTGTTGTAATATTTTGTGATTACTGATATTTTACCATGTAAACAGAGGGTTTGTTTGGTATATACTGTACTCTGTTTTTCTCTCAGGTGATGACATCACCTGCATCCAGCAAGAGATTACAATGATGAAGGAGTGTAAGCATAAGAACATTGTTGCCTATTATGGCACTTACCACAGGTAAGGTTTGCGCCTTGTCTGATTTTTTCCATAGCAGTTGTCAGGCCTAAAAAGATTCCACATTCCAAGATATTTTACACGCCTACAGGTAAAGATACAATCAGATATGAAGCACAAATCCCCCCCAGACACATTTAATAGATTTTGTAAAATGTGTCAGCACAGCCTTAAAATGACTGGTGCTCCCCTAAATAATATTTCAAAGGCATGTGTTCCCACTTGCAAGATTTCAAAACGTTTATACAATTTTTGTCATGTCTATACATTTAATTTAAACTATAAGTATATAAGTGTGTTTGTTTGTGTGCCCATGTTCTGTGCGCAAAGGATCTTGTGCTGAACTTTGTTTTTCAGGAACACAAAGCTCTGGATCTGCATGGAATACTGTGGGGGAGGATCATTGCAGGATATTTATCAGGGTATATATTGACAGTAGCATTCTAATATTAACAGTAGCATTCTAATGTTAATGTGGGGGCAGTTGAGGCCTAATGGTTAGAGTCACACTTGTAACCCAGTTACAAGGGGCTGTGGGTTCAACAGGAAACAACTGAGGTGCCCTTGAGCAAGGCACCATACCCCCAATTGCTCCCTGGGTGCCGCAGTGAATGTCTGCCCATTGCTCTCTGTGTAATATGTACTAACATTACAGTGTAATAACTTGCATGGGTTAAATTTAGAGGACAAATTTATACCATATTTGTACTTAACATAACTTTGCCTTTTTAATTTTGTGGTAGTATTTCATATTGTGAAAGGGATCAGATCATGAAATTTGAATTTTTATGAATATTTACTTAATAATATTATTTTAAGAAAGGTTTAATAAAAATATGTAAACATACTGTATAGAGTATATACTGTACATTAAGATTCAGAACTGTACAACTTGACCCACTCTGTGAATGAGGAAAATTAAGTAGAAAATTAAGTGCAAAATTCCAATTGATATAAAAAATATGATGGGCATGATGGGCATATGATGAATAAAAAATCATATCTGTTAAATGAATCAACCCATCAACATTATTTGGATAACTTTTATCATGAGGGTCTGGGGATGATGCATGCCAAGTTTCATGCCAATTGGATGAACAGCCTGGATGAATTGGATGAATTGCTTGTTATAGCCCCATTGTGTGGCAAATTTTCACAAAGTTTGGAACACATACTTGGTTTTAGACAGTGTATATACATGTTCACTTTTATAATGGTGGACCATTTAGATTTTACATTATTGGCTGCTGAAATGTAACTGGCTGCTGGTGCCCATGTTTTAAAACATATCTGAGTGAAATGAGAGAATATGTTAGTATATCCACCAAAGAAAATGTATACCAATTTTCAACTTCATCAAGCATAGTTATGGCATTATTATAGATTTTCTATTGCAGTGCTCCACATGGTAAATTTTCACATGTCCAAAGAATGTCCTTATGTCTATGTGTACCACATTTCAGTACACAAACTTGTGGGTGCTTGGACTTTGCATTCAGAAGATATTGGCCAATTAGTGAAAATGGACCACGCCCACAAATTTCATTGGCTTATATCTGATCAGTGGTTTGACCAGGCAGAATTCTTTTGATAACTTTTTGCCATGAGGATCTCTAGATAATTCAAATTTAGAGCAAATCTAACAAACAAATGGCCTAGGAGAAGCTTAAGAAAGTAGATTTAAAACATTCAAGGTAAAAATCATTTTACCTTGTCATTTTACCAAAACATTTTTATAGATGGAAATATAAGGCAAGTATTCGGGATTCATGGGAAAAAAAAGATTTTTTATTGTAGCCTCCACAGTTGCAGAGATATTTTTCTCAAAGTTTTCTTGTCTGCGAGCTTCATCTGCAAAGCCTACAATATCAATTTTCTACGAGCCTCAGCTGCAGCAGGTCCTGAACCACAAGGCACAGAGGATTGTCCCAATTCACAAAGCTCTCACAATGCAAACAGAGCCCCCTCAAGAGCTGAGTGTGCATGTTCCTTACCCAAGCACATAAAGCAGGCATTCTCAGGCATCAGATAACATGGACACAGAGGAACACACAGAGGAAAGCATTTACTACTTGAGCTTTCCATAATTCTCCTCAAGACACAAAGAGTCTCCTAAAGACATGAAAGAGGATGACATTCTACAGGTGCCCTTTAATATTCTCAGGTGCACTTTTAATGATGTCATTGGATGTCACTGGCCAATGTCAGGTTCATTGTTGCTTTTAGACTGGTGTCTGCTTCAGAAGAATATAGCTACAAACAATGGTGACAGGCCCAAGCACCATTGCCACTTGGCGCTTAGAAAACAATGCATACTTGTCACATGCATTTCATTTAGAAAATAGCTGAGGACTATTTTAAAGTCTGTTCTAAGTCTTTTGTAAATAACACACTTCCTGCTGTCAGTTGAAGCTTATGAATGCAATTTTGAAAGTTGTCCGGCTTGATGAGAGCAATACAAGTACCAAGTTTGGTGACCATAGGCAACTAACCCTGTCATTTTAGTCAAAAGGGTGCGCTACGGAACCCCCCACCACGCCCATATGTAAGCTTCTGCCTATGCCTGACCACAGCTGACCCCTATGATTGGTGTACCAAATTTCATGCCATTTAAAGCATGTTAAAAACCCTAAATATTGTTTTAAAGGTTGTCACGTTGCCATGGCAACAATATTTAAGCTATCACAAATCCTTTAGGAATTTATATAAGCCATGTCTCTACAATATTCTGACAGTCTGAAGTGACTTGGCTAAATGTAAGCTGACTATTGTAAATTTATTTTAAGTGTCACAATTTCCTGTTGCCAGTTGGTGGCACTGTGACCATGGCTCATATCAATGTCATCAGCCCATCACAATAAACATATTTGCCAAATTTAACATAAATCGCTCAATACTTGCTGTACATATTAGAGACTTCCTGTTTCCCATTTATCACCATAACTTTACCGCCTTGCCGACACAAGGTATCAAAAATCCCTTTGCAATTTTGAATCTTTAATGTCTTGGCATGCTGCTCACCAGGTTTTGTTGACAATCAGATGAAATTTGTAGGAGGATTTCTTAAAAATTCACAGCCTGCGCTTTTCAGAAAATCCAAAATGTCAGAATTGCTGTTGGGCAGAGCTAAGGGGTGTCAGGGTGAAAGTTATTTGGGTCGACATGACGGATACATGTAACAAGTTTCATACAGGTGTGTGCATGTATGTATGCACCATCTTTTTGAGCCCCTTACCAGGGTGTGCTTTAGAGGCCCCCTGCCCCGCCCATGTGCCAGCCTTTGCCCTAACGGCCAACGACTCTGACGTATGCCAAATTTCAGGAGTTTCTGAGCATGTTAAGGAACCCGAAGGCCCAGCGCTTTGTGCTTGGACCCCTACTAAAATATGGGGAATGGTTGCCAAACATTGTGCAGTTTTTGGCAGTGTTAAAAATGGATGGGTTCATGAAATAAATCAAAGACTAAGCATAAGAATGTCCCTCCTCCAATACCACCTGCTGCCCAGTACCAAAAAGCAAATCTTGATACATGGCTGTGATGTAACTAAAATATATTCGGTAATTAAAAACTGGGACATTTAACGGTAATTCTATATGTCCTGCTAGATGTGTCTTAATAGGAAACACATCCACAGAAATTTCAAACTGCTTGTCAAGCCAATTCCTGCGGTCATACCATGTATGGTATGGCCCATTAGCACAATTGATATTTATGTGGCACATCTTTATTTACGATTTACATCAAACAATGTAATGATTGTTTGTATTGCTGTATTTACCCTTTAAATTTAAATTAAACATTGTCATTAAATGTTCCCCATAGTAACAGGCCCTTTGAAGGAAAAACAGATTGCTTACATCTGCCGGGAAACACTCCAGGTGAGGCTAGTTATAAGCCATCTTCATTGGATTATATTTTTTCTAAATCACATATTATCTCGTTTTGTTTTTGAGTAGTCTGCTGTTTCACTCAGGGTTTGAATCATCTCCATGGAACAGGCAAAATACACAGAGATATTAAGGTAGGTAAGACATAATTGTGCTGTTGATGCAGCTGTGAGGGGGCTGTTAAGTCTGAAATAGGTTAATAAATTGTAAATCTCTTCTGATAATAGGGCGCTAACATTCTTCTTACTGAACGAGGAGGTGTCAAATTGGGTAAGCTTTATATGTGTTAGGATTGTACATACTGTACATATATGCAGATATACAGCACTATGCAAAATTTATTTTGCTATGTATTTTCATACCCAAAAATGGTTTTAAGCAAGTTATTTATATATTTTGTTGTAGTGTCAGTAGAAATTATAAGATTATATTTCCAAACATTCTTTTTGTCATTAATTGTAATAATCCAGTGAGATTTTTGTATGCACAAGGAGAGATCTGATCTCACAATCATCAAGTCTTTCTGTGATTACATTATAAACCAACAGAAAAAACTGAGACAGACTAAATCCAGAAGAACTGTGGCAGCGTCTCCAAGACGCTTGAAGAAACCTGCCTGCAAAGCTACAGTGCTATGAGTGTGCTACAGTGCTACAGTGCTAAAGTTTTAGCCACTTGTTTAAAAATGCTGTAAAGTGGGGATGCTTTCAAAAATAATAGATAAATAGATTTTATTTATCAATTAACTTCTGTTACGGTGGAGGCTCCCGTACCGCCTCCCCCAAACCACCAGAAGAAGCTGTCACCTGAGCTCCTTCACTTTATCATTTCTCTGATTGTTTGCTGCCTGCCCTGACCTTGGATTGTTTATTGTTGCTGATTAGCCTAGCCCCTGCTATACCTGTTTGCTGTTGTCGACCCTGCCTGTTCAACTACTCTAATAAACTACTGCAAATGGATCCTACCATCTCTGTCTCCACGTTACAGAAGACTTCGCCACCAGAGGATCCAGCAGCGATCACCCGATTGACCTCAGAGCTAACTACGCAGGCGTCACAACTAAGTATGCATCACCAACAGCTCGTTCGGTTGACCACCCTCACCGACGAGCTCGCGCAAACTCTACAGGGAATACAACAGCCGATGAGGGATTCTACAGTGAGATCGCTAACAACCAGCAGTGCCCCCTCTGCTACAAACACTCCTGTAGGTCCCAGACTGGCCTTTCCCAATAAGTTTGATGGCAGCGCTTCGCAATGTAAGGGGTTCCTGCTGCAATGTTCATTGTTTGTGGAGCAACAGCCGGCATTGTATCCCACGGAGTCCAGCCGTATTGCTTTCATTTGCTCGTTCTTGACCAGGAGAGCGCTGGAATGGGCATCTGCTATTTGGAAATCGGATAAGATCGAATCCTCCACCTTCGAGACGTTCTTGCAATTTTTTCGGGAAGTTTTTGATTACCCAGCCGACGGACAAACTCCGGGCGAACAGCTCCTCAACATCAGCCAAGGTAAACAAACCGCTGCTGATTTCGCTCTACATTTTCGCACCCTTGCAGCCCAGACCGATTGGACAGAAAATACTCTAAAACTGCTGTTTCGTAAGGGACTAAGATCTGATTTACAAGCTGAACTGGCGTGTCGTGATGAAGGGAAAAGTTTAAGTGAATTCATTGAACTGGCTATCCAAATAGATAATTTCATCCATTCACACCGAAGTGCATTGGTTCTGAGTCATGCATCAACCGATGTTCAGCCAGGAGGGGAACCCATGCAACTGGGTATGCACGTTTGTCCCCTGAAGCCTTTATTGTGGTCAGCCCGGTCACATGAAAGTGAACTGTCTAGCCAAACCACGTGTCCAACCGCCTCCGGTGAGTGAAACTCCACCAACAAATTATCAGAAATCTAATTGTGAACTTTCAGTACAAATTACCATTTCCAGAGAGACCATTACCACCATCACACTGATTGACTCAGGGGCAGCCGGTAATTTCATATCTCAAACATTCTCTCAACAGCACAGTCTCTAACTCAATTTCCTGTGAATCTTCCCTAACAGTGGAGGCGGTAGACAGACGACCTCTGGGTGATGGTCACGCTCTCCGAAAAACAGAGCCAATTCAATAGCGTGTTGGACTATTACACTCTGAATCCATTCAATTTTATGTCATACCCTCTTGCAAATACGCAATCATTCTAGGATTGCCTTGGTTACGTCAGCACGATCCAGTAATCTCCTGGAAAGATGGGCAAATACTGCCGTGGGGTTCTTCCTGTCATGATACCTGTTTATCCAAGTTTCAGCGAATCAATACAGTGCCTACCAAAAGTACTTCGCAGCAAGATCTTACTTCCAGTGTGCCTCCTGAGTATTCAGATCTCTTAGAAGCCTTCAGTCAGAAGAAAGCATCGCAACTACCTCCCCACCGTGCAGTCGACTGTGCTATTGACCTTGTACCTGGTACCACACCCCCTAAAGGTCGAATTTTCCCATTGTCCCAACCCGAGTCTGAGGCAATAAAGAACTACATCGAAGAAGAGCTGAGTAAGGGCTTCATCCTTCTAACTCACCAGCAGCTGCTGGGTTCTTCTTCATGAAGAAAAAGGACTGGGGTCTTAGACCATGCATTGATTATCGTGGACTGAACGAGGTGACTGTCAAGTTCCATTATCCCCTACCATTGGTTCCGGTGGCCCTAGAACAGCTAAGACAAGCTAGATTCTATACAAGATTAGACCTCCAAAGTGCATACAACCTAAATCGTATCAAGGAGGGTGACGAGTGGAAGACGGCCTTCTCAACATCTACTGGGCACTATGAATACCTAGTTATGCCATTTGGTCTTGCCAACAGTCCGGCGATATTCCAATCATTTATAAACGATGTCTTCCGCGATATGCTGAACAAATGGGTGATTGTTTACATTGACGACATCTTGATCTACTCACACACGTTAAGGGAGCACATCGAACATGTCAGATCAGTTCTCAAATGCTTAATTAAGTACCAACTATACACCAATAAAGAAAAATGCGAATTCCACTGTACCAGCACGTCATTCCTGGGCTACATCATTAGTCACGAGAGAGTCACTATGGACGATAAAAAGGTACAAGCAGTCACTGAATGGCTACAACCTACTACGGTTAAGCAGCTACAAAGATTCCTGGGTTTTGCAAACTTTTATTGGCGATTCGTTCATAACTTTAGTACAGTGGCTGCACCTCTCACAGCGCTAACTAAACATCAATCCTCCAAATTAACCTGGGGTCCAGAGGCTCAACTGGCTTTCTCCGATTTTAAAAGACACTTCACTTCAGCCCCTATCCTTAAACATCCTGATCCCAATTGCCCTTTCATTGTGCAGGTTGACGTTTCTAATACCGGTGTGGGAGCAGTATTGTCTCAATGTCATGGTTCACCACCCAAAATGTGGTGCTTTTTTTCGAAGAAATTATTCGGCAGAACAGAATTATGATGTGGGAAATTGTGAGCTTTTAGCTATGAAGTTAGCTCTTGAGGAGTGGAGACATTGGCTAGAGGGGGCCACACATCCATTCAGTGTTCTGACGGATCACAAGAACCTTGAATATTTACGCTCTGCTAAGAGACTGAACTCCAGGCAGGCTCGATGGGCCTTGTTTTTTACCCGGTTCAACTTTACTGTTACTTATCGACCAGGCACCAAGAACACTAAAGCAGATGCTTTGTCCCATCAAACAGACAAAGTTCAAGACCCTATTTTCCAGGGAAACATTCTTCCAGAGAATTTGCTAGTTGCCCCAGTCCAGTGGGATATTATAACAGAGATCAACAACCTCAACAATCAAAACCCTCCTCCTCCTGAATGCCCCGATGACCTTTTCTTTGTTCCTGTATCTATACGCAAATGTTTAATCACCCAGATACACGAAAATCCCAGTTCCGGTCACCCCAGGGTAACGGCTACCCTTCAACTACTTCGCAACCGTTTCTGGTAGCCATCAATGGCTACGGACACTATCCAACACATCCGGAATTGCAATAACTGTCAAGCTTCAAAGAACCCCAGACAATTACCTGCAGGACTCTTACAGCCTCTACCCACTCCCCAAAGACCATGGTCCCACATTGCAATTGACTTTATTACTGACCTCCCGAATTCCCAGGGTAATACCACTATTCTCACCATTGTCGACCGGTTTTCCAAAGCATGCAGATTGGTCCCTTTACCCAAATTTCCCACTGCGCTGGAAACGGCTGAGGTTCTATGTAATCAGGTTTTTAGATTTTATGGACTACCGGAGGATATTGTCTCGGACCGAGGTCCTCAATTCACTTCACGTGTTTGGGCTGCTTTCTTCAAGGGTTTAAATGTAAACATCAGTCTGACATCAGGTTATCATCCACAATATAATGGACAAATGGAACGTTTAAACCAAGAGGTCATCAGATTTCTACGCTCCTACTGCCAGAACTGTCAGTCAGACTGGAGTCGTTTTCTTTTTTGGGCTGAATATGTGCAAAACTCATTAGTAAAACCTGCCACTGGACTCACTCCCTTCAAATGTATACTGGGCTTTCAACCACCACTCTTTGCTTGGTCCGGAAAACCCTCGAACCTACCTTCCATCACTGAGTGGCTGCAACGTAGTGAAGAGGTATGGGACCGGGCGCATACTCATCTCATGCACGCTGTTAGGAGACAAGAACAACAAGCTAATCAGCGTCATCGCCCTGGTCCCTCCTATGCTCCTGGACAATGGGTGTGGCTGTCTACTAAAGACTTGAAACTCAAGTTGCCCTGCAGAAAGCTTAGTCCCACGTATGTTGGTCCTTTCCAAATTATTAAACAAATTACTCCAGTTTCTTTTCGCCTTAATCTCCCTGCTAATTACCGTATCTCTCCCACCTTTCATGTGTCCCTATTGAAACCCGCTGTTGGTCCGGTCGGTGAGGTGGAGGGGGAGCCCAGGGAGCTACTTCCCCCCATACTGGTCGACAGTGAGGAAGCCTATCGAGTTAAGGAGCTTCTCGATTCAAGGCGTCAGGGCGGTACTCTCCAGTTAACCGTCACCTAAGTACTAAATCATGTTTGGACTACATTTCCCATAGGGCCACATTCCTGGGGCTGATTACTTCCTGCTCACCTGATATCAATTAACTCTTGTGTATATAAACCCTAGCCTATGATGAACTCATTGCGAAGTGTTGTTTTGCCCCGGCTGACATTTCTGAGCGTTTTCTATTGTTGATTGGATTACCCGTTATTACCTGGACTGTTTATCGTTGCTGATTAGCCTAGCCCCTGCTATACCTGTTTGCTGTTGTCGACCCTGCCTGTTCAACTACTCTAATAAACTACTGCAAATGGATCCTACCGTTTCTGTCTCCACGTTACAACTTCTAATAACTAAATCAAATAAATATTTTGTGTGAACACCCTTTGGTTAAAACCTCTTTTGTCCTTGGTAAACATGGACATAACCTTTCAGGTAGCTTTGAAGGCAGATTTCTTTCAAGTGTCTTGGAGAGGAGACTCCTCAGTCTCCTTGTGCATACAAAAATCTCGCTGGATTATTACAATTAATGGCAAAAAGAATGTTTGGAAATGTAATCGTATAAAATAATTCCTACTGACACTACAACAAAAGATATAAATAACTTGCTTAAAATCTTTTTTGGGTGTGAAAATACTAATGTGCCTAAGATTTTTGCACAGTACTGTATATTATATATGTATATAATCCTCTCTCTATCTCTCTGTCTAGCTGATTTTGGGGTTGCAGCTGAAATTAGTGCCTCAGTTTCCAAGAGGAAGTCCTTTATAGGAACTCCCTACTGGTGAGATTTGCTCTTGAGTTCTGAAAACCTACACTGTCCTGATAAAAAACAATTATGATGCAGTTTTATAAGAACACTGTTAAATTTATTGATTTCTTTTCTATAAAAATATAGTTCTTCAAACTTTCATATGCTACACTGTGTATTTTATATTGAGTTAAAGAGTCAGACAAAATCTTCAAAACTGCATTTTTACATTTTATTTGCTTACGATTTTTACCTTTTACATTATACTGTAGGACAATCACACTGTAAAGGAATCTAAATGTTTGTTATATGTCAGGATGGCCCCTGAGGTGGCTGCAGTGGAGAAGAAAGGTGGTTATAACCATCTGTGTGATATCTGGGCAGTGGGAATCACTGCAATTGAGCTGGCAGAGTTACAGCCTCCCATGTTTGACCTTCATCCCATGCGGTAAAATGACTAATTTGTTTATGAGAACAGAAAAATTTACCAAATATTTAGGTAACATAAAACATTGTTGGACTGTTTAATTTTCTGTTGTAGAGCTCTGATGTTAATGTCCAAAAGCAGCTTCCAGCCTCCCAAACTAAAAGACAAGAGCAAATGGTTAGATTTCATGTGTTAAAAAAATTGTTTTAAAAATTTAAAACCATATATATATAAATCTATATATTCTTTGGCAATGGGTATATAGATAAAAGTGAGTTTCCTGTGATTAGATGACCTGAATCCTGAGATGTCTATGTGCAGGTCTGCAAGTTTTCATAGCTTTGTGAAGATGGCCTTAATCAAAAGCCCTCGCAAGAGACCGACAGCAGAAACCCTTCTGCAGGTGATACATGGCCCAGATTTTCAAAATATGTTGCTAATCTACCTTCACGAGGACAAAAGAGACATCTCAACTTCATGTAATATAGATGTTTAGGAGTTGAAAGAATGTAAAATTAAAAGTTTGCAAAAAACCTTGTGTTATGTGAGGGATAATGTACAGCCAGTCATTACTGAAAAATAAATCTCTATAGGGTGATCAGGACCCTAATGCATATAGTTACCTTGTTCTGGCCACATGTCAACTGACATGTTCACAATTGGACAGTAGAACATAAATTGATTTAGAAAGATTAAATATTTTATTGATTATTTTATTATGTGAAATATTTAGCACTGTTAAAGCAGCCCAGATGAGCAGTCCAATATAATGTAGTCTATGGACAACTGGTTGTTGTTGAGTGTTTTATTTTCCTGAAAATTGCATCTCTACAAAGCATGTTTAACCTTTCAAGGCATCCCCTCCTTTGACCCTTTAATTGGAAAACATATTTCTTTTCGGTGGTGCATTATATTGTAAATGTTTTTCAAAATCAATCATCATAAGATCAATTACAGACTGTCTCAGTCACAAAAGCTACAAAGCTGCTAAATTATATTTAGTAATAGATCAAACTTAAAGTAAACAGAGCTTCAAAAACCATTAGCTCTCTTTACATGATAATGTAAATTATAAACATGTTAAAATTATTTGCTTAATGCTGATTGTCCTGATTCCTGAATCAAGACTTCAAATTAAAACTAGTATGATACAGGAAAGGCCAATGACGATCAATCATATGCAACTGCATTATTTTACTAATCAGAAATGTAATAAAAATGGATGTTGTTGTTTCTTTTTGTAGCACCCATTTGTTACACAGTTATTGACTAAAAAATTGATGATTGAGTTGCTGGACACAGCAAATAATCCAGACCTCCACCTTTCCATAAGCCCCGAAGAGAATGAAGATGTGAGTAGAGAATTCTGAATGTTTGTTTGTTTATGGCAAATTATTGATTTTTCTAATGTATTCACATAAAAATATTGGATTTAGTAGCAGTAATGAGTTTTAATAGGAATAGTTCACCAAAAGATTATTTTGTCACTTACCGTCATGTTGTTTCAAATCAATACAAATTTAGGTTTTTATAAGGGTAAGTAAGGGTGACAGAATTATATTTTTAGGGGTAAAGTACCGAAGGGGCGAAAACCACTATAGACCTTTGTCACACTTCCTATTTCTTGTAAGTAAAGCAGTGTATCGCTACTTCCGGCACTGTAACACAATCAAAACTAATTGCTAAATCTTGTTTAGTTGCCAGTGTTATTGCATCTTACCCAGCTGCTCTAATTCTAAACAATTAGACAATTAGCAAATTCTGCAAATTGATATATGTATTTATTTAATATTTATTTAATATTTATTTAAGCTTTATTTAGACTATGACAATGTTAGACAAAATTTGTAGCAAAATGTCCCTCTTAGTGTTAAGCTAAAGCTTATAGATAACTAGTAACCAGAATACACTGACATTACAATTGACTTGTAGTTAAAAATAAACAAAGAAAAACTTGTATTCCTTGTCCAGCTTCAAACTTTTTACTTTAGTATGCTCTTTCACCAAGCGAGCCATATATTCTTGGCCAAATTTTGGCAATGTCAACAGAGAGGATGACATCTGATGTGTCAATGCCATTGTTTTGTTAGCCGAACTGGAAAAATCGATACACTGCTTCAACAAGCACTTCCGAATATTTAGTTACGCTGTGATAAAGGTCTATTGTATCTTGTAGTTCTCTTCTTCTTCCACTACTGAGTTTATGGCAGCCCATAAAGCATACATAGGAAAGTTATTTGGTATGTAGCATCTACTCGCACTCTAGACAAAGATTAAAATATTTTTTTAGAGATTTCTGTTAAAAGATTTTTGATCAGCCAGTCCATTCTAGTACAGTTCATCAACAGATTTGACAAAGACCATGCAAAAATGGACTCGATGTTGTATCTTCGCAAGGATTTGGTGTATTGATACAAAACTTGGTATATAACAGGCATGACCTGAGGGTACATGCAGTTTTGACACAGCTCCACCTACTAAGAAAAATATCTATTTCTGCTTGTAACTTTTGAATGCTTTGCCCTAAAATCATATCCCGTATTCTTTGTTTGGACATTCTTAGTTTGGACTTTTGACATCAAATGCTACATTTTACCAATGCTTGAATGTATCGTTTACAAAACTTGGTATGGTTTCTGGATCTGTAAAGTTTTAGGTCAGTGCCACCTATTGATCAAAAGATATAATGAAACATAAAATTGCTTATAAGAAAAATGTATTATTTAACTTGCATCATTAGATTTGTTTGCCATATTGAATTGTTTACGTATTTTTATCAATTTTACAACATTTGTCCAATTTGTAAGAAATTTGGTATTCAGCATCTAGAGACACTCCTTTGTGAGCCAAAGGAGGTGGGTCAAAGTTATTGTATACCACGTCAACAGTTTTCAAGGCGAGCCAGTAAAATTTGAGGCTGTATCTTTGCAAAACTTAAGTGTATCTTGTTCACCTCGTACAAATTTGGTGACAGCGCCATCTACTACATTATAAGCTATTTTATTGGGTTTTAGGTGATTTTACCTGTGTTTTTCCAACTGATTTTTAAAAACCCAGATATGTCAACATATATTTCCCTTTATGCCAGTTTTGGGCTTGACCCCATAATTGTTGCTTGCAGCTATATTTTGAGTTTTTAACTATTCCTCATTCACCATTTGAAAATAAGCAATTTGAAAGTATTACTTTTAAATTGAAGTATCACTGAGATATTCTGTAATATAAATACTGTAATAAAATACTACTATAAATGTTGCAGAACTTGGTAGGGGAAAATCAAGGTGTATAAAATGCAGGATTGTTTGGAAACGTTGATTAAGGAAGTCAGCAAGGCCTGCAAGGCCAATGACTTTCTAAATGACTTTTTAAATGTATCTCAGAGTTCAATTTGCCACAATTTTGTGACGTAAGCTTTGCAGCTGCAATGTTTATTTGTGTGAATATGCATTACAGACAAATGATACAGCCCCAGACAAAATCCAGTCACAAAGGAAACATTTGCCTGTGGAGAGGAGTTTATCTGAAGAACAATGTGAGTGCTGGTGATTTTTGTCCTTATATGCACTTTTTTTAACAATGTCACACAAAACAATTTAAATATCCTGATGAACACTGTAATGAAGGGTCTGACACTCGAGGATCCATTTGCAGTTTTATTACATAAACAAACAGGCAGGGTCAAAACCAGTAAACAGGTGTATCGTAGAAAAGGCAGAATCATAAACGTGAGACAAGCTTGGGTCGAGGCAGGCAGCAAACAATCACAGAATCAAAAACAGTCCAATAATCGCTGCAGACAGCAAACAGGGAAAAAAACAGAACAACAGTCCAACATTCCCAGTCCACCAAGCACTGGAGTACGCCACCCTGATGTCTGGAATCGAGTAACTCATTAACTCAGTAGGCCTTCTCGCCGTCAACCAGAACGGGGGTAGTCTGCTCTCCGGGTCCCTCCTCTGACTCTCCAACCGGACCACCAGCGGGTTTCCATAATGACATATTAAAAGTGGGAGAAATGCGATACTTATTGGGAAGGTCTAAATGAAAATTACCGGAGCAATTTGTCTTAAAATTTTGAATGGGCCATCATACCTGGGATTGAGTTACTTGTACGTGAGCTTGAGTCGAAGATCTTTTGTTGACAACCAGACCCACTGACCAGGTGAATAGGTGGGTCCTCGACAACAATTCTGGTTGGCTTGATTGGTCTGTCATCTCATGGTATGCAGCAGATGAGTATGTGCTCTGTCCCACACCTCCTTGCTGCATTGAAGCCATTTGGTAACTGATGGGAGGTTAGTGGGTTCGCCAGACCAGGCAAATAATGGAGGCTGATATCCCAGGACGCATTTGAATGGGGTCATACCTGTAGCAGGCTTGACGAATGAATTCTGTGCATATTCAGCCCACATAGGAAACTGACTCCAGAGTGAAAAACATAGCCTATTTAGCCTGCCTGGGGTTTAAACATTTAGCTGACCGAAGATATTCCAAATTCTTATGGTCGGTTAGTACCGTGAATGTATAAGTAGCGCCCTCGAGCCAGTGTCGCCATTCCTTCTTAGCTAGCATCATAGCCAGAAGTTCTCTGTTCCTCACATCATAGTTTCTCTCTGCGGGTGATAGCTTACGGGAAAAGAAGGCACAAGGGAACATCTTCGAGGGAGAACTGTGGCGTTGGGAGAGGATCGCACCAACTCCAGTATTGGAGGCATCTACCTTAACTATAAACGGTTTGTCAGGGTCTGGGTGGTACAGAATGGGAGCTGTGGTAAAGTGAGCTTTTAAATCTTCAAAGGATTTTTGGGCTTCGGGGGACCAGATTAGCTTTGTACCCTTTCACTTGTTTAGTGCAGTTAATTGGGCTGTGACTGAGCTGAAACCTCTATTGAACCTTCTATAGAAGTTAGCAAAACCTAGAAAGTGCTGTAGTTCTTTTACCGTGTGAGGTCTAGGCCAGTTCGTCACTGCTTTCACCTTCCTCTCATCCATAGCAACACCTTCATGGTTGATAATGTATCGAAGGAATGACGTACTGGTTTGATGGAATTCACCTTTTTCCTCTTTGGCGTAAAGCTGATTCTGAATTAGACCCTCTAGGACTACTCTGACGTGCTGGATGTGGTTTTCAAACATATGAGAATAGATCAATATATCATCTATATAAATGATAACCCATTTGTCAAGCATGTCTCTGAATATGTCGCTCATAAATGACTGAAATACTGACGGGCTGTTGGCTAGGCCAAAGGGCATTACAAGGTATTCATAGTCTCCACTATCGGTAGAGAAAGCCATCTTCCATTCATCCCCTTGATGTATACAAATTAAATTGTATGCACTACGAAGCTCTAACTTGGTGTAATACCTGGCCTTTCGTAATTGCTCTAGAGCGGCTGGAAACAAAGTGAGTAGCGGGACTTGACAGTGAGGTCATTAAGTAGTAATCAATACAAGGTCGTAGACCACCATCCTTCTTTTAAACAAAGAAAAAACACTGCTACAGGGGAGTTCGAGGGACAAATAAATCCTTTAGCCAACTCTTCCTTAATATATGCTTTCATGGCCTCAGACTCGGGTTTGGACAGTGAGAAAATTCTTCCAGCTACCTCTTCTTGAGACGTCTGGCAGGGGATATAATGAGACACCTGAATTAGATTATAATGATAATGAAACACCTGATTATAATATGTTGAGCGCCATATTATGATTTGTCCCTCAGACCAAGAGATTACAGGATTGTGTTGGCACAGCCAGGGTAGCCCAACGATTATAATGTGATTTGGAGAATGTATTACATAGAATTGTATGTCTTCTGAATGCAGAGCACTGATCTGTAGTTTTAACTACTCAGTGGTTTGTTGTATGATTCCCTTGCTGAGTCAATGTCTATCTATGGCCTCCACTGCTAGGGAGGAATTACAGGTAGTTAGATTTATCTGATGCCTCTGAGTAAATTCACTGGAGATGAAGTTTCCAGCTGCACTGGAGTCTATTAGGGCTTGAGTGAAAATATTGCAATTAGAGAAAGGTGCATTCCCTGGAGTGTCTTTATGAGCTCTTCAGTTAGCGTGGTTAGCCGAGTTAGCTGTTGATGGTGGGAAGCTAACTGGATAGCCTGTATCGATAACTCTGTGTTCAATCGAGAGATCGCTGATGGATCATGGTAATGCAAACTCTTCTGTCTGACTCTCGAGGATCCATTTGCAGCTTTATTATGTAAACAAACAGGCAGGGTCAAAACCAGTAAACAGGTGTATCATAGAAAAGGTGAAAGGAGCAGGTGAACAGGAAATGGTCAATCACAGGTATGTGGCAATATGGGAAATGAATTTCAAAACAGAGATCAGTATTCTGGTGAAGGTTCCCTCTGGTGGCAGAGAGGTGGAACAGAGACCTCCTCCGTAACAAACACAATGTTCAGATTTTAAATTGAATTACTGTGTTGTATTGTCAGTCACATATTATTAAAAAACAGATAAATAGATTTAGCCCTGCATAGGACTTTCTTTTATTATTATATATTATTTCATTGTTTTTAGTATAGGATATGTTGGGATAGAGTAGCATAGCATTGGATAGGATAGTATGGGACAGGATAGGATAGAATTATCATGTCCTCTCAATAGTGTTTTTATTTTTTTAATCTTTCAGTTTTTTTTAATTTATACCAAAGTCACACCAAGTCAATGTCATGTCTATTGTCAAAACTGCATGTGCATGATTAAGTTATGTATGTAGTATTTGTACATGTATTTTATGTGATTTCAGTATAATGTATTTTATGTGATGTGTGCCAGAGGATGTGTACCTCTCACATCGAGCATAGCTCAGTAATATCAATGGTAATACCTACTGATAATGTATACTGATAATTTATACCATACCAGGTCAATAGATCTGGTATGGCATGTGCCTATGACATGTGCTTCTCCAGCCCCCATACTTATTCACTCTCTTGAACTGGATCCAGTGGTCCCGTTGAAGGCCAAGCGACAGTGTGCTGTGGGTGTGTAGCGTTTGGAAAGTCAGGGACACAGTTATTAAGGAGTCATTATCATGTGTCTTGTCTATGACATTACAGAATTCACAGACTAAGGCAGATGACAATGTACAGACAGACAATGTAGCTTCTCTATATAGGATGATAAGGAAGTGACATGTACATCCACGTCAACAGTGCAGCAAAGCACACTGAAATATGATGAGTATATCTCACAAAATGCATACGCATCCATACTTTCACCAGTGTATGTTTATATCAGTGTGAAATTTTGTGGTCCAGTACTAATAATACTGTCCAGAGCTTTTTCATGTAAAATATAAATTCTGAAGTAGGATGAATAATGTATTTGTTTGTTTATTTTAGTTGACCTGGTGACATTTACCCCTCCAAGGAGAAAAGAGACTGAACTCTACCCTGACCTGGTTAGTTTTATTTCTGACACCTGTAATTTAAGGCTTGGAAGCCTTGGAAGCCTTAAAGCCTTTCTGCACCTTTGTCTCTAGACCTTTCATTTCAAGAGCCAGGCAGACAGCATTAAAACACACATACTGATACATTTCATATGATATTCTGCCTGTATTAGAAATTGATAGTTATGAAAATGGCTGAGGTAGGTTCATGTTCTTAGGGTTTGTACGATGATTGGAGCATAACTGGAGATGAACCAGAATCACTGTAAGTTCCAAATGATTAATTTAAATAGACTTTTAATTGCATTGTAGGTTTTACAATTAACTGTTTGTTTGGATTTATATTGCCGTAGGGGTCTGTTAGAAAGCGTGGAGGAGGAGTTACAGCAGAGGTGAGACAATCCTGCTATCTTGTGTCACCATCTTGTGGATTTACACCTACTGATTTTTACAATATGGCTTTTTTTATGCCATATCTGATCAAGTCATGTACAAAATTACAACAAAATAATTGGCTGTAAACTAAAAGAATTAGTGTCTTTAACAATTTTTTGAGTTTTGAGGAAAATTAAATATTACAAATTCTGCACTTCACTGCATTTCAAGGTTGCTAATTTAATGTGATAACTTTGTGACAAGTTCTGACCACATTCATTCTTTGTACAAAAGGTCAGATTTCCTGAATTCCAATAAAGCACACAACAGTTGTATCACACAACAGGATCACAATTGTACAATGTAATGTATTTTTAATCTTTCAGGAGATCAACAGTTAAAAGACTCTCGTCTTTTAAGGTATTCTATTTAAGAAATGAAGAAGACTTCATTTATAATAAAATAAAGTGTATTGTTAGATGCCAGATTATGTAAATGTATAAATTATTTCTGATATTGTATTAGTGGACTACGAAAAAGGGTGGACTATTCAGCCCACCTTCGGTATCTGCTACAGCATCACTTCCACCTATGAGTTCTTTAGAGCTAGAAGACAAACACTTAACTCTTCGACCAAGTGCTACTTTGTGCCCTGATACTGCACTATGTCCAAAATCAGGTATTACTTCCACATATACACAGTACACATTGATTCACACTACAAATAAAATCCCAAATTTTTTAAACATTCCTGTTCTTGACAAACATAAAAATACCACAAACAGTATATGTATAAACAGTGGGAAGAGTAAGAGCTATTGGAAAGATTATAGGAAATTAACAAAGCCTGTCAGTTTTGTTTAATAGAAATGTTTTAAATCAAGCTCAATCTGTGCTCCTAGAGTTGTATTCAGTGTTTGCTTTTTTGCCTCACTATAAACTACTAAAGATGATAAACAACCAGTACAAATATTAATTTGTTTCTTGTGCAGTCAGATTGTTAAATACTCTTAATGGAAAAGTTTAGAGTATCTGGGTGGATAAATACTTGGATGTATTTATTTTTAATTTCCTTTGTTTTGTGTTGAACTGTTTTGTGTAAATTCATTCTTTCTACAGTGTTGTTAAGGTGTTCAGCAAGCCAGGATGTGCGGCAATGGCACAGTGACATTTGTGTTCTTGATGAGAAAAATACACAAGAACAGCAGAGAACTCTTACAAGAACTCTCAGCAGAGACACATCTCTCTCTCCAGAATGGAGCACCATAAGGAAAAAAACAGAAGACTCTGTAAGTTATACAACACAGCATGTAACAAACAATATTGTGCACACACTTTAAATGCTTACACCCCACACACTTCAACATATTTTAGCTAATGTTGTTATTAAAACATTTCTAAATCGCATGAATCAAAGCAAATAGCAAATAATCTCTTATAAAACATTTCTGTAACAACTGCAAGTACTTGCAACAACAGCAAATGTCATGGTTACGTATGTAACCTCAGTTCCCTGATGATGGGAACGAGACATGTCAATGTAGTGACACTAGGGTTTGCCTTTGGGAGACCAGCCACTCTGCTTTTTATCAAAAACCCTCAATGAGAATTGGCCTTAAAAATAAAGTGCCAATAGGAATTGGCAAGTTGGATTTGCATACCAATCTCTGCCCTAACATCAAGGTATCAAAAGGAGATGGTGTGCATCACTCATTCAGGTTTGTGCTGGGGAGCCAAGATGTACCTGGCTGTCAGCAGTCAGTTCAGCATTGTGGCAGTAGGGACACAATGTCTTCTTCCCGCCATCAGGGAACAGAGAGTACATATGTAACCGGGATGTTGCTTTTTAACTTTTACATTTATTTATTTAGCAGTAAAATTAAGTTTTTCAAAGCGACTTACAAAGAGAACATTTTACATTTGTAATGTTAGGGACAGGATGAACAGTAGAAGAAGACTTATTATTCTGGATAATTTGCAGGGGTTTGGTTGCATTGGCTGGAAGGCCAGCCGGTAAGGCATTGCAGTAGTCCAGCCTTAATATTATGAATGCTTGGACTAGGAGCATTGCGTGCTCAGACAGGAAAGGTCTGATTTTTCTGAAGTTGTACCTGAGAGATTGTTGCAATGTGAGTTGTGATATTTAGCTGGTCATCAAACCCAACCCGAGGTTCCTAGCAAACTGAGTAGGTGTAAGAGTTGATGATCATAGTTGAACTGTAAAGTTGTGTTCTAATGATGGATTGGCCGATTACCAGGAGTTTCGCCTGAGGCTGAGCTGAAGATGTTGTTCCTTCATCCAGGCTGAGATGTCTAAAAGGTAAGCAGAGATCAAAGTAGAGATGGTGGGGTCATCCGACTGGATCGATAAGTAAAGCTGTGTGTCATCTGCATAGCAATGGTGTGAGAAGCCATGTGCTTTAATGACTGCACCTTGAAGGATCTGTCTGTAAGATATGAGCTGAACCTGCCAAATGCAGGTCCAGTGATGCCCAGGATGGAGAGGGATGACAGCATTTTCTGTTGGTTCAAAGGCGGCAGAGAGGTCAAGAAGGATTAGAACGGATAACATGGAATGGGCTCTTGAGGGTCTTGATTTTCAACTACAGACAAGAGGGCTGTCTCTGTGGAATGTACTTTTTGAATCCAGACTGTTCACTGTCAAGTAGGTTGTTCTGTGAGAGAATACTCAGAACCTACTTTTTGTCACTCATTTGGCGTTGTGTCGATGTAGTAACATTACAGATTCCCATACTAAACACCACAACTGCTGAACCATTTTACAGACTTCAGTGGCACAGCTGCCTAAAATAGGCTTCCAGGTGGTCATTGCAGAGTCTGATGGTCAAATAGTTGTGATAGTTAACTAGTTAAATAGTTAACTTTGAGAGAAGACACTGCAGTGACAACAACCTACCTAAGAGGAGGTTACATGTGGAAATCAGATGGACTTTAAGGGAAGTACCACGTCAAATGATGCAAATAAACTGGGACCACTGAAGAGAAAACCGCCCTGATTATAGGCCATGATGGAAATAGTACAGTCTAGGGAAGGACACAAGTTTAGCATCAGGGAAACTGGACTGTGGAGAGATACTCATATGGGATTACCAATAGGAATTTTTTCATATGAGTGACATACCCCTGCTGAGCCCCTCCACTGGGCTCCAGGCTGAATAGAAAACAATGTCAAGGGTTCACCAAAAGGGCAACTTACAGGAGTTAAGAGCACTTGTTATAACCACTGGTGGGAAAGGTAGCAGGCAGGACACTCTATCAATTCTTCAATGTGCCTGTAGGTGGAAGGAGGACAGCACAGTAGAAAAAAATAATTTGATCCTGAGGTTATGAAACCTTGCAAAGGTATTGGGTGTAGCCCAGCCCACAGCTCTGCAAATATCTGCTAAAGAGGTGCCTTTTGTAAGTGCCCAAGATGAGGCTGTCCCTCTAGTGTGCACAGACCCCCAAGGAACATGGCACACCTTGTGATCGGTAAGCCACCATCACTCTAGCCTGAGTGATGGTGTTTACCACTGTCAATGGCAAATTACCTAGGTCTTCTGTGTTCTGTCCAGAGGCCAGACATGGAGGCTTTAAAGATCTGCCCTCAGGTGCTGTATTGTGCCCTGCCCCTGAGAAAGAAGGTCTATCATCAGAGGAATCCACCAATGAGGGGTTGTTGAGAGGAGCATCAGCTCTGGGAACCAAGTCTGGTTGGGCCAAAAGGGGGGCCCCCATCAAGACATGTTACTCCTCTTCCCTGACTTTGCAGTGGCAAGGAACAGATGGAGGGGGCTGCTTCTGGGGTCTGTTCACTGGGGTACAACCACAACGAGGTAGGATGTGCTTAATTGTATCCATCTGCTCAGCATCTCACATCTCAGGAAGATTTAGCTCTTGGACGACCATTGTTAACATCGCCTGACCTGCGTGTGCAGCATGACTTTCATCACCCTGAAGGCAATGTCAGTCTGCATCTGGCTGGGTTGAGACCACCCATTTTTTTTTATTGCCTTGGTATGGAGGGCAGAGGCAGTCTGTTCAGCAGCACTATAAGCCTTTGCTATCAGCAAAGAAGAGAATCTACAGCTTTGGATAGAAGCATTGGGTGGCTTCTCCAGACAGTTCAATGCGGGCTCCAAATTGGCATGCTTACAAAGAAAACATGAACTCTCAATAAACGCTGCCTTAGAATGATGGTGGCCCAAACATCTGAGGCAGAGGTTGTGACTGTCAGGTAAAACCTGAAGTACCAACCACACACAGTCACACACACAGAAAGGCATAATAATGACCTGCTGTGGTGTATTTGCTTTTTAGAGAAAATTTAAATGACTGAAGTGCTCAAGGAACCCCTGCACTTACCTGAGCAAACAAAGAGAGGTTGCTGATAAATGGCATAGGATCCAGATATTGGAGTAAAGCAGGTGAAAAAACACAGATTGGCTCAAAAGAACAAATCTGAATGAGTAGTGCATGCTGTTTGCTTTTTACACCTGGGTGTCCAGGGCAGACATTGTCCTGCAATTCGGAATTGGCATGTTATTGGCACATTATTTGTAAGTGCAATTCTCATTGGTGTTTTCTGATAAGAAGCAGAGGGATTGGTCTTCCAAGGTCAAGCCCCTAGTATCACTACATTGACACAATGTTGAGTGAGTGACAGTAAAGGTACTATATATACAGTAATCTATATATATATAGTTTATATACAGTAATCTCAATCTATCTGTATCTGAAAATGAGTATACATCCACACTGATACTTGGGGTGAGGTTACAAATAGTAATGTCTGAGTTACTATGTCTTGGCTGTAAGGTGTGTTATGTTTTGTGTAAATAACAAGACATGACGGTCCTTGTTAGTCGTTCTCTAACAAACTTTACAATCTTTCATAACCCTGAAGGGCCATGTCAAACTAAAACATTTTATATAAAACTGATTTTATGTCTCTTTCAACAATAGCTACTTTTTGCTACTTTAAGAATTGTATTGGGTTAAAAAATACATGGATAAATTAATTGGTTGTCATTACTATTCATTGTTATTTGTTTCAGCAGCTTGGACAGAGCTCCTTGCTTGAATTATTTTAAGAATACAATTTTCTTTCCTATGTTGAGGTATTTCCTGTTGAAACAGGAAGTTGGGTGGTCTTGTATCAGGTCAGTCTGTGGGTTACATCATAGCCTGGCAAAACGTGCTTGCTTCAGCCTTTTGCATTTTAAGGTTTATTAAGGTTTATTTTGTCATATATGTATTCTCAAAGCTAATGAACAGTGAAAAGCCAAGTTCATAGGGTTTTTAAAAAGTATTAAAGTATTGACAACATGTGGTGCATTGCATTTACATTCTAAGCCACTAAAATAGTACTGACAAGTGGCTGAATGACATAAGCCAGAAGTTATTCCTTGTATTTTAACCAATTCACAGAGAGCTGATTCTCATGGACTTCCTCCCACTCCCGAAGTCAATGTAAGTTTAACCACGTAATTGCATGTTTTTTATATAATCTCTCCTCTTCCTTTAGCAGTAGAATAAATGTGTTAAACCCAGCTACTGTACAATAAATGTATAGAAATATATAATTACTAACAATGCTGTCATTAATGTTTTTCTAGGCCTATTATTCTAGGCCTGTATGTAAAACTTAAACATTTATTTTGAAAAATTAAGTACAGGACACTATTTTGTAGTGTCCCATCTACATATAATGCAATAATTCATTATATGTAGATGGGGGCCTGTTTCACCAAAGTCTTTAATGGATGCCCACTCAAAGTTCACTGTGCAGACACATGGGTTTTTCCCAAAACCAGAGGTATTCATTTATTTTTACTCATCTGATAAAAATACAGTCTCATTAATAGATCATCAGTAATATAGAAAACAGAGTTATCATATGTTTTTTTCAATAATTTCCCCATAGATCAGTATCTTATTTTGGGGGCAGAGGAGGGTGTCTACACTCTTAACTTAAATGAGCTGCATGAAGACAATTTAGAAAAGGTAATGTCAGCTATGATCTCTTTGTATACAAAATGTATATAAATGTTTTACTTTCAATACTTTAGCTCACTTGTATTGCTAAAAAAGTATGAGAGAAACGTCTTATTTTAATTGTTAATATATCTTGAGCTGTATTGTAGTTGCTTTCACAGAGATGCACATGGCTGTATGTTATGAACAATGTCTTAATGTCCATCTCTGGTAAGAACTTATTTTTAATGACATGTTTGACATGTTTTAAATATTTGGCATTATTATATTTGAAAGATGTGTTATTGTACCAATAGACACTAGTCAGGTTTATCAATAACCATTCACCATACAAATTGCATGCAAAAAATGGTTTTAACACCTTACAAATACAAGTATTAAAAGATGTTATCAGTAAAGCGTGATTTTTTTTGCCTTCAGGCAAGTCGTCTCAACTCTACTCTCATAGTCTAACAGCTTTATTTGAGCAGCGTGGACACCCACAGAAGAAACAGGGTCACTTGTCCCTCGGCACTATTCGCTTCACTGAACGGATCATTCACAGGTCAATTAAGCTTGAAACTGAGAAGCGACATTACTAGTTTAGTAAATTAACCTATTACATGTTATTTTTCAACAGAACATTTGCTGTATCTGTGAAGATCCCAGACACGAAGGGCTGTCGAAAATGCAGTGTAGGTTAGTATCATTTTAATTGACCAAAGTTTATTCATGCTATTCTGAAGTCTGTCTTTAATAACCTCCTGTAACTGATTAAAATAAAACAAAAACACTGAAAATCCTGTTTAGCTGGTGGTCTTCCAACATATTTTTAGCTCCTTCTTTATTTTCATTAGCTCGTAACCCATACACAGACAGCACGTTCCTGTGTGCTGCTGTTCCCACTGGACTTAATCTGCTGTTGTGGTATGAACCACTGCAGAAGTTCATGCACCTGAAGGTACGAAACAGCTGCTCATTGACTTTGCTTCACTGTACACCTTACATAGCTAATAATAATAATACATTTTTCCTAATAATATTGATAATTAGTAATTTTATAATATAGATAATAGATAATGTTTTGTTATCTTCTCGTTGTAGCACATAGCTGTGTCCCTGCCTGACCCATTGCCCATCTTTGAGCTGCTGGTGTTAATGACAGATGAGCTTCCTCAGCTCTGCGTGGGGGTCTGTGCAGGCACCCCTATGACCCACCAACAGCGAAACGAGCAACAGCTCAAGTTTAACATCATACAGCTAAATGGCATGGCAAACCCTCAGCAAGGTGGGTAAATCCACACATTACTCAGCCAACTTGTGGATACAGTAAAAACACAAAAATTATATTAATGACTCATATACTGGCAAATGTGTGAACGCCTTATGTTTAATGTATTTTTCCTTAGATAGTGAGAAAATAAGGGCTGTACAAGTGACACAGCTGGACAGAGACACAGTCTTAATTGCTTTGGAAAGTGTGTAAGATATAGTGAAGTACTACGGCATCCACCTATTTCATGTAACCTCTGATCTTAATAAAGTGATTCTGACTGTCATTTTCTAGAATCAGTGAAGATTGTTAACATGCAAGGTGTCGCAAGTAAGGCATTAGCATATGAACTGGAGTTTGACTTCCCTATTGAGACTTTAGGTAAGACACTCAGGGTGCACTAAAGGTGCACTAATTTTTTACTCATTTTGCACTTTGCATCATTGCAGTCACCTTACACTGACAGCTAGCAGCTATAATGTGGGGAAAAACAGGGAGCAAAAGCAGGATTCAATCGCAGTATGTTTAATAAAGTTTTGTTATTAATGACATAGAATTGCTTCATTAGCAAGCAGTTATTAATTTGTTCTGTGAGCAAAAGTGTACAACAATAGAGGGGTTAGGAAGTAACATGATTAGAATTCATTTGGTCATGTGATCTCAATATGTTGGCACCCAAGAAGTGAGCTGCCGTAAGTAGAATAAAATTTAAATTCAAGAAAAAAACTTTAATTGTTATTACTATTGTTATGACATAATGTTCAGAAAGGAAATTATAGTCCTCAAAATACAGAAGTCATTTGATATTAATGTGTTTTTTACCAGTTTGTTTAGAAGAAAGTGTTTTAGCTTTCTGGAAACATGGCCTTAAAGGACACAGTCTGCACAGCTCTGAGGTGAGCGATTCTGTTTTACTTCAGATTATTGAATTTTGTGCAGTGAGTGTATTATGATTTATTTATTGATGCATGTTGTCATCCTTGTGAGATTAAATGGATTTGTGATGTTGGTTATAATTTAAAGTTGTTCTCATGTTTTCATAGATAACACAGGAAATCTCAGATGAAAGCAGAGTGTTTAAAGTTTTAGGCACACACAGGTACACAATCTGTTTTTCCTTGTAACAGTGAATAAACATTTTTTAACAATATCCACTTGTTAATACACAGTGGGGTCCAAAAGTGCTCATGACTATGATTCTGTTGGTTTTGTTAATAACAATTAGTGTTTTTTTAATAATGATGAATTTAAAAATAAACAAGAATTTTTAGAATGTATTAGTATGATATTCATTATTATGTCTATAGCATGTGGTTGAGCTGGCATGGACTTATTCTAGGTTATTACAAGCTTTACAAGTTTATACCTGATGATACATTATGACACATGATTTGAGAATGTTTCAAATGTTTTGTTTAGACATCATATTAGGATGATCGCGCTGCCTTTGTGTTAGTGAGTTTAGGGCAGTATTTAGATTTTTTGTCATGGCTATGAAAAATGTCACCACTGTAGGTTATTCCTGCTGCATCGAAAATAGTCGCAGTATTTTGCATCATTGTTCAAGGAGATATCTAAACATAATACGTTTGTCACCTTTTCTACATTTTAATACACCTACATAAGCAGGTTGAGAAGGGGCTGATGAGAACACGCTGGATAGCAAATCTATTAATGCTGTCACTGATTAAACCCATTGCATATCAGTTAATAATCACATTGCTGAGTGTTTTTTATATTTTGTTTGGTTTGATAATTAACTTTACCTTTGCCTGTATAACTGTCATGTGATCGCTGTTCTGATCTGTTCTCCTCTGTTGTGTCTGCTGAAAAATGACTTTTTCTTTGTTTTAAATTGTTTAAAATCATAAGATTTCTGAATTTTGAATTCCACTATAATTTTGTATATATTATTTATTTTTTACAGAGACATTGTTTTACAAAGCACCCCGACTGAAAACCCTTCAGCCACTAGTAATTTATACATTTTGACTGGTCATGAGAGCACCTACTGAGGAAAAACCCACTGGACAGGAATCTGGAACTCTTAGAAACCCTGTAGATATCATGTATCACTATGAGATGATAAACCCTTGAGAGAATGCATGCAAAACAGTAATGCAGTGACTTTATGAACTGTACACCTGTCTCACATTTAGATGTTTTGCAAGCACTGGCCTTCAGTTAATCTCAGATTTTGATGGTAGAGAAAGAAAACATGATATTATGGCTCTTTTGTTCATCCCTCTGAAGGTGTTGCTTTTTGTCGTCAGTGAAATCCATTATGAAATTATTCATGTACATTAGTGATATTAAACATCTGTCTTCTAAGTTACAAAGATGATGTAATCTTTTTGTGATAAATGGATTGTAATAACTACTAATAAACTGAGTGAAACAGAGTGAAAGGTTTTATTAGTCATGTCCTGAGGTTGACCTCATTAATAAACTGCTATCAACCTAACATCTGATATTAAGAAACTGCTGCCTTCTCCAATTAAACATTATTTAATGAACTTAATAAAATAATAGCAATACAGTTTTAGTTCATCTGTCTTTATGGAATGTTTCCTTTTTGTCTGTCACTTAACGTTGTGTGGATGATGACACTAGGGGTTCTTTCTTGGGAGCCCAATCGCCTCCAGTCTTTTATATAAAAAACAATGAAAATTGGTAAGTGGTGATCAGTGGTGGTTTGCCTCATCCAGTCCTCAGTCAAACTTCCCCTGGGCACTTCAGCAGGGCAGTCACAGAGCCTAAAGAGCTTATTTTCTCTGCTCCCACAGTGGTGCGTCTTTTTAAAGATGTCCTTCTGCCCCTGTGGTACTGGATGTGGCCAATTTGTCGGTCCCTCAGATGGCCACAATTAGTGCATTGAGTGTCTCGGGCTTGAGCATGCTCAGGTGCCTTTTGTGGATGGTTCATGTTCTCATTGTGAGGGCATGACCATCAGCATGTTATGGTCGTGGCTCGCCTGCCTGAAAAAACGGGCGTCCTCCCTGTCTGCTCCCCTTCCTGGTACTTCTACAAGGACTGGGTTGGTAAGTGCCAGGGGCGATATGGGGGATACACTAGGAGATAATCCACTGAGTCCATCCCCACGGACCTCCCAGCCCCCATTACACTCATTCCAGCCGGCAGAGTTCACGGGTGTGGCGGCACACTCCCAAGGGAGTGAGGTCGCTGTCTCAGTCGGGACTCATGAGAATGGTGTGATGTTGGTCACAGCATAAGAGGGTGCGTTGCTCCTCTCTAAGGACGACTCCCTTGAGTCCTCGCTCGGTGACTAAGGTAACATTGGATGATGTCCACACTCGTGGTCCAGGAAAGGCACCTGTGGCTGAATCTGGCGAAGATGCGTGCCGCAGAAAGAATTCGATTTCTCAATGCGCCCATCTCCCAAGTGGGGCTGTTTGATGACACTAGCAAAGATTTTGTCAGATGTTTTTTAGCTAACATTTTTATCCTTGGTGATTCATAAAATGCAAGTATGTGGATGTTGAATCTTTAAGATTCAAAAAAGCTGTTACAGGTTTTTACAAATTTCTTAGCATCTGACAACATATTATAACAACATACATACACCAGTCTTTTAGAAGAGTTGAACAGCTGCCCTTGTAACAGTAAGAATGATCATTTTAAAACACAATTAAAACATTCATTTGGAAATTTATATATCTATTGTGTTATCTGTTGTGTACCAAACAATTATAAATTGTTTACTCATAAATGCGAAATTTAATAATGCATGGCATATCATGCTGGTTTGAACTCCCTTTACCATCATAAAAGAAAAATTAGTTCATGTATTAAAGTTCATGTTGTACTTCATACATAGTGGAAATTCAAAGTGCTTTACCCACACATAAGAGACAATAAATAAAATAACATATTAGCAGTGTTTTCAGAAAGGATAAACATAAAATAGAAAGGAAAATAATGTGTTGAATTGTAGTGAAAATGGCCTGAAAATACTGTACAATATTTTAATTCTAATATCCAGTTTGACTGGTATAATTATTACACGGTTCTCTGGAATATTTGATTCCGATGGGCCAGTTGCAACATTCCAGGGTATATTATTCCAAATTACCCTGTCGGGTTTATTCTGGAATAACACCTGGCTGTCTTTACATTATCCCTTACTTATTACACTTGTTGTTTACATGCACTCTATTGAACGCGTACACTGAGCAATGGCATAGGTCATTCCTATGAATTTCGTAAAACAATGAATTATATTTTAGCTTGTTTTTCCCCAAACCCACTTGTTAACTGTAAGGGCACTTGAAAAATATAGGACACATCTGGAATTATTTGTAGTCCCTATCCTCCTACTAACTGCAAGAGTAAAATAATTTTTCGATAAGGACCAGGGTTCTTTATACAACTCACCCCTTTTAAATTTGTTGTCTGACCCCTAGTATATTTAATTAAAAAACACTATGAAATCTGTACTATGAATTACCACACTACAAAATACCACACAAACAGTCACTAAATGTATTGTTAACACGTATTGAAATATGAATTCAAATAGGACAGCTTAAAAAATGCATACATGCATACAAAAATGTATACATATGAATTGTAATGTGGAACAGTAACTTACATATTTAGACCAATTTAGAAAACAAAACACTTCTCAGATTAAATGTTGCACAATGCACATTAATCAACCCTGAATTGGTTAATCACAGTACATGGAGAACACATCGAAAAACAGGCAGGATAGACAGCAAGATATTTTAAACAGGCTCTTCACAAGTTACACTCTTTCTCGGTTTCTTTCTTTCCACTTAGAAATATGAGTGGTACTCCTAATAACACTGAATCAATCTATAGTTCTAAAACGTTTGAGTTTTTTTTAAAAACCATCTGTCCCAGCAGTATCTTCTATCTATCTTTTCTGTCTCTTTTTCTACAAACTTCTGAACTCTCCTCTCTGTCCTACTTTCATTTACATCTCATTGGATCAGCAATTGTCACTCTCCAAAACAGGCAGTGCATCTTAAATTACACCCAAGGCAATTACATGCCTGTCACATTGTAGGTGCAGTCACACTACACTTTTCACCCTGTTGACTTCTATTCATATGAATGCAGCAGACCGGAAAAGCAAGTCATGTGAAACTAATTGCATTTTAGAGCATTCAAAGTTCAAGTTTGGTGAATTCTGACCTGCAGATTCAGATCACGTCAAGTCATGTGACCTGTACAAGACTGTCACCGCATGACCTTTTCAGATGAATAATAGCAGTATCGCACAATCCATATTTGTACAATAATATATAATATAATAACACATTAAAATAACTAAATTTTTCCCATATTTTCAGTATACACCACCCCTCCATCACTGGCATACATGGCAGTTATTTACATCAGGGTTACATATTTTATGAAGCTTTTCTGTGCTTTTAAAACTTCAGAAGAGTCAGGCACAATACACAGTCATTGTAAAGAGAAAAAAAAACAGAAAAAATGTGAAACAAATTCCCCATTTTGGTTTTGAAGAGCAAACAAAGCATTTGAAAGTGACATATTTGTCAGGTATGGTAACCCATTTCCTATGTGACCTCTGCTTTTAACCCATTGATGAGGAATGAACACACACTGCAAGTTGTGAACACACACACACCTGGAGCAGCACTCTGAGACTTGCTAACCAGTAGGCCTAGTCGTCGACTGTGAGTAATGTCACTTCCCAACACAAACATGCCCCTATAGTATAGTCCCACCCCTGAAGTTTGTATAAAGGCATTGTAAATGCAAATGCAAAGAAAATTACGATTTTTGGCACACTCAGTTTGTGACACCAAGGCAATGAAATCACAAACGGGTATAATAATACATTAAATAATAGACACACACATATACGTACATATTATGGAAGGCCAAACAGGAAATATTATATAAAATCTGAATATATAGTTTTGAATCTGCATATATATAAATGTAAACTCTAAAAAAGAATTCTGAATATATAAATTATAAATGTAAATTTGCAATAATTTGCAATAATACCATGTATTTTTTGTTGAACATGTCTGACATTTGTTTTGTTCTTTATTATAATTCTCTTTCATTATATGTAAAGCTGCTTGGAAGCAATGTAACATTGTAAAAACTGCTATATAAATAAAAATTGAAAACAATTATGTCTTTTGTCAAAGTGTTTTGGTTTTGCCAGCCTTCTTGTCTGCTCTAGTCTGTCTAAAACCGGTTTTAGACTCCCGGTTTGTTTTTGTGTCATGTTTTTTCCTTTTGTTTTTTCTTTAGTTCTGTCCTGGTTCTCGTCACATCCGGTTCTCGTCGCATCCGGTTCTCCTGCCCAGCTCATCTCCCTCCCCGGTATTCCTTCAGATTTTATATAATTATTTCCTGTTTGGCCCTCCATAATGTGTATATATATATATATATATATATATATAGATATATATATATATATTATATATTATATACAAAACATATACATACATATATTCATACACACACACACACACACACACACACACACTCATACAGGACATTGGCCCTCCAGGAGCAAGACTGGACACCCCTGTGAAGTATACAAGTTTTAAACATGTATCCAAGCCATAGAAACCATGGCAACACAGTGACTCTCGTGATCAAATGCTAAAGTATTTGGCACGCCACTTTGTTGCTGTTTCGCACAGTCATCACGGACCACAATTGTTATCGTTTGCAGTAGATAACCCCAAAAAACACACAGGTGAATTAAATGACCCAAAAAGAGTTTTGGAAAAGAGAGAAATTAAACAAGGATCAATATTGGTTATTATGTGTAAACATAAGCAGTGAGTCAGCCTTTTTGCAAATGCTGTGAGTGTGTTCAAATGTACTTTTAGTATGACTGTTTTAATGCATGAAACTGTGCTGCGTTTCCACACCATTTAATTTTATAAATAAAGTAACGTACTTTTAGTAACCTAGCATTAAACATTATGTTACTTGTGGCTAATTCATAATAATGAAATAAAATCATGTAGTCAGCCAGATTTTATTATTGACAATTTGGCATGATCTTGAATTGTTTCGTTGTTCGTAGCTCATCCTGAGTTGCTGTCATAGCAACAGGTCTGTAAGCTAAAACCTGCACCGGAGTGGGCTTATTTTACGTAAACAAGATTACGTCATGTGTCACAGTCATGTCCACTTTATTTTTATGCAAGCAATTTATTGCGGTTGTGAACGATTAATACAAGGAGCTTTCAGAACTTCAAAACCTAATGTGGGATGGTTTGCTTGTACAAAGATATCATTACTTACTTGAAAGTATTATTTATTTGATGAATTTGTTGGACATTCATATTAACTTAGATTCGTTTCAGCACATACAGTGCGTATTTTTATGCTGTTGGAGATGCATAGTTTTGTATAGTTTTGTATAGATGTATAGTTTTGCATAGTATTTCAGGCACTGGAGCATTTCTTAGATTTTTTGCTATTTGTGATATACGTTCCTTGAGGCCCCAGCCTATAACACTGAATATTTTTTTTGCAAATTAATTTTATAGCTGTTATTGAAGATCATGCAATCATGACCATGCCAATAAGCATTTCTTGTGTGACTGTTTCATATCACCAGAATAGAAGCAAAAAACATACTTGCATCTTTTGAGGTTTTCAAATTCGCAATAACCATCTTGCAGCATTAAAAAAGATATTCTCTGAACACAACAAACAGCCAATAGCAGAGTTGCTGATCAGTGTTTCTACTACTGATACATACCAGATTTTCAAACAATGTGTGAGCACGCAATTATCTCAGGCAACACAATCCTGAAATACTAATCATACAACAGGTGTGTTTGAAGAACCAAATTAGCCATATTATGATTAGCACGACTTTGTCATCTTGGATGTGTCATGTGATCTTGGATGCATTATTGCATTATTATTTACATTATTCCCAGAAGCAGGTTGAGTTGAGAATGGAGAACTTCAAGAAAGTGTACAACTCTAATTCCAACTTTCATACCTTGGTATTCTGCTAGACCCATCATTAGCCGACATGGTCAAGTCACTGCCAGCAGGTATTGGGAAATTGTACATAATCAGGTGCATCCCAATATAGAGATATCACCTATTTTCCTACATAGGTACTGTATGTCTGTAAGGTCACAGTGTTCCTGTTTCTGAGCCTCTTTGAACTGAACTGCAGTCTCTATAGAAATCATTTTTATGTGAAAGAAAGTAAGACCTGGGAGAGAACGATGATCTGTCCACCATCAGCGTAGAAGATACACAACAGACCTCCAGTAATCCACAAATCACTGAACAATTTTCTGGATTGGACTGTACAAAAATCCTGCAAACTATAGAATGGACCTGGTCTGGAAGTAAGAAAGGAACAATTGCAATTGGGATAGTGGAGAGCCAAACAAAAAAGAGAAAAACTGTTGCCATAAACAAAGCGAATTTCAAACTGCACAATCCTGGTTGCTTTTGGCCTCCCAGACCATTTTATAGTATGAATGTTTCTCACCTAATTGTGATGCATGAGAATAAATATTATTATTCTCTGATAAGTGAAGTAAAAATGACATTTGTCAGATATGGTAACCCATACCTGTTCTGACCTCTGCATTTAACCCATCACTGGTGAGGTGTGAACACACACACCTGGAGCAATGCTATACTGTAACAGGAGTTGGTATACGTATTCAAGGGCACTCAGAGATGGGTGGTATTTGTAATCATACGTAGAGAGCCGATCTGGGCCGATGTTTGTACTTAGTGTTTTGTATTTGTATATTATAATTACTATTTATAATGAAGTCATACATAAATGCATACATCAGGCAGTGTCCTGTCTTCAGAACGGAGTCCGGCTGTGCTGGCACTTACCTCAGACCCCAGCTTATATACTCGACAGGTACTTTTGTGGGCATGCAAGATATAAAGTAACAAAATGTATATATTTTTCTTTTTAATGTATTTATTTTATAAAAATAATCTAAAAAGTACATTTATGACATGATATCTGAAATAATTTTTATTCTTCTGACTGCCATAATCCATCTCTTTCTATTTATTCTTTAAATGGTAAACTCATGGGAGTGTATTTTTTCTTTTGTTACTGTGGAATATATTAATATAAAAATGTTTGGGCTTCCATATGCTATAGACCTTTATCACACTTCCCACTTCCAGTAAGTGAAGCAGTGTATCAGTACTTTTGATACCATCGCAATGCAGTCAAAACTAATAGCTGAATCCTCTCGCCAGTGTTATTGCAATGTACCAGGCTGCTCTAATTCTAAACAATGTCACCCTTATCTCAGTTTTCATGATTTCTTGACACAAAAAGAACTGAGGAATACATGGGTAAGATTAATACGGCGGGATGAAGGGAGTGTGTTCGTGTGCAGTATGCATTTTGAAACTGATGCTGTCTATTTTTCTACAGTGACCATTTTGAAGATTTTTTGCAATTTTGTTGTTTACGTTATGTCTAAAACTGAGAACTTCTGAAATACTGCAATAAATTTGTGTCCAAATACTGAACATAGGAGAGCACAAAAAAACTTTAATGAATGTTGTTTCAGTGAGAAGGGATTAGGGCTAAACTTTCCAAACATTTAGCAACTTGTAGTTTATAGGACCCCTCATTCTTTCGGATTGACCGGTAGCAACTTGCCTGTACTAATACCTATCTGTTCACTATATCTGACACTGCATTCAAAGGAAGGAAGGAGGGAAATTATTATAGCCTTTTGGCAACTGGTAACTTTGAACTTATCCTGCTAAAAGTTAGTTAGTGTTGATTATTAACAAATGAAAACATGATAGTAGGCTTACATTAGCATTTATTTCCTTGTAGACTGCACAAACTGAAATGGCTTACCACAGGCATACAATTTATTTGCTCAAATTCTGTAAATTGACCTATTGTTTTAAATGTTGCTTAATTTAGGCTGTCAATGTTTAAAAAAATGCGTCGCAAAACGTCTCTCTTCGTAATAAGCAGAAGCTAGCAGGATAGCAACTAGCAACCAGAATACATTGACATTGCAAGTGACATGTAGTTAAAAATAAACTTTTAGAAGAAGAACTTGTATCCCTTGTCCAATTTCACTTTGGTATGGTAATTCACCAAGGATCATGTTCTTCAGTATCAATAGAGAGGATGTCATCCAATCTGTTGCCACCACTGTTTTGCTAGCCAACCAGTAAGAATCAATACGCCACTTCGAAGTGCACTTCCGGATATCAAATCCACTGTTATAAAGGTCTATTGGCAAGGTCTATAAGTTCACCTTGCTATTTTACATACCAGTTCACTACAGCTGTCAATGTCCTTTTGTCCTGTGAGTTAAGAAAAAGCAAACAAGCCAGTAAGTTACCTCACATAAGTAAGGCTTAGAAAGCAACAACACATGGTGACATTTCAACTTCATAGCCATGACCCAGCAACCAGTTACAGTACCCTAGCAACCTTGTGAAACATATTCGTTCCGCTTCATTATCATATGGCAACGAACAGGTAGGCTGAGAGGTTTGTTCAGTCGCTAAAACAAGCACTGACGTTTTTTAAGGGCCCTTCTACGCTTCACAACATTCTTGCTGACGTACTGCAACACACCATATCCTACGACAAAAAAAACAGTGTGACAGCTGCCGTGCGACTCTCACAGGCCTCTCAAGTTTTCCACCGAGCTGGTCATTTGAAGCCAAGGCAGTTTTAGGAGGACACCAGGAGTAGGTGATGCTGTGCTGGCTCGTGATTACAGGGCTTGTGATTTCCATGGACATCAGGAGTGGTAACGGCGCAAAGTGGTCCGGTGTCTTATACTGTGGATGTAGGTGCTTTTTTTGTCCATTCCAACCCAAAAAGCTGAAACTTAGTTTACAGAATTACCTGATAACAAGAATGTGTCTGTTCCTATGCAGACCTCTGTAAATACACTTTTCTTGCACCGCCAACCAGGGAACAAGATGTTAACAGTGACGGACAAAGCATGAAAAGCCCGACATTCCACCAACACAGGTCAGACGTTATCCAGCAAGAGTGATTAAACCACCCAGCCATCTGACATTATAAGATTATGGAAACTGCTGGATTAGTTACCAAAACTAACTTTAATTAGTTTTGGTAGTGAGCCTGTTCTGACATGGGGCAGAATAATCCCCGAACTGGCTAGAGGCAAGAGGCAGTCTACCCTCTACCTCTAGAGTAGAATAAATAAATGCATAGGGTTGTGGTTTTGAAAATGTTTTTAAGATGTTTCTTGATTAAGAGGGGAGGAAATGTTATGTATGTGATACTGCTATTCCCCATAGTGCCTGTAGGTGGCACCACTACTTTATAAATTATTAGTAGCTGTTCCTTTAAATAAACTTAGTGAAGAATTGAAGTACTCCTGCTCTGGCTGTGCTATTTAACATAGTACATTCAAGAGTGTATTCTACATGTTATGACAGTGAGAACATAACAGTCAGCACAGATGATGTTCGTCTCCGTCAGTCAGTCGGCGATCACTAAAGACAGTTTTAAAGATGTGTGTGAACTTGCTAGTAAGATGTTGCACACTGTAATATGCTCTGGCCCCCTCCCTGATTATCATGGTGATGAAATACACAGCAGACTGTCGTCACTAAAAAGCTGCATGTCTAAGTGGTGTTCACAGAATAATATAGGTTACATAGATAAGTTTTTGAGGCCGACCTGACCTGTTGAGGAGTTGAGCACCAGCCCTTTAGGGATGGAGATGCTTATATATCTAGAATTTTTTACAGCTACCCAGAAAACAGATTTCAGATACAACTCTTTTAAAGTAATAGTGCTCAATATAACTTCATCTGGTGTAAATAATAAACAGAGTTTGTCATTTCTAAAAGGACAAACTTTATTGAGTGCTTCATCTTAGGCAGCAAAACCTTAAGCCATATTTTTTCTCTGTTTCACTCTCATTCCTGCATATGGTTTGTGGACATTTCTGATGTGTTTTTAGTAGCCGCTCTGGATCTAAAATGGTGCTGTTGTCTTTAGCCTGACTTTTTACGCAACATGGACATTGGAGCAACTGGTGCTCAAATCTACAACCGACAGACTGTTGCGAGTTCCAGATACCGCCATGCAGTTAGACGGACTTGTTTCGTGCCCACCCCCCACTCCCCACCTCCACCTCGGCTACACAGACAACATCTCTGTTATGCTAATTCCACTATAAAGACCTCTCGTCAGATGCCATCTCTGCTCTTCAGGATTTTTTTCACTCTTCAGGACTCAACACAAAGAATAGCACATATTTAGGGAGGCTGCAACCATTGACAAAACAAAAAACTTGGAGGAATACACGGCATCAGTGACTGGCTACATCAGCAAGTGACATGACATCCAAGATGGCGTCGCAGAGGGCAGCCTTGGTTAGGAGCTCTCTAATTCTTCTTCTGTTTTTGTTTGTTTGTTCTGTGTTTAGTCATCAAGTTTCACCAGAGAAGAACTCCTTGACATCAAGCAACATACACCAGATAATATCAGATAATACCAGTTTTTGATTATTTGGACGTTTTGTTGGACATTGTAGTTGGAGGAGCTGCGATGCTGTTCAAACGCAGATGCAAACGTGGGAAGCGTGCCAGTTAAGTTCCGTAAGCGCGGCTTTCGAACTGCGCTCACCTTGCGAACGTACAATCCCTTCCTAACAAAACGGATGAATTACTTCTCACCTGTTATTAAGAAGGACTTTTCAAACTCTGCTGCATTGTGCTTTACTGAAACCTGGCTGAACAAAACTATCGCAGACAACGCGCTGTATCTGCCGGGTTTTCAGCTGTTCTATGCCGACCGCATTGCAGAGGTAACAGGAAAATCAAAAGGTGGTGGATTGTGTTTCTACATTAACGAAAGTTGGTGTTCAGACATACCAATGTTGAAGAAGGTGTGCCATCCTAATTTAGAGGCATTCTTTATTAACTGTAAACCTTTCTACTTGCCACAGGAGTATTCCTCCTTCATTCTCATGAATGTATACATCCCTCTGGACGCGTGTGTAAGCGCAGCGCTACAACAGCTGGCTGAACAAATAACTGAAACAGAGCAAAGGTACCCGGGTTCACTTTTAATCATTCTCTGGGATTTTAATAAATCTAATCTGTCCCGTGGACTGCCTAAATACAAACACGTTACATGTCCCACCAGAGACAGCAATACACTGGATCACTGTTACACAACAATTAGGGATGCATATCACTCTGTCCCACGTGCAGCTTTGGGCTTCCGATCACTGTTTATTTCATCTCATACAGACCTACAGGCAGAAACTGAAATCAGAAAAACCTGTATTAAGGACTGTTAAAAGATGGACTACTGAAGCAGAGCAGGATTTACAAGCCTGCTTCGAGTGCACTGACTGGAGTGTTTTTGAAACCGCAACCACCAATCTGGATGAGCTCACAGATACTGTAACCTCATATGTCAGTTTCTGTGAGGATATGTGCATACGGCTTACCTGAAAGACATTACTGGACCCTCTTCAGTTTGCTTACAGGGCAAACAGGTCTGTTGATGATGCAGTCAACATGGGACTGCATTATATGCTGCAACATCTTGACAGACCTGGGACATATGCAAGGATCTTATTTGTGGACTTCAGCTTGGCTTTCAATACCATCATGCCTGGTCTTCTGTCATTCAAGTTAACCCAGCTCTCTGTTCCAGTGGATCACCAGCTTCCTGACAGATAGGCAACAGTTTGTGAGACTGGGGAAACTCACATCCAGACCCCTCACTATCCGCACTGGCACCCCCCAGGGTTGCATGCTTTCTCCACTGCTCTTCTCCCTGTACACAAACGACTGCACTACAAAAGACCCCTCTGTTAAGCTTCTGAAATTTGCAGATGATACCACAGTCATTGGCCTCATCAAGGATGGTGACGAGTCTGCTTACAGACTGGAGGTTGAACAGCTGGCTGTCTGGTGCAGTCACAACAACCTGGAGCTTAACATGTTCAAAACAGTGGAGATGATTGTGGACTTCAGAAGAAAGCCCCCAGCATTCCCTGCACTAACCATCATGGACAGCTCTGTGGCGGCAGTGGAGTCATTCAGGTTCCTGGGCACCACCATCTCTCCGGACTTGAAGTGGGACAATCACATTGACTCCATTGTGAAAAAGGACTTGACCATCGAGTCTGTCCTGTGCTCATCCATAACTGTCTGGTATGGTTCAGCTGCCAAATCAGAAATCAGGAGACTACATCAGACAGTCAGGATGGCTGAGAAGATTATAGGTTCCCCCTGCCAAACTTCATGACCTCTATTCCTCCAGAGTAAGGAAAAGGGCTAAAAAAATCACTTCAGACCCCACACATCCAGCGCACTCCCTCTTTGAACTGCTACCCTCTGGTCGCGCTACAGAGTACCAAGCACCAGAACCGTCAGACACAAGAACAGTTTTTTCCCTCAGGCTATATTAAGTCTGAACAATTAAAACTGTCACACTTTCACACTACCCAACACAACTGTATATTACTACATAACATCCCGAATTGTACATCTGTAAATAACAATCATAATCTATACACCTGTAAATAATATTGTAAATAACATATCTGTGCAATAACATCCACAAAACAACTTCTATTGCTGCACTTTATTATGCAGCAATAAAGCTCTTTCTATTCTATTCTATTCCAAGTGCATTGATATGCTGACTCATCATTCTTGCTGATGAGACCCACCACGGTTATGTCATCAGCAAACTTGATGATGTGGTTTGAGCTGTGCAATACTGCTGCTAATCCAGTTAATGTTTACAACCATGTACCCTCTCTGTAAATATGTATATTGGTCGGCGCTGCTCTCTATGTTAAATTGTATTGTAGTAGGGTGTTTTGTCTATGTACTGGTTGTCTTTGTACTTGTCTTTTGTACTGTAGTACTGTCTGCACTTTGTGACATTCTTAACATCCTCAGTAATGTTTTCCTTAGTGGATTTTTAAACAAGTGTACTGATATTCTAATTGTCTGAAAGACATCGGGACTTTGAGAGTACAGTTTTCTCCTCTTTACTCTCCTTAAAATAATCATTATTTAAAGCAAGTTCCTTAGTGGCATAATGATCCAGGTATGGCTCAACATCACTGGGCTCATTTGGGTGGTAACTGTTACTAAGGGTAAGGTAAGAAAGGTGTTCTGCAGGTTTTTCAAGCTCTTTGACAAAAGATGACGTTTTGTCAAGTGGCTGACAAAAATTCAGAACAGGTGACTGAACTTCAGAGTCATCTGTATTCAGACCTGAAACAGAGTACTGGAGGAAATACCACTTTCACGATAATCTTCAATTATCATATTAGATTAGATTCAACTTTATTGTCATTATGCCGAGTACAGTACAGAGGTACAGAGGTAATTAAATGCAGTTAGCATCTAACCAGAAGTGCAGGAATGTAGTGATTTATATATACAGATAAGTGCAGGGGAGTTGAAAATATACAATATTTACAGAAAATGTGCATAATATGAGAAGTAGGTGTAAATATAAGGATATGAGTGAGGTAAGGAAAAACAGCAACAATACAAATATGTGCAAAAATGGTGTAAGAGTAGTGCAAATAGTATGAATGTTGAACAATGTACAGAATGTGCAAAATATGGGTAGTGCAAGTAAGAAGAGCCTGACCATTAAACAATGTACATATGTGCTAAAAATAAGAATAGTAGTAGTAATAGTAACCAACTGTGCAAATATGAATAGTGCAAATGAGTTCATAAGTAGTTAGAATGGTGGTGTGGAGTTCAGCATGGTCACAGCCTCTGGGAAGAAGCTCTTCCTGAGCCTACTGGTCTGAGAGCGTAGACACCTGTAGCACCTGCCAGATGGGAGGAGGGTGAAAATGTTAGGGTGGGAGGCATCCTTGATGATGTTTCTAGCCCTACCAAGGCAGCGCTTGAGATAAATATCCTTGATGGTGGGTAGATGAATGCCGGTTGTCAGCTGGGCAGTTTTCACCATCCGTTGGAGTGCTTTGCAGTCTGGAGCAGTTGCTGTACCATACTGAGATGGAGGTAGAAGTCCACAAGTATCCCTGGGCATAGGTGAACATTCACCTATGATGGTGGAGGAGGAGAGGCTATCTAACTTAACATACAGGGGTCTGTTGGTCAGAAAGTCCAGGGTCCAGTTACAGAGGGATGTGCTGATTCCAAGATGGCTGAGCACGGAGATCAGCATGGAGGGTATTACAGTGTTGAATGCAGAGCTGAAGTCAAGGAACAGCATTCTAACGTGTGTTGTGACTGTCCAGGTGGGTTAGGGCGGAGTGCAGTGTTGTAGCAATTGTGTCCTCTGTTGATCTGTTGCAGCAATAAGCAAACTGATATGGGTCCAAAGTAGCAGGGAGACAGGATTTAAGGTGGGCTAGAACCAGTCTCTCAAAGCATCTGGCAATGATAGGGGTGAGTGGACAGGACGAAAGTCATTAAGGGCTGAGGCAGTGGAGTGCATGGACTGGCATGATGATGGAGGTCTTGTGGGGATAGCTGACTGGGCCAGGGACAGGTTGAAAATGTCTGTAAAGACCTCGGCCAACTGCTCAGCACAGGCTCTAAGCACACGCCCTGGTATACCATCTGGGCCAGCAACCTTCCGTCCATTCACCCTGCTCAGAGTGGAGCAAACATCTGAGGTGAGAGGCAGGTCAAGAGTTTTGAGTTCCATTTTGTGGGGAACCTCTCTATTGTTACTATCAAAGCAAGCATAGAAAAGGAGGGAGTCCTCAGGGAGGGAGGCAGAGCTGGAGGGAGTCACAGTGCTGGGTGGTTTATAATCCATGATAGACTGTATGCCTTGCCACATACGCCAGGGGTCTGAGGAGTTGAAGTGTTCCTCGATTTTTTGCTTGTATGCAAATTTGGCCTGGCAGATGCCCTTCCTTAGACTGGTTCTGGCTGAGCTGTAAGCCACCCTGTCTCCAGACCTGAAGGCTGCACCTCTAGCTTTGAGCAGGAGGCAAACCTCTCTGTTCATCCAAGGCTTCTGATTGGGGAATGTTTTTATAGTTTTGTGTGTTGTTCTGTGTTGTTCACACTGCTCATACACTTATCAATGTACTCCAGGACAGAACTGGAGAAAGTGTTGATATTGATCTGAGAGTTTGTGGTGGCCTGGGCAACAAACGCACTCTAGTCTGTGTGCTGGAACTGATGCTGAAAAGTGGAGTCAGCACCTTCAAGCCAGATTTTGATGGTTCTCATTGTGGGTTTCACACGTTTGATGACCGAGTGATACTTGGGGAGCAGGAACAAAGAGAGATGGTCAGACTGACCCGGGTGGGGGAGGGGTGTGCATTTGTAGGCATTAGTCACATTGGTGTAAACATAATCCAAAATTTTATTTTTATTTTATTTTTAATTTTATGTCCCTTGTGGTGCAGGAGACATTTTGGTGAAACTTAGGGAGAACAGATCTTGAAGTGCAGTGATTAAAGTCCCCAGCCACAATAAAGGCCACATCCGCGTGCAATGTTTGTAGTTTGCTAATAGCAGCCCAGAGTTATTTCATAGCCACGTTGGCATAAACTGCAACAGCAACAATGCAAGTGAACTCACATGGTAGGTAGAATGGTCTGCACTTAATAATCAGGAACTCCAGATCAGCAGAGCAGTAGGTATCAACAATGGCAGAGTCCATGCACCATGTTTTGTTTACATAAATGCATACTCCACCACCCTTGTTATTACCGGAGGTTGCTGCTACTCTGTAAGCCCTGAATATATTATGTCCATCCTGATTCACCATGCTGTTTGGGACATTGTTACAAAGCCATGTGTCCATGAAAAACATGAAATTGCAGTTTTTAAGCCAACTATGTGTGTATCTTTAATTCGTCCAGCTTGTTTGACAGAGGCCGTACATTGGCAAAAAAGATGCTGGGTAGATCTGGCCAGTGTTTAGCCTTAGCTTAGCACGCAGCCCTGCGTGCTTCCCCCATCTTTATTTACACTTCCGGTCGATGTGAGAGTACACTAGAAACTACTTTGGTACAGTAAATGGTTGCTATGGTGTAGCTAGACAGTTGACAGGGTAAAACTAATGTGTCTGAATCAAAAGAGCCAACTCCAATGTCTTTATGATGTTCTGGTGCTGAGATATAGTTAATTCACTTTGGTTGCTTTGGTGCTCTAAATGGTTGCTAGGGCATGACTGGACATTTTCCATGGTGATAATTAAAGAATACTTGCCAGTCTGAGTCAAAAGAGGCCACTCACTTGTCTCTACAAAGTTATGATGCTTCTCACTTTTTTCAGTGGAAGTCAATAGGGTGGTTGCTAGGGTACTATAATTGGTTGCTAGGGCAGGGTTATGAAGTTGAAATGTCACCATTTGTTGCTGCATTGTAAGCCAAGCAAAACTTAGGGTGAACCCACCCCTAAGTTTCTATGACATTCTGATGTGGAGCTATCACAAAATTCAGCCCAATGTTAAGTTTATGAAATTTTTCAGCACTTTGCACTTGAACCCATTACTATAATTTTCTTAAGGTTTTATGTATAAAATTCAGAGCATCTGAATGTAGGATGTATGGAATGTAGGAAAGTAAGGGAAAAAATGTTTGCGCAATACAATGGCATGTTAACGTTGTTTTAGCCTACTCTTTTTTTGTTAAGGTATGTTAGAGGATATTGCTGAATCGTAATTGCTGAAAGGTAAAGGTAGTCCACGAAATGGCTTCAGGTGTTTATATGCACTGCCAGCCCACTGAAAGACTACATGGATTCATTTGTGTGTGCTGTTTTACAACATGACACTCATGAGCATATTAAACATATAACACAATGTATTAGTTTAAAAGTTTTTTCTCTATTATCAGGACCACTTTAAAATATTCATGAATTTGCTCATCTCAAGTTTTTGTTTTTCGCTTGCACCCTTTTTGTGTTCTGTGCATGTTTACACACATTTTCATTTTTGCGTTGCTTAGCTTGCATGTTTTACAGGCAAGACCTCAAGTGTTGCTTTTGAAGTATAGTCCAAGCTGTGACATTTTCTTCCTAATTTTTCAATTTAAGGGTAAATTATGAAAATATAACTACTTTATTAAACAGATGCAGATGTCTCACTCTTTCCAGATTTTATGTCTTAGTATCTGCTTTTTCTTCTAAGGTTGTTTCAATTACATTTTTTTAAATTATTACTGTACTTTAACATGTTTGCCATTTCTTTTTTCCTGTGTTTCAGTTTCTGTTAAGTTAATTTGTTTTGTTTATGACTATTTCTCTGTTAAACTAGATACCATCTACTTCAGTTTGTTTTGAATTAATTATGCAGGAGCTTATGGGGAGGACAAAAGATGCAAACAAGGAAAACTTGGTCCCTGTAATGTCAGTAGTGAAATAAATAAAATGCCAAAAGGATGTGTAGTTCTTGAGCTTGCTTTTCTTGTAAAGATCTGTTGAGGGGAAAACAGAATCCATTAAATGATTAAAGATTTGAATGTCTATTACAACAATTTGCCTGGATCTAACATTTGTACAGGAAATGTTAAGAAAGTGGCATTTAAATGAGAAATTTAATGAATTAGGCAAATAGAATGGACACTTGTTATTATTGCAGTAAATTATACAGAAGGGAAAATTTGTAAGAATGTTATTTAAAACAAACTGACTGCTATTTCAGTACAAGAAGGGTATATGTGCAGAACTTAATACTTATTGTATGTGTACATAAAAAAAGAGGATGTACATAAAATGTATGCATGCATTCACATACTGTGACATCATAAAGATGACACGACTCTACTCCAGGAATCTCAACAAAGAAAAAATTAACATATCTTGGGATCCAAAAAGCTCCAAAATCTGAATGTGAAAGTGTTTATTTCCCTGCATCAAGCAAACAAAACAACTAAGGAGATTTATTTTCTTATATGAATTGGCCACCACAAAGTCCTGACCAAACCACACTGAAAGTGCTGTAGAAGACTTTACAGAGTGGGTTGACTCTACCGTCATCAATACTAGACCAAAAATTAATGCAATTCTGGACATTGCATAAGCTTGTTGAAAGAATGCCATGACAAATGCAACCTTATGCTTTTAAAGCTAGCTTGCTATCGCTAGCCTCTCTGAAATTTCCTACCCTACTTTTAATCAAGGCTACAGCCTGTGTGCTACTTTTTTGGTCGGGCAGTGTAGATGCTGCCGGTAATACACACAAATGGATGGTGGTCCTCGGGGGTACAAGAATCTTACAGAAAGTTCCAGATGATTAAACATGCTCCCTGAGACATGGACCTTTTGTTCTTTGCATAAATTGTTTATTCAATATAACTGGTTTGGTGAACCAAACCAGTATTATTTAACATATTATTATATGAATATTACAAATCATATATTATTATGAGAACATATATTTGTGCATTATTCCTTTCAAATATGTAAAACAGCAAAATTGTGAGTAAAATTAAAACAAAATTTTTCTCTGCACAAACTGTCTACTTTTAGTCCAAATGCACTTGTACCCAGTACAATTTTAAGTGCTGTAAGTAAATCTATTTTCTATAATGCTTGACTTCATGCACAGTATCAAGCATTGTGCATTGGTCTATATTAAACAGATTTAGAAGTTCAGCAATATAGCCTGTTGGAAATATTTTAAATTAGGTTTAAAGATTATGCTTAATTTGACACATTGACATTGGTTTGTTTTTTCATTTAACTTTGAAAAATTATTTAAAAGTATAAGTATAAATAAACCTTTTAAACTTATCAAACATGTTAGATGTTTTTATTCATTGTGTTAGACATCAAGTTCAATTATCCTTAAACTGTCACATTCTTCATAAGCAAAAATTGGTTAAGTCCTGCAGCAAACTTCCTGAGTGAAGGCAAACGAAAGAACGGGACATCAAGAATGCAACCCTACCTCTTTCTTTTAATTAAGTGCTCTGGTTTGACGTTTGTCCCATACTTACATTTTCATTAGCATTGTCTTTATGGCTGTGGTTTGATGCTGAAAAACAGTCATCAGAATGAAAATGCAGAGAGATCTGGCTGTAGCTGAGCAGGACTAGCTGCTTTTCCTCTGCATTGTAGTTCAGTGAGTGAGGGTGCACCTGTAGAACGTGTCTTTTGATGGTGCTGACTTTAAGTGTAGCAAGCGTAGCACCACACACCATGCAGATCAATCCATGCCTCCTGCAGTCATAGTCCATCAGGAAGTCCATCCGCCAGCGTGCCTGATAATTTCGCCGCTGGTCCTTACCCAAGTAATGCCTGTTCCGTCCGATCGTCTGTGTTAAGGTTTTAATATTTGTGCTTTTGTTTTCTTCTGTTTCAATGCCTCCTTGCTCTGTGATTTTCACAGGTGAAACCTGTGCATTAATAATGGTGTTCACATTGGCAGTTCCACTGTGTAGGTCTTTAAAAATAAGACAAAAGGAAAAAGAAAGAGATATACGATTGATAACATTATACTTGTTTTTAATGCATAGAGACTCTGTTTATAACACAAAGCTCCCTCGTCCTATCTTAAACAAGACAAAGCAGATTTTCTGGTTATCTGGTCTTTTAGAAGGGTCTGGGGCACTTGTAGCTGGTCAGGATAAACCATCTAAGCACCAGCTTGACCAGGCTGAGAGACCAGCTAGTCAACACCATGACGATTTCTGAATAACATTTTGGGTTGGCTGCCTTACAGGTTAGTCTTTTTGTTTTCAGCAGGGCAACTGACCCAGAAGTTCATTCAGAAATAGTCATGGTATTTGACTAGCTGATACACAATCAAAAGAAAATTAATAAATGGCCATCAACATTAATTGCCATACATATTAAATACCTACAGTATACATTATCAGATACTTGACCTAACAAACAACAGACAAAATATGCAAGTCTGTTTTATGCAAGGCTGGGTGAGAAACAGTGTACAATTAGAGTTGAATTGTACCAATAAACTTGACTACCATTCAAATTGCTCTTCTTCAAATTATTATGGATGCCTTTTATGTAACACTAGACTATCTTTGACTACACATTAAAATCTATATTTCAGGAAAATTTACCACAATCAAACATATATACTTTATATACATGTATGTTTACAAGTAAAACACTTGTTTTACTATATTGCTTATCTTTAGGCAAGTTTGTGATTAATTCGCCATCTAGCCAATACTACTAACCCCCAACAATCATATGCAATATGTTCATAAAGTTTTAGAGCACACTAGCACAAAAATGTGTACACCTATTGGCTCACCTTCCATTTAAAAGTAAAAAGTACTTTGGAACCATGATCATTATAACTACACGGCATCAGTATAACAATTTTATTTTGTACGGCTCTTATTAGATTTAACTATGTCACAACTTGATTTGGGTCTGCCTTTAAACGTCTACATATGGTTCATAAGGTACTTTAGATTTATCTTGAAATAATAAACAAAGATGCTCAGCAAGAAAATTTTTTTTTTTTGCAGTTTAAGAACTTCCAGTTACTGGTTTACATTTTTAAAGTATTAGTTTCTGTGTTTTTGTATTTGTATTTACCATCCTCCTTCAGCATAGCCGAGTCCATATTCTCCTCCTTTGTCCAGGCCCTGATCACAGCATCTCTCTCATTCTGGCTGAGACCGCTTGATTCTGGATGGCACATCTGAATGTGCTTACGGAAATTGCTGACCCTTGGCACAGGTAGGTGCTCAGAACACACCATACAGTAGCAGCGTGGATTATCTGGAGGACCGTACGCAACTAAATAATCCAGACGGAGACGCCAGGGACTGCCGTATTTTAGTCTTCTCTTTCTGGGGAAGCGGTGAGGTAGAGACTGAGTTCCCTGGCTAGTGTCCGATGGATTCTCGTCTCCTCTTGAGTAACTCCCCAAGTTTTCCTGGTTGGGATCCATGTTCAGATGGAAAAAATGGACTGAAGTATCTATGTTTATTACTTTGGTATCTTGCTTAAAATCACTTTCTGCGTAACAAACAGAAGAGGAAAAAAAGAAAAATGTATGAAGTCAGAAAAGAATGTCTTGAAAACAAAATATTTTACAGAAACACATAATGCCACAATTATTTATATGAACCCCCTTTAATTTGCTTTCAAATAAAGTCATGATTTTTTTATTCAAGCCATTATATACCTGATCAACCAAATTTCTCATATCTATCTATCTCTTGCTCTCACCATGAGTCTTGGCCCAGGTCTGCAGGATGGAGTGCTTTTCCTCAGCGCTGTACAGTAGAGAGTTTGGATGCAGATCCAGCACATGACTCTTAATGTGATCCAGGTGTAGTGAAGGAAGCAGACAGCTGCACACCATGCACACTAGACGACCCTGCTCTGCCTGGTATTCCATCAAGAACTCCTGACGGAACCAAGCATGCAACGAGTCATTTAGGTAGCGCTCCAAAACCTGAGATGTGGGAACTGGGAGCTCCTGAACCAAGGAGGCAGGAGGGGTTGGCAGGACCCTGCTAAACCCAGACTGGGACAGAAGGTCTGGAGTGACAGCATTTCCGGATTTGCCTATAATGACAGTAAAGAACAATAATGAGAGTAATGAACACCTACAGATTTTCAATGCATGAGCATGTTTAAAGCTGTTGTACGTTTCAGGCATTAACACAGCAGTATTACTGACTCATTAATACACTAAGTGCTTTGAGGCACAACCTAGTAATGAGTAGGATCAGGTACTCTTTAGGTAAAAACATATTAAACCATTTCTGTTGCAAAAATACATGTTGGCCACACAAAGAGAAGTACAGACAGCCTATTAGGGTCAGAATAATAACATCAAACTAGATGGTTGCTAGGGTACAGTAAATAATTGCTAGGGTGTAGCTAGACAGTTTACAGTGTAGAAATAATAGACAGATGTGTGAATCAAAAGATTCAACTCCCATGTCTCTATGTTAATCTGATGCTGAGATATAGTTAATTCATGTTGGTTGCTAGAGTGCTTTAAATGGTTGCTAATAATTAAAGACTAATTGCTGAGGCCACCCACTTTTTTGTCACCATTTGTTGCTGCTTGCTAAGCTGAGCAACATGAGCCCACCCCCAAGTCTCTACAACATTCTGATGCGGTGCTGTGATGTCACAAAATTCAGCCCAATGTTACATTAATGGATTTTTTCAATGGACGTCTATGAGGTGATTGCTAGGATATTGTAACCGGTTGCTGGGGCATGGCTATGGAGTTGAAATGTGACATTTAATACTGCTTGCTAAGCCAACCCCCAAGTCTCTTGCTAAGAAATATGAGCCAAGCCCTAAGTCTCTAAGACATTTTGATGCGGAGCTATAACATCACACAATTTGGCTCAATGTTAAGTCTATGAAATTTTTCACCCACTTTTTTGAATGCCCTAAAAACACTATACACCCAACCACTTAAAAAAGGCATTGCACACCTCCCCCCAATAACCCAGGTGTTTTGACCCTCCCCATTTATAGGTCTGCAACAAACGGTGCGGGATGATTTAAGTACCAAAGTTTTGCTCAGAAAATAAAGAACTTGATGTTAACATGTTTTAACATGATGCTAACATTATTGCACATGATGCTAATGTGTTTTAGCATGATGCTAGTATGATTAAGCATGATGTTAGCATGGTTTAGCATGACATGGCATGATGCTAACATGACTTAGCGAGATGTTAGCATAATGCTAGCATATTGCTTGTATGACTTAGCATGATGTTAGTATAATGCTAGCATGAAGTAACATGATGCTAGCATGAAATAACATGATGCCAGCACAATTTAGCATGACAAAAATATACAAACATACCTGCAGAGTGCACAGCAACATCCAGCTGCTGCTGTGACTTTGGGGCATTGTCTGGATCAGAACATATTGGTCTCTGGCTGTTCTCCAGACTTAAGTGACTTTCCCAGCCCGATCTGATCACCTCTTTATCCGACTCGCTCCAAAGCAGAGAGTATGGATGCTTTTGTCTTATGTGCCTCTTGATGGTGCTCAACTTCAGTGTTGCCAACGAGCTACCACACACCATGCATATCATCCCTTGTCTCTGTCGGTCAAAGTCCATGAGGTACTCGCTGCGCCAGTACTCATGGTAATAGCGTCGATGGTCTCGTCCAGACATGGGTTTTAGTGGAAGGGGTTCCTTTGTTGATGGTCCTGGGACAGGAGACAGAAGCAAAGGGGCATCTGCACTCTCTGAGACACACCAGTAGCTGGTTCCCGGGGAGCATACAGAAATAATTTGACTCTCTTGGGTAGCATGAGGTGTGACACCATTGGTTACATCCTCTTCACCTGGAGAGGATACAAAAAGAGAGGCATTGATTCATTTAGAAAATGTTTTTTCTTAAGATTCATATTCAAGTAGAACATACTTAAAACCTCTCACCTATGCATAGATGTTGGAACTGCAATTATAAACCTAAAAATAAATCTATTAATAAACCTATTAAACATATTAATCATGGAACAAATTCCAATTGTCACATTAAAGGGAAATTTGTATTACATATTTGGAAGTCTCTTTAACTCTGAGTACATTTTGTGTTGTTGTGAGTCACACAAAACTCTTTCAAAGTTTTTCCATGCCTTGTTTGTCATACTGGGTAAAAAATAATGGCCTTCTCTCAAGTGGACATAATTTCTTACCTCATAATTTCTAATCTCTAATTTTGCAATAAATACAAAGATTAAAAATATTATTCAATTCTGTATATTTAGAATGCACATACTGGAGCCATGTTTTATATTATGTCATTTTCACTTTAAATGTCATCATAATTTGATACATAATGCAATACATAATTTAAAATGTGGTGGAAATAACTCTGTTGTTCATCTAACAATAACGTGTATTCCCATTTCGTGAACAAGAAATAAATAGTACTATTATAAATATACAATTATTTTCCATTTAAATAATTAGATTTAGAATAATTAGAATTTCCTCAGGCCCATTTTGTACACTAATGGGGCGGCGTCACAACGTAATATCGTTACATTAACGCTAGGTGGCGACAGCGCATTGTGTGTATAGATACAGCATGGTTTTTTTGCCTTTGTTTATAGACTAGGGGCCATGTAACTGCGTGCTATTGTTCGTCACGGGGTTTAACGCAACAAAATGAGAGCCATTGATCTAATGGTCCAACTTAAATGCTTAAACATTTACCTAATGGGAGGTCCCCCAAGTGTTCCAGCTGCGGTGTCGCTTTCCCTTCTTCAGTTTTCATTACTAATGAGCGACATTCTGTCTGCTCAGCTTTGTGCACCGACTCTGTGGACTCATTTTCCTCCATACCCGTGATCGTTATCTTGTCGCACAGGATTCCCACCTCTTTTACGTAGCAATGTCACAACTTGAGTCTTTTGTTGATGCATTCGTCGGTTGGTTGAAAAAATAACTGAAAGACGCACTCACCCATTACAGTGTGTGCAGGGTCTGTCTCTGCACTGAAGCCTCTATATCGCTCTTTTGTTTTTGCTTAAAGTAAACTTTTACGTCTACGTCGCACTCATATCGAAGTTGTTATAGACCTATAATATGGTCGATGACTTCAGGCGTTCTCCGGTTTGTATTTAGATGTTCTGCTTGTCTTCAGGGTGGAGAGCTGAGCTAGGGGCCCCTGGGGCTCCTTTAGGGGCTCCTGGGTAAATTTAAAGAGACAGTAACTGCTGTCGTGCAGCTACATGGGGCCCATCAGATTGTACCCAGAGTTATTCATCTATCTATCTATCTATCTATCTATCTATCTATCTATCTATCTATCTATCTATCTATCTATCTATCTATCTATCTATCTATCTATCTATCTATATTCTTATTAAATATATTTATTTATTTTATGATGTATCTTTTCTTTTTTAGTGTATATTTTTTTGCATGGTACATGTATTATTGCAGTTTGGCAGAACATATGTTTATTTGATGTAATGTAAAATGTAACAATAAAAATACATTAAATTTAATTTAATGTAAATGGTAAAATTTGTTTCTACCATATATGTATGGGAAAAGCTCTTTCTCTGCTACATCTTTGTCTAAGTGTCTTTTTCTAAAAAAATTCTAATTGCTTATCACATTGTTATTTAACTGTTCAATACACAAGAAGTTTTATTGGTGTGGTAAAACGTACTTCTGTTGCCAAAGCATTGTTAAACATGCATGAATATAAACATAGCATACACATACAGTGAACATAAAAAGTATTTGGACACTTAAATTTGTTTTAAAGTTCCTCTGTCTTTCAAGAATGTCAGATTAGGCATCAAAAAATGTGTAGCATAGGGGCTCCTGCAAGAACATGGTTTATAATAATCACTTATAATAAGATTAAATATCAACCTGATACTAATGATTCTGCTTAGTTTGAGGTTTTAAAATTGCATTGAAAATGGAAAAAAACACATTGTAAAAAAACATTTAGTTAACAGTTAAAAATTAAACTGTTAACTAAATAGTACAGTTTGAGGACAAACTTAAGGTAGCCTAAAGGTTGCTGGTTTGATTCCTACTGCTGGCAAACAATTACTGAGATGCCCATGAGTAAGGCAAACATCGTGAACAGATTGCTTGTAAAAGTCATAGCACATCTCTCCTCAATAAGCCGGTCAATTAGCCTCATTCATGGATCTACGACAAAGGCTGTGGAACAAGTTAGGTTAGGTAAAGTTGTCCAGAGAAAGTATGCAATAGAGTAATAGTGATGCTTTGCCAATATTAACAATATTAATCTTAAATACAACTAGATAAAAAAGTTTGACGACAAACTTTATGTTGGCTTGACAAAGCCCTGTCTAAAAATTGTATTCCAGCAAACATGTCCTTTTGGGGCCTGAGTGGGGCAAGCGTGGGCAGAAAAGCTTGCCCACACGGACAATACCGGTGTAAAATGCGGGGCACATGTGGGCCCACGTGGGACAGCCCAAAGTGTGGGCTAGGTGTGGGCTGGCCCACACAAGTCATAGTGGGCCTCAAGTTGTGAGCCCACAGAATGCACGCACAGGGGCTGGTGTAAGCATAGTGTGGGTGTACTGTGGACAAAGTGTGAGAATACTGTGGGCATACAGGGCAAACTGTTTGCACACTGGGCAAAGTGTGGGGAAATGTTCTGCATATATAGAAAGGAGTAATAATGTGAGAGTCATGTTTGAAATAATTAATTCACAGCCAATAATAATAATAAAATATATTGACATTATAAAAACAATATAACAATAAAAAGCCATTTAAAGTAGCAATAAACACAAAACTCACAAAACCACAGAACACTAAAAACACATGTAAAAGTAAATTAAAAATCTGTTGCGTTAGTGACAGTGGGGACCTATAATGTCCATCTAGCTCATTCTTGCTGTCCCCCATACTTGTCCCTTGCATCGCAGAGCCACGTTTTAATGCAGGCCTCCATCTTACATGCTATAGCTAAGATGAGAAAGAATTTTATTACAAATGTTTAAAACATTTGTTGTTCAAGTACTGTAAGCTGCAATAACCTGTATTTTACTGGGGGAACTTGAGATTAGTTTATGGTTAAGGCTTATGCCAGATATTAGATTATTTGAATTGGTTATTTTGAAATAAGTAATGAAGATGAGTAATTCTCTTATCCTGCCATGATGAAAAGGATTGTGCCAAATTGGAGTATATTTAAATGGTGATAATGAATACATTTGTTACTATTTTAATTATTTATTTTTAAACAATATACAGTATAATGTGTAGTTGTAACAAAAGCCCTGGAGCTGTCAAACCTCTGCAGAATTACACAAAGTGTGTCATCAAGTGGACCTTGGATATCTGGATACAGATAACAATGTATATATATATATATATATATGATATTTATAAAATAAGGTATATATTTATATATATATATATATATATATATATATAATATAAAATATATGTAAATGTCCTTATTTTATAAATATCATATATATATATATATATATATATATATATATATATATATATATATATATATATATAAAAGGACATTTACATTTTATATCTATAACTGAACTTTGCAGTTCAGCTTCTGCCCAAAAGCCAACTTCTAGCCAGAGCCCTTCCATCACAGTTGCTGGGCTAGTGGGGTGGTAAGCACGCAGACAAGGATGCACCTTGTATTGGAGGATGGGCTTGGACCTCCAATTGTTGCCAGATACTTTCTAATACTCTAAATTAAGACAGTATTACATTAGTATTTTCAGATAACAACTATAATGAAACTGTAATAAGAAGTTTTTCATATAAATTTATTTTGTCATGTAGCTGCCTCTTTTATCAAAAGCAACCAAAAAAAAACATTTGGTAATACAATCAAATGTACCTTACGTTGACATGGCTTCTGTTAAAATATTTTTTAAAATCAAACATTTGAGCTGATGACCTCTGGTTGTGTTGACATGAAATTACCCATTTTTTTCAATTAGTTTTTTTAAAAAGCGTCAGGGTTTGATGCTTCTGTATGCTTCTGATTTCCTATCTAAGTTAATGCACTCTGTAAATGTTATGCTGCAATAGTCTTTGGCTTACATGTACATTAACTGAAACTATTATATAGCTAATAATAACATGAAATAGTAAAATGTCTCGCTTTCATGTTCTAATGTGAATAAAATATGGGTTAGAATAAAATATAAACACCATCTACTGCTAAGACAACGACACCATAATACAAGTGAAAATATATTTAGATTAAGCGATTAACGTGGTTTAATGCATTACGATAATGAGATTTAAAAATGCCAAATTCAGCATAGACCTGGTTACAAAAGCTTACTATCCAAAGGCAAGCAGAAGAACCCAGAATATGATCGCAACGAGCAGCTTTATGTTAAGCGTTTTCCTGTCTTCTGTGGGGCGCTTGACATTTTGTGCATCTTTTAGTAAATTTACTAAGAGAGACTTTTGTTTAACGAACAAGTTTATCTAATTTGTGTTGTAAACTTTTAGTTAAGAAACCATTAAGAAGTGACTATTTGGCTATTTGACAACACTCTTTCATCTGGCCCTGCCTACTCAGCAAACATGCCCCTTTGGGGCCCATGTGGGGTCCAAGCAGGTAGCCCCTGTGGGCCCCAATATCGTCGTGAAACACAGGGCACATGTGGACCCCACCTGTGGGACAGCCCAAAGTGTGAGCACACTGGGCAACTTCACAGCCAATAATAATAATAATAATAAAATATATTGACAAAAACAATATAACAATGAAAAGCCATTTAAAGCAGCAATAAACACAAAACTAACAAAACCACAGAACACTTAAAACACATGTAAAAGTAAATTAAAACTGTCACGTTAGAGGCAGTGGGGACCCTTTTTGCCCATCTAGCCCTTTCTTGCTGTCCCCCATCCCTGTCCCTTGCATTGTGGAGACATGTTTTAATGTAGGCCTCCACCTCACATGCTGTAGCTCGGCAGCATTTTGTCACAGCAAGTGAGAAAGAAAACAATTGAATGTTCAATACAAATGTTCAAAACAAAACAAAAGTTGTTCAAGTACTGTTAAGACATTTAAAACCTGCATTTTGATTGGGGGAACTTGAAATTAGTTTATGGTTAAGGATTGTTCCATGTGTATTAGATGATTTAAATTGGTTATTTTGAAATAAATAATAAATAATTCTTTTATCCTGCCATGCAGAGCTTGACTGGGACAAAAAATTAGCCCTGGCATTTTGGCCCAGACCGGTCCACCACATTCGATCATTCCATAAAAGCACTAAAGCCATATAATAGGTAGGAAAGAGTGGGAGTTGACATATTAAATACTTCTAAAACGTTTAATTTATTAATACAATAAAACTGTATAATAAAACACTGATGAATCCTAAAACAGGCTGTGACATCCATCTTGTGTGTGCCTGTGTGTCTGAGGAAGAAAGAGAAGAGACAGGATAAATTGTTGATCTGATGATCACTGTTTTCCATACTATAGCATGGAATAGCCATTAAAAGCATGGAGTCCCTACTCTCTCTCTCTGACACTCTCTCAAGTGTTTTGAAATCAAGTGTTTTGAAAGCAGTTCTGCCTATGGCAGGCACTGCACTCACTTTTCCCTCATATCTCTCCCTCTCCTTATTCTCCTCACTGTGTGTGCTGGTGCTGCCAGTGCCACCGCCACAACCACCACTGTCATCATCAGCCAAAGGAACTGATGAAGGTTCTGCTGCAGCAGAAAACATGTTATTTTGACACATTTTGCAGCATCTATAAAAAGAGCTTGTTTCTTTTTCATGCAATTTCCCTGAGCCTCCCTTGCATTTCTTCTCCATCTCTGACTGTTTTGACAGATGCACACTGATGCTGCTCACACAGAGCCCAAAAGAGTTGTTTAAAGATGTGATTGGGCCAGCCCAATGTCAATTAAGAAAAGAACCAGTGGGCTGCTGATTAAATGTCTTTTTTGACAGATACATTAAACTGCCACAAAGACCCCAGTGCCATCAATGAATTAAGTTTAAAAAATAATGGGCCGCTGATATTAGACAAAAATAGTATAAGATATATTGGCTCAAAAAGTATGCCAGATGGCCAGTCGGCCCCTGCTGCCTTGATGGAAAGTGGATAGGTGTATTAAAATCAGGATTGTGCCAAATTGGAGTGTATTCACATTGTGATAATAAATGAATCTGTTACTATTTTAGTATTTATTTTTGACCTCTGCAGACCTCTGCAGAATTACACAAAGTGTGTCATCCAGTGGCCTTTGATGACAAAAAAATGAGGATATCTGGGTACAGGTAACACTGTTCATTTATATATATATATATATATATATATATATATATATATATATATATATATATATATACTACTGAATTTTTCCTTCCCCTTTTCTTTTTTAAATTCTCGTTTTAAGGACTTATCCTATATAATCATTATACTATAAACTATATACTGTACCTATAACTGCTTTGCAGACCAGCATCTGCCCAAAAGCCAACTTTTGGCCAGAGTCCTTTCAGCACAGTTGCAGTAGCAGGCTTCCTCCTTACGTTGGCCTTACTTCTGTTAAAAATAAAAAAAATTAAGCTGGTGGAGTTGACACAAAATTACCTGTTGTTTGTCAAGTTTTGATGCTTCTGTATGCTTCTGCTTTAGGTTTAAGTTTGTGCACTTTGGAAATGTTGTTCTGCCATAGTCTTCGGCCTACATGAGGTCTTTACTGAAACTGTCAGGCCTTCTATACCGTTAAGAAAGGATTCTACAGTGTTTTTTCGTAATATGCCACTAAATTTTGTCTTCTGTATTGCTTATAAAATTCGATTTTACTTCTATTGTGTTTTGTACAACATTACATTGGTTCAAAGCAGCTTTACATATAATATAAAAGAATTATAATAAAGAACAGCACAAATGTCAGACATGTTCAACAAAGAATACATGATATTATTGCAAATAATTTGTGAGATACTAGGTTTAAAAAAATGGGTGACTGAACCGATAAAACTGCAAAATCATTAAGCAAGATATGCTGTTCCAGCTAACATGGAGATGGCATTTAAAAAGATAACATCTTATGGGAAAGGGGTAAAAAGGATTTGCAACAGTACCATGAAATCCACACAACACAAAGTAAAATGCATACATACAATATATACAATAAAAATACCTGAAAATGACACAATGAAAGAAAATGGGACAATTTTGAAAATGGGATGACTAACTCGCTGCATGAGGTAGCTGTGATTGATCTACCTACAAGTAAGTGTCTGACATTCGGTGCTCTCTGAGTTGGCTCCCAAAATAGCCGTTGGGGTGCATTATTTTGTTGCTGCTGACACAACTGACGCAAAAACAAAGTGAAAAACATTAGCAGTCAGACATTACATACTATTTGAATTAACGTACTGTTTTTCATTAATGAATAGATCATGTTCTAAAGCAACAACCAGGGAAAAATTCATCTTTTTAATAATTAGTTTCTCGCATTTTCACGTTAGCAGTTTCACGTTTTCCTCTCCTCTGTGGGGAGCTTTGCACATTTGTGAGAAGCTGCTCTGTTCGCTCTAGTGCTTATAGTGAGAGAGGGTACGAAAAATTATTTCAAGTCTTTTAGTGGATTTACTAAAAGAGACCTTTGTTTAACAAACAAGTTATTCTAATTTGATTTGTGTTGTAAACATTTAGTTAAGAAACCGTTAAGAAGTGAATATTTATGCTGGCTTGAGAAAGACGCTCTTCCTTTCTTTCTTTAAAAAATAGGAAATAGCCCACAAATGGCAAAAAAGTCTGCATATTTCGTCTGGCCCTGCCTGTGAATCGCTTTTTCAGCGTTTGTGTGAGAGTAGCTCAGAGGCTAGTGAGAACGCTTAATTTAAGAGTATTTGATATTTGTACTAAAGGCATACGTTTCAATATAACTGTAAATAAAATAGTTTTTAAAATACTACCTCAGGAAAACTTTCCGTCAGGGGTCCTGTCTTCAGAACGGAGTCCGTCTCCGGCTGTGCTGGTATTTACCTCAGAGTCAGACCTCAGCTTATATATCCGTTGCTGGGTACTTTCGCGGGCTTTTCACAAGTTTAGAGAACCAAAATGTATATGTTTTTAGTTTTTTTATGCATTTATTTTAATGAAATAATACAAACAGTACATTTATGACATGATACCTGGCCAAAAAAGGTTTATTTCTTCTGAATGCCATTCAGAATATAACCCATTATATCGAATAACCCATTCGATTTATTATTTAAATGGTAGGCCTGTGTGGGTTTTCTCATGGGGGATCAAAAGAGCGAAACTACATGAGCCCACATGGGCTAACCCATAGGGGGAACGTGTGGGTTTTCTGTGGGCAAACCCACAGTGGGTTGGCCCATGTATACACATCTGTATACACTTGGGGTATAGCTGCCCACAGTGTCCCACTGTAAACCCACACCTACCCACAGTGGGCCCACACAGGCAGGTTTGCTTAGATAATGGTTTGAAATACTTTAGGGCTGACATTCTCTAACAAGATGGATTTTAACATGATGTTGACATGTTTTAACATGAATCTATGGCATGATGCTAACATGATTTAGCATAATAGATATACTAAAACGGCTTATTCGTGATGTTATGAGGTTGCTAGGGTGTCTAAATGGTTGTTAGAGTGTGGCCAGGAAGTTGCCAGGGCAACACCCAAAGTCCACTGAGAGCCAGATAAGCCCGGTGAGGGACAGGTTATGTACTGAAGTTTTGTCCAGAAAAGTAGTAGTAATATTAATGGTTTGCTTCACAAGCACCACTAATAAGTTTTAATCAAACAACATGTAGGTTTTTCAAGCCAGCATAATTAAATAGAATACTCAGCTCTTTTTAACACGTTTAAAGAATTCCGCAGAATTCCTTGATGTATCAAAAAATGTAAGCGTAGAAATAGCAAAAAATCTGCTAATTATGTCTGGCCTCGCATATGATAAAGACAGAAACAGACCCTCTAAAAAAACAAAACAGAACAAAAACACCCAATCCTTCTGTTACTACCCTTCAGCTAAATGCTGTTGAAGATCCCATCCTACAGCACATATGACAGCCCTTGTGACATATGACAGCAGCTAGTCCGAAAACAGCTTGAACATGTCATAGGTCACAATTCCTATGTGCTTCTTTAGCCATCTCCAGATCCATCCTGTAACCATACACACAGACACAGCTCCTCAAGGTTGAGATGTTCAGCTTTCTCACTCAGACTGGAGAATGTTCCCAAAACATTGTGATAAGACATCCTTTCTCACAGTCAGAAGTTCAATACCCCGGTGGAAGTCGCTATGGAGAGGGAGAGTACTGGGTACCGTTTAGGCCCTATAACGTATAATTTGATGGGCACCACAATTGTTCCACTTTAACTTAGTTTGTATAGCTCCTCCTCAAAAACAGCTGGAACTGTTTTTCTTGTTAAAACCACCAGTCATCTCCTAAAGCCACATTGGGCACATCTGTCTAGTAGAAACAATTTCCACACACAAATGAAACATGTTATCATGTTACCATATGCCCTGTCTGTATCCCATCGAACCAAATTCACTTTAGTGGGTTTCAGAACATTCCATCTCATTAAGAATTTGTCATCAATAATATCTTCATGTTGTCTAGAAATGGGATCATCTGACAAAAATGTTCTTTTTCAGGGTTCATAACCCTGAACCACAGCTCTAACTACATTGTTTGTGTCTAATTGGTCCTTTTTGACAGGAAATATGGTAAGGGCCAAGTGCTGTAAGGGTATATGGGCAATTTAACTGACTTCCCTCCAAGGATAACATGAGTAGACTCTACATTTGCAGCTTCTCTCCTAGGCCATTTACTACGGCTAGCAGTGGGTTTTGGTTGTAACACATATCTATGTCAACAGGGGATGTACAAGCACTTTGGTTTTCTTGCGCTATTGTGATTAAAATTCAAGTGAGGTAGCTGAAATTTCCCTCAAACACATCCAAACACCTTTGTCCACCAACATTTTTGCATAATGAGGGTACTCTCTGGAAATTTTGGAAAGTGACCAAGCCTACAGGACATGTAAAATTTGAATCCACATAAGAAAGAATTGAAATCAAGTGAAATCAAGATTAATAACATAAGAGCGAGTGTGTAGCAATGCACAGCTTGAATTATATCAAGTTTGCTGATGACACAACCATGGTGGGTCTCATCAGCAAGAACGATGAGTAAACATACAGAGAGGAGGTGCAGCGTCTAACAGACTGGTGCAGCATCTAACGGACTGGTGCAGAGCCAACAACCTGTTTCTGAACGTGGACAAAACTAAAGAGATGGTTGTTGGCTTCATAAGAGCACAGAACGACCACTCTCTGCTAACCGGTGACATCGTGGCTCCTTCGTGGAGATCGTCAAGAGCACCAAGGTTCTTGGTGTTTACCTGGCGGAGAACCTCACCTGATCGCTCAACACAAGTTCGATAACAAAGAAAGCCCAGCAGTGCCTGTACTTTCTGAGAAGACTGAGGAAAGCACATCTCCCATCCCCCTCATCCTCACCACGTTCTACAGAGGGACTATCGAGAGCATACTGTGCAGCTGCATCACTGCCTGGTTTGGGAACTGCACCGTCTCGGACCGCAAGACCCTTCAGTGGATAGTGAGAACAGCTTTGAAGATCATCTGGGTCTCTCTTCCCTCCATCACAGACATTTACACCTCACGCTTCATCTGCAAAGCCACCAGCATTGTGGATGACCCCACACACTCTTTTCCCTCCTGCTGTGTGGTAAACTGTACCAAAGCATTTGAGCCCTCATGGCCAGCCTATGCAATAGTTTTTCCCCCCATGCTATCAGAATCCTCAATACATAGAACTGGATCTGAAACTTACATTTATGCATTAGGAAGACGCTTTTATCCAAAGTGACTTACAATGCATTCAAGTTACACATTTTTTTTCTTAGTACATGTACTCCCTGGGAATCGAACACATGACCTCTTGTGCTGCTAACGCAATGCTCTACCACTGAGCTACAGGAGAACTGAAGTTCTTTCAGAAGGATCTGAAGGAACAAACACACCCATACACACACACAACTGTGCATCCTCCACCCCACAATGTTTTTGCACGTTAAATACTTTTGGCTGCTAAATACTTATACTGCACATAGTCTTATGTTTACACTTATGTTAACACTAATATTTTTATTTCACCAGGATCACTTTGGAACAGAACTGTGTACTGGTTGGCACTGCACTGGGACCTACTATTTCCATTGTCTGCCCCAGAAATCATTGTACTGTCTTGTGCTGTCTGCACATGTTTGCACTTGTGCACTTTATGTATAAATTATGTAGCCTTGTAGTTCTCGTTCTCGTGTTGTTCTGTGTTTGTGTAGTGCCTTGATCCTGGAGAAACGTTGTTTTGTTTTACTATGTACTTGTATATGGCTGAAATGACAATAAACACCACTTGAACACTTGAACTTGAGTTTCTGTGGCATATAAAGCAAAAATGTCTTTAGCACAGTCCTTCTTTGTCTGTGGACAAAGAAACATTGTACTGACTATTATATCTGTGTTTTTGACTGCTCTCCTTGGCTGCTGCATCAGCAGCCTGGTTTTCTCTGGGTTCTGGTAAATTGTCCATCAAGTGTCCTGTCACTTTGATAACAGCTTTCTCTTCTGGATGAGCACACGTCTCTATAAGTTATATGACCTGCTGTTGATGAGAAATAGAAAGGCCAGCTGTAGTTAAAAATCCCCAGCATTTCCACATGGGGTGGAAGCCATGCACAACACCATGGGCATATCTGCTGCCTGTGTACGTGCTGGGCACCTTGGCCCCCCTACCTGAAAGAGAACCACAGTCACCATGTGCATTAACAACAGCCCAGCCAGTGTACAGGTTTCCTTGTTTGTGAAAGCTGGACCCATTGGCAAAAAGTTTAATGGCATTATGTATTGGTGCAGTGAGGGCTCTTGCTGTTGTGCTTGATCAGCCGAGCACAATTGTATGGATCTCATCTTTTTGTTAAGCAACCACTTTCACTGCCCACTCTATACAGTTATACACATCTCTACACAGATTAGCAAATATGGGTGCTGTCTGGCCATAGAGGCAGGAATTGGGGTTGAATAATATCCTACATCCCATAGGATGTCCTCTCCGGGACCTGCTGACCCAACGCTGCTGAGTAGCACCCAAGTTCACCCAAGCCAAGTGAAAAGTCTTGTTGGCATCAGCGTGTCTTAAAACTGGAGACAATGGTATCTCTTTGATACTCACAAAAGCATCCTCCATCTCCTCCGTCCATTCGACTATTTCCGACCCCGCCTTTCCTCCCTCCAGGGCCTCTGTAAGTGGGTTCAGTTTATTCTGAATAATGCTGGCAGCAGTAATTCAAAAGTTCCATTACTTGTCTTAAACCAGTAACTGTGTTCGGCTTTGGCAGGTCAACAGTTGTTTTTTACTTGTGCAGGGGTGATGGGCTGGCCATGGACCCCAACAATCAGACCTAAATAAGTTAATTCAGGTTGGGCTATCTGAGCCTTTTTCAGATATACTTAAAAAACAGTTTTTGGTCTGTACTGCAGAATGGTCTGTACTGCAGTTAAATGTTTGTACTTTGTTGAACTAGCAATCAAAATATAGTCCACATATTGCAGAAGAACAGACCCCTCAGATTTAATTGCCTTATGGACTAGATCAATGAATTAGGCAAATTTCCATTGGGTTTCTGTTCAAGCTAGGAAACACTGGTCCATGAAAAAGAACCTTGGCTTAGAATGTCTTGTACTTCTTGTTTGTAATTAGAATATGGAGTACAATATTCTAACCCTGTTGCAGGTAATCTAGGTTCAAACTCAACACTAAGCTTTCAATAAGAGACTGAGCATCAACAATTCCCAAGTTTTGCTGTCTAGCCAGGGCCTCTATCACATAGATCTCTGTTTGGTTTAAACAATTTGAAAGACTCCAACCCAGAAAGCAAGCTGTTTATCTCAGAACCAAGTCAACCAAAGTCAAATCCACTTTCCAGCCTCATGACCAGCCCCCATTTTAGTATTGTTAAAACAGATAACAGAAGCTTTGAAAGCACAGCTGAAACATTCCCTTTAGGACTGGTCGCAACCCTACCCCATGTGGGTCAGAGTAAAAATTTCTGACACCAGTCTTAGATACAGCCTTTCCTTGCAGGGGTAAAGATTCTGGCGCATCTGCATAAGGGGGAGGTGTGCTCGCAACCATCTAGCTTCAGTATATGGGTTTTCTCTATGTGAGGTGGGACCTGATGCAGCACCCACCTGTGTAATTTTACAAGGAGGTTCAGAAGTAAGGGAGACACCCATCCATGCCTTAGAATTAGCAGCTATTTCACAGACCTTTTCCAGCTCAGCACAGATCAAAAACCACATTAATCCCAGAAATTTCATTAATGTTACTTTGTGTTACTTGACTAATGTTATAGTCAAGAGGTTGACACCCCTCGGCTTCTTCCACTATATTTCTCTAGAGATAAAGGAACACATCCTCATTTTATTTATGCTTGAATAAGCACATATTGTTAGGATCCTGGCTTCATGTTCTGAGTTTTTCTTGATTATCTTGCCAGGATGTATTACAGCATGTATTAACTACAGCATGTATTAAGCAATTCATGTCAAATTTGGCAAATATGTTTATTTTGGTGGGCTGATGACATTGATATGACTATTGTAAGTCACGGTCATAGTGCCACAAACTGGCAACAGGAATTGCACCACTTAAAACAAACATTAAAATAGTCTTAAACTTGCATTTAGCCCAGTCACTTCACCCTTGTTCAGAAAAATGTAGAGGCATGGCAGATATAAAGTTCTAAATGGATTTGTCATGGTATTACCATGACAATACGTCAAACTTTAAAACCACAAGAAGGTGTATTCAAGGTGCTTAACTTGCTTGAAATGGCATGAAATTTGGTACACACATTATAGTGGTCAGCCATTAGGCAAAGCTTAGACATGGGAGTGGTGGGGTCTGTGTAGCACCGCTTTTTGACTAAAGTGAAGGGATTAGTTTTCCTTACGGTCACCAGACTTTGTACATGTTTTGTTTTCATCAAGTCCTACAAGTCCTTTTGTTCAGATTTGAGCTGTTTGTTTGGTAACTTGTTGTGTTGCCATGGCAAGGCAATCAATTCATGGCAATAAATTGAACAGGAATTGTCTCATATTTTCTGCATGCATTGAGTGATCTACATCAAATTAGGGAAATACGTTTAGTGTTGTGGGCTAATTGAGTGGTTATTGTATGTAAGTCACAGTTATTATGCCACCAACTGGAAGCAGGAAGTTTGTCACTTACAAAAGACTTGGAACAGACTTTAAAATAGTCATCAATTATTTTTTGGAATTAAATGCATTTGACAACTATGCATTGTTTTCTGAGAAGCACCAGGTGACAATCGTGCCATAGTGCTAGGGCCCATCATCACTGCTTTCAGCTATATTATTTTATTTAATTTTAAATATACATTCCAATAAAACATAAATGTGGTCGCATATATTGCCTTGACTAGATAAGTGAGGGCGTCAAGTACTTTGCTGTTCCATATGCAGATTACTCGTTCTGTGTATGCCTGTCTTCCGGGAGTTTGTACTCCCATTTCGAACATGCCAAGTCTGAACTACCAAAGATGCAATCTTATTTTTTATTGTAACCCACTATACGCAATACTAATTTTGGGTCAACTTGGCTAATTGACCAGTGAGCTTAAAAGATTTGGTTCGTCCAAGGAGAGAGATGATGATGCACCAACAGTGAACAGACTCAGACAAAACAAGGTTTGAGGTAAGAACAAGGTTAGGTTGTTATTATAACATTAAGACAGTAAAACAAATGTACATTCCCATAAATGTAAGCTCTGAAACTCAGAGATATGTACTCTCTTTACACCCTTTTCCTTCCTTACAGGGTTTGTGGCTGTCACCTTGTTGTAAGTTGATCATTCTTATTCTTTTAGACATCAGCTGATAATCCAATTATATGAAACAAATTAATTCAACCCCTTTGCGCTGAAGCATCCAATGTTGTACATGGCTCTTAAATGAGATTCTTATTTTACTCAACCGGTTAACATTAACCAATATAATCAACATGGATGGCAAAAATGTAATCAACAAATAAACAAAATCACATTTTCAAAATTACATTTTGTCTATAATGAAAATACCAAAATATCCAGAATCCTCAATTTCCTCAATGAAATGACCAGAAATAACTGAGGAATCAAAAATCAGTTCATAAATTCAGTCCCAAAAGTCCATTAAATGATAATAATCGCAGTCTTTAGGTTTTATCCCGGACTTGGACAAATGAGTTGTTGTGTGCAATCTCACTCCTACCGGTTGAGGATAAGCAAGTTCAGTTTCTGTGTCTTTGAAAAACAGAGAGGATTCGCACAAGAATTTGAAGAGATTCACTTAACAGGTGGTTTGCCAGTCCCAATCAACCATCGCTGATATAGGAAGAGTTGAGACAGTTCGGGATTATTTCACGCAGCACCTGATTCCATCCAGAGCAGATACAGCAAGAGAACAAGCATGGATTAAGAGTAAAGAAAAAACCTGGCCAAGGAACTCGTATACATGCACATCAAACGAACCAGGGATTTTACAGATAAAACTCACTTCAAGACGCCAAACTCTCTGTTCTCAAAAATGCAGCGATAGTACGACATTCAACGTGATCTCATTGGCATCTGTGCCAGGTGAGACAACGCTACTGGTCACATTTATAAACTCTGATATTTTATATATTTTTTCCCTATTATTAATTCACATTAATTAACACGCATATTAATTTCATTTGTTCACATGTATATATCTACGTTTTTAGTGTTTTCTGTACAATTAATCTTCTGTCTGCCTCTGTTGGTTAGTAACCTGAGTTACATTATGTTTTTGGAATTAACAAATGGCCTACCCTAACAAGTGATTGTTAGGGTAATGCATGGGTGTCTTGTGGTAGCTAGAGTCTTGTTGTTAAGATGTTTTAAAGGGTTTTTAATGGAATAATGTTTTTACCTAAAACTTAAACACTATTCTTTAGCAGGAAATATATGACCGTGTTAATGTGTTATTCATTACATGCTTTTTTTTCATCTGTATATTGCATGCTCTTGTTTAGAGAAAATCCAAAGTATACATCAAGCACTTCATGCCAAAAAAATACAAGCAGTTCACATGAGACAGCTGCCCTTTGAAGAGATAAGAGAGAAATCCTTTGAAAGGCAGGTTATGCCCTGTAAAGAAACTTATTCCAGCAGTTGATGTTAATCAGCAGTACACATGGTGTAATCAAACAGTAACCATGTCCAACAAAGCTTCCTCTAAACAGCATTATCATTATCAGCCATTAGCGGAGTTTGATGATGTCACTCTTGCACACAAAAGGGAATATTGGAGGAGCAAGAAAAAAGAGCAAAAACGTTGTCAACCAAATAAAGATCAGTAATGAAAATCTGGGTTTGTGTAAACAAACAGTCAGCATGTCCATTGTTAGTGATGAATGTTTCTTACAGATACCTAAAATAAGCAGTGTTTCTTCTCTTTATAACAGTAATGTTCCATGTGACTTCCATGTGAACACTACCATAACAGATTCAGTCAGATACATGAGGTTCAGGCAAGCTGCCAGAAAGCTCACTAATTAACAGAAAATGCATTTACAACTGCCTCTGAAAGCAGTGGTGGATTTATGGAAGATGATGGTACAGTCTGCATTTCAAAGACTTTAGAGGCTTCTCTAGATACAACTCATGATTTCCTAATGGAAAAAGCATTGACAAGGTAACATTTAGGGTTCAGGTTAGTTCACATGTATATTCAAATGCCCCATCAGTTCCAATGTCGGGGACTGACAACAAACCTTCACATAACATTTCAGGTAACTTTATAAATGCTCATAAGAAGTCCATTTGACACAACTTCTCACACACCACTCAGATAAAATCAAAGTTGAGCCAGAGGTGCAGTAATGGGTGGTATGACAGTGACCAGGTCAGAAAGCCTAGCTGAAGAGGAGAGGGTTGCCGAAATGAGACAATACTGGAGGATAAAGAAAGGAGAGCAGAGGGCAAATCGTGCTGCTTGCATGGTCTGCATATGTCAAAGATTAAATGCACAGTGCTAAAGCAGAGAAAGTAAAAACACAAGTCAACCAAGGGTTACTTATCAGTTGTGCCTTCACAATGTATTGTCATCTGTTGATGCAAAGGTTTGTGACTCCTCAGCAATTGCCCCAGTACATACGGCAGTGATAAAACAACAACAGACCTGTCCCTTCATGCAGATGTTTTCTCTGTCGTTTTGTACATATATTAATTTTAAAGAAAACATCTTCACCCTGTCCAATCTATAAAACAAAGCCCTCAGCTGATTGTGCTGTGACCATAATGTTACCACTATTCAGGCTTTAGCCTCCATGAAAAAACTTAATTAATTAGGAAAAAAGAATATAGCGAAGTCACCATTATGCATGTTAAAATTAAATGAGCTTTTTGCCTATAAAACCGAATGTGATGTCGTTCCTCCAGAAGAAATCCCTTCTGTAGTGACCACACAACCTATGTGCAGAGATGCCCAGAACCTTTGTGATGATTACACAGGTGCTGAGCAGTGCTGCCTTTCACAGGCCCCGCAAGAATAGCACCTTGGTGAAAACAATGAGCTTTAACGAAAGAGAGAGCATAGGCATTTAATGAAGTGTCAACAGGCCAGAAAAGCCAAAGCTAGAATGGACAACAAAGATGCAGCTCTAAGCTGCATGAAAACCCTTAGGTATGGGTATCCATGGGGGAAAAAATTATTCTTTAAGAGCGCTGCAACAAACAGCTTAACCGTTATCTTTACCCAAGTGTTTATATAAAACATTTTGTGATGTCAAAATACGGCAACAGAGATGCAGTTGCTATAGTTAGGAAATGGCCCACACTAACGGAACACACCTGGCTGAGGTGTATGGTCACGTGATTTGAAAAAACATACTGGATACACGCGTAGATACAGCTACCCAAAAGGTCTTTATAAACACATTGTGCTGTATGTTTATTAATGTCACAGACACCCAAATGATCACAACTACTATAATAAACATTTACACCACTAATTGGAACATATAAATAAATCAATAGTGATCACTGAAACTGCTCTCCTCTATTGTGTATGCTGCAATGTGACAGCGCATCATTTTTATTCCATTACACTGAAATTTGCACCCTGAACTTGAACTGAAAACCCCAATAATTGCTGTAATTATGTGGTTATCACTTCTATATAAATAAATAAAATGTTAAAATAAATAAAAATAAAATGTTGAAACTAAATGTTGAACCAAACATTATTTTTGTAAAATCTTTGATTGTCAAAACATTAAACAGAATTGTCAACTTGTTTTATTTATTAAGTATTCACTGATTAGATGAACTTCATGCCTTATTTTATAGAAATACAGGTAACATTCATCTACATATAAAAACAGCAGAATGGAAAACGTCAAGAACCAATATATACCTCATAGAGGTACCACATAGATAAAGAAAGTAAGAAAGTAAAAAGGGGAAACAAAGTGTGCCATGGCTTTTTATTAGAACAATAACAAATGAAAAAAATGTAGAAAGGTTAGATACAGATAGTTGTTTTTTTTTTGCAGCTACAATTCACTGCATTTTTTTACAGCTGCTCTCTTTTCCCTTCTGAACATCTGCACAAGTTCAATATCAATTCAATATATCAGTGCATTTTCTGCCGCAAAAAATAATCCTGGGAGCAAAAGCCTACACAGACATCTTCTAAAGTTCACCTCTTTTGCCTCTCCCTTTTGTCTCTCCCACCCTGGTGGACAGGATTTGAAAAGGGATCTGTATTCTAAGCATTCCCTGATGCTGCACATGCTGCACCCAGAACTCTTCATGATGCTCTGGTGAGAAACATTTCCAGCTGACCCCACCTAAAAATGTAATGACAATGCAGGCATGATAAATAAAAATATACAAATGTGAAAGTTTAACTGTCTCATACTTACACATTTCAAATAGAAAAAAATTGCACTAAACAGGAAAATACCCTGCTGCGTCGGAGTAACATGTCAAAGACTGGAAGAATGGGAAATGGGTGGGTCACTCTGCCCAAGTAAGTGACTCTGGCCCATCGTTTAGACTGCACTCTGGGATTGCTCCTCTAAATAGAACACTTACTGCCACCTATTATTAGCATAGATTATTGATACTTGTTACGAAAAAGAAACAACCTTAAAAAGGAATCAGGGAAAACCGTTGTTGATACAATTTAACAAATATCTTATTTCGATATCTGAAAATGTGCTCAAGGTGAAACTAAGGACTTTGTAGCAATGCATAACAGAACTTAAGGAAACACTTAAGCAGTTAAGGAGAATATTTAGTGAGAGCCTTAGGGCTCCTTAAGTAGACCCTTAGGTTTATATAAAAGTCCACAGGTCAGTCTTGGGTTAACAAAATGTTGTACAGAACTAGTTTTGAAGTATATGAATATGTTTTTGGAGTATATGTATGGTCTTGCAGGCTTTACCATTACAGAAGATGGTTGGTTAGACTGATTTCATGCTGAATATTGATTATATCACCACCACAGAAATATTCAGTATTGAATACCTTTTCAATACTCAACATTCAGTATTGAAATTAGACCAGAAAATGTGAAACTCAACACTGCTGAAAACAGTATTTTCACTGTATTTTAGTTTTAGACAGACCAGATGAGAGGTTGCAGAAATCAGATTCATCATACACCTGTTGAATAACAAAGCTTTCTGTGCCACACAAATGCATCCATTAATGACATTTATACCACTGACACTACACCTTCTGCAAAAAGGCTGCAGCCAGTAGAGGACCCACTAGATGGGATTTCACAGGCTGCCCAGGGGAAACCACAGCAAACTGGATCTAGATCAAGTAACAGAACTCCAAATCTCCAATAAAAAGAGATTATGCACTGGAGGATCAAAAAACAGGAACAGATAGCTAGAAAGGCGGTAATGTGACAGAGAGCTTCAACAAATGATGGTGAATGACTGGGGTGCCATCCCTCCACAAATTGCCTTGCATGAAAGCCTGGCTTCACAAGTAAGTTGTACAAATAATACAAAAAACACAATCTTCTAGAAGACAAAAGATTTCTATATTATAAAGTTGCATATATATTAAGTAGATTTCAAACATTTGCTAGCATTTACATTCCCTCATTTGCAAATTGTCTTGAGAGCAAAAAGCAAACTAAAGTGTGTCATTGCTGCATCACCTCTTTGTGCTGTCCACTACTCAACACGACCCAGTTACAGCACAGACCAGAACTGTTTAACCATTATGTGGTTTGCACATTGATGTTCAAACTGGTCTGTATCACTATTCTATTCAGTATTTAATTTTATCTAATGGAATGTCACGTTGAAGCAGTGTGCAGGGTCCCTTTTTATTCCCATAAACTCTCATTAGGAAAGCAGGAGCGTCAGGACATTATTGTGGCATGGGATAAACAGGTGGCCATTCAAGAGTGCTTCATCACTAACCATCTTCAATAGCAAAGTAGAACTTCCACAGGTAACAAAGTTACAAAGAGAAAGTATCCGGAGGAACACAGAATCGATACACTACTTTGAAGAGCAATTCTGGATATTCAGTTGCTGGATATTCAGTATTGAAGATGATTAGTGATAAGACCTTTACAACAACGTAATTAAATATCTGGAAGTGCTCTTCGAAACAGTGTATCGATTCTTCTGGTTAGGTCAAGTCAATGGCAGCGCCAATGTATTGTGGTTACTAGGTATGCTAGTAACCACAATACGTTGTAAGCTTCAGCCTATTAATAAGAGAGACGTTTTGCTATGAATTATCTAACACTGACATAGCCAAAACAAAGCAAACAGTATGTCAATTTACAGATTTCGAGCAAATAAATGATGTCTGCAGTAAGCCGTTTCTATTCAGTTTGCACAGTCTACAAAGTAATAAATGTTAATGGAAGCCTACTCATGTCATATTATCAATCGTTCATAATCAAGACCTTTTTAACTTTTAGCAGGATAAGTTTAAAGTTAGAAGTTGCCAGTAGGCTGTGATAACCTCCCTACTTCCTTTGTATGCAGTGTCAGATATAGTGATTCGAGAGGTATTAATACAGGCAAGTTGCTACCGGTAAATGCAAAAGAATGAGGAGCCCCATAAAATACAGGTTGCAAAATGTTTGTAAAGTTTAGCCCTCAGTCTGAAAACATTCTAGTCCCTACTCACTGAAACAATAACCTTCATTAGAGGTATTTTGCGCTCTGGTGTTCATTATTTTCATTATTATATATATTCAAATATATTCATTATCATATTATCATTGTGTATATTTCCTTGTTTTTTCCTTTTTCCTCCCTGTAAAGCTGCTTTGAGACAATGCCACATTGTAAAAGCGCTATACAAATAAAGTTGAATTGAATTGAATTGAATTATTTGGACACAAATGTATTGCAGTGTTTCAGAAGGTCTTCACTTTAGTTTAAGACAGCTTCAAAATGACAAAAAAAACTTCAAAATGGTCACTGTAAGAAACAGACATCCTACACACAAACATACTCCCGTGTTTTATTTTACCTTCATTCCGCGATATTAGTCTCACCCGTGCTTTCCTCAGTTCTTTTTGTGTCAGGAAAGCGTGAAAACTGAGATAAAGGTGACGTTTAGAATTACAGCAGCTGGGTAAGCTGCAATAACACCGTCGAGAGGATTCAGCCATTAGTTTTAATTGTGTTGAGATGGTAACATAAGTAGCAAAACACTGCTTCGCTTACCGGAACTAGGAAGTGTGATAAAGGTCTATTGTCTGTATTTTTTATTCTGGGCAGATGTACCCCTCCCCTGCCTCCACTGCATGTGCCAGTAAACCACTGGATACGCACTCCACTGTGTGTGGGAAAGGTAATTATTCTATAATAACTGAAAGTTGCTGTTTTCTTTGTATTATAAAACTAACTAGGGCCGATAAAATTGTGACTGTTGTGCAGTTCTCCAAACTCTAAACTGTTTGCAAGCAGACCTATAAAATCTGTGTGTGTGGCTAAGTAACGTCTTGGTTACATATGTAACCCATTCCCTGAAGAAGGGAACGGAGATGTTACGTCCCCTTGCCGCAAGCCTGATTCCCCACTGATTGGCCGGGACACATCTCGGCTCCTTAGCACAAACCTGAATGAAAGTGAGTTGTGGCCGGCCTTATACCCGCTTCAGGGTGGGCGTGACTCGGCACGCAAATCCTTTGCCCAATGAGGAATCACTACATATGGGGCACCTAGCCCAGTACAAGGACTGACTGTGGCATACACACAAGTACTGGGCCTGACGTGAGGCTCCTCCGCCAAGCCTACCCACCGATGGATGCTGGAGGAATCGCAACGCAGGGTTCACCAGTGGGAAACCACTACAAAGTAGTATAAATGCCTATTTCCTCCTATCCCAGGGAAGAGGCAATGCAAGCAAGGACACCAAGCACGTCCTCCTGCTCACTACATAGTGGGCCCCAACACACAGGAGGATACGGGCTCCATCCTGAGATTTTAAAACCTTGCAAAGGTGTTAGGTGCCCAGCCTGCAGCTCTGAAAATGTCTGCTAGAGGGGTGATGCCCAGGAGGAGGCAACACTCCTAGTCGAGTGAGCCTTCACTCTGAGGGGGCAAGGCACATCTTGGGAATGGTATGCCAAGGCAATGACATCCACTGTCCAGTGGGCTGTTTGGAGAGGGCCTTTCCCTTCTGCTGACCTCTGAAGCAGACAAAGAGCTGATCGGAGCCTCTGAAGCTCCGAGTATGGTCCACATATACGTGCAGAGTGCAAACACAACAAAGAAAGGGCTGGGTCCGCCTCCTCCATGGGCAGTGCTTGTAGGTTCACCACCTGGTCCTTAAAAGGTGTGGTGGGAACCTTGGACATGTAGCCAGGCCTGGGTCTCAAGATAACGTGAGAGTAGGCAGGCCCAAACTCTAGGCACGAGTCACTGACTCTCAGTCTTGAGAGACAGACTTTTCAGCTTTGCTGACTCAAGTGGCTCGAAAGGGGCTCCCCATAGCCCAGAAAGGACTATGGAAAGGTCCCAAGAGGGGCGGCCTCATTGGGTTCAGTCTCCGGGCTCCCCTCAGGAACCTGATGACCAGCTCATGCTTTTCTAAATACTTAACTTCTACTGCTAGGTGATGGGCCGAGATAGCGGCCACGTACACCTTCAGGGTGGAAGGAGACAACCTCCGTTCCAACCCTTCCTGCAGAAAGGAAAGCACAGAGCTGATCGGGCACGTGTGGGGGACATCTCCATGGGAAGAACACCAGTCAGCAAAGAGGCTCCACTTCAAGTCATAAGCCCTCTGCCCTCATGCCCCAGGAGACTCTAAAAGAGTTTCAGTGGGACCGCTGTCTTGGCCCTGAACCTGTTCAGGCAATGCAACAGTGACTGTGTGCGCTCGATGGAGATGCTCTGTGTTGGGGAGAGCTTGCTCTTTTCCCAGTTGACCTGAAGCCCCAAGTGGCTGAGGTGCCGAAGCACCAGGTCCCTGTGTTCGCACAACTGCTCTCGAGAGTGGGTCAAAATGAGCCAGTCGTTAAGGTAGTTGAGGATGCGAATGCCCACTTCCCGTAACAGGGAAAGGGCAGCCTCCGCGATCTTGGTAAAGACGCAGGGAGACAGTGACAGCCCAAAGGGGAGAACCTTGTACTGATACGCCCGACTCTAAACTGTGAACCAAAGGAACGGCCTGTATCAAGGCAAGATCGAGACATGAAAGTATGCTGTTGGGCGTACAGTTTTTGGGACGAACGCACGAAAGAATGCGTTTCTGGGTGGGCGTGACTCAGCACGCAAATCCTTTGCCCAAATGCTCATTGGCTCTTTCCTCTCAGGCCAATGTTCATTGGCACGTTTTTCTACTACTCGAAGGTGATAGGGCTCTCAAGCCCTGACTGAAAGGGAACAATGCTATATGAGGGATGGAAATATAAACACATGCGTAAAGGGCAATATAAATGCAGTCACCCAGCAAACAAGCCTGTGTGAGCCCACTGTGGGTAAGTGTGGGTTTACTGTGGGACAGTGTGGGCAGGACAAACCCACACTAAACCCCAAGTGGGCTGTGTGGGTTTTCTGTGGTCCTACCCACTGTGGACTTGCCCACAGAAAACCCAAACAGTCCTTGAGTGGGTTAGACCATTTATGGGCACAATATAATAATATTGAAATTAAATATAAATATATAATGATATTTTGTTTAAATTTATAATATATGTTTATAATAGTTTATAATATTTTATAATATTTTACAATTTTATATTGAAGTTTTTCTTCAATTTGTTGGCCACAATTATTGACACCCCTACAAATATATTTTGGATTCTTATGAGTAAATTGTAGCATATGGGAGCTCAGACATTTTTGTGTTAATATTTTCCACAATAACAAAAGGGGGAAAAAATCCACTCCCATGAGTTTACCATTTAAAGAATAAATAGAATTGATTATGGCAGTCTAAAGAAATAAACCTTTCTTTGGCCAGGTATGGTGTCATAAATGTACTTTTTACCATTTATTACCATTTTTAGACTGACATTTAAACATATTAAACATGAACTAAATATTGCAATAATAATAATTATTTAAAAAAAAATATTTGTTATACTTTGTGCCTGGTAGTCATGTTAACATTTAGTAAATATGTTATCAAAACAATATTTGTTACATGTAATCAAATTACATTATTATATTTCTTTTTCTCCAGATGTTCTTGTTTGCTTGTTCATATTTGTGAAAAAGTATTACTGTAGGCCAAAGGCTACTGCAGAACAATCAAAGTGCATTAACTTATCTTAATCTTAGATAGTAAAGCAGAAGCCTATAGAAGCATCAAACCTTGACAAACAATGGGTACGTTTGTGTCAACTCAACTAGAGGTCGCCAACTTAAATTTTTGATTCTTAAAATATTTTTACAAAAGCAAGGCCAACGTAAGGAGGAAGCCTGCTACAGTGCAATGGTATATTTGATTTTATTAAATACCAAACATCTGTTTTATAAGTTGCTTTTTTTATATACGTTTTAGGTCCAAGAAAGGTGCATCCTTGTCCACGTGCCGACCACCTCACAGGCCCAGTAACTGTGCCGGAAGGGCTCTGCTCAGAAGTTGGCAGTACAGTATGTATTGTTTGAATGGGGTAAGTCATTATAACAAGGCTAAAAAAGGAAAGTGGAAGGAAAATCTGTAGTCAGTAATATATGTATATGCACAATGTTACCTGTACCCAGATATCCTCATTTGTTTGTCATTAAAGGCCACTGGATGACACACTTTGTGTAAATTCTGCAGAGGTTTGACAGCTCCAGGGCTTTTGTTACAACTACAGATTGTGCTGTATATTATTTAAAAATAAATATTAAAATGGTAACTAATTTACGCATTATCACCATACACTCCACAATCCTGATTTTCAATTGCATAATAAACTTATCCACTTTCCATCCTGGCATCAGGGGCGGACTGGCCATCTGGCAGACAGACATTTTCCTGCTTGGCCATGCTTTTTGGGCTGATACATCTCGTACTATTTTTGATTTGATTGGTCCATAAAACCTGTATATTGGCGGCCTATTCTTTTTCTGTTTAATTCATTGATGGCACTGGGGTCTTTTTGGCAGTGTAATTGTCAAAAAAATGTAAGCATCAGAGTAATTTTCAGACAGGCCGGCCCATAAGACATTTATTCAGCAGCCCATTGGTTCTTTTTTTAATTGACATTGGGCTGGCCCAATCACATTTTGGGCTCTGTGTGAGAATGCAGCGTCAGTGTGCATCTGTCAAAACAATCAAAGAGAGATGGAGGAGAAATAGAGAAATTGGACAAAATAAAGAAACAGGTTTTTTAGAGAGACGCTGCAAAATGTGTCAAAATATATAATAACGTGTTTTCTGTCACTCATCAGCTCCTGTGGCTGAAGATGATAGTAGTGGTGGCAGCACAGTCAGGACCGGCATGCACAATGAGGTGGATAAGGGGAGGGAGAGTGGGAGAAGTGGGTGTAAAGCCTGCGGTAAGCAGAACTGCCGCATACTCTACACTCCTCCCTCATCTCATGCGAAATACAGCTTTTTGCAGCTCTGAGGTTTAAATGTCTAAACAGTACTTGAACAACCGTTTTGTTTTTAACATTTGTAATTCAATTGTTTTCTTGTTGCTGTAGCTCATGCTGCTGAGCTACAGCATGTGAGGTGGAGGTCTGCATTAAAACATGGATCCGCAATGCAAGGGGCAGGGATGAAGGGCTAGATGGGCAATAAGGGTGCCCACTTCCTCTGATGTGACAGTTTTAATTTACTTTTATGTGTTTGAGATGTTCTGTGGTTTTTTATTTGTTCGTTTTGTATTTGTACGTTTTGTGTTTATTGCCATTTTAAACTGCTTGTTTTGTTTTTGTTTGTTGTTTTATTGCTATATTTTTAACAATATCTTAATTCATTTTATATTGACCGTGAATTATTTAAAACATTACTCTCACATTATTACTGCTTTCTGTATATGCAGAACATTTCCCCACTTTGCTTAAACTTGATCCATTTACAATTAAATTGTTTGCTTTAGAGCTTGTATTTTGTTGTTTTTTTAATTCACGGTTGTCTTGGTTCTTATTCGTTTTGTTATTTATCTTTTTCTTTCATTACCTCTTTCTGTCCCTGTTTTAATTGATTTCTCCATATGCATTTCCCCACTGTATCTCCTCTCAATCTCATCTCTTCTTAATGGTACCTTTCTCTTTTTTTGTCCATTTTTTTTGTCTTACCCTCTCTGACAATATCTTTCTTTGTTCCTCACTGTCTCTTTTTATTTCGTTTATTGTGTTCCTGTAGCTCGATTGATTGAGCATTGTGTTAACAGCACAAAGTTTGTAGGTTTAATTCCAGGGGAGCACATGTACTGATAAACTGAACCTGATAACCTATATACCTCGAATACACTGTAAGTCGCTTTGGATAAGTGTCTGCCTAATGCATAAATGTCAATTTATTAATTCAAATACTCTTTTTAAACAGCTATTAAAATCAGTCTAGAGACTCAAGACACATCCTCTGAAGAATTAATGGACATTTCTTTTACAAGAGGCAAGTTTTTACCCGAATCATTCTTTTTTTTTTACACTTCCTGATTATCAGTAATACATATTTTTTATTACTTTTACAGACTTAGTCTAACCTGCAGAGAAGAAAGTCCTGTCATGCCTGGCCTTATGTGGAAACTTTCTTTGCAAATTTTCCAGTAATTTAATCAGTGAATGTTATTTGTTGTTTATAATGTTAAGAGTGTAAAACATTTGCACTTTAAACACAACAGAGAAAAACCCTTCCTTTAGGACAAAGTTTCAGTATTTTAGTTAAAGGGATAGTTCACTGAAAAATTAAAATTCTGTCATTACTCACTCACCCTCATGTCATTTCACACCTGTTAGACCATCGCTCATGTTCAGATGAATGAAGATATTTTTAGATGTAATCTGAGAGCTTTCTGACCCCCCCATAGACAGCAATGCAAATACCACTTTCAAGGCCCAGAAGATACAAAATTTTATTTTTTTTTAACAGATAATATATTTGTTTATAAGGTATACAGACACTTACTAACTTCTACCAAATTATTAAGAAAAAAATAACATGATATTTTGTAAATGTGCACTAAACCAACACTTGTGTTGTATGTTTTATTGCACTGTCAGATCATTTAGATGACATTTACACACATCAATGTGACTTTGAATAATACAAAAGCCATGTCATCCCAATTTCCTTTCTGTAGCTACCACAGTCTGGTTTAGACCTTTAGTAAGTATTAATATCTATGGTATAGCATTGTGAAAAACTAAATTCTCACTGTTTCACTCCTTGTGTGTGTTCTTCCTCCATAATATGATCCGTTTCATACTCCAACTCAGGATCCTGCTCGGGGCGTTGCTGAGGATCCGATGAGTTTTGCAGTTCTGCAGGTGTAGATTCCAGACGGAACACTGTGGGGATTCGGCCCAAAATTGGACAGGTCTCCTGTAGACCTGAAATCCATTGAGCCAGAGTGGTTTGGTCATCCTGACCCACCATGCACATGGCATAGACCAGCCCCTCTTCCACTGCGCAATAATGAATACACAAGCATAAATCAATGCATAAATATCAAATTGTTGCTATCCAACTTTGCACATAACTGAATCATGAGTCTCACCATCATCCACATCAAAACTGTGATCATCACCCATGTCTCTTTCCAGGTCAAGTTTTATTTGCTGAGGGTAGAAGAGACTCTGCTCAGGGCCAGTCAACTCAGGTTCGAATTCTTCCTCCATCTACAGCAATTGTGGATACATCAAATTATATCAATATGTAATCCAATACACAAATCTTTAAAAATGATTAAATAATATGATTAGTATGTACAAACCCGATTCCAAAAAAGTTGGGACACTGTAAAAATTGTGAATAAAAACAGAATGCAATGATGTGGAAGTTTCAATTTTCAATATTTTATTCAGAATACAACAAAGATGACATATCAAATGTTTAAACTGAGAAAATGTACCATTTTAAGGGAAAAATAAGTTGATTTTAAATTTCATGGCATCAACAAAGAAAAAGTTGGGACAAGGCCATGTTTACCACTGTGTGGAATCCCCTCTTCTTTTTATAACAGTCTGCAAACGTCTGGGGACTGAGACAAGTTGCTCAAGTTTAGGAATAGGAATGTTGTCCCATTCTTGTCTAATACAGGCTTCTAGTTGCTCAACTGTCTTAGGTCTTCTTTGTCGCATCTTCCTTTTTATGATGCGCCAAATGTTTTCTATGGGTGAAAGATCTGGACTGCAGGCTGGCCATTTCAGTACTCGGATCCTTCTTCTACACAGCCATGATGTTGTAATTGATGCAGTATGTGGTCTGGCATTGTCATGTTGAAAAATGCAAGGTCTTCCCTGAAAGAGACGACATCTGGATGGGAGCATATGTTGTTCTAGAACTTGGATATACCTTTCAGCATTGATGGTGCCTTTCCAAATGTGTAAGCTGCCCATGCCACACGCACTTATGCAACCCCATACCATCAGAGATGCAGGCTTCTGAACTGAGCGCTGATAACAACTTGGGTTGTCCTTGTCCTCTTTTGTCCAGATGACATGGCATCCCAGTTTTCCAAAAAGAACTTCAAATTTTGATTCGTCTGACCACAGAACAGTTTTCCACTTTGCCACATTCCATTTTAAATGAGCCTTGGCCCAGAGAAAATGGCTGCGCTTCTGGATCATATTTAGATATGGCTTCTTTTTTGACCTATAGAGTTTTAGCTGGTAACGGTGGATTGTGTTCACCGACAATGTTTTCTGGAAGTATTCCTGAGCCCATGTTGTGATTTCCATTACAGTAGCATTCCTGTATGTGATGCAGTGCCGTCTAAGGGCCCGAAGATCACGGGCATCCAGTATGGTTTTCTGGCCTTGACCCTTACACACAGAGATTGTTCCAGATTCTCTGAATCTTTGGATGATATTATGCACTGTAGATGATGATAACTTCAAACTATTTGCAATTTTTCTCTGAGAAACTCCTTTCTGATATTGCTCCACTATTTTTCGCCACAGCATTGGGGGAACTGGTGATCCTCTGCCCATCTTGACTTCTGAGAGACACTGCCACTCTGAGAGGCTCTAATCATGTTGCCAATTGACCTAATAAGTTGCAAATTGGTCCTCCAGCTGTTCCTTATATGTACATTTAACTTTTCCGGCCTCTTATTGCTACCTGTCCCAACTTTTTTGGAATGTGTAGCTCTCATGAAATCCAAAATGAGCCAATATTTGGCATGACATTTCAAAATGTCTCAGTTTCAACATTTGATATGTTATCTATATTCTATTGTGAATAAAATATAAGTTTATGAGATTTGTAAATTGTATTCCTTTTTTATTCACAATTTGTACAGTGTCCCAACTTTTTTGGAATCGGGTTTGTAATTAATTAATGATCGAAATATATATATATATATATATATGTGTGTGTGTGTGTGTGTGTGTGTGTGTGTGTGTGTGTGTGTGTGTGGTGTGTGTGTGTGTGTGTGTGGTGTGTGGTGTGTGTATGTACACACACACACACACACGCACACAATATGTATATATATGTGTGTGTGGGGTTGTTGTGGGGGCCACCACACACCCACACACCCACACACCCACACACCCACACACACACCCACACACCCACACACCCACACACCCACACACCCACACACACACACACACACACACACACACACACACACACACAAAATCTCCAGTAAGTTCATAAGTGAACAAGTGTTTTTCGTCACAACTGTTAATACATAATCAGCATTCAAGAACTAGTAATTAGCTGATAAGTAAACCATTAAATTAATTAACATACCTTTTCCTCAGGTGGTACAGGGTCTGCCCTTAGCAGGTAATAATAAATACAAGTCTTCCTAAGCCACAGTGGGAATGGGCCTTCTATAAACACAGGTCTGCAAGGATTGTGTTTGGCCAAAAGAGCTTGCTGGTCTGGACTTTGGATACCTAATAACAATCAGATGTGTCATTATTGTGCACATTCCCTGCGTAAGTGTCAAATCTTTTTTTGATTTAGATAACATTACAACAAAATGAACAACCCAAAATATATTATATTAATAATATAATATTATTGTATATATTGTATTTATAGGCACAATCTTTTGTGATTTTTCTCAGAATAACAATAAAAAATTTTGTACCAACTGGTGAAATTCAGACGAAAGATTCACACTCAGGAAAAACAATAGCTTTTTTATGACTAGGCCTAAGGAGTTAACATACCTACAATATGGGGCCTTAAAACTTCCTCTCCTGTTTCTGTGATGTCTGTGGATGGATACTGAAAATTGTAAAATAAGCACATTAATCCCACTGAAATGTTTTCAGGATACAGTAGCAAATCTAGTGTATTGCACATGAAAATCTGTTGTGTACTATGCACTTCTAACCAATGTGTTTATGACAAGAGATGATTAGAGGAGGAGGTTTTAGAGTCACCTGAAAGATTGTTATTTTTGCATCATTGTCACTGGCGATGCGGGTAAGACTAAGTCGAGCAAGGTCCACAGGGTCACTGGGGAGTACATGTGGGACGGGGTAAGGGTTTGTATGCTTGAATTTGGGAAACCAGTACATGATACGCTGGTACTTTCTCATAGGATGGCTCTTTTCCCCAAATATCTGAGCCAGTAAAACCTTGGTCTCAACATTGGGCATGACACCTGTCAAATTTGAGAAATAAGTGAATAACAATAGAATTCCTCAGTAACACAATGTTACTCTCTATCATACAAACCATAATTCTCCATCTGCTCCAGTAGCTGCACTCCACACTCTTGCTGCCTTGGATAGTGGTTGAACATCCTTTGTATAAAGTTCTGTGGCACAAAAACCTCTTTGGGAAACACATCTAGTAGTTTGTTATAAACAGTAATGTCTCGTTCTACTCCAAATTCTGGCATCTTCTTCAGGGCAGCATAAATAAACTCCACATGTCCCCGTCGTCGTATGTCATTTTTGTTGAAAACATCCACAACCCTGTTAAAATTAGCTTTGGTTTTTGAGTCTTTAGTAATGCGCCCAAAAACATTGTCATGCTTGAACAAAGTTATGTCTTTACTCCGTGTCTCACATTCCACTGCGTCTTCAAGCTCTTTTTGGCCAGGATGACTCGTGAAACATACTGCACTGCAGTTAAATAACCTCAGCACCTAAAAAAAGGATTGAATAACACAGAACATTGATGGCACTCAAAGTCTGTCATGAACAACCAGTGAGGTTTACTATCACTGGTTTACAAATTTTGGGAAATTATGGAAATTATCGACCTTGAGATAAAGTGTGCTAATTGTACATATTTTGATTAGATAAATTAGAAAACTGGTGATGAAAACTTCAGCTAACCAGCACCTTCAAGTTATTTCACGATAAAGATTTACAATCTATACACAGGTGAGTATATTTGCCAACAGGGGACAAAGTACAGTAGAATGAAAATGGTACCATGTTTAAACGTTTATCTTCACTTTTTAGACTAAAGATTGCCTAACTGTAATTTATTGGTCTTTTATTGCAGAGTACATTGTCTTGGCCGGATCTATGCATCATAGTTACATTTGGTGGCTTGTAAAAGTGTCATTGCTCAACATTTCCAAGGAACAGTCGCGTGGTATTTTCCTTCAGAAACCAAGATGCCTACAAACTGTGTAAACACACCTGCAATTCAGTCAGTTTTTCATGAAAAAAACATGAAAATGTTACATGATAAAAAAACGGAAAGCAGTTTCTGCTATCAATAAAACAATACATTTATAATAATTAGTGTGGCACCATTCTCTTTGCTATATCACATTTTGCAGAAAAGTTAAGGAGCATAATCGCACACCCTCCTAATTCTGAATTATTTTGATTTTGACCTGAAGCCGTTTCTTGGAAACTGTAACGAATTAACACTCAGGACTTAATTTTTCTTTATTAGTGACCCAATTCTGGTCAAATTTAGCTACTTTCATTTCTGGCTACGGCTTTCACTGTACATGCCAGTGTATTTAAACCACAATGAAAAACATTAAGATAATTAAGAAGGTACCTGCCCATTCTGTAATGCAGGGGTCTGCTGGTGGAGGGGGTGTCCAGCAGGCAGAATCACACTCTGAAATGTCCCAAACAAACGTGCAACACACCCTACACACTGAATCCGTAACAGGTGACAAGAGGCATTCATGATTTTGACATCACAAACCACAAAGGGATTAGTGAAAGCCAATGTATGCCTTAAAAAAAACAATGAAAACATAATGACTATCAGTCAATTTGAATTCATTTTGATTTGAATTTTGTTCCCTGCCTAGTCACAGCAGTGTGATGTTATAGCTGCAATTAGTAACATTATGCTTCTGTCACCATTTCTGTTGGTAACATTTCTCAATGCATGAAATATTGTTGTATATAATTAGATCCGACAGTCTTAAATCAATAAATAATTATAAATCATTATAATCAACTCTCCATTCATATCCAAGGAAGTTACTAATTGCAGCTTTAACGTGCCAGAGGAGAACTGGCCCTCTCGGTTGAGCCTGGCTTCTCCCAAGGTTTATTCTCCATTTTTACATGATTGTAGTTTTGGTTCCTTGCCACTGTTGCCCTGTTGGCTTGCTTACTGGGAGACTGCTGACATCTAACTTAGCTTAGGGTTTTGTAAATTGTTAATATTGCTTTCAGCAAAATTATATAATTACAGTCCAAAAGACTCTTCTATTTTGTTATTCCTTTGTCTCCAATTCTCTTTCATTCTCCTTTATTGTGTAATTTCCAGGTGTTTTTACTGTATATATTTTGTGTATATACGTATTTTATGGTAGTATTACATCCTTTATAATCATTTATACTCCTGTCCCATAAGATGTTAAGATGGAAGAACACATCTATCTGTCTATCAATCTATCTGTCTGTCTGTCTATCAATCTATCTGTCTGTCTGTCTGTCTATCAATCTATCTGTCTATCAATCTATCTGTCTGTCTGTCTATCAATCTATCTGTCTGTCTGTCTGTCTGTCTATCAATCTATCTGTCTGTCTGTCTATCAATCTATCTGTCTATCTACGTAATTCGATAGAAAGTGTTGCAATTGTTACTTAAACGGACACAAAATGCCAAAAAGATATAAATATTGTTCGTTTTAAAGAAACGTTAATGCATACCTTAATCAATACTCACGATTACTTAACCCACTCAAACGCCATTCTACTGCCTAGTCTCCTTCAAACAGACACGATGATTTCCTGGTTCATCGCCTTTCGACCTCCCCTCTGAAACAATGTGACAAATTTTACTCGAACATTGGTTCCGGGCTCGTCTATATTATTTATATCTTTCGGCGCTAGTGGGCGGAGAGGTATTGGATATAAACTACTCCAGTAGCTGTCAAAGTTTTGTTTCTACTTTTTCTTATCAGGGGTTTGGAAGGAGGGACTGTACAGCAACAAAGAAGCGATACTTATTCCAGTTTCGCTGTCTGTAATTACGAGGAAAGACTAGAAAATCCCACGCACTCAATCAATTTTACCTGGGTCTGGCTACTGGAACAAATCCATCCCTTGCGATCATACACTTGCCCCATGTGCCTTCACACAATTCTCATTTACTGGATTCGTCATTTCATTCTACGACAACTTCGGAAGTCAATGCTTTTTGTGGCACTACCACTATGTTGTTTCCGTGTGTTTGCGTGTTCCTTCAGTTTGTGTTGTTGACTGCATAAGTGGAGAGATATGGATTGAATTTCTGCTAATGTAATATACGGATATAAATCCAATATTTTAGAGCTCTGTAAAGAATTTTTGACTTGGACATGGATGGATCAACGAACAGTCTTTGGTGAGTTTACAAATAATAACGCAATTTTGCTAACTCTGCTAATTGCCGAAAGGTATTAGGTATTGCTACCCAGTTTTAGTTGCAAATAAAGCCCGTGATTTAAAAATATGAAGTGTTGTTCACTGTTTAAGCTTTATCATGTTAACACTTTATTATAAATTTTATTCGAGTGTTGACGTTTTTCTGTCACTGCAGGGTGTAACAAACAGCCAAATCGTTTACACTGACAGATTTCCCTCGCAAAAATGTACCATGGTAGCCAGGTTTTCTTGGTTAACAGTTTGTAAACTACAATACTGTAGGAATTTGTGTTTAATAAAACAAAAACTCTGAAAGCTTCTTACATTGTTTGAAGATACATATTAATGTATTTCTTTAAAGTAGCGATAGCTGTAGTAGCCTATTTTGTTGGCAAAATGGTAAATATTCGGAGGGTTAAATTCATGTTCAGTTCAGTGTCTTGTTGCTCATGCTCTTGCACGAATATGGTTATGCATAGCCAATATATCGATTACTAGCTATAATATCAAAACATCTATATTAGTAAGTTTACGTAAGTTTATTAGTAAGTTAACCACCAACTACAGCACGTCATTGCGCCATTATTTAGAGAAAAGTAAAAAAAAATCGTTTTCTCTGTAAGCGAAAACGTTCGCCTCACAGCTGTGTTCTCGTTGTTTCTAGCATCTCATCTATACAGCAAGCGAACGCATTTTAATTGACATGACTGAAGTATAGACAACATTGTTGACTAGAATAACAGCGTTTTTTGGATTGGTTTGTGTAGATTTTCAGTGTTAAATGGGTGTGTGCGTGCCTGCGTGCGTGCACGCATGTTTTTATTTTTTGTTTAGCTTACCAGCTTGGCCAGTGAAGAGCAGTAAATGCCAAGGGGAAGACGTCTGCCATCTGTTTACATTCGTCAGCCTACCATGCTTTAACCACACATGTTTGACTTGATACGCTATCTGTCTCCTTGAAGGGCACGAATTCTGGATTATGTCGGAATAGATGACTGTCAAAACAATAAAATAATTGGATTGTGCAATCAAAATGAATGACAAATTGACGTGGTGTTTACATGGCATGGTGTTTACCTTTCTGTATGCAAGAAAATGTTTTAAAATGTTACTCTTAAAGCAGATTTTGTCTAGTAAACGGCTTCTGACTATAGATTTAAGTGGGGTAGATTCTAGGTCGTATGTTAGGCTGTTTGGTTAACTATTTGATTTACTACTACTAGCTATTATTAACTGCTAGTCTGCTAGTGGAATACGTTTTACATGTAAATAACATTTAAATAACTGAACGCATTCCCAACACTTGTGTACACTTGTCGCAGAAAAAATGAAAGACTGAAGTCACACAGTCTGGGATGGACAGATATGTGGTATTTATGAAATCAAAGAAATCAAATCAAAGAAGTCTTTATTTCGAGAATGTAACAGATGACCAAAAAGGTGATATGCAAATTCTGCAGGCAAATGTTTGCTTATTATTTGAATGTATATTATTTGATACATGAATATTAGCTTAAGGTTAGCAGCGGCCGCTCGCACTATTATTTGGAGAATATAAATGTGCGTTATTATTAGGAGCATATTGAAGTTTTGTTACTGCTTTATCTTTTAGTTATTTGTTTTCATGTAATGTATAGGCTTTGTATTTTGTTTTGTATTTTGTTCTCACGTTCATAGTCATTTTACCAGTATCCCACAGATTACTTTGTGTGTGCTTAATTTTTAAAAGCCTACTATTATGTTTTATTATTTCTCTACAATGTAGAACAATGTTAGCAATGTTACACATAACATTCTTTGTCATTCCTAAAGTGCAAACCATTATCTAATACCCCCTCCCCAGTACATATTTACACAATTAAATTAACATCATAAACGTGTGACTCTTCTACTAACGGCTACCAGTCAACTAGGAAAATCCTTAGTCGGGGGCATATTTAGAATAATGTGTTACTAAAGGTAACTGCATCAGTTTATCAGCTATATACATAGACCAAATAATTAATAAAAGCAGTATGTACAAGTAATTTTTTTCAAAAATACATTTTTTAAACAAAAGTTTAGGTTTTTATTGAAAGAAATTAATATGTTAGCATGATTATATTTTTGTCTAAAAAAGGTTATTTTTAAACATTTAAACACACCTACAGATTAAAAGATTTTTAAGATCATAAGAAATATTTTTGTCAAGTGATCTTAAACCCTGGTATAGGGCACAAAAATATGGTGCATATATCATACATGCACGCACATGTACAAAACTGGGTATGTGTATCGGTCTTGTCGACTCGAACAACTTTCGCGCTGACACCCCTTAGCTCCACCCAACAGGAAGCTGGCCATTTTAGATTTTCTAAAAAGCGCAGAAAACTTTTACTCCTATATAACAATACTCCTCCTAGGGTTTTTTTATGTGATTGGCACCAAACTGGTGAACATCATGCCAAGACATTGAAGATTCAAAATTGCGAAGGGTTTTTTAAAATCTCGAATGGTGCTGCCATGGCAAGGTGGTAAAATTATGGCGAAAAATAAGAAAACAGGATGTCTCTAATCTCTATAGCAATAGTTTATTGTAGTGGGCTAATGACATTAATATGACAATTCACGTTCATAGCGCCACCAACTAGCAACAGGAAGTGTGCCACTTAAAACAAACATTAAAAGTCTACTTGCATTTAGCCAACTTGCTTCAGCCTTGGTCAGAATAATGTAGAGGCATTGCTGATTTAAAGTTCTAAATGGATCTGAAATATTGTAGGCAAAACATTGTAGGCTTAAATATTGATGGCAACACATTGAATGTGTGTTCAACCACATTCATTTGTATATAAGGTGCTTAACATGCTTAAAATAGCATGAAATTTGGTACAAACATCATAGTGGTCAGCCGTTAGATGTAGGCAAAACCTTGTACATGGTGAGCATGGTGGGAGGACTCTATAGCGCCCCCTTTTGACTAAAGTAATGGGGTTTGTTTTGCATACGAAATTTGTTTTCCAAACTTGGTACATGTATTGTTCTCATCAAGCCAGACAACTTTCAAAATTACACTCATTAGCTCCGCCCAACAGGAAGTTGGCCATTTGGAATTTTATGTGGATTTTTTGTCAATTCCCGACTCTGACTTTTTAAATACTCCTCCTAAGGAATTTATTTATGGGATTTTCACCAGATTTGGTAATTATGCCAAGACAATAAAGATGCTAAATTGCGAATAGATTTTTGATATCTTAAACGGTGTTGCCATAGCGAGGCAATAAATTAATGACAAAAAACAGAAACAGTAAGTTTGGTCGTAGAGACAGATGGCATAGAGGTGGCTATAGTCACAGTCATAGTGCCACCAACTGGCAGAAGAAAGCATGTCACTTAAAACAGTATTTAAAGGAGTCCTTTAAAATTTACCCAAGTTGCTTCATATGCGGTCAGAAAAAAGAAGAGATATTGAAAATTCTAAATTGTGAACAGATGTGGCCATGGCGAGGCAATAAATAAATTGGATTGTCATAATAATTTATGACAATAAATGGAACAGTGTCTCATATCTTCTGTGTATGCATTGAGCGGTCTACATCAAAATATGGGAAATTTGTTTGGTGTTGTGGGCTGATAACAATGATGTGGCTACTGTTAGTCACAGTTATAGGGCCTCCAGCTGGCAGCATGAATTGTGTCAGGAATTGTGTCACAAAATACCATCCCAACAACAAAGCATGGTGGTGGCAGCAGTGTACTGAGGGGTACTGAGCGACTTTCTGGATGCACTGTATATACTTGATTATATATATGACAGATAACTATTTCTTAGCATAATGAAAACCATCATGTTTTTTGTTACTTTGAATTCGTCATTTGTAATTTTCCATAAGTTGCCATTAATGTGTCTTTGTTTGTGATGCACAAGCTGGACACCATGTGTAGTCAGTTTCAGGATCTTTACAACTGTGAGTGCTTGTGTTTTTTACTTGAGAGATATTCTCAACTGACCTATATCCCTGGGCAAATAAAACAAACATAACTGCATGTTCAGTCTTTAACTGTTGCTGAAAGCAGCTTGCCATGCAGTTTCAATTAAATACCAAAACTGAAGAAATTTAACATGCTCCCTTGTGTTCTCTTTTGATAATTTTAGTAGTTTTAAACATATTACCAAAGCCTCACAAATAAGCTGTGTTACTATTGACAGGAAGCCTGAAATATTTAATGCTACACACAAGAGACAGTATTGGGGGGATGCGAAAGACCACACAAAAAAATAAACGTAATACTTGACTATAGAAAGGGAAGTCCTGCCTTTCAGTTAAATAAGCCAATCAATTTTTTTGTAATGTTTATTACCATGGAATGTGCAGACACATTAAGATAAATAATTGGTTTCATAGTTTATGATACTGTAGTTGTTTTTTGTTATTTGTTTGTTGTTTATTGAAATATAGTCTTGACAGACTGTTTTATATATATATTCTATATATATATATATATATATATATATATATATATATATATATATATATATATATAGATAGATAGATAGATAGATAGATAGATAGATAGATAGATAGTGAGCTGTTTACTTTATTTGACAGAATTCATTTGAAATGTCCTACAGTGTCAGAAAACACAGACATTGGAATTGTGCAGATTATGAGTTTTAATTAAATTAAGGTCATATATGTATATATATTAGTAAAGACAAAAATGCAACATATACATTTGTCTTGCATCTTGTTGTCTTGTTGTTGTATGTTGCACAAAACTGCCTACTAATGACTTCTAAGGTGAATTGAGCTAAAAAAAACTTTTCTACCTCAGGTTGAACCTCAACTGTTTTTCCAATGTTTATTTACTGTGGTACCTAAAGATGAACAAAAGTGATGCACAAAGACCTCTCTCCCTCTCCACTCTCTGTGAAGTGATACATCAATGTACATTGCCATTCGTAGTTTCCCTCAGCGTGAGCATATACATGTCCTGCATTTTGTAATCTTAAAATGGCAGATCTGACCATATGCATGTTTACTTTCTGGTTTACCATAAGCCAGCTCAGGCATTACATTGGGGGATGCAACAATGCTCAGCCGTTATCTCCTCACAACGCTGAAATGTAAATGTCTTTTCTTTAGCTGTAAGAAAATTGCTGTAATTGGTCAATGTTATCACAAATGTGTTAGATTTAGAATAGCTCTAATTCCCTGTCTTTTTATCTCGATGATATGTCAGCGGAATGCAGCACAGTTTCCTGACAAGCTGTCATTAATGCAGGTATGCCTTCAAGCACAAGAAGAGGAAATAAAGCTGTTGAAGTCCTTATTGGCCAATGCATGGCGCAAGTTACGTCTTCATGACCAACAGATACCTTTGGTAAAACAGCAGCTGATAGCTGGTAAGAGCTTTGTTAATGATTTCATTGCACTGCTGTTCAGATGCATCAGATTATTGTTTGACTTTAATCTTAGGTTTAATAGCTTTTTTTTGCACATTAAAAATTTGCATAGGTCAGCCATAACCTTAAAGACCCATCTTAGTGTGTGTACAAAATCAGTGAACCCTGCTGCAACCCGAGTGTTAAATCATTCCTGTTGTGTTGGCGGATTGTCTAAATATAATACAGACTAATACAGATGGCTAATACAGACTGTCTACAAGCTCTCTTGATGGAATTCACCACCCATCCAACAGGCACTGAGCATTCTGTATCATTTTTTTAATTTTAACAATTGGCTTGTAAGGCATTATTGCACTTTCCCGTCCAAAATTGTTATAATGCACCCTTACATTACAGTAAGTACATTAGTATATGTTTTTTAAACTACAAAAACAATAATGCTTATTTCAGTCTACTATTTTGTACTTCTCAGAAATATACTATCTATAAGTATAAATATACTATCACCATAAGCATAAATATACTAATGCAACTACTATTTCTCAGAAAATGTAATTGTAAACTAGTTTGCTCAAAGTTTATTGCCATTCATTTATAAGAAATGTTCTGTATAAAACAGCGGCAGTGCAACATTCTTTGTGCAACATCTGTATGTGTACCTCAGTGAGATTTTCTTGTTTAGATTTAATTTTTTTAATTAGTTTCCCTAGGTATACTAGAGGTCTTTGACATTTTATTGGATGGTGTTGTGTCTAAAGAATTGGGCTGGTAATCATAGGATTGTAAATTAAAAACCCATAAATGCATTGTATAGCATAGCACCTAATTAAAATTTTGTTTAATTAAATTCAAAGTAAATGAATAATTAAGAAAATTAAGAAGACTGTAAAAAATTATGTCATAATTTTATTTACCCCACTTCTTTCTAAGCCTATCCCAGATAGCAAGCCGACATAGAATCAACACAGAATCTGTGTCTTGCAGCATCGAAACAACATTGACCTCCGACATTGAGCCAACATCTTTTTGCTCATTAAAGTCACATTGAACCAGTGTTGTTTGCACTATTGGAAACAAATGCAAATTCAGTTTAATTGGTTTGCTTACCTACGTTGAATCAGTTTTAATTTCTGGTTGTATGAAACAATGTCATACAATACATGCAACATACAACAATACATACATAAAGCAATCTATATATGTAATAATTAACTGTCACATTTAATTTGGGTTTATTTAAAATGTATATATTTACAAACCCATGCACATTTTTAGAATATTGCTTTCTTTAGTTGTTACGGTGGAGGCCCCCGTACCGCCTCCCCCGAACCACCAGAGGGAGCTGTCACCTGAGTACCAAATCATGTTTGGACTACATTTCCCATAGGGCCACATTCCTGGGGCTAATTACTTCCTGCTCACCTGCTATCAATTAACTCTTGTGTATATAAACCCCAGCCTATGATGAACTCATGGCGAAGTCTTGTTTTGCCCCGGCTGACATTTCTGAGCGGTTGCTATTATTGATTGGATTACCCGTTATTACCCGTTACCTGGACTGCTTATCGTTTCTCTGATTGTTTGCTGCCTGCCCCGATTTGGATTGTTTATCGTTGCTGATTAGCCTAGCCCCTGATATACCTGTTTGCTGTTGTCCACCCTGCCTGTTCAACTACTCTAATAAACCACTGCAAATGGATCCTACCGTCTCTGTCTCCACGTTACATCAATAATTTTAGCACTAAACAGCCAAATATAAAACAAGCCTTCCCACTAAACAGTTCAATTATAGGTTATTATTAGTTTCAAACTTACAACTTTAAAGAGGCATTTTAGACAAAAAAAAAACTAGTTTTGTGACATACTGTCATTTTGTTCCACAAAAGGTATTCGTGCAGGTTTGGAACAATACGGATGTTAAATGGCAGGATTTTTTAAAACTACCTCACACTTCCCTTTAAAAAAAACACATCAGAAAAATATATTTGTTTTGTTTTCTCTTGCATTTAACATATTTTTGAAGTCAAGCAAATTCTTTGCTCTTACAATATTCAGTTGTTTGTCCCCTGTTGTATTTCAATGCTTTTTATTCTGTAGAGAACACTTTAATTGACAGCCATCCATACATACAGTGGGTCTTGTCTGGTGTAGTGTTGGTGTAACTGGAATTACTGTCTGTCCGGGCTGATACAGGTTAATTGCAACATCTGCAACTGGGTCTCAAACCCAAATATCATCCTCGCCAGCACCCCCAAAAGAGACCACTGGAGGTCCCCTTTCCTCCATCAAAGAGGGAGAGAAACAACTGTGTGTTGTGCGCCACAGTGGATTCAAGCGTTGGCTGGCTGCTTAAAATCTCTGCCTCTGGCCTTGAATCTAACTTTAATACTAATGCTTGCATTGCTATAAATATCAACTTGTTGAGCTGGTTCTTGGCACCCAGATTAGTGTTTATTTACAGGGCAACAATTCGACATTTTTCCAAATGTCAACAAGTTGCTGGTTCGATTCCAGTGCTGGCAGGTAGCAACTGAAGTGCCCTTGAGCAAGGCACCTAACTCCCGATTGCATTCACTCCTCACCAGTGATGGGTTAAATACAGAGGTCACATTTCGGGTTACCATATCTGACAAATATGTCACTTTCACTTCACTAGAAAGGTTTTCATGAACTAAATTATCATGATTAAATGTTATAGCTATACACTTGCACACCTGAATTACAACAGTTTTGTTTTCAATCATTTGTTTCCATTTTAATTTATGTTGAGGGATTATTAGCAAAACATCTGAAATGAAGTTGATACATAAATGAAACTTAAAAGAGATCTTTAAACAAAACTTTTCTTAGGGTTGTTATATTTGGCTGAAGGCACTGTTTTGTCATTGATATAGCTGACACATTACGTTTTGATGTCCAATGTATTTTCAGGATGATATGTTTGATTGATGATGTACTACTGGCATCATTTCAACACTTAAAGAAAACATTCTTATGCTTTTCATACTTTCTATACTTGTTTTTTGGTAATGGACTGTGATTTGTCAGGGCAAATTTGAATGTTCTGGAAAATAGCTTTTATTTTTTAATAGGAAGGGATGAGAAGTAAACACAATGTTTGCATAGTTGCAATGTTGACTGATGTCGGCATGCTTGTCTGTTATTACAGTTGCGTCATTCTGTGAAAAATAAAGCAATAATATAGTGTCATCAGGACCCATAGACTCCCCTATATGTAAAAACTGAACAAATAAAATGATCAGAAATGTCCAAAAAAAAATAAATCAATCCAAATATTTACTATAAAGTTCACCCAAAAATCAAAATTATGTTGTTTATTCGGTCTCATGTCGTTTTATGTATAACACAGAAGTATGTTTTGTGTGTTTGTCTCACAGAAAAAAACAAAAGTCATGTGACTTTGAAATGACACAAAGGTGCGTAATTGATGACCATTTTTATTTCTGGGTGAACTGCTTCTTTACCATAAAGCAAATCTATTTTGATTCAATCACTGGTTTTACATGCATGCATACTCTTGGTATTTTTTCTGTGGCTGCAAATGGCTTGTAACTTAAAACTTCATGTAACTCGTAGTGCTTTCGGTGACCATTAATTGTGTTTAAAGAGGGATTTGAGCAGTTCAATATTACAGTGTCCATGGGGTATAGTGTGAAATAATTTTCAATAAAACAATGCTCTATTGAATGCTCATTCAATATTCAGGAGCTTTGTACTGTGCATGAAACTGTTATGCTGTGTTTAGCTTCAGCATCTGACTTTTAAAATTCCATATTGCATGTCCGTTGTGTGAGGTACTCATTCAATCAAGTATTAAATATGCAAATAATAACAAATACAGCTCCAAGCAGCAACTATGGGGTCAAGTCCATCAACGCCACTAAAGACAATATTTGTGGACATCATTGGGTTAGATGCTAACTGCATTTCATTAGCTCTGTACTTGTACTCTGCATAATGACAATAAAGTTGAATCTAATCTAAATTGTTTTCCTTAGGATTATTATTAGGGCCCAGGAATCAAAAATGTTAAGGTAAGGGCCCTATTATTTTCCTCATTTTCCTTATTTTCATCCTCACCACGTTCTACAGAGGGACTACTGAGAGCATCCTGTGCAGCTGCATCACTGCCTAGTTTGGGAATTGTACCGCATCGGACCGCAAGACCCTTCAGTGGATAGTGAGAACAGCTGAGAGGATCATCAGGTCTCTCTTCCCTCCATAACAGACATCTACACCTTATGCTGCATCCGCAAAGCCACCAGCATTGTGGATGACCCCACACACCCCTCTCACACACTCTTTATGGCAGGAGGGTGTCAAATACTTTTGAGTGTATTTGGGTGTCAAATACTTTTGACACCCAATGTCAAAATGTCAAATGTCAAATACTTTTGGCTGCTAAATACTTAAACTGTACATAGTCATTTTTAACACTTATGTTAACTTTATTTCACCAGGATCACTCTGGAACAGAACTGTGTGGTGGTCAGCGCTGCACTGGGACATACTACGTCCATTGTCTGCCCCAGAAATCATTGTACTGTCTTGTGCTGTCTGCACATGTTTGCACTTGTGCACTTTATGTATAAATTATGTAGTTCTGTGTTGTTCTGTGTTTGTGTAGCACCTAGAGCCTGGAGAAACGTTGTTTCGTTTCACTATGTACTTGTATATGGTTGGAATGACAATAAACTCCACTTGACTTGAATTGTGGATAGTAGTAGGACAAATTTGGTATGAGGCAAAGATTCTAAAGATACAAGTTGCATGACATTACGCTATTTCAATAAAATGTTATAAGCAGTTAATTTATCTGGGTTGACGATTTAGTATATTCATAGCTAAACATGCCAGCCAAACCTCGTAAACCAGTGGATCAGGCCGCGCCTGCCTCGGACTCTGTTACAGAAGACGTACCAGCTGAAAACACTCAGGACACGGGCATCGTAGCAATTCTAACCCAATCTCCTCTCTGCGCTCTGAAATACGCTCAATCAAATCTGACATTGGGGAGATAATAGACTCTAAGATTGAACAACTTGCTGTCTCAATATGAGGAGAGCTTACTGCGTTGCAACAGGAGGCCAGTTCTGCGATTTCAGATGTTAAAAGCACCAAATGCATGGACCTTGAAGGACGTAGTAGGAGACAGAACATTCGCATATTACACATCAAGGAAGGTGCCGAGTCTGGAATGAAACCAAGGGACTTTATCGCGCAACTTTTGATGGCGGCATTATCGCTAGATAATCTGCCGCTTGTTGATCGCGCTCATCGGGCAATGCGAAATCGTCCCGGAGATGATGAACCACCGCAGGCTTTCGTCATTCGGCTAAACTACACCCATGAAATGGAAAAGATCCTGCAGAAGGCAACCAAGATGCAGCAAGTCACTTTCAAGGGGCAAAGAATCAACATCTCCCTCCAGCAGTTGTGAAACGCCGCGCACTTTTCAAACGAGCAAGGGAATTACTGATGGACAAACCTGGTGTCAAGTACGGTCTATATCGGAGTGACTGTTCTAAACATGGCACGTAATTGAGATAAGTACGAACATTATATCACTCGCTGAGTGTAATTATTTAGTTACTGTACGTGGAAAATGTTGTAACCACAACCTATTCTGTAACGAGGCTGAATCTAGTTTCTTATTCGAGCTTCTTATTGACGCTATCCGTTCCACCTAAAACACGCAACGCTTCCGTATTGCCGGCTTCTTATTCGCGCTTAACTTAGGGACCTTGTCGCTTTTCTCTCATTATTATTATTATTCTCTTAATATCTCTTGGCTAATTCCATGCACGTTTAAAGACATGATGGCATTTAAACTATATCATTTGTAAGTTATGGAATCCTTTATAGTTATTCTATTATCCCAATGCCTCCACTTAATGTGTAACCTTACATTTGCCTGTGTGTCTTATTTGTTGTACAGTCATGTTACTTATTTGTCTGGGTATGTGTCCATGTCCAATGACATATTGCAATATTAACCCAATTGGAGGCACTATATATCAGCTGTGCTTAAGGGTGAGTTGAAGCTTTCACTGCGGGGTTATAGCCAGTGTCCTTGTCTATCACCATGCAAATAACCAGAACTTTTTACTGTAGCATTTTGAAGTTATGAACCCATGAAGTTGACATATGTGACAATGCAGCTCAATGAGACCTTGCATTTTTGGCCCATTGGAGGCTTTATTTCTCCAATGTGCTTTAGGGTGAGTTGAAGCATTCACTGTGGGGTTATAGTCAGTGTCCTTGTCTATCACCATGCAAATATCCAGACCTTTTTACTGTAGCATTTTGAAGTTATGAGCCCATGAAGTTGACATATGTCACCATACAGTTCAATGACATATTGCATTTGTGGCCAGTTGGAGGCTTTACTGTAGCGTTTGTCCATAATGCTGGACAAAAATGCTTTCACAGTTCTTTAAATCCAATCGTTGTAAACTTTTCAGAACCTTGGATAGCAACAAAAGCCATCTAAGATCATTTCTGCTGCTGTCCAAGGTGCTGAATAACGATCGAATTTGAGAACTGAAGAAACCCTAAATGCCACAGGTATGGCTAGTTTGTTATAGACAGCCATTCATTTGTTTATATGGAATAATAATTCAGAAGAATTATTCAATTGGCATAAGTGTTTTAAAGAAGTGGTTTGCTGTTAATAGCCGTTTACAATTAAAATCAATTGCCAGTTCAGGGTAGAAATTTTTGTGTCCCACTTCCACCCGTACCTTGTAAAAGTATATATTATCTCCCATTCCTGCATTTCTGCCTGCAACATTCATGTTTTGTCCCAGTCTTGCCTGCAAAAGCCTGCAGGAACTTAATACTGTTTTCAACTTTTTTGTAAGTTACAACAACTCATTCAATTATATAATTATAATTGAAATGACTTGTACAGTCAATTTGATTAAACTTAAAAATTTTATTACTTTAAAATGCTACAGTAAAAAGGTCTGGATATTTGCATGGTGATAGACAAGGACACTGGCTATAACCCCACAGTGAAAGCTTCAACTCACCCTTAAGCATAGCTGAGATATAGCGCCTCCAATTGGGTTAATATTGCAATATGGAATTGAACTGTATGGTGACATATGTCAACTTCATGAGTTCATTACTTCAAAATGCTACAGTAAAAAGGTCTGGATATTTACATGGTGATAGACAAGGACACTGGCTATAACCCCGCAGTGAAAGCTTCAACTCACCCTAAAGCACAGCTGAGATATAAAGCCTCCAGTTGGGTTAACATTGCAATAAGTCATTGAACTGTATTGTCACATATAAACTATTTGTCATTAGCTAAATTAAATATAGAAAACTGGGCACTGAACTGCATGTGAGAGGCTCAGACTTACAACATCATAACAGGACACATACCCAGACAAATAAGTAACATGACAGTACAACAAATAAGACACACAGGTAAATGTAAGGTTACACATTAAGTGGAGGCATTGGGATAATAGAATAACTATAAAGGATCCATAACTTACAAATGATATAGTTTAAATAACATCATGTCTTTAAACGTGCATGGAATTAGCCAAGAAATTTGAGTATAAGCCATAACTAGTATAATGAATGATACACAGTGTTGTTGTTGTGTCAGTTTATCTTGTATAGTATTAACAGCTATCAGGATCAGGATCAGAATGAGTCTTGTGCGCACACATGCATAACGAATTTGTTGCGCTTTCAGGAGATCAGAATACTTACAGTATATACATAAACACAAGAAACAGAGCAAAAATAAATACAGAGATAATGAAATAAAAAATATATGATAAACATAATATTTGCGCGAATAAGAGAAAAGCGACACGGCCCCTAAGTTAAGCGCGAATAAGAAGCCGGCAATACGAAAGCGTTGCGTCTTTTAAGGTGGAACGGATAGCGTCGATAAGAAGCCGCGAATAAGAAACTAGATTCAGCCTCGTTATTCTGTAACTGTTCCTTCTCCTGTTATCTTCTGTATGCTTCGAGAGATGTTCTTCCGAAAGTCTCTAATGTGGAGCTATGTTAATTAATGTTTGAAGGTCAACGAATAATATATTCATGTTAAACTTTTTCTAGAATATTTAATTTTTAATTACTGTTCTGATATTAATTTCTTAATTCAGTTCACTTTGTCACTTTGTCTCGCACCGCAGGTTGTGGGGTAATACTGTAACATCAAATAACAGACAAGGTTTTGTTTTTGCTTTGTGGAATGTGAAAGGACTAAATCACCCTGTTAAAAGAAGTAAGGTACTGTCACATCTGAAATCGCTTTCTGCGGATATATTTTTTTGCAGGGAAAGCACCTCAAACTTGATTCTAAGGACAAGTTGAAATGCATATGGATAGGAAATATATATCAGTCCAATTTTTCTGTTAAAGCTTGAGGGGTCGCTATCCTAATACGAAAAGGTGTGCCATTTAAACGTACAACATTGAAAACAGATAAAGAGGGTCGATACATTATATTGTCTGGCGAGATATGCTCTTTTCCTATTACTTTAGTGAATGTCTATGCCCCAAATTATGATGACCTGGATTTTTTCAAGAAAGTTTTTGCTCTTATTCCTAATATGTCTCAAACTAATCTTATCATGGGGGGGACTTTAATTGTGTCGTAGATGCGTACCTGGGCAGATCATTTTCCAAGAGAGCCCCTCAGTCTAATTCAAGGAATTTTTAAAATGCATTTATTAACAACTTTAATTTAGTAGATATATGGAGACTTTTTCATCCCACCATGAGAGATTATACCTTTCATTCACAAGTTCATAATGTATATACACGCATTGATTACTTTCTTGTAGAAAACAAATTAAACTCTAATGTTATGAACAATAAGATCCATGATATAATAATTTCAGATCATGCTCCTATCACATTTGAACTTGCCATCAGTAATTTAACATCCTCATGTCCTGTGTGGAGAATGGATCCTCGACTTGTCAGTGATCCTAAATTTGAAGATTACATGCTTACACAATTTGAAATATTTTTTGAGAATAATGATACCCCCGAAGTTTCACCAGGACTTTTGTGGGAAACACTGAAAGCCTTTTTAGGAGGATGTGTTATCTCTTATCAGGGGTCCAGAAATAAACTGTATAAAGCAAAACTTTTAGATTGAGGGAAACAAATTCATCTATTAGATAACAAAAATGCACAAAATCCCTCATTGGCAACATACAAAAAAAAAGATATGAGTATAATAAAATTGTTTCAGACAAACTAAGTAAATTATCATATAATTTTCATTAAACAGAAATATTTTGAATTTGGGGATAAACCACATAACGTACTTGCAAGACAGTTACGGAAATTAGAAAAAAATAAGACAATTCATAAGATTAAGACAAAACTTGGAGGACAGTTTACCTCGTCTAAGGATATAAACAACTGTTTTAAGGAATTCTATTAAACTTTATACTCCTCTAATCCTTGCATTGACTTGCGAGCTATGGATGCGTTTCTTAATAAATGCAATCTTCCTTCTCTTACTCAGGATGAGAGTAATTCTCTTAATAAGGATATATCTTTAGCAGAGTTAAAAAAAAAGAGTGATAAAACTCCGGGGCCAGATGGCTTTCCCTCTGAAATATATAACAAATTTAATAATATACTTTCCCCCTACCTGCTTAGAACATTTGAGGAGGCATTAGTGTCTGGGTTACCATCGACATTCGACATGAAGCAATCATAACTGTTATTCCCAAAAAACGTAAAAATACAGAAGAGGTGGAGGGATACAGACTGATCTCTCTCCTTAATGTAGATCAGTAGATACTGTCAAAGACTCTCACAAATAGACTTGGTAGATTAATTAGTGGTCTAATTCATCCTGATCAGAATGGATTTATTCCTGGCGGCAATGTCTCAAAATACTAGGTGCCTTTTTAACATAATGCACCACTCCAAAGCTATTCAAGATAATCTGGTAATAATTTTGCTCGACGCTGAAAAAGCATTCGATCGAGTGGAATGGCACTATCTTTTCACAGTGTTAGATAAATTTGATGTGGGTGATAAATTTATAGATTGGATTAAGATTTTGTATAAAAGTCCTACAGCTCAAGTATTAACTAATAATACCTTGTCTAGGCCCTTTAATCTTGATAGAGGGACTAGGCAAGGTTGCCCCCTTTCTCCTATATGTTTTTGGGACATATTCGGGGTTTAAAGTTAATTTAAATAAAAGTGAGCTAATGCCCATAGACTAAAAGATTTGTCTTCGATACAATCTTCTCCATTTAAGGTTTCTATGAAAAAATTTACTTATCTTGGAATTGTAGTTACTAACAAATCTTCTTTGCTCTCAAAGGCTTTACCCCTTTAAAGCTAATATACAGTTTGGAGTGCACTCCCGATTTCTTTATTCAGCAGAATAAATGCAATTAAAATGATATTCTTACCACAGATACTGTATCTATTTCAGAATATTCCAATCTTTCTACCTAAATCCTTTTTTAAGCAATTAGATTCAATTATTCTTCCGTTCTTGTTGGGATATAAAAATATCCCTACAATCCGGGAGTGGTGATTCTTTCCCCTGTAACTTTGAATCATTCTATCTTCAATAATAGTATTGTAATTCGGAATTTACTTCGTGTCTGGAAACAGATAAAAGAACACTTCAAGATAAAGTCCCTTTCTTTTTTAACTCCTATTGCTAAGAATCCATCATTTATACCATCAAGATTGGACGGGACCTATACGCAATGGGAAAAACTGGGTTTATGCACTATAGGGGATCTTTTTGTTGATGGGATTCTTGCATCCTTTAGTCAGCTGCAACAGAAATTTAAACTTCCCCAGAGTCATTTTTTTAGATTTCTACAGATCAGGAATTATATACGTGCTCATATACATTCATTGGATAATACTTCACCCTCAATTGTTGATAAGTGTCTTGATCAGTGTAAAGGAAGTAAAAAGGCATTATCAATAATTTATGATCTGCTGCAATCCTTTAATTCACCCTCTACTAGATTTCTTAAGGAAGAATTGGAGAAAGATTTTGGTGTGGAAATCTCTGAAGAAATATGGCAGCAGAGTTTAAAGGATATTAATGAACATTCTATCAATTCTAGACACTGCCTAATTCAGTTTAAGGTCATTCACAGACTACATTATTCAAAAAAGAAACTGCACAGAATTTTCCAAAATGTTTCACCCCTTTGTGACAAGTGTAATTCAGTAGAAGCAGATTTGTCCTATAGTTTTTTTGCTCTAAAATACAGAGTTATTGGAATGGAATTTTTAATGTGCTTTCAGAAATGTTTAGGGTACAAATGATTGTTTTGGGACTTTCTGATCATATGCATCCATTATCAGGAGCACAACACAAACTGCTTGCATACAGTTTAACTGCAGCTAAGAAATTGCTACTGTTGTTCTGGAAGAAAAAGGAGGCACCTACGGTCAAGTTATGGCTTGGAGAGATAACATCTACTTTACAAGTGGAAAAAATCAAATACTGTTTAAAGGGAAAATTTGAGTAGTTTGACAAAATCTGGCATCCTTTTCTCTGATACCTTGATGGAAACCCTATGGACTAATGCATCATTTTGTTAATGTAATACTTTAATATTTCATCACCATATTTCACAGTTTAATGTAAACAGGTCTGGTAAGGAATGGCTTGGGATGTTTTGTATGTATGTGGGTATGTGTTTTTTTCTTCTCTGTCTTGATTGTATGTTCTATTTTAGGTAAAAGAAACATAATCTGTAAGATTGTAATCTTTCTGTAAAATATTGGTTTTCTAATAAAACTTATTTGACAAAAAAATACACAATTGCGTTTGTTGAATACTGCATTTTATGACAAAATTCAAAAATGTCAATGCCAAAAATGGAACATTGGATATTGTTGGAACATTGGATATTGTTGGAACATTGAACATTGGACACGGCATGCCTCAAGGAATCCAAAAAGACCACTCTTATGATTTTAGACCAATGTTTTCAAAAGTTACAAGCAAAAATAGATATTTTTCATATCTTTTGACCAATAGGTGGCGCTGCGACAAAACTGTGCAAGCATCCTTAGGTCATGCCTGTAATGTCACTTACCAAGTTTTGTGTGAATACACCAAAGTGAGAACAGTAGGGGGTATCAGCATGAATTCCATAAATTTTTGTCATGGTGTCTCTAGATGCTACACACTAAATTTCATTTAAATCGGACAAAGGCTGTTTAAAAAAAGGATTTTTTGAGAAAATTCAAAATGGTGAAAAATGTTCATGATAGAAAATGAAGCCATATGGTGTGTTGGAACTGGCATGAGGAAAAGGACAGGAAAAAGAATTTTGTTTCTAGAACTTAGAAATCAATTATAAATATGAGTGAGACTATTGGTAGTGCTAGAGGGTTTGAGGTAAAGACACCAAATTTGCTTTGGTAACATTTCAGAATGTCCTCTATTTGTGTGTCAAATGTAATATTTTTTGCATATGGGCATTTGGGCTGTCATAGATTTCTGCAGTGGCAGAAGAAGAATAATTAGAACACTTGACACAAGTAGAACACCTTGGTTAGGCCTAGGTTTCTACGTGGAGCTGCCTTAGAACAGGGCTGGGGCGCTGCATGCAATGGGCACACAGTATCAGGACCCCATCAGTGTTGGTATCCTTTTTGCCTAGAGTTGTTGCCAGTTGGCTTGCCCTGTAGATTGCCTTGTGGATTGCCCTGGAGCATGTATTAGTCAGGATGGACAACACAGCAACTGTGCCACCTTAGTTGCCAGGGGGGTTCTCTCTTCTGTCACGTTTCACAACTTCCCTGCCGCCCCAGGTATCCTAGGCAGCTACAATCATGCAATCATACAATCAGTGTGACTCGGCATTTGGATCTGTCATTTGAGGCTACCCAATTGGATAGCTGGATGTCAGATCGTCAAATGAAGCGATTTCCTTTGGTAATCCCATATGAGTCAGGTACTCTTCAGCTGCTCTGCACAAACCACAGTAAGTGGTGCACACAATTTCCATTTTATACCCGGATATCCGGGGCAGAGGTTGGCATGCAAATGTCACGCAACAATTCCTGCTGCTGCTTTATTTCTAAGGCCAATTCTCATTAGAATTTTCTGATAAGAAACAGAGTGATTGGTCTTCCAAGGTCACTACATGTCACTATGTCGACACAACATCTCCTTCCCTCCATTAAGGAACAGAAGGTACATATGTAGCAGAGACATTTTAAAGTCAATTAAGTGTATCTTCTCGCCTGCATGAGTTCATCACGAGTCTAATTTATTTGTGAGGTTTTGTTTAATACTGTGTCCGTGTGGGTGGTGGGTTTGATAATTTGAGTGCATTTGCATGCCACATTTGTCCGAACATGATGGTACACCTGCCTAAATCTAATCAAGCTAAGAATGTCTTAAACTCCTATCTAGTATTCACTTTGTAAATCTGACCACACGTAACTTGCAGTGACTGACTGGTATTTATATGTCTTCCTGAGATCAGGTTAAGGAAGAACAGTGAGAAACTAAGTAAAGACCCCCAAGACAAGACCAAACTGCAGCTTTCTGAAAAAGCTGCCTCGTCTACAAACTTACTAACTCGTTCTCCAAGTCTGGAGAGGTGAGTCCAACCTGTCTCAGTTTAAGCTATACTCTTTGAATATACAGCCTTAACTTTCAGGTGAAATTCAAGTTAAGGCCAATCAACATCATCTATGGCATGCTGCATGGCAGTTTGTTAAACAAATTTTAAATTTACTAGAAAGCAATTACAAATGAATACTGTGAGGCAGAACTGTGAAGATTATATTCTGGTTAAAGCATCTACATTAATTCATAAATACAAGCATGTGTTATTTGTAAAGTTGTTTAAATTGAGGTGGGACTAATATTTAGAAGAATTAACTTCTGGTTATGTGCAATAATTTCTCTGCATGGAGTAAACTCCATGTAAACTGTGCTGTATAAATAGTTACATCATGTCCATGTCACATCAGTTATATGCACAGTAATAACACAATATGTAAACAATAGATGTTGTCGATAGATATTGAGTTGTATTTAACTTGGTAATATTTATTGTAGGGCCAAAAGCATTTCATGGTAATATATATTCTAAAATTTGGCATTAATATTAACAAATTAATTTATTTGTTGTGTTTTTTCTCCATAGCCGGGCAAAAGACCTTATGTCCAGTACAGGTGAAACAACATCATTCTCTGCCTTTATTTCTCTTCATTGTTCACCTTTATTTATTTCTTATGTAGGCAGTCTCCTGATTAAGATCTGGCTGATGTTGTCCAATACTTTATTCTAGTTAAACTGTCATTTCTACCTTTTTAATGGAGATTGTGTGTTAGCTCTTTTCAGTCATCATAACACAAATTATATAGCACTTATTTTCAATTTAATACCCTGGTGCAGGTATTCACCATCACTAAAATGGCACCATTCACCAAAAAATTAAAGGTAGCTCCCCTTTCACCGTGCCTACTAAGTAGACTATATGATAGAGGTCAGTCATTAGTGGGCCCCTCATAACAGGCCTAGGCCCACCACCAACTGGATGTGATTGATTAATTAAAAGCTGTAGCTTTTATTTACAGCTGTAGCTGTAGCTCTTTTTTTGATTTTGCTCGTTAGTGTTTGCCTTACAGGTGACTCAGAGAGGTGCTCACACTGGTGTTTGTTTCCTGTAAGGCTAGTTGGAACACAGTTGACCTGCAGGAATTTCTAAATGTCTAACTGTGTGACAGCTGCAGAGATAATGTTTGTTTGTGTTTGGTCCTTTAACAGGATTTCAGGGGTCTAGAAGAGGAACTTTTCTATAATACAGTTATCATTATCACAAACTCACAGACTGTGCGATGGTGAGTTTCAGTGGTTCTTTCCTATTTAGGTCTCTTATTTTGTTCTTATAATCTCTCTTACATTCATGGCCTATAGTCTCACAATCCACCCAGACAAGGTGCGTGTCAGGGTACTGGCTTCCTGTTCTGAGTCTTTCTAGATTATTTTGCGCGTCTTGGCCCCGTCCCCTTGTTTCCTTGTCTAGTTAGCGCTTGTTTCGCACACCTGTTGGTCATTGTCTCTCCCCTATTTAATGCCCGTGTATTTTCTGTCTTGTGCCAGTTCGTTTTCATGCCTTTCGGATATGTTTTTGTCTGGTTTTCATGCCTTGTCGGATTTTCGTGCATTCTCTGTCTTTCGAGTCTTGCCATGTTTTTGTGCCATGTTTTTCTCTGTGCTTTTCTTCTCCAGTTTAGTTATTTAGTTATAGTTTTTGATTCTGGTTGTGGAGAGTTTTTTTGAGTTCAGTTACTAAGCTTGTTTAGTTACTCATTTTGCCCCCTTGTGGATTATTGTTTTGTTTATTTTTTAAATAAATACTTTTTCTGTTATTTGCTGTCTGCGACTGGGATCGTTCCCCGTGACCCTCACAGAATGAATTGGCCAACTCGAACAAAGCACTCTTTTTTTCTTCTTTTCTCTCTTCTTTTTTCTTTTCAAACACAGCAATTGTCCTGATGGACGAGTGGTGGCTTTCTACAGAGGCCGACATGCACAGCTACACGGGTCCTTTTCCTCCCCAGGAAGGACAGACCCTCCTGCAGTATGCCGCCAAGTCGCTGCAGAAGGACGTGGCTGAGCCCCTTGTCTTGCACCAAGGGGCTCAGTCCCCTTCTGGGACCTTGTGCGGGAGTTACACCATTGGGAGAAGGAGCAGGAAGCTTCTCCCGCGAGTCTTCTTCCCGTCTCCCCACAGTCCTGTTATACGGTGCTATATCAATTCGTTTCAGCAAAGTCAATATCAGAGTCTGCATGAGTGTGTCAGTTCAGCAGGTTTGTTAGGTTGTTAACATGGTGAGTGGTACAAATCAAATACTGAGTATGGCCTGAATTCAATAAAGCAGTCATCAAAAAATTTGCAAACATGAAACAACGGCGGGTCAGGTTCTTGTATAACTATCTTGTATAAAAATCTGTGTTATTGAAATTAAATATATATCTCAAGAAACAACTGAAACACATTTTCTGCATACACCTGATTAATCCATAACTTTTCACAGTTTAACCTTGTTTAACATGATAACAATAACAAAACAACAACAACCCTCCCTTAAACTGTTTATCCTGTTCCTGTTGTGGTTTCTGCCACATCTTAGAAGGATCACTCAAATACTTTTTCAAAGGTTTTGATGCCTTTATTATCAGAGACATAAAGCCGAGTTGGTCTGCAGAACAACCGTTTGTGTCTGGTTGGGGAAGGGTCTTTATAGGAGTCTTCTCAAGCAAACATGTCAAAATTAATGAGGGGTTCCCGGAGTAACTATCTTCCTTCCTTGGGCCCCTAACAATAACAAGAGATGTGCTTGCACAGTTAAATGTAGAGTAGAACTACAATGGTAAAATAATTTGTACCTGATTCCTTTAAATTTTGGTTAATAAAATCTTCTTCATTCCCAGTTTTCTACTTTTAAATGTAGCTTTGTAGATTAGGCTTTTTGACAAAATTGCATTTAATATTAATTTAATAAACGTGTAATGTAATTTACTGAATTTACTTGTAACACTTGCTGCATGTTGTAGTTAATGCTTTGGCCACTAAAATAGTTTGGAAGGTCATTTAGAAAACTGTTTATTTTTCAACTATATTCCTGAGTTTATTGAGATGCTGACATTGATTTGTGTCATGACATATGATCAAAGATGAATCATTTAGTGCCCCAAATTAAATTGTAATTTTGAATTTTCTTAAAAACATACTGTTCAGAATTAGTTCAATTCACATGAAATTTGGTTTAGTTATACTCTGCAAAAAATCAACTTGATCATTTTAATAAAATACTGATTTGACATGGTTTTAACATGGTTTTAAATTTTGAAATGCTCCAAAGCACTAAGCAGCACAATGCCTAGTAAGATAACTTTTGTCCCAGCCGCTTCCTGCCTGACATTTGAAAGCGAGCACTCTCTGTCTGTGCACACACACGTTGAGTGCGAAACCGCAACTGGTTCCTGCAACTGGAATAGTAGTGTAAAATGTACAGTAACTTGCTGGCAGCAATTGGCAAGTAAGTGCTGCAATACGTACTGTAAATTTAATCACAGCAACAATTACATACTATAATATTTTATTACAGCAATATTCACAATACTGTAATATACTGTAATTGTCATCAGATGCTGTATTTTTTATCACAGCAAATATTAGACTACTGTAATCCACATTACAGCATTATTGTTGTGTACTGTAAAATAAAGACACTATTTTTACCACAAAAAATATATTGTCACTTAACTGTGACAATAAATAGGCATAACATTTTGTATTTTTCATTTATAAACTGCAATTTTTTTATAGTTTTAAAACTGGAAATGTAATAATCAACATTAAACATTTAAACAACATTTAAAACAGTTTTTATAATGTATCAACTCCTGAACTGTATTTTTGTTTATGAACTTTTTGCCTTTCTTGGCTAAAGTATTATTCCCTGCAATAGAAGAAATTCATTATTAATGTAGAATTGAATAGGCAAGACAGATGCTTGATGACAGTATATACAACATGTATTGGCTAAATCAAATGATTCAGTCAAATGTATTACAATTCTTCACTTCTCTGTAAACCACAACACTTCACTCAGCCACTGTGACAGGTAAATGAATAAATTAATCTTACCTCATATCTAGCTAGCTGTTCTGCCAGTCATATTCTATAAAGCTCCTAATAAATGTTGCGACGTGGATTAAGGTACTCATTTTTCGTTGAACTATCTTTCCTGTCAATCTGCTTGCCTGCATTTTAGAAGTGCATTTACTGTGCTCTGGATTTATCCAAACGAAGATTCTGTAAATATAAAAGACATCATGGTGATAACTAAAGGTGATTATTTATTCCAATATAGTGGGATTTGCTGGTCAATAGGAGTGTTAAGACATCCACCAAGTTTGGTCAATTGATAAGAAGTTCCTAAGGGAGTGTACTGCTCCAGAAAGAATGAAGAACAACAGACCAAAAAAGATGAAAAGATTGTATGGCAAAGCCAAATTTGTTGGATTTTCATATTTTTCCAATTCACTGGTTTCCATGGCAGGTAAGGCAGAAATATTGTCTGCCACTGTATCACCACATAGCAACAGTCCAAGCTTACAGAGTGATACGGAGGCAGTGAAATGGCAGAATATAGTTCCAGTTCAAAAATAATTCTCAGTTTTGTATTTGCTCTCAAATTGTGTTGTTTTCCAGCCTGTATCTACTTCATTAATTGTGGAGTAGAATGATAAAGCTCTCGTTCTCACAACAGGGAAGGTGTTCACAAACCATACTTGGTGGATGTACTTATGTGGACCAGCAAATACCACTAAACGAGTATGAAATGTAATTTACATTTATATCCACTGCATTTATTATCATTTCACTTGTAATGAAGAGCATAACTTGTAATAAACCATAGACCATAAGTCAAAATATTTCAAAACCATGGACCAAAATATTTAATTGACAATATGGGGTCTCGCTTAAGAGCCCTATCACCTTCGAGTAGAAGAAAAAACGCAGCAGTGAACATTCGTCTGAGGAAAGAGCCAATGAACATTGGGCAAAGGAGTTGAGGGCTGAGTCACACCTACCTGGAAGCGGGTGTATAAAGCCGGCTGCAGCTCGCTTTCATTCAGGTTTGTGCTGAGGAGCCAAGATGTGTCCCGGCCAATCAGTGGTGAATCAGGCTTGCAGCATAGGGGAACAAGGGTTACATTCGTAACCGAGACATTTCCTTTCAGTCAGTCACGTACAACATTACATAAAAAAAAGATGTATGGGGAGGAGGCAATGCAAGCGAAGACACGGAGCACGTCCTTTCGCCCACTAACTAGTCGCCCCAACACAAGGGAGGATACGGACTCCACACTGAGATTGTAAGAACTTGCCCATGGTTTTAGGTATCACCCAGCCCACAGCTCTGCAAGTGTCTGCTAGAGGGGTGCCAACGCCTGGGGGGAGGCAACACTCCTATCCAAGTGAGCCTTCACTCCAAGGTACCTTGGGAGTGGTACGCCAAGGCAATGGCATCCACTATTCAGTGGGCCAACCTCTATTGGAGATGGCCTTTCCCTTCTGCTGAGCTCCGAAGCAGACAAAGAGCTGATCGAAGCTTCTGAAGCTCCGAGTACAGTCCACGTAAATGCGGAAATGTGCGCAGGGGACACAACAAAGAAAGGAGGGCTGGGTCTGCCTCCTACATGGGCAGTGCTTGCAGGTTCGCCGTCCGGTCCTTGAAAGGTGTGGTGGGAACCTTGGGTATGTAGCCAGGCCTGGGTCTCAAAAAAACATGAGAGTAGGCAGGCCCAAATTCTAGGCACGAATCACTGACTGACAATGCCTGCAGGTCCCCAACCCTCTTGATGGAAGCGAGAACGGTCAGGAGTGCTGTCTTAAGAGACAGAATCTTCAGCTTGACTGACTCAAGCAGCTCGAAAGGGGCTCCCCATATCCAAGAAAGGACTACGGAAAGGTCCCAAGAGGTAAAGAGGGGCGGCCTTGTGGGGTTCAGTCTTCGGGCACCCTTTAGGAACCTGATGATTAGCTTGTGCTTTTCTACATACTTACCTTCTACTGCTAGGTTATGGGCCAAGATATTGGCCACATACACATACAGGGTGGAAGGGAGACAACCTCCATTCCAGCCCTTCCTGCAGAAAGGAAAGTACAGAGCTGATCGGGCAAATGCAGGGTCTTCTCCACAGGAAGGCTCTACTTCACAGCATAAGCCCGCCTGGTAGAAGGAGCCCTCATCTCAAAGGAGTGATAATGTCCACCACACCCAGGGGTAGATCACTCAGGTTCTCCATGTCCCATCCAAGGACCACACATGGAGGTTCCAGAGGTCAGAGCGTGGGTGCCAGGTGATGATCCTTCCTCAGGGGAATCCGCCAGGAAGAGGTTGTCGAGATGAGCATCAGGTCTGAAAACCAGGTCCGGGTGGGCCAGTACGTCGCAACCAACAAGACCTGCTCCTCGTCCTTCCTGACCTTGCACAGTATTTGTGCAAAGAGGCTCCCTGGAGAAAACGTGTACTTGCACAGACCCCAGGGCCAGATGTGTGCCAACCCATTCATACCAAGGGAGGCCTCGGACAGGGAATAAAACAGTGGGCAGTGGGAGGACTCCTGGGAGGCAAACAGGACCACCTGTGCCTACCCGAATTGACTCCAGATCAGCTGGATGGCCTGTTCCTGCCCTTGTCTGCTGTGAAAATATTGGCGTTATTGTGGAAGGTTGGTATTACTGCATTTATAAATTTTGCCTTTTGTTTACAGAAATACAAAAAGCCAAAGTTTATTCTGTGCTTCGTGTTCAGTCTTACGTGACTTAACTGGTAGAGCATGACACTAGAACAAAGTGAATTTCTGAGAATCCATGTTCTAACAAAATGTGGAGCTTGAATGCACTATAAGTCAGTTTGGATTGGAATGCCAGCTAAATGCATGTACTGTAGACATTTATTAAATTCTTCCTGGTTTTTGTATTTCAGATTTTACAGAAATTTGGTGCAGTTGGCACCATTGCAGATATAGATGATGAGGAATTGAAAATGCAATCCTCAGAGGAACACTTTCAGATGGGTTTGTGGCAATTGTGCAGGTATATATTTTGAACTAAAAACAAAAATGAATATACATTATTTGTATTTATGTTGAGTTGCCACTAATTGTCTTGAATTAAAGAAAATAATTATGTTAACCCTGTGTTTTTGGACTATGAAGGTCATGTGGATGAAATGTGGGGTTTGGCCACACACCCCTCTCAGAACATCTTTCTTACATGTGGGAATGACCGCCAAGTTTGTTTGTGGAATACAGAGGACCACGAACTTGACTGGTGCACTATATTGGAGGTTAGTAAGGTTACAGGAAACTGTAGCTGGTGCACTAAGCACATTTCTGTGTTGCTGCTTGCATGGACAGGTTGGATGTTGTATCACACAAACTTTGTTGCTTGCCAACTCCCTAGCTAAAAAATTCTATTCACAGTCACCCATGACTCATTTATTCTGTAACTGAAAGTGTCTAATAGTAGTGGCAGTTATATTTTGCTGGACATGCGATTTTAACATGGTGGCCACCATGAGGGGGGATCCACCTTTATTTAAGATAAATAGCATTTTTTAAGTAGCAAAACCCCTCTTTGTCAAATCAACCTAATTTTGGAAAATTTTCTGGCTTTATTTTTTATTTTACAGAAGCAAGACCAACATAAATAGTAATGAAAGTCAAAATATTTAATGCCATTGATGAATAGTTACAGAGTAATCCACTAATTTGTAGAGGGTGGACAAAATGACCATTTTCACCTGAAATTTGAAGTCATAATAGAGGGGGTGAAAATGGTGACAGCTCAAAAATGAGGAAAAAGCACTTTTTGTGTTCTTTTAAGTTTACTTGCCTGTAACTCAACATGTTTTTGAAAAAAGCTATCTCGCTAGATAGATAGATGTATAGCATAGAATATTTATGTATAGCATAGATAGAAGCTAGCATGATTTTGCATGATGTTGACATGTTTTCACATGATGCTAGCATGTTAGCATCAATTAGCACAATGCTAGCAAGTTAAAACATGATAATACATGTATTAGCATAATGCTAACATGTATTAGCATAATGCTAGTATGATTTAGCATGATGCTAGCATGACTAAACATGATGCTAACATAATGTTATCATGGATTAACATGATGCTAATAAGATAAGCATGATATAAGTATGTTTTAGCATGAATTAGCGTTATGCTAATATGATTTAATATGATGGTATTATGTTTTAGCATGAATTAGCAAGATGTGAGCACTTAGCACAATGCTAACATAACTAAGTATGTATTAACATGAAGTTAACATGCTTTAATATGATTTAGCATGATGGTAGCATGATTTACCATAATAGATATATTGAAATATGGCTTATGTGTTCTAAATGGTTGCTAGGGTGTAGCTAGGGAGCTTCCAGGGCAATACCTAAAGCCCACTGACAGCCCAAGTCCACCCACGTCTCTACAGTGTACTAATGCTGAAATATGGCTTGTTTCATTACATGGTTGCTAGAGTGTAGGTAGACAGTTAACAGTGTACAAATAATAGACAGAATGTGTGTCTGAATCAAAAGAGCCAACTCCCATGCCTCTGTGATGTTCTTTTGCTGGGATACGGCTAATTATTGTTAATTAGTTAGCAGTATTGCTAGGATCCTCTAAATGATTGCAAGGGCATGGCTGGACAGTTTCCATTGTGATAATGAAGGACTGCTTGCCAGTCTGTGTCAAACAAGGCCAACCACTTGACTCTGCAATGTTTTGATGCCTTTTACCTTTATCAGTGGAAGTCTACTGAGCGGTTGCTAAGGTTCTGTAAGTAATTGCTAGGGCATGGCTATGAAGTTGGAATGTCACTATTTGGCGCTGCTGGCTAAGCCGAGCAATATGGGCCCACCCCCAGGTCTCTATGACATTCTGATGTGGAGCTCAGATTGGCACAAAATTCAGTCCTCTGTTAAGTCTAGGGATTTTTTTATATGCCCAAAAGCATTGTACACCAGATTGCTTTTAAAAGTCATAGCACACCTCTCCTCAATAAGCTGGTTGATTTGACCCTCATTTATGGATGTACGACAAACGGGACAAGTTACCTACAAAAATTTCATCCAGAAAAAGTGGTAGTAGTGGTAATACTAAGCAAAAGGGTATTAGTGATTTTTTGCTTCACAAGCACCACTCATAAGCTTAAATACAATAACATAATAATAATTATGCATTCTAAAAAAAGTGCTTTTTCTCACTTTTGAGAGCTGTCACCATTGTAATAGAATGGTACAAGTATTGCTGAAAACAACAGATTTATTAATAAATCTCTCAGTGTAAAAATACAATAATTATGCTGGCATCATTTATTTTCACCCCTGCTAATTTGGCTCCAACGTTTAGGTGAAAATTGTCAAAAATGTAATTTTGTACAAATTACAAATGTAATTGAGTACAAATTAGTGGATTACAAACTAACTGTTCATCCATAGCATTTAATGTTTGGTTAATGAAAATATTGGATTTTCATCAGTATTTATGTTGGTCTTGCTTCTGTATAAATATTTTTAAAAAATCAAATATTTTTGAGCCTGGGACCTCTGGTTGACACAGAATGAACCTATACTGTAATATGAATCTGATTTTTTTTATTGTAGGAGTCTAGTCTATGTGCTGATTTATGTCCCAGTGGTGGTGTCATCTCTGTTGGACTAAGTAAGGGAAGGTAAAACAGTCATTTACAATACAGCTGGTAACAATTTTCCTCTTTTATTTTATGGTGAGCTTGTGAAAGTTTCCCTTTTTCATGGTTTTACAACCCCAAATCAGAAAAAGTTGGGACAGTATGGAAAACACAAATAAAAAAAGAAAGTAGTGATTTCTAAATTTATTTTGACTTGTATTTCATTGCAGACAATACAACAGCACATTATTTAATGTGTTCCTCATGATTTTTATTGTTTTTTCTTCAAAAAACAAAATTCCTATTTTGGTTCTTGTAACACATTTCAAAAAAAGTTGGAACAGGAGCAATGTAGGGCTAGTAATCAGGTAAATTGGTTAAATAATGATTTGATTTGAAACAGGTGATGTTAACAGGTGATTGTAATTATGATTTGGTACAAAAGCAGCATCCAAGAAAGGTCTAGTGCTTTAGGAGCAAAGATGGGCCGAGGATCGCCATTTTGCCAACAAATACGTGACAAAATTATTGAAATGTTTAAAAACAATGTTCCTCAAAGAAAGACAGGAAGACATTTGCTTATTTCACCTTCAACAGTGCATAACATAATTAAAAGATTCATGGAATGTGGAGGAATTTTAGTGCGTAAAGGGCGCAAGCCTAAGCTGAACAACCGTGCTCTCCGATCCCTCAGGTGGCACTGCATCAAGAATCGTCATTAATCTATAAGCAATGTCACCACATGGGCTCAGGACTACTTTGGCAAACCTATGTCAAGTACCACAATACGTTGTTACATCCACAAATGCCATTTAAAACTGTACTGTGCCAAAAGGAAGCCCTATGTTAACAGTGCCCAGAAGTGCCATTGACTTCTCTGGGCTCAGAGGAATCTGGGATGGACCATCACACAGTGGAAATGTGTACTGTGGTCAGATGAATCAGTATTTCAGGTATTTTTTGGAGAAATGGACGCCGTGTGCTCTGGACCAAAGAAGAAAAGGATCATCCAGACTGTTACCAGCATCAAGTCCAAAAGCCAGGGTCTGTCATGGTATGGGGTTGTGTCAGTGCCCTTGGTAAAGGTAACTTGCACTTCTGTGATGGCACCATTAATGCTGAAAAGTACATAGAGATTTTGGAGCACAATATGCTGCCTTCAAGAAGACATCTTTTCCAGGGATGTCTATGCATATTTCAACAAGATAATGCAAAACCACATTCTGCACACATTACAAAGTCCTGGCTGCGGAGGAAGAGGATACAGGTACTTGACTAGCCTGCCTGCAGTCCCGACCTGTCTCCAATAGAGAATGTGTGGCACATTTTGAAGTGCAAAATGTGACAACGAAGACCCTGTACTGTTGCCCACCTTAAGACTTGTTTGCAGCAAGAATGGGACAAAATTACACCTGAAACACTTCTTCACTTGGTGTCTTCAGTCCCTAAACGTCTTTTAAGTGTTGTGAAAAGGAATGGCAACATTACAAAGTGGTAAATGCTTTACTGTACCAACTTTTTTTGAAATGTGTTGCAAGAACCAAAATAGGAATTTTGTTTTTTTTGAAGAAAAACAATAAAAATCACGAGGAACACATTAAATAATGTGCTGTTGTATTGTCTGCAATGAAATACAAGTCAAAGTAAATTTAGAAATCACTACTTTCTTTTTTTTGTGTTTTCCATACTGTCCCAACTTTTTCTGATTTGGGGTTGTATGATGGTTTTAACCCCTTACCTATATATATGGGTTGTGCTGGATCTGCAAACCAAAGACATTATATCAGACCTTACTGATGGCAGTGAACAGCTTTCTGTAATAAGATAATCCCCATATCAGCGGTCAATAAAATCACTATAGAATAATCATGGGTGCAGTATTAAAACAGAACTGAAATGATAATGAATAGTAGAACTTTTATTAAGTAAAAATCTTTGCATTTAATCAATGAGTTTCACATTTTACAGCCATACACAATACAACTCAACATATCCACATACACTCACCGGCCACTTTATTAGGTACACCTGTTCAATTGCCTGGTTACACAAATTGCTAATCAGCCACTCAATGCCTTTAGGCATCTAGATGTGGTGAAGACGACTTGCTAAAGTTCAAACCGAGCATCAGAATGGGGAAGAAAGGGGATTTAATGGGCTGGTCTGAGTATTTCAATAACTGTTGATCTCCTGGGATTTTCACGCACAACCATCTCTAGGGTTTACAGAGCATGGTCCAAAAAAGAGAAAATATCCAGTGAGCGGCAGTTATGTGGAGGAAAATGCCTTGTTGCTGTCAGAAGTTAGAGGATAAAGGGCAGATTGGTTAGAGATGATAGAAAGTCAACAGTACCTCAAATAACCACTTGTTACAACCAAGGTATGCAGAATACCATCTCTGAATGCACAACACGTTGAACCCTGAAGCAGATGGGCTACAGCAGCAGAAGACCACACTGGGTGCCGCTCCTGTCAGCTAAGAACAGGCTTTAATTTGCACTGTGACATTCAGATGATAGGGTCAGAATTTGGCATAAAGGACATAAAAAAAACATGGATCCATTCTGCCTTGTCTCAACAGTTCAGACTGGTGGTGGTGGTGTAATGGTGTGGGGGATATTTTCTTGGCAGACTTTGGGCACCCTTAGTACCAATTGAGCATCATTTAAACGCCACAGCCTACCGGAGTATTGTTGCTGACCATGTCCATCCCTTTATACAGTGTACCCATCTTCTGATGGGTCACAAAGCTCAAATCATCTCCGACTGGTTTCTTGAACATGACAATGAGTTCACTTTACTCACATGGCCTCCACACCATATCTCAATCCAATAGAGCACCTGTGGGATGGGGTGGAACCGTAGATTCACATAAATCTGCAGCAACTGCGTGATGCTATAATGTCAATATGGACCAAAATCTCTGAGGAATGTTTCCAACACCTTGTTGAATCTATGCCACGAAGAAATTAAGGCTGTTTGGAAGGCAAAAGGAGGTCCAAACCGGTACTAGCAAGGTGTACCTAATAAAGTGGTCCCTTTCACAAAAGTTTCATTGGGCCATCCAGGGAGTAACATACATGTGCTTACTTGCCTGGAAAAATTTGGGAAATAAATAGGTTCGTTAGGGTTAGGGTAAGTATGAAGTGTAAATAGTACTTCTGTCAACAAACTAGGGGCTAAGTCGTGATTTTTCTGTTATAACATCTTTTGGCATAGGGTTTTTATAATTGTTTTAACATTGCATCATCTGCTACATGTATATCAGCAAGCTTTTTTAATATCTACAGTTCTAAAACGCCTTTTTAGTCAGTAATCTATATTTTACTCCTTTTCCAAATATAGATGGCTGCTTTTTGGCAGTTGGCTCTCATGGCAACTTCATCTACATTTATAGCGTCACTGATGGGGGTCGGCACTATACATGACTTGGAAAGTGTGCAGTAAGCAAAGCGTGCTAGTGGGATTTTGGTGTGAATAACCATTTTGTGTGACATTATTGCAGTTAATTTGTATTACAGAGAATTTAAGATTGTGTGGATGTAACTTTTCCCTGTGCAATTGTGTGGAACATTTCAGGGGCATTCAAGTTTCATTATGCACCTGGACTGGTCCAAAGATGGAAAGTACATCATGTCCAACTCCGGCGATTATGAAATTCTGTACTGTAAGGCTGGAAGTTTGTGTGTAATATCCAATATGTATATGCAAGGGAGTGAGTAAAATAAATGATCATGATAAATTAAACTTTTGTGTTTTTTTTTTTTAAAGGGGATGTTGTGGGTGCCTGCAAGCTGTTGAGGAATCGGTTTGAGAGTAAAGATCGAGAGTGGGCGTCCTACACGTGTGCTTGGTTTCCATGTCATGGGTGAGAGAAAATCATCCAAACTGTTTTACTCATTTGTTGTTCTTGCTAGGCAAGCATCAATATTACTATTGCTTAAACTTAAGTTTAGAGATTTGAACAAACCTCAGACCTGAAGTATTTAAACTTAACCTTTAACCTAAAGTATTAAAAATACCTTAACGTAACTGCTTGTGTGTTTTTTGTTTTCTGTGCACATGCTATCAGTTTCTCTAAACATCCTATATTTTCTCTCTAGGTGTGTGGCTTGAGGGCTCAGACTGGACAGACATCAATGCCTTGTGTCGATCACACAGTGAGAGCATGGTGGCTATGGCTTCTGTAAAGTTCGCTTGTTCCAATATCCATGTCCTAAACCAAAGGTTAGTCTCTTATTAGGCTGAAATAATGCAAAAACATTGTGCTGAAACGGGACAGAATGTTATGCTGAATTAGAATGTTGACACTAAGAAAATACAGTTTACTAATTCATATGTTTACTGTGCAATTTACTTGTACTTCAGAATTTAAACAACTTGTACTGCAAAGCATTAATATTTTATTCTCACCATTTTTCAGGCACCAAGGTATAAATATGAGGGCCATGGCAGTCATGTGACCAATGTATGTTTCACACATAATGATAATAATATAACAATAATAATAATAACCTTCTGTCCACGGGTGGAAGACACCTGCATCCCAACGGCGAGTTAAAGGGGCAGGGACATGTGACAGTAAGGATCATCTCACATCCTCTTCTGCTATGCAGAAAATGTAACACAAAGACAAATACCATAAATCTAGAGAGAGAGGCATGAAGATTTTCAAGGAAATGAAACAAGAATTAAATGTCTTATTGCACAATATATTGTGACATAAAGCATTTGGAAGGTTATGCCAGCTATTGCAAAATGTCACATCATTCTTTTACCATTTATGACCAGAAGTCATGAATAGTGCATAACTATTCACTACCTACATTCCTTTATGCTGCATACTAATGCTGACATGTTACTGTGCACCACATTGCTGTGTTTCAACATACAAACTGCAAAAACCTTATCATTAACCCCGTTTACATCTGTATTTAGCGTTGTTCACTTCTGATTGTGGTGTAAAGAGGCCCTTTGTGTCAGAACAATAATATCCCATTTTGATGCAAAATATAAAGTCTTTCCAATTTGCATGAAATTTACCCATTCTGAAAATTGCAGTTTATTTATGTTGTTTGTTCTTTCTGCTTATCATTCTTTCTTTTAGTTTGCAGATTTACATGTTTCCTTATGACTTTTTGGTCCAAGACATTAAAAGCTACATGTGTAATTGCATGTCATAACATTAAAAAGCCTCAGTCATTTTTCTTTGTGAAGAATGGTGTTGTTTAAAAGAATATTGAATGCTTTAATTGCTGTCAGAAATGTCTAAAAACTTTCAAAGACTTTCATTTAGTGGATTAAGTCAGCTTGAAATTTTTTTAGCTTCAGCTTTTATGTTGGCTTGAGAACGTGGACATATTGTCATTGCTTTTCGCAAGCATCACTATTATTCTTCTGCATACTTCTTTTTCTGGACAAAACTTCGATACGTAACTTGTCCTGCACGGTTTGTCTTAGACCCATGAGGTTTCAGTTTGACCGGCTTATTGAGGAGAGATGTGCTATGACTTTTATAAGCGATTGGGAGTACAATGTTTTTGGGGTGTATGAAAAAGTAGGTGGAAATTTCATAGACTTAACATTGAGCTGAATTTTGTGACGTTATTGCTCCGCATCAGCATGTCATAGAGACTTGGGGTGGGCTCATATTGCTCGGCTTAGTAAGCAGCAACAAATGGTGACACATCCCGTAGCAAGCAGTTACAGTACCTTAGCAACCAACATGAATTAGCTATATCTCAGCACCAGAACATCATAGAGACATGGGAGTTGGCTCTTTTGATTTACAAACATATCCTTCTATTGGCTTTACCCTGTTAACTGTCTAGCTACACTTTGGCAACCATATAATAAAATGAATAAGCCATATCTCAGCATTAAAACACTGCAGAGACATGTGGGTGGGCCTACTTGACTTGGGCTGTCAGTGGGCTTTAGGTATTGCCCTGGCAACTTCCTGACCATTCTAACATCAAGCTAAGTCATGTTAACACCATGCTATGTCATGCAAGCATCATGCTAAGTCATGTTAGCATCATGCCATTTCATGCTAAAACATGTTAGCATGATGTGCAATGACTTTAGCACGTTTAAACATGTTAACGTAGTTTAAATATTCCCGAGTTTTGACACAGCAAGCACCACTCACATTTTCTGAAGAAAATGTACCTATCCAGTTTACCTTTACAGTTCTGGTAAAACATGCTGACGCTTACAGACTCTTAATGAGACTGTAAGCAGGTATATATATACTTTAATATTTATGTACAGGCGTTCACGTGTCATGTCTCGCAGGAATTTGCCGAATTCTAAGTGACGTAATGAGCTTCCGAAGTTGAGGTTGGAGAAAGTGTGTGTATAAAACAGCTAAGGTGAATTAGATGATTACGAAGCAGGGAGCGGAAAATGGGAGGAAGAGTGGAATAAGAGAAAGACAGATTGGAAGGCTGGCTGGCTGGTTGGTTATGAAGGGCTCGTGTCAGCGTACTTGAACAAAGTGTGAACGCGTTAATGTTTGAAAGGGGTTTCGATGGGAGTTTAATCGCCGAGTCAAAACAAACGCAATTTTTTTACCAGCTGGAGAAACATTGTGGAAACTTTCAACTGCTACCCGCCAAAGCGGAAGCGCCGTACCGGCTTTGTCTAGCGACAGGGGGAAGTGCGCCGATACTTGAAAAAAATAAACAACGGCGTCGCCCCTGACGTATTTTTGTCCACACATAGAGGAGATCCTTGAATTTTTGTATTTGGGGATTAAAAGGAATGGCGGCCAATATGTACCGAGTTGGAGGTGAGTATTATAACGATGGCTAACACTAACAGCGGGCTTGCGGGGCTTAGCGTTAGCGAGATCGGCTGTTTCCGCCTTAGTTACAGCGAGCACAATCCCGTTGCTAAGCAAGCTAGGCTACTTCCATTACGACCGCTTTTTTGTTCAATTCGTTTTATTCTCTGTTCAATTCGCTAATTTTATTTGAATTGAAGTGAGCTTTTCACTTTATGTCATACATGTGTAGAAACTTTCACAGAGGGTCTGGGATTTCGTTTTGTTTATCGTGTGTTTGTGTAAGTGATACATAGAGTGTAGTAATTGCAAGCAAATGAGCTAATTGTAAGAAAACTGTCGGTAAGGTGAGAGCTTAAGTTCATTCGTTTATGATGAATTGTACCCACTTTTACAGGACTTTTATTGAAGTCGTTGCCACACGCATTTACGCATGTGCCGCTGTCAAACTTCTGACAACTGAATTATAATGTATATGGGATACAATTGCCGTGAGTTGTCACCTGTTAGAATACAAATGTCAAAACCCGTTCATGTCAAGATCAGAATATCGAATCTTTCTTCTAATTCGAGATGTTCAGTAAAGAGGTCTGCGATGTAATACAGTCCTACAAATGATTAGAATCAGTTGAAATATATCTGAACATTACTTTATATTGATTTGTGCAAAACTGTAGTGATCATACGTTGCGTTTGATGTGATAAAATATCTGCAATTTTTAATGAATGGAAATACCCACCAAACATACTGTACGTCAGCCATACTACTGTACAGTGTAATGTATAATAGTATATTATTAGAGAGATGCAGTAATGTTTCATATGGGCTTCTTGCTGTACAGTGCAGTTTTATCTGATTATATTGCCTGTGAGTCAACGTCATTGGCTGCACTGTAAGATGATCGCCTTGCTCAACATACTGTTTTTATTTTCCTAAATCCGGAAATTGGCCCTAAATAGGTCACGGTAAGCAGGCTGTGTTGCATTGACAGATGCTGCTGATTATTTTATTGCAGTTGCAGACTTGATAGACAGTGTTTGATGGGGCGTTCTGCAGGAAAAATACTTCTTATACACTGGTCAAAATGTATTAGTCTTTGACTGGAATGAGTAAGGATTTGCCTCTGCTCAAGATAAAATCTTTATGCATTTCAAGAGGCTGAGTTTCATTACTATATAGGATTGCAATGTATTGACAATCATTTTAAGACAGGCAGTGCTCGGTTTAGATAATTACACTTGACCTCAAACCAGGAAGGTCAGACACATCTTGGCCTTTCACCTACATCCATTTCTACCTCTGTGTTCTGAAACCTGCCAACATTTCCTTAATGGTGTGCTGGTCATTTTTACACATTTGGTTACCGTGTTTGTTGTGCTTTATTGAATACATGGAAATATTTCGTTTGTGTAAGGCACTTGTGATTGCTAAAGCCTCAGTTTAGTGCATGATGCACTGCTTAATTGTCACAATTACCATAACAGAACAGAGTTTTGGAGAGTACTGTATCATTCAATATAAAATGTGAATACTCACATGTTTTAAGCAGCAAATAAGACCACATGCATCATGCACATCTTGATGGGTAATATGAAGTCTGCATATACTTGGAATCCCTCATCAAAATTAGCATTTTTAAATTAGATTTCTTTATATTGTTCATCAATGCATTCAATTACTTCTAAAAGATAACAGCTTGTCCCCTTTTCTTTGTGGTACTGCCAGTTCACACATAGCAAGATGAAACTGTTCTCTGTTCATCAGCAAGAGCGAATTGAAGTGTTTCGAACCTGTACTATAATTGAGACAGTTTTGGTTCAGTGAAGCCAACTTTGTTTAGCACAGGGCATTAACTGAGACCTGCAATAGGAATGCAACGAGGATACTTGTCTTCTGTGCATTACTAGACAATCCTTGTCAGATGCAAGAAGCCAAATGTATATATCATGCAAAATTTTAACTGTCTGTTAAATGAGGATGCTGTTCTTAAGATCTAAATGTGCTAATACCATCAGATAATGTGTTTTTTTTATGTGAAATCACAGACTCACTACATTTAATTGGCTATTAATTGGTTAACTGGCATGTTTTCATTTATCCCAGTATAAAGTATATGCAGAAATGCAGTTTAATGTTCACAGATGAGCTTTAAAAAATTCAAACTTAAGTGAACATTAATTTTATGCTTTTTCCCCATATTTGTAGGACTATAGGTAGTGCCACAAGCAGTGACTAAAACCTTTCTTAATTGGCTCTCTGGGTGTGGTATCTGACCAGTGATGATAATCTTTAAATGGCAAGTGTTGACTTGTTAGTCGGTTTGTGACTACACTGCACTATGACAGTATGTTGGCACATATTTGGTTAGATACATAGACCTGAGTGGTGAAGTAGAGTTTGTGCCTGTGGTTGAAGCTTGTTTGATAATCTTTTTACCTGTGTTTTGGCATGGGTTACTTCACATCCATTTCCCTATATTAAGGGAACTTCACATCCATCCCCTGTATTAAGATCGAAAGGCACTCCATTCTAATTTAGTGTACTTAAGTTGAGTTATTAGCTAAATGAATCAAATTTAATTTGATTTTATCATGATTTGTGTCTTTACACTATCTTTAAGCCTCTTCAAGGTTTTTGGTAGGGGTGTAAAACAGACATCTCCTATACATCTCCTGATATAATACGATATTATATCAGTTCTCTCCTCAAGCGATATAATTTGCCGATACCTTGAACAATTCAGCGGTATAATTACCGTTCAATTTATTTGGGGTATACAGTCCTTTTTGATATGTAGATATTGTGTACCTAGATTACACAGCCAGTTAAGTTTTTATTCTCTCAAAATTCACAAATGCAACAAAAATACATAACAAATGTTTAATTAAACTGTTCGAAAATTACACATCCAGTATCCCAGTTGTGACATTTACAACAAAAAAAAACACTTTATATTTTTTAAATAAAAATAAACAATAGGCACATGATTTGAGGTGACAGTGACTGTATTTTGTCAGCCAAAGTGCTTTCTTTGATGTTATCTTCGATGTTATCCATGTTATCTTTAATATACACTGACAAGTTTGTCGTATTTCCAGAGTATTTTAGCTGGCAATGGCAACGTTTACAAATTACATGGGTTTTATTTGTCTGCCCATCTATATTCCCAAATACAAAATATTTCCATACCCAAAATTTGCGTCCAACAGGAGACACAAAATCTGTGTCTGTTGTTTTCCTGCTACCACCACTGATGCACTGACACAATCTGATACACAGGCAGAAAGTGTAGTGAGGAGATGAAAAAGACAAAAATGCATAGCGGACGTCATGTTATATGAAGATGTGGATAGTATCAAAGTATCAAGTGCCTATCAGTATTGCAGTAATGCAGCATGTTGTTAGACATTTAATCGATACATCGATCAGTATCATTGTATTGTATATGTATTGTCACACCCCTAGTTTTTGGTGTCTCTGAACACTAACAAAATGTGCTGACAAAACAGCACATCACTGTTTGAAGAGTAGATGGCTAGACCCCGATTCTTCTTGAGAGAAATTATTGATCCTTGTGCTCAGCCTCTTCTCAGTGTCTCTAACTGATAAAGCTCATGAACTTGGAGAGGGATCTCCATTTTGATTCAACCCTTGCGGCATGGCTTAGAAACATGGCTGAGCAGAGACAAGAAAAGAAAGCATTAGCCTGAGTAAAGATTACCAAACATTCAGAGCTGACCGTCCAAAACAGAAGGGAGGATGATTGCATAACTGAAGTGGTGTGTTCTCAATATTGACCCATACCGAAACTCATGTCACCTTCTGCTGTGTGCATAATAAAACAATAACAACACAATGAACAAATCAGCAAACAACAATCAACACACCCTTTGTCATATTTAAAAAGATAATGGTCATTCCTGATGGCTAAAAACTATGGAGAAATGTTTGGACAGAATAGCCAATGTTTGCGATGAAGAGAAAACTGCTTGAAAGATCAGATGTTACAGTTGTATTATTTATTTATTTATTTATTTATTTAGCAGATGCTTTCCTCCACAGCAGCTAACAAAGAAGTTCATTGCAGTTAGTGTTCATGATCATTAAGCTCACAATCAGAGTTGAAATGAATAGAGTATACAGTTATATAAAATACTCATATACGACATAACTCAGTTTATTTACAACATACAGTCCAGGATTTGTTTAATACCAAGGGCACACAATAATTAATGCAAATTTGACCATTTCTTGTATTTTGTTTGCAGTAGTTGCAATTATCTGCATTATTTCTGTATAAAACATCATTTAAATGTGAACATACAGTCATGTGAAAAAATTAGGACACCCTATGAAAGCCTGTGTATTTTTGTAACATTTTTGCAACATTTTGGATATATGGATATTTAATCTCAATTTTAACAATACAGAGAGATTAAAGTAATATCTAAGCAATTAAAACTGAAGATTTTCTGTAAAATGTAATTCCACAAAATGCAAATTCTAACTGAGGCAAAAGTTAGGACACCCTCATGTATTCCCTCTTAAAATGGCTCAAATCACACACAAGTGTATCACACCAGGTGCACATAATTAGTAGATCGTTACTCAGCATTTTGAATGAGGCTTGCACTATCTAAACCTCAGACATTTAGTTTGGTGTGCTCCTTAATGTTGAAGTGAGAGTGAGCACCATGGTGAGAGCAAAAGAGCTGTCAGAGGCCTTCAGAAACAAAATGGTAGCGTCCTATGAGTCTGGTAAGGGATTTAAAAAGATCTCAAAAGATTTTGTAATCAGCCGTTCCACTGTCCAGAAGATCGTCTACAAGTGGAGGGCTTTCAAAACAACTGCCAACATGCCCAGGTCTGGTCACCCCAGCAAATTCACCCCAAGAGCAGACCGCAAGATGCTAAAAGAGGTCTCCAAAAACCCTAAAATGTCATCTCGGGACCTACAGCAGGCTCCGACTACTGTTGATGTAAAAGTGCATGCCTCTACAATCAGAAAGAGACTGCACAACTTTAACTTGCATGGGAGGTGTGCAAGGAGGAAACCTTTGCTATCTGAGAGAAACATCGAGTCCAGACTGACATTTGCCAGAGAGAATGTTGACAGACCAGGACTTCTGGAATAATGTTCTTTGGACAGATGAGTCCAAAATTTAATTGGTTTACGCCAAACATATCCTCTGCTCTGGTGTCAAAACAAAGACAGCATTCCACGAAAAGAACCTCATACCAACTGTGAAGCATGGAGGTGGAAGTGTCATGGTTTGGGGCTGCTTTGCTGCAGCAGGACCTGGTCAGCTCACCTTCATAGAATCCACCATGAATTCTACTGTGTATCTGAAGGTGTTTGAAGAACATAAAAAAAAAAAGGTTCCGCTTTAGGAACTGGCCCAGTTCCTAAAGCGAAACTGGACTATGCAACATGACAATGACCCAAAATGTACTAGTAAATCAACCAAAGACTGGCTGAAAAGGCAGAAATGGAGAGTCCTGGAATGGCCGAGTCAAAATGCAGATTTGAATCCCATTGAGATGCTGTGGGGTGACTTGAAAAGGGCTGTACATGCAAGAAACTGCTCAAACATCTCGTAGCTGAAAAAACTCTGCATTGATGAGTGGGGTAAAATTTCCTCAGACCGATGTCAGAGACTGGTGGATGGCTACAAGAAGCGTCTCACTGTATACGTTACATCAACGTACTGACATATGGGGTCTCGCTCGGGAGCCCTATCACCTTCGAGTAGTAGAAAACGCGCCAATGAACATTGGCCCGAGAGGACAGAGCCAATGAGCATTGGGGCAAAAGATTTGCGTGCCGAGGTGCGCCCACCCGGAAGCGGGTATAAAGCCGGCCGCAACTCGCTTTCATTCAGATTTCACTTCGGAGTGAGTGTGCACTATTCGCGTTCACTCGACTATCGCCTTTGGAGTTCTCCAGCATCTGCTGCGTGGACGGCGCAATCAGTGATTTTCGCTCGCTCCGGTGGTGGACCGCACGGCGCTTCGGCAGACCTGGTTATAAAAGGGTGAGTATCTAAAGAGTGAATTTCCATTCTAAGAGAGCTCCTACGGACGACGGGTGTCTTTTTAAAGACGTTTTCCGTCCGTGTGTTTCTGGATGCAGTCACTTCCCGTCCTCGTCTGATGGCCATGATCGCTGCATCACATGCCTGGGCAAGCATGCTGGCGCAATGTTCGTGGTCAGCTTGTGCTCTTACTATAAAAGCATGGCCATCTTGACACTGTGGTCACGGCTCTCTCTCTTCGGAGACTTAGCCCCCCCTCCCTTTGCTGCTACCCATTTTGTTGCTCTGGCTACATGCCTAAGGCAATAGAGTTGGTTAGCCCTTTGGGAGATCTCAGAGTGATGGTGGAGACTCCCGTTGGGTCAGTCCCTGCGGGCCCCCCAGTCCTCTGCAGTGTTGGGATCAGAGCGGCCGGGTGACAGCGCCGTTCCCCTCGGGGACCCACTGTCACTTTGGTGCTCCAGATGAGGACCAGATGTTGATTGCTGCATTGGAGAGTGGGCTGCTCTTCTCTGAGGATGAGGCAGAACTTCCCCCTTTGGGCTGGGTCGTTCCTGCTGGGTCAAACTCGGAGCTGACGGCCGTGCTTGCCCGGGCAGCTGTGCATGAAGGTGTTTAGGTTGTGGAAGGCATCTTTTTCTGCCTGAAGCAGCTTTTTCCTCCTCCACTCTCACTACCCTCGATGGGGGGCTGCCAAGAGATGTGTGCAGATTCTTCCGGTGGAGTGTGCCGTTACGGTGCACAGGCGCTGTGCCCGTAATATGCTACCACCTGTATGAGTCGTCCGCATCTCCCGTCCTAGGCCTGTAGACGGCGGCAGCTCTTGCTGCCGAGGCATACAGTGTGCTGGACAGGCAGCCTCCACCCTGCTTGCCATGGTCATCCTGCAGGTTCACCAGGCCAAGGCACTTAAGCAGCTTCATGAGAGTAGTTCTGAGCCGAGGTGATGCAGGAGCTGCGTTCGGTAACTGAACTTGCCCTCTGGGTGAAGGCAGTCACAACGCATTGCCTCCTCACGCGCCTCCCGCCTCCCTGAGACCCGCATGCAGGAAGCCACGTGCCTTGCGGCCTCTGCTGCGGCTTGAGCCCTGTGCCGGCATCTCTCCGGGCACATCTCTCGTGCTGTCCCTGTCCCCCTCGTGTCTTTACCAAGATTGCGGAGTTCGCCCTTGCCCCGTTACGGGAGGTGGGCGTTCGCATCCTCAACTATCTTGACGACTGGCTCATTTTGGCCCACTCTCGAGAGCAGTTGTGCGAACACAGGGACCTGGTGCTTCGGCACCTCAGCCACCTGGGGTTTCAGGTCAACTGGGAAAAGAGCGAGCTCTCCCCAACACAGAGCATCTCTTTCTCGGTGTGGAGCTGGACTCGGTCGCTATGTTGCTTCGCGCTGTCCACATTCCGGGCGAGCTCAACCGTGTGGCAGAAATGCTCTCACGGTAGCTTCCAAGCCCAGGAGAGTGGAGCCTCCATCCCCAGGCAGTACAGCTGATCTGGAGTCAATTTGGGGAGGCACAGGTTGATCTGGCCTGGCTAAGTGCCTAAGGTTCCCACCACACCCTTCAAGGACCAGGTGGTGAACCTGCAAGCGCTGCCCATGGAGGAGGCAGACCCAGCCCTTACTTGTGTCCCGTGCGTGCCTGTGCATGTATGTGGACAGTGCACGGAGCTTTAGATGCTCCGATCAGCTCTTTGTCTGATTTGGAGGTTGTCAGAAGGGAAAGGCCGTCCCAATAGAGGTTGGCCCACTCCCAACAGTGGTTGGATAGTGGAAGCCGTTGCCTTGGTGTACACTCCCAAAGGCTTGCCGTGCCCCCTTGGAGTGGGGGCTCACTCGATTCCGAGTGTTGCCTCCTCCGGCGCGTTGGCGCATGGCATCCCTCTATCAGACATTCACAGAGCTGTGGGTTGACGATCTCAGGGTGGAGCCTGTCCACCGGGACGGGCCTGGTGTTTGCGGTTTCCCCCGGGATGGGAATGGCATCTTTATTTTTTTGCAGCGGTTCCCAGGTGACTTGCTTTCCCCTGTGTTCTCGTGGCATCTTAAGAGAGGGAGACCCGTGCACGGAGGTGCCTTCTCCTGGGGGGATAGGAACGGCTGTCACGATCTCACCGCGTCCAGGCTCTGCACCCGGTGAGGCTGCGATGGCTGCCTGTGCGGAGCACTGGGTAGGTTACGGAGGCAGGGGAGCTGTCGTACAGAGGCACGCCTTGCCTGCCAGTACTGGCATTCCTAGCCCGTAACATGGGTCGGCTTGCGGCGTTTTCCACAGGGACCCCATACGTCAGTACGTTGACGTAACGTCGAATGTGACTGACTGAAGGGGAACGTCTTGGTTACGTATGTAACCCTCATTTCCTGAAGGAGGGAACGGAGATGTTACGTCCCCTTGCCGCAAACCTGATTCACCGCTGATTGGCCAGAACACATCTCGGCTCCTCAGCACAATCTGAATGAAAGTGAGTTGCGGCCGGCTTTATACCCGCTTCCGGGTGGGCGCGCCTCGGCACGCAAATCTTTTGCCCCAATGCTCATTGGCTCTGTCCTCTTGGGCCGATGTTCATTGGCGCGTTTTCTACTACTCGAAGGTGATAGGGCTCCCAAGCGAGACCCCATACATCAGTACGTTGACGTAATGTCTCCGTTCCCTCCTTCAGGGAACGAGGGTTACATACGTAACCAAGATGCTATTAGGGGCTAGGGTGTCCTATCTTTCTCCTCAGTTAAAATAGGCATTTTTGTAGAATTACATTTACAGAAGATCTTAAAGACTTTTCTGCAGTTTTAATTGTTTTGTTATATTACTTGAATCTCTCTGTATTGTTAAAATTGAGACTAAATAACCATATATTAAAAAATGTTACAAAATACACATGCTTTCACAGGGTGAAAATCTAATTTTTTCACATGACTGTAAAGCTCAATGATTTGTTTTTCATCTATGGCTTGTTGGTCTACTACAGAATATGTGTATTTTGAAAACTCCTCCAGTAACCCGTATCTAATCCGCCAAATAGAGGAACTCAATAAGGTAAGTTTTAGATCATCCATTTTATTTTGTGATTACACAGAAACAAAATGTTATGTGAATGGTTTGTTTGATTATATGAAAAGTGAAAAGGAGTGATTGACATATGCCAGTGCTCTGCTAATGCATTGCCACTCTTGGCAGCATAACAGATTTCTGTGACCTGCTTCCCTGTGTTGTGATTTGCTAATGCTCAGGCACCATGCTGTTGTCTAGTGCTGTGTGCTAGGCTGTTTGAGATTCGAATGTAAGAGACTTTATATAATGCCGTAAATGACATAGGCCTGTTTCTCTGAGCAGGGGTTAAAACATGTAACCTAATTTTGAAAGGCTTTAAAGCTCAACAGGATGGTTAAACTACTGGATGTCTGTGTTCAAGCAAGAGTGTGCACATTTTGCACGCACTTATATATGTTAGTCAGTATTCAGCACTGTCTTGAATATACACATCTATAACCATCGGGTTAAATTAATGCACAAGATGTGATTTTTACGTTGATATAAAGAGGTATAGAACCCTTATTATTTGTTTGCATAGAACTCTTATAGTCTTTTCAGTTTTACTGTACTGTTTTCCTACAGCAGAAAAGTCTGTGACATTAAAAGAATATTAGGTTGGTACTTGTTTCATAGCTGTCATAAAGAAATGGCCATGGTGCATTAAAAAGATCCCATTTGAGATTACCTTACTGTTGTTTAATGTTTTGAGCAATACCCTACACTTTTTTTATTTTGGTGAACTGTTTCTTCCTATAGACGGCTAATGAAAATGTAGACGCAAAGGTGGTCTGTCTCTTTAGGCGGAGAGATATATCTGCCAACTTGAACACTCTGGCTGATAGCAGTGCAAGTAAGTGTTTTGTATTGTATCATATTATGCTCTGTGGCATTATTTATGTATGTGTTTAATTTGAATGTAGAAGCAAATCAGGTAGAGCTATATTTGTTTAGCCTCTTTCAAATCTGGTGATCATTTTTATTGAGCATTCTCTCCTGATTACCAGTACCATATTACCATACAAAAACCATAGCTAGGACCAGACAAAATTGGCGGACTGTTTTGATTTGTTTAATCTCACATAAATACCTTCTGCAGTGATTGGAATATAAATGTTAGCAAACTTGTGCATAAAGTGCTGTAAACTTGAAATTATTGTAACTTGTAATTATTATTATTGAAATTATATCAGGAAGAATTAACTAGTCATTTTTGTCCCTGGGCCAAGTTTGGGATGTGGAAGTTATTGCAAAGAAATGTCAAGAGGTCAAAGAGGTCAAAGCCTGCTTGGCAACTCATTTAATAATGTACACATCCTTGTCTTTTTGTAGCTGCACTATATGGCACTTAAACTGTCCTGTTACACAAGATAAGGGATCTCAATTTACAGCATCTTCTCTACCTTCTGCCTGTCTTTCTTCAAACTCCCCTGCTGAATGAGCTCCTCTGTACTTCTCTTCAGCTGTTGTGTGTTGTTTCTTAAGTGCTTGTGCAAAAGTGAAAGAGCTTGTGGCATTTTTTTAAAATGTGTACTTGTGCATGGGGGTGTTTTGTGGCTCAATTGCGCCTCAGGCTTGTTGCACAGGGTTTCCCAGTAAAGCTGGCAGGGGTGCATTGGCCAAGGGGAGAGAAAGGAGGTGGCAGGGCCGCTGGGTTGGCAGAAGGGGTTAATGTGGCCTAAGGTCCCACCCTCTTCATTGACAGGGTTTCCTTAGGCTCCGTGCAGGGAGGGAGTACAGTCAGATCGTCTAAGTCCTACCAAGTCTGCTGACCTCTCACGATTATCTCTTTAATAAATCTCATTGTTTTAATATGAATGCAAACAGATACATACAATAATCTCTTAAAAAATGTGTCTTTGAAAGAATGTTTCTGAATACAGATAACCCATAATAATTTTATCTTGCACCATTATGGTTTACAGTTTTAAAAATTACAAGTCTAAATAAGTATACATCTTGAGATTTTAAGTCATGAGATCCAATGCTGGATATTATGGGTGTAAAATGGAATTAAAGATGTGAAATCTATAAAGATCAGGTCTGTAAATGGATGTCTTGTGGGTTCTGAGAGGAGGTTGGTTCAAATGAGGGGAACTCATTAGTGCTATACTAATATCACAGTTCCATTAATATCATGGTTTTAGACCCACGGTCTGATTCTGTTTGCTGCGGGGTCAGGGTTGATGGCATGGCACCAGCAGTGTTAAAGAACACTAGATTGACTTTTAACTTCATAATAATAACACTTGAAAGACAGTTCATACAGGGAAATTACATTTAGCATACAGGGAAATTCCCCATGTCAGAAGCTCATATGAATTTTTTGCTTTACTCATTTTAATGTTTTTGAACAGTATGGTTTTTAAACAGTGTGGTTTTTGAACAGTATGGTTTTTTAAACAGTGTGGTTTTTTAAACAGTGTGGTATTATTTGCTTTTTTCAAAGCAGTTTAACAAAGTACAGTGTCTAAACACCCCTCCAGTAAACCAGCCATAGGCCTGTGTCATACTATACATTATTATACTGCACTACATTATTATACTGCATAAATCTATACTAAACTATAGATTTATATTTATAGTTGGTTTGGAGTATACCTGCAGAAATATGCCATTCATAACTACTTTGCAGTTAGTTAAACTTGCTTTGTCAATGGCCATGTCAATGCTCCCCATAGCTGTGTCAAATATGGGCATTCAATTTGTGAAAATGCACTGAAGATATCAACAGATTTAGATAGTAGAACCGTGTTTCTAAAACGGTCATTTATCCGCCATGACTGAACGCATTCACAACACTTGGCTGAGGTCTATCGTTCTTCTGTATTTCAGTCTGAGGGTGGTGCTCTAATATTGATTGGCAAGCTCTATAATCATATATAGAATGCTATCTTGGAACACACATTAGTAGTATTATTGTGTTTGAATATTGATTTAGAATATTACGAGTTGTGGAAAAATTCAGGAGGAAAACAAACTTACTGCATGTTGAACGGAGTTATTTAACAAAACAAGCACAAAAAAACTACTTATAATTTTTAATAATTGTTTAAATTTTTGCAGTGGTAGACATTTCGTAAAGGCCTATTCCAATGTATTTTACAAGCAATTCACAAAGGCACCATTTAAACCAAACAATTTTTACTTTAAGTCATTTGAGTAGTTTATTTATTTAAACAATATCTAGGCCTGTGGTTGTTTCGCACTTGCATGTTCACAACCTAATAAACCTGCTGAAATGACGCACTTGTGCAGACTAATATGGACTTTGCCATTCACATAACGTAAAAACTAGAGGGGCAGCCTCAAATCCCAAGTGATGTGTTCCCACACATATGGCTCTCAGTTAGGGCTCGCTGCAGGTTTAATGGGGAAAAATGTGGAGTGCCCCGCTTAGTTTGATCATTACATTACAGAAGCCAACCAAGCTATGCACTTAGTTTTAATAATTGTCACTTTTCTAAGTATAAGTCTAGAAAATATTTGTTGAATAATGTTAGACACACTTGCGAGTTAACAATTTAGGTTTGATTTAGGTTTTTTAGTCCAGTAAGTAGTCTGTCAAGGCTACTTTGAGTGATTCTTTAATATATATATATATATATATATATATTTTTTTTTCTTTTAGCGATTATAACATTACCCAGCTTTTTTGATAATAAATCACTCACTGCAGCTAACATGGCAGTGAGTCTGTGTGTGACCTGTTATTAGGTTGATATTGTATTTGTTGATATTGATTCACAGTTGTGTTGGGTTTTGCTTATCAGTGGGCTTGCTGTAGTAAAATATCTGTAAAAGACGTTCCCTGTCCCAGATGAAACATAAAATACGATGTGGAGGACACAAGATAACTAGAGTATGATTTAGCATGATGTAACTATTTTTTAGCATGAATTAGAATGATGATAGCATAACTTATCATGATGCTAATGTAACCCCTCCAATTTTTCTCTCAGTTTCTCCTGTGAAGGATCACATGGGGGCAAATCGATTAGCTTCACCAAGCAGCACGTTTACTGAGGACACGTGCATGACAAAAACGCTGAACGTTTACATGAGAAAACGCTGAACGTTTACATGAGAAAACGCTGAACGTTTACATGAGAAAACGCTGAACGTTTACATGAGAAAACGCTGAACGCTGAGTAGAAACGCTGAACGTTTAACATGAGAAAATGAGACGCTGAACATGAAAACGCTGAACGTTTAACATGAGAAAACGCTGAAGCGTTTAACATGAGAAAACGCTGAAACGCTGAGCGTTTAACATGAGAAAACGTGAACGTTTAACATGAGAAAACGCTGAACGTTTAACATGAGAAAACGCTGAACGTTTACATGAGAAAACGCTGAACGTTTACATGAGAAAACGCTGAACGTTTACATGAGAAAACGCTGAACGTTTACATGAGAAAACGCTGAACGTTTAACATGAGAAAACGCTGAACGTTTAACATGAGAAAACGCTGAACGTTTAACATGAGAAAACGCTGAACGTTTAACATGAGAAAACGCTGAACGTTTAACATGAGAAAACGCTGAACGTTTAACATGAGAAAACGCTGAACGTTTACATGAGAAAACGCTGAACGTTTACATGAGAAAACGCTGAACGTTTACATGAGAAAACGCTGAACAGACAAAACAGTGCTCATCCGGTCACAAAACTGCATAAATGAAATACACAGTGCATGCATATGAAAACACTGCGCATGGAATAAATACGTTCATGCGTCTTTTTTTATAACACTAACACGAAGTACACTTATTTCATATTAAAGTATATTTTAAATTTTAAACCTGTGGGTATTTTAAACCTGTGGGTGTTCTCATATAACCACTTCTCAGATGTACCTAATATGTTGTTACAATGTAACATTATTAACAATAATTAATAAATTAACAATATAAGGCAATAAAATAAAAACAAACATTTTGGCAACATTCATACTTATTTCTTTCTCTGTTATATTATACCCTGCAGAATTTGCCAAAGTGCCTTAAAAACAAGAATAAAACAAAATACATGCAAGAATAAAGCAAACTGAAATTGACACCCTTAGCACAATCAGTAAAAACTGTCCATAAGAAGAACTAATAAGGATAAGTGCTGCTTATCCTTCTCCTTAAACATGTCAACACAATATTCAACTCTTTAATATTTTAAACTAAGTACTGAAATAGTTAATCTACCAAGCATCTGGTTTTGTGAAACAAAGGTTGCTGATTCGTAGAGTAAATAAAGCTTCAGCTGGTTTCAGCACTCATTAAACTCATTACTGTCTTCATTACAATCAACAGCAAGGTCAGAATCATGGATACTAGCCTCCTCAGGACTCCCACAAAAACCGAGGTGTTCTGAAGAAACAAATTCAGAGACCATGTTCTGTGCTAAAACGTCATCAAACTCCACTGAATTATGAATATCAGGTGATCCACCTTCCAGAGTGCTACCGTCAGCAACAGAGTTAGCCAAAACCACATCACCACAATCATGTACTGAGTCCACAGAACTCAATGAGCATCCATCGGATAGAGTGTTGTCACCCAAACCAACTGTCATCATCAACATTTTAACACAATGTCACCAAAAAGGAAAACATTAACACACAGATTATGATTTCTGTGTACCACTTTAGACCAGATACAGGGTGCTGTCTTGTACAAAGGTAGGTAGTTGGATCACAGTGAACCACTCTGTAGACCACACCTTCCCATCTGTCAGAAAGCTTATGTTTGCCACGTGCACCTTTATTGGCCAAAAGAACCCTATCACTAACATCAATACCAACACCTTTCAGTTCTGAGATTGTTGGTGAGCTTGTTTCTTAGTAGCATGGAGGATCCTCCATTTTCATATCCTCCCTGGAAATGGAGGATACCCTGTTTTACATGCACAGTGCAATTGTATAAGAATGTTAATGTGTGGAGTATCTGAATCATGTTTTGACTGTGGCTCAAGGGCTCTGATCATGTTACCTAATATTTGATTAAATCTTTCAGCTGCACAATTGCCTATAGGGTGGTATGGGGTGGTTTGCTATTTCTTAACATCAGACAACTCGAGCGCCTGATTAGCGTACTACAAATTAGCCCCTTGATCAGAAGGTATTTGCTCTGGGAAACCATAATAACTGACCCAGACTTTGCAAAGTGGTCAGTGACTACTAACACATCAGTTGACCCATTCTGTGAATCCCCGCTGTCCAAAAATAAGCATAGACCAACTCAAGTGGTGCAGAAGTCTTAACACTCATGTAAAGCTTGACCTTCAGGTTCTGGTGTTTTGGCTAGCACACAATGACCACAAACTCTTGCATACTCATGAATGTCTCGTTCCTCATCCGTCCAGTTAAAACGCTGACTGCAAATGTGTAGAATATGGTACTGGACTTGGTGTCCAGCCCCGTCATGGTAACCTCTCAACACTAGATGAAGACACAATGTATTGAAACTTTTTGCGACACATCAAAGGATATTTTGAGACAATACAGACACAGTCACTCTAAGATAACTTCTCCCACTGCTTTAAAAGCTTGTACACAGCTCCAAGTTCCCTAACACACTCTTGTCTAGACGGTCTATGTCTTCAGTTAACATAGCCTATCACCCTCTGCAAGTGTTCATGTTTACACTATTTAATTCTCAATTAAATTTTCTTATCAAACCCTTGACATGTTGGACAAATCCTTTCGCTGGAACAGATTTCACTCTGGCTCTCTCACCAGGAAAGTTGATTAGAATAAACAGCTGCCACATCAGCACTTGCAAGGGTTGCAGACCCCTCAACATCGGAAATGACCATTGAATCATCACCGGTGCTGGCTGCTGCCCTAGCTCCACTGACCGTATACTGACAACCGTTTGTACATCTGAACACATCCTGAACAGAAGCGCAGGTGTGGTTCTGTCTCTGCTTCCAATTTGTTATAAGGCTCCCTGTCAGAGTGGTGTCTTTTTTGACCACCAACAAAAGGTTGACTACTTAAGGTACTGGCTATGGTATTCTTTGGGCCAGGAACATATTTGATGTCGAACTCGAAAAGCAGCAAGTTTGGCCACCCATCTTTGTTCACAGGTGTCTAGCCTGGGCTTGGTCAAAATGTGGGTTGTTGTCGGTCCATGCAGTGAACTGGTGTCCTTTAAGCCAGTGGTTAAATTTATCACACAGCCCACTTGAGCAAGGAACTTGAAGCGATGGGCAGGATATCTAGACTGCACTTTAGTCAGTGATTTACTCGCAAATGCAGTTGGTCAAGCCCTACTCTCCTCAGCACTCAACTGTGAAAGTACAGCACCCAGTCCTTCGGAGGAAGCATCAGTCTCCAGAAATCTGGGTATGCCAGAGCAACATTTGACAGAAGGGCTTCTTTTAAAGCAGACATAGCTGCTTCACAAGCTGGAGTCTAATCTTCTGGAGTACGTTTCTTGGGCATACAAACCTTTCTATGCCTAAATCCTCTAACCCTCTTGACTTCACTAGTTAATGCAAAGAGTGGCCATGCAATGGAGAAACAGTTTTCAACGTTGGTACCACATGGCAAGACCAAAAAATGACTGAATTTTCTTGGCTGGCAACACCATCAGAACACATCAAGTCTGTAGTTCAGCTTGTTCACTTGGTACAAACACTATCAAATCATCCAAATAGCATGACAAAGACCAAAAATTTTGATCACCAAAAATGTTGGTCATCATTCTGATAAAACGCATCGTTCATGATTACTGCATTTAGCCAACGGAAAAGTGTGCAAATGCGAAGATCACCGTTCTTTTTCCAGCACAGGACCAGAGGTGATGCAAACTCACTAACCGACTTGTGAATAATTCCCCTGTCCTCCATCTCAGTCAAACCTACACGTAACTTTTGGTACTGTGAAGGTTGGACTCTATAGAGTCTAAATGGTAACCGAAATGATCTCAAAATTAGTTTGTTTGTCTAAACAAATATTCTAATATTCAAGGACCTAGTCACAGAACTTTGCTATCCATGGTTTAGAAACCTCACATGCTTCCAAGTCAACAGCCTCCAATCATACTTTTTAAGCCTGCTGCTTAATGAATCAGAAGTATCTGTTTCAGACTGTGACTGCTGAATACTGGACATAAGTGCAAGCTCAGACACACTGTCACATATATCCTCCAAGGTGATACGGGGTAGACATCAGCCGCTTTGGTGTTTTACCTCAATGTGAAAGGCTTGTCACTATGGTTAAGTACCTTAAATGGAACCCATCCATTTCCCCAAAAAGGGGTAGCAAAGTGACCAACCAAAACTTTTTCTAGAAGAAGAATGAGCTTTGGATGTTTCCACCACTACCAGGCTTGCCTCAGGACTTAACAGGGAGTTTTTCCCTAACAAAGGTGTCTGTGACCAGGTGACAATGTGACTGTTTGATTTAGTTTTACTGTACTGACAACATCAGTAGCTATTCCACCCCTCCAAAATTGTACACCAGCGAGCATCGATAAGAAATACTCAGAACAAGGTCCACTAAGTGTAGAAATAACATCCCAACATCGATTGGAATCTTTCAGTTTGTGGATAATGTGCTTAATGGAATTTGTGCCCATAATTAGGTCATCTTCCTGGCCTGGAATGACAAGACATGGAACAATAACATTACAGCTGCAGACCCCAACTTAAGTTCATACTTACTGTTTGGAAACACGTTTGTCACCACACCCAATTAGGACAATGTGTTTTCTTCTTACACACCGTCCAAAGCACCATGCTTTCTCAGCTTACTGAGTACTAAATCATTTAATGTACAGGCCATTGAGCCAAAATTTAACATAACACTAAGTTGTTTATCAAAAGTCAAAGAGTTGTTTATCAGTACAGGTTTATAGAAAAGTGCTGGTAATATGCTGTGTATTCTGAAATGCAGCTCTTGGAGGGTCGGGACGTAGCTCTTTAAAAGAAGAAAAGAATGCTTCAAAATCATTGTCTACCTTGACGAATTTTCAAAAACATCTGCACCCCCCCTTGCAGAATATGGGCACGTCAGTTTTTCTGATCACTAGGAGATTTAAAAGCCGACGTTGGTGCAGATAATTTTGCTGTACAGTCACATTTGAAGTGACCAGCAACATGACATCTGAAAAACAATTTGTTTTTCTGCCATGAACTTTCCCAGAAGACACATACTGAGGTTTACTCTCCTCTTCTTCAAAACATCAATCAGCTGAGCCAGCATGTCATCCATCCTATTAAAAGTGGACCGATTTTTTTCGTATCTGGATAATTCCCACTAGATCCAACCCCTGCTTAAGACACATGAGTGGAAATTCAGGGACAGTGTTAGTATTTACATAATTCTGAGCAGTGGTCTGTTTATTTTGATTGGCTGAATACATATGTTACATATTGTGCATGTTCGTGACATGTTCACATTGGAAGCTATCCAAGAGCTCCTGGACATCTTGCAGTCTGTTGCTCTAGTAGTCTCAATTTAAAAGTATGGGTTAAATGAGGGTCTGGACAGTTTCCTATGAACATCATTGCAGCTTCCAAATTTAAATTGCCCATTTTTCTACTCTGTCTTCGGCGACTCCTCAGCGATATCTGCTGCCTTAAAGCAAAGCCAGTAGTCAACAGGAATTTCATAAGGCATGGGTAATGTGTTGTAAAAATCAGCAAGTGACATGCTGGAGTAAGACAGCTCACTAAAATGTTGCTTAAGTATGCTATATGTCATCTCGGGTATCTTGGGGTTACTTTTGCAATCTAGAATTGGATTACTGCATAAAGCTACCATCACAACATCCCTGGCTTTACCTGTAAGGTGACTGATGATCTCATCTGCCTGTTCAGTAATTTTAACATTTCTCCATTTCAGGTAAACCTGCATCATGTTCCTGAATGTCACATCTGCTCAAATCATCCTCCCTAAATACTGGTGGGTCTTTCTCATCTGATCTCAAAATGACATTCAGTTGTGACAATTGGAGGTTTGTAATCTGGGAGCCTGTGGTGGGATTATTATTGGATGTGGTGAGACCACCTGCTGACAAAAGATTTGCCTGCCCAGTTCCTCAACCCAAACACCAGGTTCTCTGACATATTGAACACAAGACTTCTCCATGTTATATGGTTTTGGTGTGGAAGTGACAGAAAGTCTTGTTTACATGAGTCACATCAATATGTGACTCTCTACAATGAATCTCTACAATCAATAGCAATGCCAGATTTACATTTGTCACCCAACTCTGGCTCAGTGTCTGAGAATTGCATAAGATATTTACCCCATTCTATCTCACCACACCACCACACAAAACACTCAAAACAATTGTATGTTCCAGAAGTCAAGTCAGTTCAGCGTCACTATCATTTCAACTTTCATCACTTATCTGCAGTCCATCATTCTGTTTTCATTTGCATTGTTACCCAGGAGATCGCTTCGCAATGACCTTAAGTGGCAATCACAGTACAATTGTTTGTTCTTTCTCGGTTTTTCCCGCAAAGGATCACACAGGCAAATCGATGAGCTCAGCCAAGCAGCGCATTTACTGAGGATACATTAGAAAACGTACAGACATAAAACAGTGTTTCGCCAGTCACAAAACTAATAATAATGTAAATTATTATTATGCCAATAAAAATGTAAATTTAAATAAAACATACACAGTGCATGTATATGATATCCATTGGTCATATGCACAGCAACACTGCTGTGTGTATGACCAATGGATATCGCAACACTGCTGTGCATATGCCAAACACATGTTATGCACATGGAATACATGTTTTGTGTCTTTTTTATAATATGAAATACATGATTGTATTACATTAATGTATGTGATTGACATTTACATTAAGTTATTTTCATGACTTAATCTTTAAATACAGTGATTGCCTTTATGTACAAAATAATTACTTTTTAAACTTTTGATTCTGAGTTGAAATATAATTTTAACTTTTGTTAATGAGATTTGCCTATGAAGACACGTAGTAAAGAGTAAATGGACACATTTATCAAGTGCTTACATTTCCTAATTTGTTTAATTTGTTTTGTGTTTTGCAGGACTGTTTCTTCTACTCTCTGGTGTTTGACCCGGTACAGAAGACATTGCTGGCTGACCAGGGGGAGATCAGAGTTGGATCAAAATACCAGGCAGAGATCCCTGACAAACTCCCTGAAGGTCAGAAGGTTTTAATGTCTGAGTTATAATATAACAAAAAACTAACCAGGTGTGACTAAACTTTGTCACACCTAGTTAAGATGAGATGTCATTATGCTTGATTTTAAAAGCACCTCTAAATAATAATTGATTAAGTTTATAACAAAAAATGTTCTTTTCTTACTCTCCAGGGGAATCAGATGTTCGAGTACAGGTTAGAGTACAAAAGCTTGAGACAAAGGTTTGGGATCCTAATAACCAGTTGAGGGATCCTCAGATAGACCAGTTCCTGGTAGTGGCACGGTGAGTAAACAGAGTAAACATGCTTTTCTTGAGTCCGAATCTGTACAGCCTGTGTTTTTGGGTTTACATATAAAATTCTCTCAACATTTACTCAGCATTTCTTTCTTTATCTTCTTTCTTTATCAACATAATTTTTTTTTTTTTAAATGCCATTACTATATGTCTGTATATGGGACTCAACGTGTGAGAAAATGAATCATATTTGCACACGCCTCACAAACTTAAATTAACCTGGCACTTAAATTAACTTTTAAATAACTTTAAAAGTGACATTTAAATGAACAGTATGTGTATAATATTTGTGTACAGTAGATTATTTTTGACTATAAATGTTTGAAGTATGTGTGTTTTGAATAGAACTCCAGACAATGCAAAACATTGTTTAATAAAGTTTAATTTACACTGGTATTGTTGATTTTGTTGTCAAATGTAGTAACAGTGAAATGCAACTTTATACAAGAAGCACTTAAAAGATTAATAAGAACCTTGAAATTGACAGTGAATCGAAAAAGCCCTGTCCTGTTTAGGGAGCATAATTGTAAACAAAACACTTATGTATCCTTGTTGTAATTTACAGATTTATTTTCTACATAAATTTAGTATTATGTAAAATTTACTTGAATGTCATTCATGTTAAAACTACTTTACTAACTTAAAACTAGTGTACAAATGATTTCTGCTTTGTTGTTTTCAGCAAAAATCAAAAGTGTTTCTGTTTTTTAATTTGGCTATAGATCAACAATTTTGATTAATCTGAATATACTGAATAATCCATATAGTCCAATAGTCCCTCAGCTTCAATACTTGTTTGATAGCTCAATATAAACAGACGGTTAGTAGATTGTTAAATACATATGGTAGATTTACCAAGTGGCCAGTTATAAATATATTTTAAGGAGCTGTGTAAAATAGTTAAGATTCATACCAACATTTGTAACATATTGTAAATTATAAATTTGGATTTTTTTACTGTAGTTTCTACAAAGTATATTAGCATTGTATTTAGAAATATGTCCAGGTAATAATTGTACAATTAGTTACATTTAAATATATAAAAAATTATATTTAATATATTTAATATAATTTATATTTATATTTAATTTATATTAAAGTTAGTTTAAGTCATTTCAAATTGTTTAGCATGACTTGCATGATGTTACTGCAAACACTGTTTATTTTAGGGCTGTTGGCACGTTTGCACGTGCACTGGACTGCAGCAGTTCCATTTGCCAGCCTAGTCTGCATATGAGTGCAGCTGCAGCATCAAGGGACATCACACTGGTGAGGAGCACATGAGGACACAGGCCATCTTCAGTTAACACACACATCTGGCATACTGTTCCATCTGTCTGTAGTTCCATGCCATGAACACTCTACAGAGGAACGGCTATGACCTCGCCAAGGCCATGTCCACGCTGGTGCCGCAGGGCGGCCCAGTGCTGTGCAGAGACGAGATGGAGGAGTGGAGTGCAGCAGAGGCCATGCTATTTGAGGAGGCCCTTGAAAAATATGGCAAGGACTTCAATGATATCCGCCAAGACTTTGTGAGTCTGTCTCTAGAAACAAGACTTTTTCTCATGGTATTGTGAAAGAACTTATAGATCACTGGAATTTTAACTCTGTCATAATATAGTTTCTTGTGTTTTTGATGTTTGAATCCTTTTTATTGTTGTGCTGCAGTTGCCCTGGAAATCATTAGCTAGTGTGGTCCAGTTCTACTACATGTGGAAGACTACTGATCGTTACATTCAGCAAGTATGTCAATTTTTCACTTTAATGCCAAAATAAGTGGTTTGAATAGTCCCTTTTTGAATGTGGATAACCATTATCTGGACAATGTATTTTTAAAATATTTTTTATTGTTTACTTTTTCTTCAGAAAAGACTGAAGGCCGCAGAGGCAGACAGCAAACTGAAACAGGTGTACATCCCCACCTAGTGAGTATTTAGTGTCACTGTGCTTCCTAATAATGACTGTTTGGAGCAACATACCATTCCCATAGTGAGAAATGGTAATGATTGATTATAACTAAGTTTTGTTTTGATAAAATATTTGTTGAGTGTTAAATGATTTCCCACATGTAATGTGAATAACAATGCAGATTGTTAACAATGCATAACATAAGCTGTAATGAGATTAAGGTGATAATGAATATAACAATTATTTACCTACGGGAAAAACAATTATATTAATATTTGTTCATGGATTTTTCATGCAGTCAGTGTGTAGCATACATTTGTCATGTTTTTTAATGAAACAGACATTTTAATGAAAAAAAAAACCAATTAATCATAAATAGTTAAATGATTAATTATCAAAGTAGTCAGTTGTAGTCCTGGTAGGAAGAATTTCTGCACAGTAAGCTTTACTAGTATGTATTTTATTTCAAGCACAGCTAAAATACTTTCCTTCCAGGTCTACTGTTTATTAGACCTAAATACTTTTTGAAATGTTTTCATTCTAAGCATGATGTGATTTTTGCTGCATTTTCTCCTGTACAGACCCTTCACTTCTGCTAAATACTGTCTGCTGTATGTCTCTCCATCAGCACCAAACCCAATCCTAACCAGATCATGGCCCCTGGTAACAAACCTGGCATGAATGGAGCCACCAGCTGCCAGAAAGGCCTCAGTTGTGAAAGCTGTCACAGTGAGTCAGTTTAAGTCTCTTCATGAATCTGTGGCTCATGTTTTAGATATTCGTGTGCATTATAATACATACATTTGTCTGTTTGATTTGTTGCTTCTCCAGCTACCCAGTCTCAGCAGTGGTACGTATGGGGCCCTTCGAACATGCAGTGCCAACTCTGTGCGTCCTGCTGGATTTACTGGTTGAAGTATGGTGTTCTTAAGACTCCCACCCAGATAGGGGGTGCCACACGGGCTGGCTTAGTACCTAAACCCTACTTTCTTTCGTGTCTTGATGTTCACCTTGTTTTAAAATAGTAAGTTTCATGCATGCAGATATCAAAGAGACAACTTTTTCCCAAATTTCTTCATCAACTAAATTATTTTCTTTAAGCTGGATAGAAGCTTAAGTTTGACGTTCCCTTATGTCCTTCTATAGGATACAGCTCCATGTGGTCACATGACCCACCAGGAAGTGCAAACATGTCCCCATTCACAAGCAGTGCTGGAAAAAAAGCTAAACTTCTGGCTAAAAACCGCCAGACCTTCATCCTGCAGACCACCAAACTCACTCGAATTGCCCGTTGGGTGTGCCAGGACATTCTGCAGTCTCACCGAGCAGCTTGACGCCCCTATGCTTCCATTAATGCCAATGGTGTTAAAGCAGAGTGTGAGCAGAGTCATTATATATTTGTTCATTGTTTTTCTTAGGCATGTTGCAGTGTAATTGTGGAGTATTTTGAGAGCTTATTTAACTTTTTATGATTTTTATGGTTTAGTCTGATGGCTGTTTATTAACCTCCTCTTTTCTTTCTTAGGTATGGTGAGACTTCCTAAAGCAGCAAAGAGTGGCTTTAAGAACCGGCCCCTCGAGGTGCTCCAACCCCAAATCAACCATAACCAGGGCAACCATCCATGGAGTTCATCTGCCCTACTGGGCAAGAGGCCCTATGATAACGTATTATCTTCACTACTACAAAAAATATACATGAACCTTTGCACAGGAACAAAATAATTTACAGAAATCTAAAAACTCTTTGTGGCTGCAGGTCGGAGGTCATTGTTTCTCCACTAATGGAGGACCATTTACAGGAATAAGAGCAGCCAATCAGTCAGTCGTTCAGAGGCAGAAGGTCAGTCAAGGAGATGCACCAAATCCAGTGGTGTTTGTGGCTACAAAAGACACCAGGTATGTATTACACTCACATTTACATTTTAAATTGGATGTCATTGTTTTCCTGAGACTGATTTAATATGTATGCATTACAGAGCCCTGAGGAAACATCTCACTCAGGGAGAGATGAGAAGGGCAGCCAGAACACCACACCTCCCAGTTAGGGTCAAACTTCAAGTGACACCCCGGCCACTTCCTGTACCTATTTTACCCTCCAGCACTAATGAGACAATGGTGTTGGAGGACTGAGTGATGTTCCAGCAGACCACATCCTTTACCAGAGCATGTTAAATCCAGGCATCATCAGCTGTTCTTCTCTATTCCTTGTCTTTGTTTATCGCCTTCAAGAAAACATGCAAAGAAAATTATATTTCCCATACTCCTACATCACCATACACCAAACTTCACTACATTTTGCTCCTAGTGTTCTGGTTTGTTTTAATTCCCATTAGCCACATTACTTTTTGTTTTAATAAAAATACTTTAATGAATTTAAAGCAAATCATATTTGTTCTAAGATGGTGTAAAGCACACTTTATTTTTCCCCAGTTCTGTCTTTGTATGTATTAACAATATGTTTCAACAATGTTGATGTGTATGGAAGGTGTTTAAGTTGTGTGAGGGAGTCTACAGTCTTTTACCACCTTTTCTTAAATAAGTGTGGGCTGCTTTTTTGATATTATATAGACATTTAATGTGTGCAATGCTCTTTTTCTTTAATAAAAACACTCCAACTGCTAGACTAGAACCACAAGTACGGGTTAGTCACTTAGTTTTCTCAGACATTTACTTTTAGGGATCCCAAAATCCTGCAAAATAACTAGTCTAGTCAGTGATATGTAATGTCTTGTAGGGTTCTAACTTAGAACACAAACTGTTGGAGAAGGCTTCTGATGTAGAAAAATATCAAAGATGTTCATATAATGTATGGTATGTCTGGGTCTGAGTAGCCTGTGGAATGTCACACTTCCTTTTTACTGTTTTGTGCCTTGGTATTGACCCTTTTCCTTAAATTACATCCTGAACAAAGTCATAAAAGGTTGTTTTCCACTTCTGCTTCTTTCCATACAATGTTGGCATACTTGCTTTTTCGATCTTTGTTTTGACTAAACCAAAATGGTGTCCTAGAGACTGCTGGGAAGATAATGTTAGTAATTGTAGATAATAAAACAATCAGAATCCAGTGACAGCAAAATTATGTTTTTGATGTTCAAAATGTCACTACTTCAAGTTTTGTAGTAATAGTAAACTATAGACTGATGCATATTTTCCCCTTATTTTTATTTTTGTAAATGTTGGATGAGGGGTAGAGTTGAACAGCTTTTTGACAGATTTCCTGGATTGTTGAAATTTGTCAGCTCAGTTTTATTGTAAATCTTGTCCCTATTTGGAGGTTTTGTAATGTTTCTTAAAAAAATGGCATGTGTGCTGCACACTACAGACAAAAATAAATGTTAACCTGTCTCCTTTTAAGCCTCATGTTTTTTTAATGAAGAGGGTTTGTGCCCCTACAATGTTTTGGCAAGTGTTAACAAAAAATTAAAAACATTGTTTTTCATTATGGGGTGCCAGTGGAGGAGTGGCTGATTTTAGGGTTTTATTCAAGGGTGTGAAGGATCTGAGTTTTGTATATCAATGAGAAATTTGTTTCACAATTTCTGTTCACAATTTTTGTTTTCTTCAAACCTTTTTTAATATTACAGTCTGTATCCTTTAATGTATCTTGTGATAAAAAAATAAATAAAGGGTTTTGTTTGTGGTCATAAAACAGGCTAACAGTCAATTTTCCTCAAGCATCAGCCAGCCTTGATGTATTTTAATACAAACAGTTTGGTAGGCCTATGATAGAAAGATGGCAAACCATTAAATTGTCACGATTGAGTCCACTTTTAAGAATTGCTTCTCAAGCAAATAACTACAATGCCTTGGAACACAATTTACAATGAGCTAATCAGTATTTCCATTACTTATATTATTCTTCTTATTATAAATTCCATATTTGACTAAGGGTTTTTTGTCATTTTCTTTTAAATCAATTCAGTGCTTTACTGAATTCATGAATTGTCCATTGTTTAATTGTGTGGACAAAAACTTCAATCTACTACACAACAGACAATGCTCAATTAACAATCCTAAGGTGTGATGCAGTAATTGATGAGGGATAGGCCTAAATATTCAGAGTTTGTCCTTTGAATTGGCCATGAAGCTACTTGGCAAATGTAAATTCCAGCAGAGACTACGAGGCAGTAGTGATAACTCCAATTCAAAACACCCATGACAAAAAAAGCATCACCAAAATGTTAGGGTTTTATTTCTGAATTATGTTGTCATCAGACTGCTCACAAATTAGACTGACGGCAAACCTCCTTCAAACCTGATGGTTCAAACCTGACAGTTTTGATGAGCTGTTGAATTACCAGAGATGTTTGAGGTTAAAGAAATTTAGTCTTTGTTTTTGGTTTCAAGTGTCATTGCTTTATTTGTGCTTTATGAAAAAGATCGTTTGTAAGGGCAAATACGAGCTTTTTCCCTCCTATGAAAGGTAAAGTGTTGGATTGTAAGTTTGTGTAATGCTGCACAGCTAAGTGAATTATGTGGTTAACCTGTTTGCCTTGGTTTTGGGGCACAAGGCATAATTTGATTACTAATAAAATTAATTTGATAACTAATAAAATTTTCTCCCAAGTTTAGACTGGTCAGGATAACCTGCTGTTCCCCACTGAAGGCCAGAATGATCGCTACAAGACAGAACTGTCTCGCTACAAGACAGAAATGTGCAGCCGCTTTGCTGAGATACCTGCAAGTATGCCAAGTGCTGCCAATTTGCTCATGGCCTCCAAGAGCTTCATATACCTTCTTGCCATCCCAGATGGATACTGTGTTTATCCATCTGTGGCCCGTGCTGTCTGTTTGTGCACAACTTAAAAGAACAGAGGCCTGTCTGTCTGTGGCGCAGAAATATTCCATGCTATACATATCGTGCATTTGGGTTTTGTCCCTTTGGCAAAAGCTGCCACTTCCTGCATGTTAATGGTGGCTCAGAATTGAATGATGCAGAAAATGAGAGTACCTAGCAACTGCCATCAAATTCCCAAAAGCTGAAACCTTGTGGTGCCCTCTGTTGTACATTTAGTGCTTTTGGATTCTGTCACTATGGCATCCTTTGTCGGTTCCAGCATGGTCTCCCCAATACACACTGGCCTCACCAAATGCCAAGTGGAGCACTGTCCTCCATTGTCCTCATCACCTCCATCTGCATTGGCCTTCCAAGTTTACCCTGATAGTACTGGTCTGATCACCCCTCCTTTAGCATCAGTAGATGCAGTGGGCAACTATGCTTTTACATTTAGCATTAAGCATTTGAGTAATCTGCTGCTACCTTTGGCCCTTAGGCTCCAGCAGTTAGAAGTTCTCTGGAGGAGCAACTGATGTCATAATGTCTATGGGGTGCAAAAATTATAGTACTGCCCTGCCATAGATTTCATCTTCCATGTGTTAACAGCTATAAACTTTAACTGTGACTACTGTTCAGAAACCATTTTTAACACTTGTTTTTATTAGTAAATGTATAGTGTCTGTCAGCAACCTCTTGTTTTTAACTGCCTCTTGAGATAAAGTCTTGATTTGCTTTTTATCTTAATTCAAGTCTGTCCTGTACTTCTGAAAGAGGCCACTTGACAGGCTGAATAGAAAACCTTAAATGTAAATCAACACTTTACTGTTGTGTATATATGAAAGATTTGCTTGCCATATATTGTGTTTAACTTATGGAGTTTTAAACTTATGACCCTAAATTATTTTTGAATCCTTTCAATAAAACCTCCTTACAGTTGCACAAGAAATCCATTGCAAGAGGTTTTCAGTTTTTTTTGTGGATGACCTAGCAGTTGGCTTTGTCTGAAAGTTGCAGTTCTAGTTGCGCATAAATAGAATGCATAGACAATCATATTGCAAACAAATTATGTTCAAGTTTAAACTATGGGTTCGTTTTTCAACATGCTTACTACATTTAAGATCAAATGATAAAGCCAAGATCTAATCTATTCTAATTTCTCCAATTATTTGGCTAATTCTGTTTATGCGACACATGGATTTGATTAGCAGGACTGAGATAATTGCATGCGTTGCTTGAAAAGGTAGTATATATCATAGTAGAAACATTGATCAGCAACACTGCTATTGGCTGGCTGTTATGTGCAAATAACATATTTTTTAACACAATGAAAAGGTTATGGTGGATTTGAAAACATCAAAAGATGCAATTACGTTTAATAATTTGTTGACAGCTTAATGTCACAACAAAAAGTGAAATATAAGAACATTATACAAAATGGTATTTTTTTACTACTTACACTACACTTGGAATCTCATACACTGTAAAATGCTGATTTGACTGTTTGCAAGGACATCAAATAAAGCACATTTAAAAAGGGTGGTAGTTCTACATCTCCACTCTATACCCTGGTAGAGGAGCTGACCCTCAGGTTTAATGTGAACTGAACAACTGTGCAGGGCATCTCTCATATTTAAATTAAAAAACAAAAAACTGACAATCTAAAGACAAAACTAAAACTGAAGATAGAGTTGCTTCATAGGACACTTCAGAGTAAGTGCAAAATCACTTTCACACAGTCATATTGTTTACTGTACTTAACAATACCTCTTGTTGAAGATAAAAGAGGACTGATTACTGCCTATTATCCAGGAATAAAAAAATAACCAAAACAAAATGCATGTGGGCCTATGTGTGCGTCTTGTCTTTAATTAAGACTAATCCAAAACAATGTTCCACAATTCTATTCCATGCAGCTCTGTCACTAGGTTGGTCTAAGTGCACTAGCTGGAGGTCATAATCAGGTTGCACCTGCACCATATGCAACAGTAATGTTACAGTTCCTGTCAGATGTAACCCTTAGATACAGAATTCCCAGACACAGAAATCTTCCCTCCATTTGCCTAAAGGTCATTTTAATGCATGACCTTGTCTTGGATAAAGCTCTATTGCAACAGGTTTGTGTGCCGGGGGGTTGAGTCATGAAATGGGTCATACACAGATCCAGGCCATTTTGCTAATTCGGAAAGCTTGTATTAATCGTGCACCTCTGCAAAAAATTTGTAAAAATGCAGCAGGCCTACAAAGAGCCACGGACAAACCTGAGGAGGGGCATCAGAAAGGCAAAATGCAGGTACAAGCATTTTGCAACTGCATCCACCCTAGGCACAATCAAAGAGAGAAAACAGCTGGTCCCAATGGAGTCACAGAAAGAGTTCTTAAGGCCTGTGCAGATAAGCTAGCAGGGACATTCCCCACCATTTTTAATCTCACTACTCAATCCATAGGCCCCACCTGCCTCAGTTATGAGGTCAGCTATGAACATCCATTACCAAAGAAAAGCACAGTGAACTGCCTTAATGAATATCAAATAGTTGCCTTAACCCCTGTCATCACTAAATGTTTTGAGAGACTCATATTCCTTCACATTAAATCTGACATCCCTGCCGAACTTGATTAACATCAGTTTACATATCGAGTGAACAGATTGACAGAAGATGCAGTCATCACAGCTCTCCACACAGTCCTTACACACCTGGACCAGGGAAACACCTATGTAAGAATTCTGTTTGAGGATTTCAGTTCTGTGTACAACACAGTTATACCCCATAAACTGGTTCAGAAACAGTATAGCCTGGGCTTAGACAGCTCATTGTGCTTGTGGATACTGGATTTTCTGAGCAAAAGACCTTAGAACGTCAGGATGGGAAATCACACATAATCATCTCTCATCCTGAACACTGGTATACCACAGGGATGTGTTCTCAGTCCCTTCCTCTACTCCCTTTTCACCACTGACTGCTCCCCCATTCATCCCACCAATAACATCTTGAAGTTTGCTGATGACACCACCATCGTAGAACTGATAACAGACAACAAGACAGCGTACAAGGAGGAGATTCAGCATTTCACAGAGTGGTGTTCTGATAATAACCTAGACTTAAACATCACTAAAACCAAAGAAATTATTATGGACTCCGAGCACTCTGCCCTCTGCATACATAGTGAGGAGGTAGAGAGATTAGAGAGCTTTAAATTACTTGGCCTGCACATCTTGTCTAACCTCACCTGGTCTACATACATCTCCCACAAGGTGGAGAAGGCCCAACAGAGACTTCCTTGGGAGGTTAAAGCATGTCCACCTCCCTCAACACCTGCTAACCAGTTTCTATTGGTCAGCCATAGAGAGCCTCCTGACCCACAGAACAGGAAGGTCCTACGGCGGGTAGTAAATAATGTTATGTTTTGCTTATCTAATACGTTTTCTTAATCTAGTAAAGAATTTGAAATCTAAAATCTAGGTCATCCCCCCAATTTGGTAAAGAATGTGTAATATACAGTGCTTTTCGTCATCAAAGCAGCATGTTCGGAAGTTAGGCAATTTGTTAATAAAAACCTCTAGTCATATTTTGACATGGGTGTAGCGACTGTTGTCACACTTGGATGTAGGCTGGGTTGGATGTTCACCGCAAGCTGCAGCCAGATGTTTCTTAAAAAATCGTCAAACTAGACTACATAAACCATAGGAGTTTAATTGCATCACAGGAAACTCCTTATATGGACAGATGCTGCCAGCTAACAACATAAATATACACTCACTTCTATAAAACAACTGAAAAACATGATCCAGGCCTTTATCTCCTTACCAACATCCCAGATGTCCAGACAGTGAATTTTTTATGAGTCGTTTAATATCGATGTCGAGCAGGAGACGATAGTGTACAATGTGAGTTTATAAAAGGTTAGCTTACAAATATTGCTTATACAAGGTTTTGAGATGCTGTTAAGTAATCTCACTTGAAATGAGTTGAAGCTTGGACCCAGAAGTGGAATTTAACCAGATCACTTCAGCTGAATAAAGCAGCTAGAAACATTTTTAAACTGATCCCAGAGACTTACTTTGCTTAATGGACTGCCTGAGTCTGTGAGTGCTCTTGTGGAAGAAGCAAAGAACCAGTGTGGACTTCAGAACATCAGCTATAGACTTCAGTTTATGGAGAGTCAACACCTTTGGCAACAACTTTCTTAATTTGACTTAGATGTCTGAAATACAAGACAGAAGTACTCTTAAAGCATGTGATGAGACCCTCCCAGGGCCTGCCTGTGTTTTTGCCACCTCAGCCAATCAACTGATTCAACTCAGCTGCAAAATGATTCTCCATCCATTTCCAGTGGCCCTTGTGACACAGAGGTACTTGCCTCTGCAGAGTGTACAAGCTCACAAGTATCAGAGCTCAGAGTGTGCTCCTGGCCTTCTGTATTCCAAGTGCCTCGATTTTCATTTGATGCAGAATTTCTTCAACAGGCAAATTCTCTGTTCATTAAAAATGCCACTCTGCATATCCCAGATCCAAAGCTGAAATCAATTATACTTGACAGCCTACTGCAAGAAATTGTTCAATACAAGGTGTGTCACTGACAAGGAAATGGAGTAAGTTGTCTCATTCTAAATGGAATAAGTCTCATTCTAAAGCATCCACGTTTGACTGAAAGAGGTATAAAAAGTGGATTAATGTCAATTTATGCCCTAAACCTCAGTTACCCAGTGAATCTTCAATACACCTTTGAAGTCCTGCAAAAAATTGTCATGGAGCTGAATGGGGACAATCTCTCAAATTAGTGTTGTTTAGAAACCAATTGCTTCATTACATTTTCCTTTGCACTCCAAGATACACTTTACTGTGGACAACCTTTAAAGCAAAGTTCAAGCAATATGACAGAATGTTTTATGTAGTGCTTCATTGCCTTTTCTTTGTTTGAATTAACAAAATTTCAGCACTTATGTGGTACATTCTGTTTTCTTTCCTACTGCTTGTTATTGGCATTGTTTAACTCTTGAAAGTTACACATTTTTAACTTACAAAATGTCATGTTGTTCTGTGGATCTTTTTTTTACTTTTTATCTTTTGTTATTGGCATCCCTAACTATTAATACTCTAACTATTCCAGAAAATTAGTAGCATTATTGAATATTTGAAGCATTATTAGAATTATTGAATTGTTCTTCATAAATTGGTGTTCATGATTTTCATAAAACTGTATACATTTATACCTGTATACCTAACAAATCATTTTTATAAAATGAAAGTATACCTTTAAATACAAGTTATATAGAGAAAAGGTTTTGGTATCTGGGTGAACTTTCGCATTTCACACAAATTACTAATTCCTCTATATAAACACTACAGAGGGGAACAGAGACCAAGGTAGTAAATAGCGTAATCTTTAAAATAGGTGATGATCTTTATTAAACTGATGAACATAGATAGTAAACAGAACTGGAATCAGGAACAACAGGTGAGAATGAATCCAAAGATGAATGAACTGTAACTTAGCAGAATATAAACAGTCTTATCTTTTTAGAAGAAACCCAGTGGAGCAGACAATGGAGAAACCAGGAAGACAGATAAACAATCCAACAGGTAAATAATCTAACAGGTAAATAATCCAACAGGTAAATGAACAGGAGTCTGGGCATTGAGCAGTTAACATCAATGAGACCTAACAAAACTGGAGTGTCAGAGGGGTGTTTATGGAGGCATGGCTGGCTCTGTGAAAGTACCCCCCCTCCACGGGCAGATCCTGATGCCCAAAACGGACAATGCAGATGACCTCTGCTTCTAGGTGCCAGGCGATCTGGATGTTGGTATGAAACTCTATGAGTAATGACGGATAAAGAATATCATCTCAACTGACCCATGAGGCTTCCTCTGGACCATAACCTTCCCAGTTAACCAAATATTTCAGACGACTGCCTCTGCATCATGAGTCTAGGATGGTGTTTTCCTCTGGATAGCCAGACTTTTTCCTGTCCACTCTCCTAGCATCAGCCTGGTTCTTCTGCCTCTGTGCAGCCTGTTGCAGATAGAGATGTGAGCAGACCCAGACTTTCTCACTTGTACAGAACCAGTGGTCCACACCTGGAACATTGAAGGGCTCTACTGGCCAGGGAAACAGGGGTGGTTGATATCAGAGCATGCACTGAAAGGGAGTGAGCCCCGTGGAGAACTGACAATGGGAGTTTTATGCATACTTACCGAAGGGAGGAACTGGCTCCAGCTGTGTTGATGTTCGTGACAGTATGACTGCAGGTCTCCCCCAATTTTCTAAATCTTTTACTCAGTCTGGCTATTGGACTGTGGATGATATCCAGAAGTTAAACTGATGGAAACCCCCAATAATCAGAAGGCTTGCCACACATGCGAGATGAAGTAAGGGCCCCGATCCGAAACAATGTCTTTAGGGATACCGAAGTGGTGGAAGACCTGGTGAAAGAGTGTCTCAGCAGTTACCATGTCAGTAGGTAGAGTCTTGCATAAGTTTACAGGTTTTAGAGAAATGATCAACAGCAACAGTGCCTACATGGGATGGGCAATGGAACAATTTTACCTTCTGGTAGGTGACAAGGTACTTTGGACATGGCACAGACTGAGCAACCCTTGACAGAACCTGGAGATTTCCTGGGTCATTCCAGGCCACCAGTACCAATCTTGAGCAAGTGAGGGTACTGAGAGAGAGGGTATTGCTGGCTGACTGGGTGTCCAGAGCCCGGAGAGGTATGTGCTGAGTCCATGAGGGTAACCCGGAGTGATGATGGTAAGTATACCTTACCCTCAGGACCTCCCGGTGGAGCGGGTTTGTGACAGGTTGCTTCTGCTCTGTTTTTATGTATGGACCACTGGATGGGGCTAACAATAATGGCTGGAGGGACAATAGGTTTTGGTGGTGATAGTTTGTCAGAAGGTTGGTGAAGTAGAGAAAGGGCATCAGCTTGTTGGTTCTTATACATGGGTGATAGGTGACAGTAAAATTAAAACGAGTGAAGAAGAGTGCCCACCTGGCTTGACGTGGTTTTTGCCGCTTCGCTTCATGGAGGCGTTCCATGAACATTCCTGTAGTCAGTGATAACTTCAATTGGATGTTGGGCTCCCTTCAGCCAATGTCTCTATTCCTCCAGGACCATCTTGATTGCAAGTAACTCACGATTTCCAATATCATAGTTGTGCTACGCCAGGGACAGTTTCCTCTGGTCCATCTGGATATTGTGCTGGTCAATGACATAACCCAGGAAATGTATGGTCTTGCTATAAAATTCACATTTTTCCAATCTGATAGAGACAGTGTTGACAGAGTTTGGTGAGTACGAGTTTGACATGATGTTGTTCAGACAGATCTTTGGAATATGGAATATCATCAATGTAGACAATGACAGAGTGTTGGAGATACTCACAGAAGATTTTGTTGATGTAACCTTGGAACACGGAAGGGGTGTTGACAAGACCATATGGCATGACCTGGTATTCGTAGTGCCCGGATGGAGTGACAAAAGCAGTTTTTCCATTAATCTTTTTAGATGTGTATCAGGTTGTACGCACTCCTCAAGTCCAACTTGGTAAATATCTGGGCACCACGTAGTTGTTCAAGGGCTACTGAGACCAGAGGAAGGGGGTATCTGTAGTTGATGTTTGTGAGTTGAGGGTACGGTAATCGATACAAGGCCTCAAACCTCCGTCCTTCTTTGCCACAAAAAAGAAGCTAGACACAGCAGGGGAAGTAGATTATTTCATGAACTGTTGTTTTAAAGCTTCTTGGATGTATTCATCCATGGCCTTCTGCTCCAGGATGGACAAAGGATATATCCTAACTTTAGGTAATGTTGCCTCAGGCAGCAAGTCGATAGCACAGTCTCATAGTGATGTAGTGGAGTTGGGTAGCCATCTGCTTGCTGAAAACATCCTGGAACACCTGGTACTCTTCAGGAATCTCATGTTTATCACAGAGCCTCCCGCTCATATTAAACCTCATATTTATTTGCATACATGCAAGTGTCTCACTACATATAAAACCACAATATCTACTTAGACAATACAATGTGAAATTGTTTTAAAAGTAGTTGGTTTGTATTTGACAAAAACAGTTTCATACATGAAGTTTCTGTTCAACAGCAAGTATACGCTTTATTGTATGTGTTATAGTTTGTCTATTAGTTGCTGGTTAATTTGGTGAGTATCGGATGTGTTTGTAGGGAGGGGTTAGTGTTACCAGTGTTACATGGTGGTAGTCAATGTAACTGCCCATAGATGTTGTAGGGGGAACAAGGGGAACATTGTGATAAAATTGTAAAATACATTATTGTTCAGCTCAAATGGTAATGGCAAGCTTACTGAGTGTAGAAACAGAAAGCATATGTAATATATACTTACTACATACAGTTTGTTATAAGTATTTTTCTTGCACTATTGATGGTTATGTTTTAAGTGAGGTTAAGTTTGTACCATTTAAAAATGTTGTACTGTATTTTTGCTGTAGGTTGTGAATGTAAAATGATAGAGAGGATAATGGTAGTAAGTTCTGCATTAAATCGTTTTTCTTGTCTATGTAATTGCGTATGCCACATTCCAGATGTTTCCACAGGTCACAGGCTACCAAGAAGCAAATTGCTGAGCACTACTTATTCAGCTCTGTACCTGACTTGGCCAATGAGGTTTGGTCACCTCTCGCAAAAAAAGTTCCAAATAAACAGTCTGTAATAGACTTTCAAAGAACCTGCCAAGGAGACTATCAGTAAGGGTGTACTCACACTATGCACTCTGAACCACGCCCAAGCGTGTTTGACCCCCAAAGCCTGGTTTGTTTGACTGATGTGATCACTCCGGATACATGTTACTTTAGTTTACTAAAGAAGTCCATCAAATCCCGATGATCTGTCTCAGGGGTCATACCATCCAGTCCCCCATCAAGTTTGGATCCAGCTGACTACAGAACCTTGGGGAAATGAAAGACAGACAGTTTTAGTTTGGAGCCAGTACATCTGTACCTATGTGGAGTGTCCCCAGTTCTGGTTTACGTAAATAATGCAAACTAATAATCCCTTATGGGATTTGAGTAATAAATCCGTAGGACTATGTGTGGGCTAGATTAAAGAGGTGGGTCTTTAATCTAGATTTAAACTGACATAATGTATCTGCCTCCCGGACAGTACTGGGAAGACTGTTCCAGAGTTTTGGCGGCAAATATGAAAAGGATCTACCACCAGCACTTGATTTTGAAATTCTGGGTATTATCAAATGGCCAGAATTTTTAGATCACAATGAACGTGAAGGACTGTAATAAAATAGAAGCTAGCTTTTTTGGAAGAAACTGGAATCGGTCAGATAGATATGATTTAAACCATGCCAGTGCAGTTCCTTTTATGCCAATGTAATTCAAGTCTGTTTAGTAGGATGCTGTGGTCAGTAGTGTCAAAGGCTGCACTAAGGTTGAGTAACACTAGAAGAGAGATGCAGCCACGACTGGCTGACAAGAGCAGATCATTTGTCACTCTGATGAGAACAGTCTCTGTACTATGGTGTTGTCTGAATTCTTTGATACCAACTCAATCACAGAAACAAAAATGAATAAATAGATAGATGAATAAATTAGTGAATCAATATAGTAATTACATGACAACCATTTGTTCCCTTGCTTACGCCTAGTAACTCAAAACAATAAAGATAATTTTTCCTGCTTGTAAACAAATAAAACTCATGAATAACTGAATATAAATACTGATTAAGTGATCACCTAAGCCAAATTTTATTTAACAAGGAAAAGTAAGTGGAATTAAATAATAACTGCTGACCATGCCAAAAAATTTGAAAAGAAAAGTTTTGAGTGGGGAAAAGATGGACATTGGGGACAACAAAACTACAGACTGCTAAAGGGCGAAAACGAATCTCGACTGCCAGCTCACTCAAATGCCAGTCAAAAACCTCAGGATGACATCAAGTGATCTACAAAAAGAATAGGAAATGACACCTGGGATGAAGTACACAGCAAGGAGGGTTTGAAACAGGCTCCTAGAGGCAAAGTTAAAGTTGTGCAAAAAAAGCCCTTCATCAATGAGAAACAAAGAAGAGCCAGGCTGAGGTTTGCTAAGACCATAAGGATTGGACCATAGACGACTAGAGTAATCTTCTCTGACTGAGCCAATTTTAAGCGTTTTCCAACACCCAGTTGTCTAATGGTTAGATGAAGACCTGGAGAGGCCTACAAGCCACAGTCTCTCGCACCCACTGTGAAGGATCTGTGATGATCTGGGGGTGCTTCAGCAAGGCTGGAACTGGGCAAACTTGTCTTTGTGAAGGGCGCATGAATCAAGCCACATACAAGGTTGTCCTGGAAGAATACATGCTTCCTTCTGCTCTGACAATGTCCCCCAACTCTGAGTTTCACAGCCAAGGTTTGGATGGAGGATCACCAGATCAAGCTGTCATAGCCAGCCCAATCTTCAGACCTGAACTCCATTGAAACCCTCTGGAATGTGATCAAGAGGAAGATGGATGGGCACAAGCCATCAAACAAAACTGAACTGTTTGAATTTTTGGAACATGTGGAGACTGGCGGAGAGCATCATTGATTAAAAACCAGGGCTATTCCACCAAATATTGATTTCTGAACTCCTAGTTAAAACATTAATATTGTGTTGTTTAAACATTAGTATGAACTTGTTTTCTTTGCATTATTTGAGGTCTGAAAACAGCATGTTTTGACCGAGTTCATTATTGAATTTGGGAGAAATGTTGTCAGAATATTTTTTTTATGTTATATATATATATATATATATATATATATATATATATATAAAAACTGTGGGTCAGAGGATCTTTGCAAGAAAATGCCTCAACATGGATTTATACATAAAGTATTATTATAAGCCAGCTGCTGGGAGCAAATCAAACACTGGAGCTAAAGAGGTGCATGGACCATTCTTGTAAAAAAAATACACAATATTAAAAAAAATTATAATCCCGGACTATAATCCCGAACTTTCCAAAACAATATATGAAAAATGATATGTTAAGGCGAGGATAGATTGTATTGGTATCATCTGCTGATAATAGCTGGTGTGCCTTTACCTTGCACACACCAGTGTAGCGACCAAGCTTAATAGCCGAATATTAGGTGACTATTAATGATGCATTTAGGCATAATACATATGTGACACTATGCTAACACAAAAGGGACATCCCAAATGAATGAAACAAAAATGTTCCCACATTTCAGAACACCCTTTATTTGCAACAGGTACCATGAAAAGTCTTACAACTTGCAACAATAAACTGTCCTAAACTGCCTTAATACAGTCCACGGAGGCAAGCCCTGTGTCATGTGTTTTTGAACGTCTGAATCAGAGCATGAAGCAGTCATGTGGGTGTCTGTGAAACGAAGCTTGGGACGTTACTGGTCACATGATTTTAATAGAACAAATAAAACCTCTTCATTTTTTAACACACCTTGGGTTTTTGGTGTCATGGCCAAAACATCACTAGCATTGTCACAATACCCAGGGCTAGACTGGGACAAAAAAAATCAGCCCTGGCATCACAAATACCACCCATCTTTGAGCTTCCTTGAACATGTATACCAGCTTCTATTACAATAAAGCACTAAAGCCATATAATAGGTAGGAAAGAGTGAGAGTTGACACAGTAAATACTTCTAGAAAGTGTAATTTATTAATACAATAAAACTATATAATCCACAATGATGAATTGTGGAAAACAAGCTATGCATCGGCATAACATTACCATATAAGAAATTAATAAAAAGTTGTTAAATAAATAAACAAATACAGTATAATAGTCTTGTGGGTGTCTCAATTTTTATTGTCCATAAACATTTTTGTTAGATCCTAAAAATAGACTTTTCACTCTACAGCCTAAAAAAATTATGAACAAAATAAAAATACTGCCAGCTGACTGTTAATGTTGACTAACAAAAATAATGTTCTCAGTTTCAATAAAGCAACGTCTCAGAGACACGAAACCTAAAGCGTTTATCTCAACAGGGAAACATAAAAAAAGTTTAAAGGTCTGCTATTAGCCAGTGTGTACAATGTATGTACAATGTATAAACTAGCTGTTCTGACCACCTTATGGTAACACTGAGACGTTATAGCGTGGTAGCTAACTACACCTGCGCTTATAAATGTAACAAGCCAAACTCACATAGTTACAGAGCAAAGCATGCAATTTTTTTTGTCGTGTTGTGGTTTCACTGTAATTTTGTAGTTTTATCAAGGGTTTTCTACACTTATTACATAGCTTAAGTGTTTTGAAAGCAGTTCTGCTTACTGCAGACTCTACATTTACTTCTCCCTCATCTCTCTCCCTCTCCTTATCCTCCTCACTGTGCATGCTGGTGCTGCCAGTGCCACTGCCACAACCACCACTATTATCATCAGCCACAGGAGCTGATGAAGGTCATGCTGCAGCAGAGTACATATCTGTTATTTTAACACATTTTGCAGCGTCTGTCTGAAGGGTCTGTTACTTTGTTTGTGCAATTTCTCTGCACTTCCCTTGCATTTCTTCTCTATCTCTCTCTGACTGTTTTGACAGATGCACACTGAGGGGAGTTTAAATTAGTGTCAATTAAAAACAGAACCAATATGCTGCTGATTAAATGTCTCATACCCCCTAAATGCCCCTAACAATACCTGAATGCACAAATATTAAAATTCTATAGCAGATGCACAAACGCACAAATAATAAATGCTCCAGAACAAAGTGGAAAAGAAACAGTCTGATGACAAAAGCAGTTTTTGGATGACAAGTGTTGTTGACAGGTACGAAAACAGACCACAGAACTCAACACTAGAAAAGCTATGTCTTGACAGTTTCCACCCACAAAAGATCCACAAAATATTATCATTAATTGCTGCATCTTTTTCACGTTACCACATTATGACTGTCCGCTGAAGCCTATAAACTATGAGACGAATGAGAAGTTCTCTAACAGTGGTGTCATAAAATGTGGTTGTGAAACCAATAAGTGAAACCAAAAAGTGAAATCATAAATAACACAAACTGGTGATTGCTCTCTATTTGGAAAAGTGAGCATTATTGCGTTGAGTGATTTCATCAGTTACCTGTGACAGGAACAGCTCTTTATGCTGATACAAAAGAAGCAACCTATGGGAGAATAACTTTGAACTTGCTAAATTAACTAAAGTTGTTAGACAACAGGATCCTGCTTTGTCTGAAATGTTAAATCCGTTGAAAGTATGTAAAAAATCAATGTGGTAATGCTACTGACATTACTGTGTTGACAAAATATGAAACAGAATAGAGATGTAATAATCGTCAACATTTTTGCTACAAATACTGAAGTTGATAAATACAATATTGAAATACAACATGAGTTTTGCCCAGAAGCAATCAGTATACATGCTCAAGATAATATAAAAAATTTCACAAACTCGAGGAATGAAATGTAAAGCTGGATATCACGCTAATGTTTTCAAACTCATGTTTGTCTACATGCATTTCCTTGGGAATTGGAGCAAGGGTTATGTTAAAGAAAAATGTTTTAGTTACGTATATAACCCTTGTTCCCTGAAGGAGGGAATGGAGACGTTGTGTCAATGTACTGAAGTATGGGGTCTTGCTTGAGAGCCCTATCACCTTGGAGTAGTAGAAAAACACAGAGGAAAGAGCCAATTAGCATCGGGCAAATAGTTGCGGACTGAGTCACGCCTACCCGGAAGCAGGTGTGTAAAGATGCCCGTTGCACCCAGCACCCCAGCCTCTCTTGGAGGCATCTATTCTCACAACAACGTGCCTGGACACTTGTTCTAAAGGCACCCCGACCCGTAAAAAGGCAATGTCTGACCAAGGGCTGAAGGTTTGATGGCAGGATTGTGTGACATTGAGTGGTTGTGTGCCGTGGCACCATACCTATCTTGGGACTCGGTTGTGTAGCCAGTGCTGCAGCAGTCTCGTATACATCAGGCTGAGTGGTGTGACTGCAGCCGTGGATGCCATATGCCTCAGGAGCTCTGAACATGTTCAGGCATTGCCGCAGTGACTGCACGCGCCTGTAGGAGAGGTATGCCACCATAGTGATTGAGTCCAGCCCCATACCAAGAAAAGAAATGCCCTGTGTTAGAAAGAGTTTGCCAGTTGCCCTGAACCCCAGGTGACTGAGGTGCCGGAGCACTAGGTTCCTGTGTTCACAAAACTGAGAGTGGACCAGAATGAGCAAGTCGTCGAGGTAGTTGAGGATGAGAATGGCCACTTCCCTCCACGACTTTGGTAAAGATGTGGGGAGATAGGGATAGCCCAAAGAGGAGGACCTTGTACTGATACATCCGACCCTCAAATACAAACCGAAGGAACAGCCTATATGGATGCAAAATCGAGACATGGAAGTATGTGTCCTTCAGGTCGATCACTGCAAACCAATTGTTGGGACAAATGCATGAAAGAATGCATTTCTGCATGAGCATCTTGAGGACTAGCTTGTACAGTGACAGATTTAAGATTTTTTAAGTACAGCACTATGAAGTACAGGCTGTAAACCCAGATTTCATCTCGGTTGGAGGGACAGGCTCTATTGCATCCTTCACCAGGAGGACTGCAATCTCACTCACAGGACCGAGGCATCACTGTCTACTACTGAGGTAGAGAGAACGCCTCAGAACCTAGGCGGGCGCCTGGTGAATTGAATCGCATAGCTGAGTCTGACTGTCCTCAGGAGCCAACGAGTTGGGCTGGGGAGTACTAGCCAAGGCCTCAGACTTCGTTAAAGTACCACCAGGATGGCAAGAGAAGTGCCCAGAGAGGTGCTGGGGTGGGGCTTGAGCCGAAGAGGGGGCTGAGCTACACACAACTCAGGGTTGCTTAGCTGTCCTCTTGGAGTGCTTATCAGGGACCTGAGGAGTGTGCATCGAGGACGCACAGGAGGATGCCATCGGCAACGAGCAGACTGGGGCCAGGTCCCGCGACCTGGAGGTGAAGTCACTGCTCGGGAGGATGTGCCTGATAGTGTGCCGAGAATTGCTGGGCAAAGCTCTCAACAGTGTTGCCGAAGAGGCCACCTTGGGAGATGGGGGCATCGAGAAAGCGAACCTTGTCAGTTTCCGTGTCTCCACAAGGTTTAGCCAAAGATGGCATTGCTGGACCATCAAGGTGGACATTGTCTGGCTGAGAGCCTATGACTTTCTTCACCCAAAGGGTGAGATCAGTCACAGTGAGCAACTTCTGCATCAACCCTAGCTCAGAACTATGCTTGTGGAGCTGCCTGAGCACCTTGGTCTGGTGAACCTGCAGGATGGCCATGGTGTGCAGGGTGGAGGCTGCTTTGTCCCTGTAAGCTTTGGCAGTGAGAGCTGCAGCTCCACCTGAGGGATCTCCAAATATCTTTTGGCAGCCTCCCCATCAAGGGTAGTGAGAGTGGAAGGGAAGCAGCTTCGGGCAGAAAAAGGGGCCTTCCACAATTCTGAACCTTTTCATGCACCTTTGGAAGAAAGGCACTGAGGTGGGATAAGGTTGGGATTCCTGTGCAGCCACAGGGAATGAATCATGGAGCTGCCCGGGCAAGCATAGTCGTCAACTCTGAGTCAGACTCAGTGTGAACAACCTGCCCCAAAGGGGGCGTCTCGCCACGTCCTCCTGCTCAGAGGAGGGCAGCCCACTCTTAGATGCAGCGACTGACATCCGATCCTCATCCAGAGCACTGAAAGTGATAGCGGGTGCTGCGGGGGGAGCGACACCACCACCCAGCAGTTTTGATCCCGATGCTGCAGAGGACTGGGAGGTCCACAGGGACTGACCCAGCAGGGAACCCTGCTGGGTCTCCACAGTCACCCTGAGGTTTTTCCAAAGTGCTAACTAGCTCTGCTGCCTTCGGGCCTTTGGCCGGTACAGCAGACTGGGTAGCAGCAGAGGGGGCTTGACCTCCCAAGAAGAGAGAGAGAGCTGTGACCGCTGCGTTGAGATGGGCATGCTCTCACAATGAGAGCACGACCCAACCGTGAACGCTGCCTCAGCATGCTTCTTGCCCAGGCAAGTGACACAGCAATCATGACCATTGGACAAGGTCAGGAAGCGACCACACCCAAAACACATGGATGGAAAGAAATCTTTTAAAAGGCGCATGTCGTCCATGAAGCTCTTTAGTAGGAAATTCACTCTTTTTGTGAAGCCCAGTCTGCCAAGGCATGCAGGGGATCCGCCAAACTGTTGGAACGTGAACAGCGTGGAGTAAATGTGAGATGCACACACTCAGCTCCGAAGCAAAAAATTTGAATAAAAACGAGCTGCTGCTGGCTTTATACGTTCACTTCCAGGATACGTGAACTCCTTTGCCCAATGCTCACTGCCTCTTTCCTCTCAGCCAATGTTCATTGGTGCGTTTTTCTACTACTCAAAGGTGATAGGGTTCTAAAGTGAGACCCCATACTGACGTAACGTTTAACATGACTGACTGACTGAAAACGAACATCAATGTTGCTGATAGTCTTGTCAAGAGCTTTTGGTAAAGGTGTCAGGTAGTTGTCACATAGGTGGAAGTAAAAAAATTATGGTGATCATTTAATAATTATTCAACAATACTTATAATGATTTAATCATTTAATAATGATCATTTTAATAATCAGCTATTCATATGGAGTTTGATGATTAAATTTTTGGTAAAATTCAGAGATCCAGAACACATCAGAAATTTTCTGAAAATCCAACTCTACAACTCTCTCTAGCACCGGGGGTGCTACCGAGCCCCCTGCCTCGCCCATGTGCCAGCCTTTACCCGGGCCTAATGGTCGATGACTCAATTTTAATTTTAATTGCCAATATTAAGAGTTGCATGTCTGTTGCATACCCTGCACAGATTTCCAGACACCATGTTCCATATGCAGCAAAGCAGCCCCAGAACATAACCAAGCATCCTCCATGTTTCACAGTAGGTGCAGTGATCTTTTCTTTGTATGCTTCATTTTTTCGTCTGTGAACATAGAGCTGATGTCACTTGCCAAAAAGCTCCAATTTTGTCTCATCACCAAAGGACATTCTCCCAGAAGCGTTGTGGCTTGTCAATACCCTTGACAAGTCCTCCTCGATTGTCTTCCATGAAGTCCACTTTGCCTCAAACAGCACCAGATAGTGTAATCTGACACTGATGTACCTTGACCCTGAAGTTCACCTCTAATCCTTTTTGGAAGTTGTTCTGGGCTCTTTAGTTACTATTCGTATTGTCTGTCTCTTTGATTTGTCATAAATTTTCCTTTTGTGACCACGTCCAGGGAGGTTGGCTACAGTCCCGTGGACCTTCTGAATAACGTGCCGCTGTGGTCACAGGAACATCAATCTGCTTGGAGATGGTGTTATAGCCTTTACCATTTAGATGCGTGTCTATAATTTTCTTTCTAATCTCCTGAGACAACTCTCTCCTTGGCTTTCTTTGGTCCATATTCAGTGTGGTGCACACCATGACACCAAACCACACAGTGACCACAGTGAAGCGCCAAATGCGACAACGAAGACCCCGTACTGTTGCCCACCTTAAGACTTGTTTGCAGCAAGAATGGGACAAAATTACACCTGAAACACTTCTTCACTTGGTGTTTTCAGTCCCTAAACGTCTTTTAAGTGTTGTGAAAAGGAATGGCAACATTACAAAGTGGTAAATGCTTTACTGTTCCAACTTTTTTTGAAATGTGTTGCAAGAACCAAAATAGGAATTTTGTTTTTTTGAAGAAAAAAACAATAAAAATCATGAGGAACACATTAAATAATGTGCTGTTGTATTGTCTGCAATGAAATACAAGTCAAAGTAAATTTAGAAATCACTACTTTCTTTTTTTATTTGTGTTTTCCATACTGTCCCAACTTTTTCTGATTTGGGGTTTTAATTATTTTATATACTTATAAAAATATGTTTTTAAATAAAACTGCATTTCATAGTTTTCATTTTCATTTCTTATTAGTTTTTTCAATTTATTTTTTTATAAATATTATTTATAACATGAATAAATATATGAACATTGTGTACAGTGATATATTTTTTGATCCACAAGAACAGGTCAATCTTTTGTAAAACTGACCGGTTTATACTTCTTATCCAGAAGTTCTGTGCAGAAAATGTAAACTGTTCTGTTGGAGAACTCTCATTAAATTCACCCATCCAGGAATTGTAGAGTAGGGACAACATATATATAGTTGTCCCTCACCTCTGTCCCATGACAGTTTTGCAGCATTTGGCCCCACCCATTTGTCGCTAAAGTGTGCTCTTTCTGTCTGATGAGGAGTCCTTCCTCTCTGCTGAAGCTCATCCAATCTCCTGTCAACAGCTATTTATCAAAACATCCAAGATGAAATCCAACACGGCAGCACGGCAGCACGGCAGTAGTGTGCAGCACCTCCCTGAGCAGCACCGTTGTTCCGACGTGCTTCAAGACCATCATTCCCATGACAAAGAAGTCGCCAGTCGCCATGTTCGAATGCCGTTCATTGACATCAGTTCAGAGTTCAACACAATTAGAGTTTCCTCAGCACCTGATTGGAAAGCTGAACTTGCTGGGCCTGAACACCTCCCTCTGCAACTGGATCCTGGACTTCCTTACTGGGAGACCTCAGTCATTCCGGATCGGGAACAGCACCTCCAACACCACCACACTGGGCACCAGGGCCCCACAGGACTGTGTACTCAGTTCATTTCTGTTCACTCTGCTGACTCAAGACTGTGTAGCTATGCACAGCTCGAATCATCAAGTTCGCTGATGACATGACCCTGGTGGGTCTCATCAGCAAGAATGTCGAGTCAGCATACAGAGAGGATGTGCAGCAGCTAACAGACTGGTGCAAAGATGGTTGTTGACTTTAGAAGAGCACAGAATGACAACTCTCTGCTGAAAATTGGCGGCTCCTCCATGAAGATCATCAAGAGCACCAAGTTTCTTGGTGTTCACCTGGCGGAGAACCTCACCTGGTCGCTCAACACCAGCTCCAAAACAAAGAAAGCCCAGCAGCGCCTGTACATTCTGAGAAGACTGAGACAAGCACATCTTCCACCCCCCATCCTCACAGCATTCTACAGAGGGACTATCGAGAGCATCCTGTGTAGTTGCATCATTGCCTGGTTTGGTAATTGCACCGTCTCGGACCGCAGGACCCTTTAGCGGATAGTGAGGACAGCTAAGAAGATCATTGGGGTCTCTCTCCTCTCCATCACAGACATTTACACCTCACGCTGCATCCGCAAAGCCACCAGCATTGCGGATGACCACCCATACCCCCAAGCCCACAGTGGGCTGGTCCACAGAAAATCCACCCTGGCCCCATAAGGGTTAGCCCATGGGGGTTTTCTGTGGGCCAAACCACAGAAAAGGTGAGAGTCACCAGACCAACCAAGAAGGAGGTATATGTGGCCAGAGGGGGCCCAGTCTGCCCTTAAAGGCTGCTTTGACACAACAGATTGGGACATCTTCAAAGAAGCAGCAACTTACAACACTAAATCTGTCTGTCTTTCATTTCCCCAAGGACCTGTAGTCAGCTGGATCCAAACTTTGAGACCAGATGGGGGACAGAATGGTATGACCCCTGGGACAGATCATCAGGATTTGATGGACTTCTTTAGTAAACTTACCATTATACACCATTTGCACCCTTGGAAGTATATTTGTATTTTTAACAGAAATCACAGTTTACATTACCTCAGATGAATATTTACTCAGATGTTTACAATATATTTTAAACAATATATATATTGTTTATTTATATCTGTTTATTACAAGTACACTGCTGTTCCTTCACACAAAATCTGTTCTATATTGCACTGAGTTCACTGCAGTGGCAGCTGGTACTAAAAAATGATTGGGAGGGCACAAACAAATTGAAAAATGAAACTGTTAGTAATGCAGGACTGTAAATAGCCTTTTATCAGATGATTATGTATCATTACTGCTAGATAAAATATTGAAAATGTTAAAGTCAACTGTTAAAGAATACAATAAATGTACCATGAATCGGTGAAATTTGAGTTCAGTGTGGGTTTTATTGTCACTAGTAGTTTTATTATGATTTTTATTATTCTTATTATTCATTAAGTATCAGTTTTATAGAAGTATTATCAGTTTGAGTTACGTAATCAAGGTAATCATTCAAAACACACACGCACGCACGCACACGCACGCGCACGCACGCAGCACACACACGCACACACACGCACAGCTGTGAAGTTGCCTAATCACTGGCCAGTAACACTATTTGAAAATAAATTTTGCTCTCCTTTCTTTATGGTTTGCAAATTTTTCTTTCTGGAATCGCAAACCCTCGTTGTTGTCCACAACGTTTCAGTACCAGGACTTTGAAACAGCAAACAGGGAAAACAATAAAAGGCACAGCTCACATCGCATCCAGCTAGCCAACTCCATTTCCCATAAAAAGTGGTGGAAAAGCACTGAGTGTAAGCTCGACCATGATCACTTGACTGCTGCTGAATTTGCAGGTTGGGTTGATCTGGTCCAAGCTCCTTTATTGTCTTTTTTCATCATCTGAATGCCTTGTGAGGGGGTATTGTTGCAAAGATAAAACCGAATTTTCTTTCATTTCGAAATATTTCGCTTGTTTCCACATTGATCAGTACCTGTCAGTCAAATGACAATCTGCTGAGCTGGAATGAGACTCGTTGAGAACAGTCCAATCACATGAGACCAAAAATATACTAACAATATTGATTATTGATAAAGTCAAAAGTGGGAGGGCAAAGCACAATCTGAAACAAGCCAATTAGAGCTCAGCCTCAAATCACATGCTTTTCAAAAGTTTACAGACCTAATAGTCCGGCGCCCCATACACACGTATGAATAAAATACAGTTTTTATTTTTTTAATTCGAATAAATAATAATATGACTAACAGTGAAATAGTATGAATAAATTATTTTATTTTGTTATTAATTTGCAATATATTGACGGTCGCCACTGCTTCATTGACTGTAAACACTTGATAAGAGAGAAGAGAAATGGTATTTCGATTCCTCTGTATGAATGCACATGAGCATTGACAAATAAAGAACCTTGAATCTTAAACCTACTGTGGGGTTGTCCACAGAAAACCCACACGTGCCCCATGTAGGTTAGTCCATGCGGGGCCCATGTGGTTTTGCCGTTTTGGTCCCCCATGAGGAAAACCACACAAAACAGGCCTTGTGTTTTACTATTTAAAGAATAAATAGAATGGCAGTCAGAAAAAAATAAACATTTTTTTTGGCCAGTATAGCCTTTTGTTTTGGCCAGTATGTCATTGGATGTTCCTACTCCACTTCCTCCGCGCCACCAGAAGGAACCGTATTAGCAGAGTGTTAGCTATTATTTGGACTACAATTCCCATAATGCCCCATACTTGGGATTGATTACTTCCTGTCACACCTGAACCTCTTTATCTCCAGTATATAAACCCCAGCCATGCTCCAAGACTTTTGCATCGCACATTTTTGAGCGTTTTTGATTACTTTGTTTTGATATTGGACTGTTTACCTCGTTTTACCTGTTTGCTGCCTGCCCCGATGATTGGACTATACCTTGGATTACTTATGTTTGTTTGCTGCCAGCCTATGACCCTTTGCCTGTGACCCTTTGCCTGTCTCTGTCTTGCCTCTGATACTCCTGTTTGCTGTTGATCGACCCTGCCTGTTTGACCCCTCTAATAAACCACTGCAAATAGATCCTCAGTGTCGTGTGTCATACATGTACTTTATAGATTATTTCATTAAAATAAATACAAAAAAACCCGAAAAAATATATACATTTTGGTGCTCTAAACGCCACAGATATATAAGCTGAGGTCTGACTCTGAGGTGACTGCCAGCACAGCCGGAGTCGGATTCCATTCTTAAGACAGGACAACGCTTGATGGAAAGTTTTTCTGAGGTAAAGTTTTTTTTTAAACTATTTTATTTAAATTCATTTTAAATTAAACGTATGCCTTTCATACAAAAATCAGTTGCGGACGACAAAGTGAAAGTGTTTTTCAATGTTGTTGGTGTTATATCTGCAGAAATAAAAATGCAAACATCTTCACTAAGAGAGCAGTTTCCTCCTCCTCCCCCTCTGTCTGGAGCGAGCTTTGCCCTGTCGACAGACAGCGCGATGGCGCAGATTGTTCCTCACGTTTCTGCTGCACGCACCGCCCTGTCATCAGACAACGCGGTGTCACAGTCAACAAGAGCTCAGTTCCCACCCCGAGCAGCACTATACGCTTGAGGGGACCGGCCGCTCACCGCCCTTCACCGGTGTCCAGAGAGCATCACAACATAGCGGTCGCTATGTGAATCCCTGAGCGCTTGGAAAGCGATTCCGGGGATTTCAGACTGGCTAGTGAACACGATAGAGAAAGCATATTCCCTCCAGACGAGACCACCCCGGTTTGACGGAGTGGTCTCATCGTCCATCTCAGTTCAGAATGCTCCGGTCCTGAGACAAGAAATTCACAACCTCCTTGTAAAATGGGCAATAGAAATTGTTTCCCTGAGCGAGAGAGCAGTTTTTACAGCCGCTATTTTGTTGTGCCAAAGAAGGACGGCGGACTTTGTCCAATTTTGGATTTGAGGCCGATCAACCGGGTGCTTCACAAGCGTCCTTTCAAAATGATGACACTGAAGCATATTCTAGAGCAAATCCACCCCGGAGACTAGTTTGCTTCGATCGATCTGACAGATGCTTACTTTCACATTCAGATAGCCCCTCTTCACAGGCACTTTCTGAGGTTTGCCTTTGAGGGCACGGCTTATCAGTTTTCAGTCCTACCCTTCGGGCTGGCGCTAGGCCCTCACACTTTCACGAAGTGCATGAATGCTGCACTTTCCCCTCTCAGAGAGAGCGGTGTGCACGTTGTGAATTATCTAGACAACTGGTTGATCCTGGCCCATTCACAGAATGCGCTCAGCAGCCAATTGGATTTGATTCTTCGATATCTTCGTACCCAGGGGCTAAGAGAGAACACGCAGAAGAGTGTGTTGGTCCTGAACCGATCTATAACATATCTAGGGGTACACCTAGATTCGGTTGCAATGCGATCTTGCCTGACAGAGAATCGCATACAGAGCATTCAGTCCGCTTCATCAAAAATCATCAAAATCATATCTGAATATGTGAAGTTTCTAATCAAGCACAAATGCCCACGTAAATATGAAAAAGACAGTCCTTATTAACAATAAATATCTATACATACACAAGCAGAAAAAGCAATATAAACACTTACTATAAAGCTATATATAACAATTTGAACAGTAAGTGTTTTAACAGTGCTTTGTGTAGCTTTGTTTATTTCTGTCCCCTTGTCATCTCCTCCATCCACAACCCTTTAGTCTTTAGTTGGCCACACACTGTGCCGCAGCTGCTGCAGCCGCCTTTGTCCGCTGCCAAGCTGTGGTCTTTGCACCCCCGGTCCAAAGGTGCACGGCAGCGCAAGGGTAGCTGCAGTGTCTCGTACTGGGGCTGGAGGCAAGCGGGCAGTGTCAGGGACCGCAGCGCCTACCTGGACCGCCTGAGGCTGGCCTTGATCTGCGGGTATGGTGAATTTGCAGGCCGGGTGTGCATGCTGGGCAGGTTCAGGATGCTTCGCCAGCACAGGCGGTAGAGGTTCGGTGGCCACCAGGGGGGCAGTAAATGGCTCCACGGTTTGCTGCAAGGCCTCCCTTTCTTGCCCCTTCTTCCGTGCGTTGTGCCTATGTACAGAAAAGGTAACAATTAGTACATGTGAAGCCAGGGGCAGAACATGGAGCAAGACCAATCAATTACTTAACCTACCATTGGGAGAGAGTGTGCTGGTTTGGCTCGAACAGCCGTAATCTTGTGCACGCCACGATTCCTGGGCTGTCCAGGGCCGCGTCTCTGATCCGCCCGTAGTCCCTGAGAATGGCAACCCACCTATGTACCCTCACTCCGGCGATGGTCTATCCGGCAGGGTAAACGTGGCAGAGAGCCAGGGAGATGGCCTCAGCGAGACGGCTGGCATTGGGCCACTGAGCTGGTCCGCTTGCCTTCACCAAGAAAGCAACTGTGGAGCGAGAGGGGAGACAACAATGTTAAACACGCTATGTGAAGAACACAGGACAACCAAGTGAATTAAACACAACTGCTGAGTAAATGTGAACACATACCGCTGCACACCTGGGTCCTGGATGCATTCAATGCGGAATATTAAAAAAAAACACAGTAATAACTAAGACCACCCTTCCAAACATTAAAATTCATCATACAGTAAACCTTTTCAACACCAGGAATTTTACAGAATCATTTATAATCTTTTGCAATACCTAAGAACCTTTACTGTTCATTTATGAACATTACAAATTGACTGTAGCTCAATAAAACATTTGACACACAAATATTCATGGGTTTACTACAGTAGGCAAAGCATGACAATGATATTTGTATTAGTAAGACCACAGTAACTTGCTCTATTATAACTTTATTACAAGAACCATATTATTACCATCAAATTGGCAGTGAAACCCTGAAGATGGTAATATTGATCGATCTGCCCCATAAATAAACAGGGTAACTACACCTTCACAACATTAACACTCCGTTTATTTCTTATAAATAATGTTTTAATCTACTACTGTACTTCACTACTGTATTTACCTCAGTTAACGTACAACGCCTAATGTAAAAGTGACACTGTAGGTCTTAACGAACAACGGACACGAGGCTGAATCGAGTTTCTTATTCGCGGCTTCTTATTGACGCTATCCGTTCCACGAAAGCTTCCGTATTGTCGCCTTCTTATTCGCGCTTAATTTAGGGACCGTGTCGCTTTTCTCTTATTCGGGCAACTATCATGTTTATCATATATTTTTATATTATCATCTCTGTATTTATTTTTGTTCCGTTTCCTGTGTTTATGTATATACTGTAAGTATGCTGAGCTCCTGAAACCGCAACAAACTCTTTATGCATGTGTGCGCACAAGACTCATTCTGATCCTGATACTGATAGCTGTTAATACTATACAAGATAAATTGACACAACAACAACAACACTGTGTACCATTCATTATGCTAGTTATGGCTTATACCCAAATCTCTTGGCTAATACCATGTTTAAAAACATGATGACATTTAAACTATATCATTTGTAAGTTATGGATCCTTTATAGTTATTCTATTATCCCAATGCCACCACTTAATGTGTAACCTTACATTTACCTGTGTGTCTTATTTGTTGTACTGTCATGTTACTTATTTGTCTGGGTATGTGTCCTGTTATGATGTTTTTAAGTCTGAGCCTCTCCGTATTACAATGTTAACCCAATTGGAGGCTTTATATCTCAGCTATGCTTTAGGGTGAGTTGAAGCTTTCACCGTGGGGTTATAGCCAGTGTCCTTGTCTATCACCATGCAAATATCCAGACCTTTTTACTGTAGCATTTTGAAGTAACGAACCCATGAAGTGGACATATATGACAATGCAGTTCTATGACATATTGCAATATTAACCCAACTGGAGGCTTTATTTCCCCAAGGTGCTTTAGGGTGAGTTGAAGCTTTCACTGCAGGGTGATGGCCAGTGTCCTTGTCTATCACCTTGCAAATAACCAGACCTTTTTACTGTAGCATTTTAAAAATTATGAACCACTGAAATTGACATATGTCATGATGAATTATTTTGGTTAATGCTGGACAAAAATGCTTTCACAGTTTTTCAAATCCAATTGCTATAAACTTTTCAGAACCTTGGATAGCAACAAAAGCCATCTAAGATCATTTCTGCTGCTTTCCAAGGTGCTGAATAACGATCGACTTTGAGAACTGAAGAAACCCTAAATGCCACAGGTATGACTGGTTTGTTATAGACAGCCAGTCATTTGTTTATATGGAATAAGAATTTAGAAGAATTATTCAATTAGCATAACATAAGTGTTTTAAAGAAGTGGTTTGCTCTTAATAGCTGTTTACAATTAAAATCAATTGCCAGTTCAGGGTTTTGTGTCCCACTTCCGCCCGTACCTTGTAAAAGTATATATTATCTCCCATTCCTATTACCTCCCATTATCTCCCATAAGACACCTTATGAGGATGCAATGGAGCTGTGTGGCACAGTTCTGACTGGGCTTTGATTGCACCTGTGTGCGGCCCTTAGTAGTAATAGAAGCTTACAAAAGAGAAACATAGACATGAACTTTAACGTTACTTATAATGTTAATATGAATTAAGATATAGACATTATATATGTTATGTTTATTATTAGTAAATATTAATAATATATAGAAATTCATAGCACGTCCACAAGGTCTGGTTATTTGCATGGTGATAGACAAGAACACTGGCTATAACCCCACAGTAAAAGCTTCAACTCACCCTTAAGCATAGCTGACATATAGCGCCTCGAAATGGGTTAATATTGCAATATGTCATTGAACTGTATGGTGACATATGTCAACTTCATGGGTTCATTACTTCAAAATGCTACAGTAAAAAGTTCTGGTTATTTGCATGGTGATAGACAAGGCTTTAGTTATATGATGCAGAATCTTTATAAACTGTTGAGTCAATAAACAGTTAGTTTAAATACAATTAGCTTAGGTAAGAGGATGGAGAATGTTTATAAACTATTGATAAATTAACCAGTTAGTTTAACGACCATTAGCTTTGGTGAGATGATGCAGAATCTTTATAAACTATTGATTCCTTAAATAGTTACTTTTACAACCACTAGTAATGGAAAGATGAGGCAAAATCTTAATAAAATATTGATTCAATAAACAGTTACTTTAACCACCACTAAGTTTGGTAAAATGATGCAGAATCTTTATAAACTATTGATTCACTAAACAGTTACTTTAATCGCCACTACCTTTGGTTACATGATGAAGAATCTTTATAAACTATTGATTCATTACACAGTTATGTTAACTACCACTAACTTTGGTAAAATGATGCAGAATCTTTATAAACTGTTGAGTCAATAAACAGTTAGTTTAAATACCATTAGCTTAGGTAAGATGATGGAGAATCTTTATAAACTATTAATTCATTAAACAGTTATGTTAATTCCATTAACTTTGGTAAGGTGATGCAGAATCTTTATAAACTAATAATTCATTAAACAGTTAGTTTAACTCTATTAACTTTTGGAAAGATGATGCAGAATCTTTATAAATTATTCACTCATTAAACATTTAGTTTAACTCATTAACTTTAGTAAAATGATGCAGAATCTTTATAAACTGTTGAGTCAATAAACAGTTAGTTTAAATACCATTAGCTTAGGTAAGAGGATAGAGAATGTTTATAAACTATTGATTCCTTAAATAGTTACTTTTACAACCACTAGTATTGGTAACATGAGGCATAATCTTAATAAAAAATTGATACATTAACCAGTTAGTTTAACCACCACTAGTAATGGAAAGATGATGCAGAATCTTTAAAAACTATTGATTCATTAAACAGTTCGTTTAAATACCACTAGCTTTGGTTAGATGATGCAGAATCTTTATAAACTATTGATACATTAACCAGTTAGTTTAACCACCACTAGCTTTGGTTAGATGATGCAGAATCTTTATAAACTATTGATTCATTAAACAGTTATGTTAATTCCATTAACTTTTGGTAAGATGATGCAGAATCTTTATAAACTATTGATTCATTAACCTATTATTTTAACTACCACTAGCTTTGGTAAGATGATGCATAATCTTTATAAACTATTGATTCATTAACCTATTATTTTAACCACCACTTGCTTTGGTTAGATGATGCAGAATCTTTATAAACTATTGATTCATTAAACAGTTACTTTACCCACGACTAACTTTGGTAAAATAATGCAGAATCTTTATAAACTATTGATTCTTTAAAATGGTTAGTTTAATCACCACTACCTTTGGTAAGATGATGCAGAATCTTATAAACTATTGATTCATTAAAAATTAGTTTAACTACCACTAGCTTTGGTAAGATGATGCATAATCTTTATAAACTATTGATTCATTAACCTATTATTTTAACCACCACTAGCTTTGGTTAGATGATGCAGAATCTGTATAAACTATTGATTCATTAAACAGTTACTTTACCCACGACTAACTTTGGTAAAATAATGCAGAATCTTTATAAACTATTGATTCTTTAAAATGGTTAGTTTAATCACCACTACCTTTGGTAAGATGATGCAGAATCTTATAAACTATTGATTCATTAAACAGTTAGGTTAACCACCAACAGCTTTGGTAAGATGATGCAGAATCTTGATAAACTTTTGATTCATTAAACAGTTAGGTTAACCACCACTACCTTTGGTTAGATGATGCATAATCTTTATAAACTATTAATTCATTAAAAAGTTATTTAACCACCAATACCATTGGTTAGATGATGCACAATCTTTATAAACTTTTGAATCAATAAACAGTGACTTTAACCACCACTATCTTTGGTAAGATGATGCAGAATCTTTATAAACTATTGATTTATTAAACAGATCGTTTAACCACCACTAGCTTTGGTTAGATGATGCAGAATGTTTATAAACCATTGATTCATTAAACAGTTACATTAACTACTATTAGTTTTGGTAAAATGATGCAGAATCTTTATAAACTATTGGTTCGTTGAACAGTTAGTTTAACTCCATTATCTTTGGTAACATGATACAGAATCTTTATCAACTATTGATTCATTAAACAGTTAGTTTAACTACCACTAGCTTTGGTTATATAATGCAAAATCTTTATAAACTATTGATTCATTAAACAGTTACTTTCATCACCACTACCTTTTGTTAGATGATTCAGAATCTTTACAAACTATTGATACATTAAACAGTTAGTTTAACTACCACTAGATTTGTTTATATGATGCAGAATCTTTATAAACTATTGATTCATTAAACAGTTATGTTAACTACCACTACTATTGGTAAGATGATGCAGAATCTTTATAAACTATAATTAATCAGTTATGCAAACTACCTCTAGCTTTGGTAAGATGATGCAGAATCTTTATAAACTATTGATTCATTAACCATTTAGTTTAACTCCATTACATTTTGGTAAAATGATACAGAATCTTTATAAACTATTGATTCATTAAACAGATAGTTTAATCAACACTACTTTTGGTTAAATGATGCAGAATCTTTATAAACTATTGATTTATTAAACAGATCGTTTAACCACCACTAGCTTTGGTTAGATGATGCAGAATGTTTATAAACCATTGATTCATTAAACAGTTAGTTTTTCTCTATTAACTTTGGTATAATGATGCACAATCTTTTTAAACTATGGAATAATTAAACCGTTATTTTAACTACCACTACCTTTGGCTAGATGATGCAGAATCGTTATATACTATTGATTCATTAAACAGTTAGTTTAACCACTCCTAGCTTTGGTAAGATGATGCAGAATCTTTATAAACTATTGATTAATTAAACAGTTAGTTTATTCACCACAACCTTTTGCTAGATGATGCAGAATCTATATAAACTATTAATTCATTAACCAGTTAGTTTAACTACCATTAGCTTTGGTTAGATGATGCAGAATTTTAACAAACTATTAATTAATTAAACAGTTAGTTTATTCACCACAACCTTTTGATAGATGATGCAGAATCTTTATAAACTATTGATTCATTAAACAGTTGGTTTAATCACCACTACCTTTGGCTAGATGATGCAGAATCTATATAAACTATTAATTCATTAACCAGTTAGTTTAACTACCATTAGCTTTGGTTAGATGATGCAGAATCTTTATAAACTATTGATTCATTAAACAGTTAGTTTTACTCGATTAATTTTGGTTAGATGATGCAGAATCTTTATAAACTATTAATTCATTAAACAGTTACTTTAACCACTACTATCTTTGGTAAGATAATACAGAATCTATAAAAACTATTAATTCATTAACCAGTTTGTTTAACTCCGTTAAATTGTGGAAAGATGATGGAGAATATTTGTAAACTATTGATTCATTAAACAGTTACTTTACCCACGACTAACTTTGGTAAAATAATGCAGAATCTTTATAAACTTTTGACTAATTAAAGAGTTAGTTTAACTACCACTAGCTTTGGTTAGACGATGCAGAATCTTTATAAACTATTGATTCATTAAACAGTTAGTTTTACTCCATTAACTTTGGTTAGATGATGCAGAATCTTTATAAACTATTGATTCATTAAACAGTTAGTTTTACTCGATTAACTTTGGTTAGATGATGCAGAATCTTTATAAACTATTGATTCATTTAACAGTTACTTTAACTACCACTAACTTTGGTAAAATGATGCAGAATCTTTATAAACTATTGATTCATTAAACAGTTAGTTTTACTCGATTAACTTTGGTTAGATGATGCAGAATCTTTATAAACTTTTGACTAATTAAAGAGTTAGTTTAACTACCACTAGCTTTGGTTAGACGATGCAGAATCTTTATAAACTATTGATTAATTAAACAGTTAGTTTAATCACCACTGACTTTGGTTAGATGATGCAGAATCTTTATAAACTTTTGATTCATTGAACAGTTATGTTAACTACCTCTAGCTTTGGTAAGATGATGTCTATTGTTTATAAACTACTGATTCATTAAACAGTTCCTTTAACCACTACCTTTTGTAAAATGATGCAGAATCTTTTTTAAACTATTGATTCAATAAACCGTTAGTGTAACTCTATTAACTTTGGTTCGATGATGCAGAATCTTTATAAGCTATTGATTCATTATACAGTTAGTTTAATTCCATTTACTTTGGTAAGATGATGCAGAATCTTTATAAACTATTGATTCATTTAACAGTTAGTTTAACTACCACTACCTTTGGCTAGATGATGCAGAATCTATATAAACTATTAATTCATTAACCAGTTAGTTTAACTACCATTAGCTTTGGTAAGGTGATGCAGAATTTTATAAACTATTGGTTCATTAAACAGTTACTTTAACCACTACTAGCTTTGGTAAGATAATACAGAATCTATAAAAACTATTGATTCATTAAACAGTTTGTTTAACTCCGTTAAATTGTGGTAAGATGATGGAGAATATTTATAAACTATTGATTCATTAAACAGTTAGATTTACTCCATTAACTTTGGTTGGATGATGCAGAATCTTTATAAACAATTGATTCATTAAACAGTTAGATTAACTCGATTATCTTTTGTTAGATGATGCAGAATCTATATAAACTATTAATTCATTAACTAGTTAGTTTAACTACCATTAGCTTTGTTAAGGTGATGCAGAATTTTATAAACTATTAGTTCATTAAACAGTTACGTTAACCACAATTAACTTTGGTATGATAATACAGAATCTATAAGAACTATTAATTCATTAACCAGTTTGTTTAACTCCATTAAATTTTGGTAAGATGATGCAGAATCTTTATAAACTATTGACTCGTTAAACAGTTAGTTTTATCACCATTAACTTTGGTTAGATGATGCAGAATCTTTATAAACTATTGATTCATTAAACAGTTAGTTTTATCACCACTACCTTTGGTTATGATGATGCAGAATATTTATAAACTATTGATTAATTAAACATTTACTTTAACCACCACTAATTTTGGTAAAATAAGGCAGAATCTTTATAAACTATTGAATAATTTAACAGTTATTTTAACCACCACTAGCTTTGGTAAAATGATGTAGAATCTTTATAAACTTTTGACTCATTAAACAGTTATTTTAACCACTACTAGCTTTGGCTAGATGATGCAAAATCTTTATAAACTATTATTTCATTAAATAGTTTAACTCCATTACCTTTGGTTAGATGATGCATAATCTTTATGAACTATTTATTCATTAAACAGTTAGTTTAACTACCACTAGCTTTGATAAGATGATGCATAATCTTAATAAACTATTGATTCATTGAACAGTTAGTTTTATCACCATTAACTTTGGTTAGATTGTAGTTTATATTACATAATATTAAAAAAAAAAAAAAAAAAATTTTTTAAAAATTACTTTGTTAAGATGCAGAATCTTTATAAACTATTGATTCATTAAACAGTTGGTTTAATCACCACTACCTTTGGCTAGATGATGCAGAATCTATATAAACTATTAATTCATTAACCAGTTAGTTTAACTACCATTAGCTTTGGTAAGGTGATGCAGAATTTTATAAACTATTGGTTCATTAAACAGTTACTTTAACCACTACTAGCTTTGGTAAGATAATACAGAATCTATAAAAACTATTGATTCATTAAACAGTTTGTTTAACTCCGTTAAATTGTGGTAAGATGATGGAGAATATTTATAAACTATTGATTCAATAAACCGTTGGTGTAACTCTATTAACTTTGGTTCGATGATGCAGAATCTTTATAAGCTATTGATTCATTATACAGTTAGTTTAACTCCATTTACTTTGGTAAGATGATGCAGAATCTTTATAAACTATTGATTCATTAAACAGTTACTTTTACTATCACTAACTTTGGTAAAATAATGTAGAATCCTTATAAACTTTTGACTCATTAAACAGTTAGTTTATCTACCATTAGTTTTGATAAGATGATGCATAATTTTAATAAACTATTGATTCATTAAACAGTTATTTTAACTACCACTACTATTGGTAAAATGATGCAAAATCTTTATAAACTATTAAATCATTTAACAGTTATTTTAACCACAACTGGCTTTGGTTAGATGATGCAAAATCTTTATAAACTATTGATTCATTAAACAGTTAGATTAACTACCACTAGCTTTGGTTATATGATGCAGCATCTTTATAAACTATAAAAAAATTTTTTTTTTTATTAATTCATTAAACTGTTAGTGTTAATGATGCAGAATCTTGATAAGCTATTGACTCATTAACCTACCATTGGTTTTGATAAGATGATGCAAATTTTACAAATGCTTTGGTTAGATGATAAGAAAAATCTTTATAAACTATTGATTCATTAAACAGTTAGATTAACCACTGTTATATGATGCAGCATTTTTAAACTATTAATTCATTAAACTGTTAGTAATTCCTTCCTTTGGTTAATGATGCAGAATCTTGATAAGCTATTGACTCATTAAACAGTTAGTTTATCTACCATTAGTTTTGATAAGATGATGCATAATTTTAATAAACTATTGATTCATTAAACAGTTATTTTAACCACTACTAGCTTTGGCTAGATGATGCAAAATCTTTATAAACTATTATTTCATTAAATAGTTTAACTCCATTAACTTTGGTTAGATGATACATAATCTTTATGAACTATTTATTCATTAAACAGTTAGTTTAACTCCATTAACTTTGGTAAAATGATGCAGAATCTTTATAAACTGTTAATTCAATAAACAGTTAGTTTAAATACCATTAGCTTTGGTTAGATGATGCAGAATCTTTATAAACTATTGATTCATTGAACAGTTAGTTTAACTCCATTAACTTTGATTAAATGATGCAGAGTCTTTATAATCTATTAATTTATTAAACAGTTACTTGAACTACCACTAGCTTTGGTTATATGATGCAAAATCTTTATAAACTATTGATTCATTAAACAGTTACTTTAACCACCACTAACTTTGGTAAAATGATGCAGAATCTTTATAAACTATTGATTCATTAAACAGTTATTTTAATCACCACTACCTTTGGCTAGATGATGCAGCATCTTTATAAACTATTAATTCATTAAACAGTTAGTTTAACTACCACTAGCTTTGGTTATGTGATGCAGAATCTTTATAAACTATTGATTCATTAAACAGTTATTTTAATCACCACTACCTTTGGCTAGATGATGCAGAATCTTTATAAACTATTAATTCATTAAACTGTTAGTGTAATTCCATTACCTTTGGTAAAATGATGCAGAATTTTTATAAACTATTGATTTATTAAACAGTTAGTTTACCCAACACTAGCTTTGGTTAGATAATACAGAATCTATAAAAACTATTAATTCAATAACCAGTTATTTAACCACCAATAGCTTTGGTTAGAAGATGCATAATCTTTATAAACTATTAATTCAATAACCAGTTATTATAACCACCACTAACTTTGGTAAAATGATGCAGAATCTTTATAAACTATTGATTCAATAAAAAATTAGTTTAACTACCACTAGCTTTGGTAAGATGATACATAATCTTTATAAAATAATGATTCATTAAACAGTTACTTTAACCATGACTAACTTTGGTAAAATGATGCAGAATCTTTATAAACTATTGATTCATTAAACAGTTAGGTTATTAACCACTACCTTTGGTTAGATGATGCATAATCTTTATAAACTATTAATTCAATAACCAGTTATTATAACCACCACTAACTTTGGTAAAATGATGCAGAATCCTTATAAACTATTGATTCACTAAACAGTTAGTTTAATCAGCACTACCTTTGGTTAGATGATGCAGAATCTTTATAAACTACTGATTCATTAAACAGTTATGTTAGCTACCACTAACTTTGGTAAAATTATGCAGAATCTTTATAAACTACTGATTCATTAAACAGTTATGTTAGCTACCACTACCTTTGGTTAGATGATGCAGAATCTTTATAAACTACTAATTCATTAAACAGTTATGTTAACTACCACTAACTTTGGTAAAATTATGCAGAATCTTTATAAACTGTTGAGTCAATAAACAGTTATTTAACCACCAATAGCTTTGTTTAGATGATACAGAATCTTTATAAACTACCGATTCATTAAACTGTTACCTTAACTACTACTAGCTTTTGGTAAGATGATGCAGAATCTTTATAAACAACTGATTCGTTAAAAAATTAGTTTAACCACCACTATCTTTGGTAAGATGATGCAAAATCTTTATAAACAATTGTTTCCTTAACCAGTTAGTTTAACTCCATTAGCTTTGGTAATATAATGCAGAATCTTTATAAACTATTGATTTATTAAACAGTTAGTTTAACCACCACTAGCTTTGGCAAGATGATATAGAATTTTAATAAACTATTGATTAATTAAACAATTTAGTTTAACTCCATTAGATTTGGAAAGGTGATGCAGAATCTTTATAAACAATTCTTTCATTTTGATGCATTAACCAGTTAGTTTAACGACTACTAGGTTTGGCAAGATGATACAGAATCTTTATAAACTATTGGTTCATTAAACAGTTAGTTTAACTCCATTAGCTTTGGTAAGATGATGCAGAATCCTAATAAACTATTGATTCAATAAACAGTTAGTTTAACCACTACTAGCTTTGGTAATATGATGCAGCATCTTTATAAACTATTGATTCAAAAATCAGTAAGTTTAACTACCTTTAGCTTTGGTTAGATGATGCAGAAACTTTATAAACTATTGATTCATTAAACAGTTAGTTTTACTTCATTAAATTTTGGTAAGATGATGCAGAATCTTTTTGAACTACAGATTCATTAAACATTTAGTTCAACCACCATTAGATTTGGAAAGACGATACAGAATATTTTATAAACTATGCATTCGTTAAACAGATAGTTTAACTACCATTAGCATTGGTAAGGTAATGCAGAATCTTTATAAACTATTCATTCATTAAACAGTTAGTTTAATCACCATTAGCTTTGGTAAGATGATGCAGAATCTTTATAAACTATTCATTCATTAAACAGTTAGGTTATTAACCACTAACTTTGGTAAGGTGATGCAGAATCTTTATAAACTATTAATTCAATAAACAGTTACTTTAGCTACCTTTAGCTTTGGTAAGATGATGCAGAATCTTTATAAACTATTGATTCATGAAACAGTTATTTTAACTCCATTAACTGTGGCAAGTTGATGCAGAATCTATAAAAACTATTAATTCAATAAACAGTTAGTTTAGTTACCTTTAGCTTTGGTAAGATCATGCAGGAAATTTCTAAACTACTGATTCAATAAATAGATAGTTTAATCACCATTAACTGTGGTAAGTTGATGCAGAATCTATAAAAACTATTAATTCAATAAACAGTTAGTTTAGCTACCTTTAGCTTTGGTAAGATCATGCAGAAAATTTCTAAACAACTGATTCAATAAATAGATAGTTTAATCACCAATAGCTTTGGTTATCTGATGCAGAATCTTTATAAACTATTAATTCATTAACCAGTGAGTTTAACTCCATTAGCTTTGGTAAGATGATGCTGAATTTTATAAACTATTGATTCATTAAACAGTTATTTCTACACTAATAGCTTTGGTAAGATGATGCAGAATATTTATAAACTGTTGATTCATTAAACAGTTAGTTTATCCAACACTAGATTTGGTTAGATGATGCAGAATCTCATTAAACTATTGATTTATTAAACAGGTAGTTTATCCACCACTAGATTTGGTTAGATGATGCAGAATGTTTATAAACTATTGATTCAATAAACAGTTAGTTGAACCACGACTAGCTTTGGTAATATTATGCAGAATCTCAAAAGAAAAGCCAGCAAAACAAAGCCAGTAAGACAACCACTGATCACAAAAGAAGCAGACAAACAACCTCATGGCATCAAAAAATGGTAGAGTCCAGGGTAAAAAAGGAGTCCGGATTCCAACCACATGGTAAACACTGGTAGAGTCCAGGCTAAAAACAAGTCAAGATTCCAGCCTCATGACAAACAATGGTACAGTCCAGGGTGAAAAGGAGTCAGGATTTTAGTCTCATGGCAAACAATGGTAGAGTCTAGGCTAAAAAGGAGTCAGGATTCCAACCACATGGCAAACAATGGTACAGTCCAGGGTAAAAAAGGAGACAGTATTCCAACCATCTATAGAGAGTACAGCCAAATGACAAACACACCTGAAGCTGTCTGTCAGGAAAGACAAATGTCTCAAATAATCATTATCTTGATTACTTTCCAAGCATATTCTGCTGAAATCAACAATCATCAAAACAAGTTGCTGTTGCACTGTGTGGGATTCGAACCCTGGTCCTCTTGCACGGGAGCCGAAAATTGTTAAGCTTAACCCCCCTTAACTTTTCCCATTGTTTTTCTATGGTAGTTCTTAACACTACGGATGCAATATATTGTTGGCCACACGTAGATTCCGTGGCGCTGTTCCGAGTTTTCCCACTGTCAATGATTCGCTTCTTTAACGAAGAGGGCACGAGTTGAACGAAACATGCTAATATTGTGACTTATTGATTTAATATTGATTAAATATTGATTTAATATGTTTCCTGTAGGACGTTTCTTCAGTTGACCTCTGTAATAACAGTGAAAAAGCCGGCTATCCTAGGAAACTGGTAAGATGCATACTTGTGTATTGAAAGAAGGGATTATGTATGTTTTAAATCATTTACACAGTTAAATGTAGTCATTACAAAAACATTAAATATGATTCTGTCAGTTAAGTAAAAACGATGTAGCATTCAGTGCCTTTATTGTGTTTTTAATCACTAAAGCAAGTGTTTGTGTAACATACAATTGTATTTTATTATATTTATTTATATTTTTATTTGAATTGTTTGTCAAGCAATTTGTATTGTTTGTATAAAAGGGTATAGTATAGTTTATGGCACAGTACAGGCACAGTTATGATACATGTAGTTACTGTTTGTGCAACACGACTAAAGGACTATATCCATTATTTGATGTTACAGTAAAAAGTCAAAAGTCCCACATTTAACTTACGTAATACAAAACATTATACATGACTGTATGTGAATGGCCAAGAAACTGTATTTTACAGAAGATTCGTTCTTCTGTACAGTATTACAATATGGTAAATCATTTAAGAGTAGTGATGATTAGGTACAGGTGGGTTGCTGTTTTATTTCAGCTGCTCTATTCTAAACACTTTCTTGGTTATCAGCATGAAAAAAATGATACCCTGGAAAATCAAAGTGTCCTTCAGTAGAGGTCCAAAAGCAGCAAAGCCAGCTGACTGCAGCCCCTTCGTCTTCACCCTCATCATCAACTCCCATTGCAGGCTACTGGTCTCTTTAAACTGTTCCTCTAGTCACCCAGATAAGTAACCAGAAAGTATACATTTGACAATAAAAATGTTTTTACAGTAGTGATTATTACAGCCTGTTGTAATGGTAGAGTCTAGGCTAAAAAGGAGTCAGGATTCCAACCATCTGTAGAGAGTACAGCCAAATGACAAACACACCTGAAGCTGTCTGTCAGGAAAGACAAATGTCTCAAATAATCATTATCTTGATTACCTTCCAAGCATATTCTGCTGAAATCAACAATCATCAAAAGAAGTTGCAGTTGCAGTGGGTGGGATTCGAACCCTAGTCCTCATGCATGGCAGGCGAGAGTTTTACCACTGTACCACCAATTCTTTAGAAACTCAGACAATCTCGTTGCCATCATCTTGCTCCTCTGAACTTTTTAAACCAGGGAATTAAATAGCACATGGCAACCGAAGATCAAGAGACATGCTGAAGAGATAAAGATGCCAGTAAGAAAAACACTGATCACAAAAGACAGACATACAACCTCATTGCAAAAAATGGTACAGTCCAGGGTAAAAACAAGTCAGGATTCCAGCATCTTGACAAAGAATAGTACAGTCCAGGGAAAAAACAAGTCAGGATTCCAGCCTCATGACAAACAATGGTACAGTCCAGGGTAAAACCAAGTCAGGATTCCAGCCTCATGGTAAACAATGGAAGAGTCCAGGGCAAAAAAGAAGTCAGGATTTCAATTTAATGGTAAACAATGGTAGAGTCCAGGGTAAAAAAGGAGTCAGGATTCCAGCCTCATGACAAACAATGGTACAGTCCAGGCTAAAAAGGAGTCAGGATTCCAACCATCTATAGAGAGTACAGCCAAATGACAAACACACCTGAAGCTGTCTGTCAGGAAAGACAAATGTCTCAAATAATCATTATCTTAATTACCTTCCAAGCATATTCTGCTGAAATCAACAATCATCAAAACAAGGTGCAGCTGCAGTGGGTGGGATTCGAACCATGGTCCTCATGCATGGCGGGCAAGAGTTCTACCACTGTACTACCAATTCTTTTGAAAAGCAGACATTCTTGTTGTCATCACCTTGCCCCTCTGAACTTTTCAAACCAGGGAATTAAAAAGCACATAGCAAACAAAGCTCAAGAGACATGCTGAAGAGTTAAAGATGACAGTTAGATAAACACTGATCACAAAAGACAGACATACAACCTCATGGCAAAAAATGGTAGATTCCAGGCTAAAAAGGAGTCAGGATTCCAGCCTCATGACAAACAATGGTACAGTCCAGGCTAAAAAGGAGTCAGGATTCCAACCATCACGGTAAACAATGGTACAGTCCAGGCTAAAAAGGAGTCAGGATTCCAACCACATGGCAAGCAATTGTAGAGTCCAGGCTAAAAACAAGTCAGGATTCCAGCATCATGACAAACAATGGTACAGTCCAGGCTAATAAGGAGACAGGATTCAAACAATCTACAGAGAGTACGGCCAAATGAGAAAAACACCTAAGCCTGTCTATCAGCATCAGTCAGGATTCCAACAACATGGTAAACAATGCTACAGTCCAGGGTAAAAAAGGAGTCAGGATTCCAGCCTCATGACAAACAATGGTACAGTCCAGGGTAAAAAGGAGTCAGGATTTCATCCATCTACAGAGAGTTCAGCCAAATGAGAAAAACACCTAAACCTGTCTATCAGCTTCAGTCAGGATTCCAACAACATGGTAAACAATGCTACAGTCCAGGGTAAAAACAAGTCAGGATTCCAGCCTCATTGCAAAAAATGGTACAGTCCAGGGAAAAAACAAGTCAGCATTCCAGCCTCATGGCAAACAATGGTACAGTCCAGGGTAAAAAGGAGTCAGGATTTCAGCCTCATGGTAAACAATGGAAGAGTCCAGGGTAAAAAAGAAGTCAGGATTTCAATTTAATGGTAAACAATGGTAGAGTCCAGGGTAAAAAACAAGTCAGGATTCCAACAACATGGTAAACAATGCTACAGTCCAGTGTAAAAAAGGAGTCAGGATTCCAGCCTCATGACAAACAATGGTACAGTCCAGGCTAAAAAGGAGTCAGGATTCCAACCATCTATAGAGAGTACAGCCAAATGACAAACACACCTGAAGCTGTCTGTCAGGAAAGACAAATGTCTCAAATAATCATTATCTTGATTACCTTCCAAGCATATTCTGCTGAAATCAACAATCATCAAAAGAAGTTGCATTTGCAGTGGGTGGGATTCAAACCCTGGTCCTCATGGAGGGCAGGCAAGAGTTCTACGACTGTACCATCAATTCTTCTGAAACTCAGGCAATCTCGTTGCCATCATCTTGCTCCTCTGAACTTTTTAAACCAGGGAATTAAATAGCACATGGCAAACGAAGATCAAGAGACATGCTGAAGAGATAAAGATGCCAATAAGAAAAACACTGATCACAAAAGACAGGCATACAACCTCATTGCAAAAAATGGTACAGTCAAGGGTAAAACCAAGTCAGGATTCCAGGCTCATGACAAACAATGGTACAGTCCAGGGAAAAAACAAGTCAGGATTCCAGCCTCATGACAAACAATGGTACAGTCCAGGGTAAAACCAAGTCAGGATTCCAGCCTCATGGTAAACAATGGAAGAGTCCAGGGCAAAAAAGAAGTCAGGATTTCAATTTAATGGTAAACAATGGTAGAGTCCAGGGTAAAAAACAAGTCAGGATTCCAGCATCATGACAAACAATGGTACAGACCAGGATAAAAACAACTCAGGATTCCAGCCTCATGACAAACAATAGTACAGTCCAGGCTAATAAGGAGACAGGATTCAAACAATCTACAGAGAGTACGGCCAAATGAGAAAAACACCTAAGCCTGTCTATCAGCATCAGTCAGGATTCCAACAACATGGTAAACAATGCTACAGTTCAGAGTAAAAACAAGTCAGGATTCCAGCATCTTGACAAACAATAGTACAGTCCAGGGAAAAAACAAGTCAGGATTCCAGCCTCATGACAAACAATGGTACAGTCCAGGGTAAAACCAAGTCAGGATTCCAGCCTCATGGTAAACAATGGAAGAGTCCAGGCTAAAAAGGAGTCAGGATTCCATCCAGACGGTAAACAATGGTACAGTCCAGGCTAAAAAGGAGTCAGGATTCCAACCACATGGCAAGCAATTGTAGAGTCCAGGCTAAAAACAAGTCAGGATTCCAGCATCATGACAAACAATGGTACAGTCCAGGATAAAAACAACTCAGGATTCCAGCCTCATGACAAAGAATGGTACAGTCCAGGCTAATAAGGAGACAGGATTCAAACAATCTACAGAGAGTACGGCCAAATAAGAAAAACACCTAAGCCTGTCTATCAGAATCAGTCAGGATTCCAACAACATGGTAAACAATGCTACAGTCCAGGGTAAAAACAAGTCAGGATTCCAGCCTCATGACAAACAATAGTACAGTCCAGGGTAAAAAGGAATCAGGATTTCATCCATCTACAGAGAGTTCAGCCAAATGAGAAAAACACCTAAACCTGTCTATCAGCTTCAGTCTGGATTCCAACAACATGGTAAACAATGGTAGAGTCTAGGGTAAAAAAGGAGTCAGGATTCCAGCCTCATGACAAACAATGGTACAGTCCAGGGTAAAAAAGGAGACAGTATTCCAACCATCTATAGAGAGTACAGCCAAATGAGAAAAAACACCTGAAGCTGTCTGTCAGGAAAGACAAATGTCTCAAACAATCAGAATCTTGAATACCTTCCAAGCATATTCTGGTGAAATCAACAATCATCAAAATAAGTTGCTGTTGCACTGTGTGGGATTCGAACTCTGGTCCTCTTGCATGGCAAGAGTTCTACCACTGTACCACCAATTCTTATAAAATTCAGGCAATCTCGTTGCCATCATCTTGCTCCTCTGAACTTTTTACACCAGGGAATTAAATAGCACATGGCAAACGAAGATCAACAGACATGCTGAAGAGATAAAGATGCCAGTAAGAAAAACACTGATCACAAAAGACAGACATACAACCTCATTGCAAAAAATGGTAGATTCCAGGCTAAAACGGAGTCAGGATTCCAGCATCTTGACAAACAATAGTACAGTCCAGGGAAAAAACAAGTCAGGATTCCAGCCTCATGACAAACAATAGTACAGTCCAGGGAAAAAACAAGTCAGGATTCCAGCCTCATGGTAAACAATGGAAGAGTCCAGGGTAAAAAAGAAGTCAGGATTTCAATTTAATGGTAAACAATGGTAGAGTCCATGGTAAAAAACAAGTCAGGATTTCAATTTAATGGTAAACAATGGTAGAGTCCAGGGTAAAAAAGGAGTCAGGATTCCAGCCTCATGACTAACAATGGTACAGTCCAGGGAAAAAACAAGTCAGGATTCCAGCATCTTGAAAACAATAGTACAGTCCAGGGAAAAAACAAGTCAGGATTCCAGCCTCATGACAAACAATGGTACAGTCCAGGGTAAAACCAAGTCAGGATTCCAGCATCTTGACAAACAATAGTACAGTCCAGGGATAAAACAAGTCAGGATTCCAGCCTCATGACAAACAATGGTACAGTCCAGGGTAAAACCAAGTCAGGATTCCAGCCTCATGGTAAACAATGGAAGAGTTCAGGGTAAAAAAGAAGTCAGGATTTCAATTTAATGGTAAACAATGGTAGAGTCCAGGGTAAAAAAGCAGTCAGGATTCCAACCTCATGACAAACAATGGTACAGTCCAGGCTAAAAAGGAGTCAGGATTCCAACCATCTATAGAGAGTACAGCCAAATGACAAACACACCTGAAGCTGTCTGTCAGGAAAGACAAATGTCTCAAATAATCATTATCTTGATTACCTTCCAAGCATATTCTGCTGAAATCAACAATCATCAAAACAAGGTGCAGCTGCAGTGGGTGGGATTCGAACCGTGGTCCTCATGCATGGTGGGCGAGAGTTCTACCACTGTACTACCACTTCTTTTAAAAAGCAGACTTTCTTGTTGTCATCACCTTGCCCCTCTGAACTTTTCAAACCAGGGAATTAAAAAGCACATGGCAAACAAAGCTCAAGAGACATGCTGAAGAGTTAAAGATGACAGTTAGAAAAACACTGATCACAAAAGACAGACATACAACCTCATGGCAAAAAATGGTAGATTCCAGGCTAAAAAGGAGTCATGATTCCAGCCTCATGACAAACAATGGTACAGTCCAGGCTAAAATGGAGTCAGGATTCCAACCAGACGGTAAACAATGGTACAGTCCAGGCTAAAAAGAAGTCAGGATTCCAACCACATGGCAAGCAATTGTAGAGTCCAGGCAAAAAACAAGTCAGGATTCCAGCCTCATGACAAACAATAGTACAGTCCAGGGAAAAAACAAGTCAGGATTCCAGCCTCATGACAAACAATGGTACAGTCCAGGCTAAAAACAATCAGGATTCCAGCCTCATGACAAACAATGGTACAGTCCAGGGTAAAACCAAGTCAGGATTCCAACATCTTGACAAACTGTAGTACAGTCCAGGGAAAAAACAAGTCAGGATTCCAGCCTCATGACAAACAATAGTACAGTCCAGGGAAAAAACAAGTCAGGATTCCAGCCTCATGACAAACAATGGTACAGTCCAGGCTAAAAACAAGTCAGGATTCCAGCCTCATGACAAACAATGGTACAGTCCAGGGTAAAACCAAGTCAGGATTCCAACCTCATGGTAAACAATGGAAGAGTCCAGGGTAAAAAGAAGTCAGGATTTCAATTTAATGGTAAACAATGGTAGAGTCCAGGGTAAAAAAAAGGAGTCAGGATTCCAGCCCCATGACAAACAATGGTACAGTCCAGGCTAAAAGGAGTCAGGATTCCAACCACATGGTAAACAATGGTACAGTCCAGGCTAAAAAGGAGTCAAGATTCCAACCACATGGCAAGCAATTGTAGAGTCCAGGCTAAAAACAAGTCAGGATTCCAGCATCATGACAAACAATGGTACAGTCCAGGGTAAAACCAAGTCAGGATTCCAGCCTCATGGTAAACAATGGAAGAGTCCAGGGTAAAAAAGAAGTCAGGATTTCAATTTAATTGTAAACAATGGTAGAGTCCAGGGTAAAAAAAAGGAGTCAGGATTCCAGCCCCATGACAAACAATGGTACAGTCCAGGCTAAAAAGGAGTCAGGATTCCAACCACATGGTAAACAATGGTACAGTCCAGGCTAAAAAGGAGTCAGGATTCCAACCACATGGCAAGCAATTGTAGAGTCCAGGCTAAAAACAAGTCAGGATTCTAGCATCATGACAAACAATGGTAGAGTCCAGGGTAAAAAAGGAGTCAGGATTCCAGCCTCATGACTAACAATGGTACAGTCCAGGGAAAAAACAAGTCAGGATTCCAGCATCTTGAAAACAATAGTACAGTCCAGGGAAAAAACAAGTCAGGATTCCAGCCTCATGACAAACAATGGTACAGTCCAGGGTAAAACCAAGTCAGGATTCCAGCATCTTGACAAACAATAGTACAGTCCAGGGATAAAACAAGTCAGGATTCCAGCCTCATGACAAACAATGGTACAGTCCAGGGTAAAACCAAGTCAGGATTCCAGCCTCATGGTAAACAATGGAAGAGTTCAGGGTAAAAAGAAGTCAGGATTTCAATTTAATGGTAAACAATGGTAGAGTCCAGGGTAAAAAAGCAGTCAGGATTCCAACCTCATGACAAACAATGGTACAGTCCAGGCTAAAAAGGAGTCAGGATTCCAACCATCTATAGAGAGTACAGCCAAATGACAAACACACCTGAAGCTGTCTGTCAGGAAAGACAAATGTCTCAAATAATCATTATCTTGATTACCTTCCAAGCATATTCTGCTGAAATCAACAATCATCAAAACAAGGTGCAGCTGCAGTGGGTGGGATTCGAACCGTGGTCCTCATGCATGGCGGGCGAGAGTTCTACCACTGTACTACCACTTCTTTTAAAAAGCAGACTTTCTTGTTGTCATCACCTTGCCCCTCTGAACTTTTCAAACCAGGGAATTAAAAAGCACATGGCAAACAAAGCTCAAGAGACATGCTGAAGAGTTAAAGATGACAGTTAGAAAAACACTGATCACAAAAGACAGACATACAACCTCATGGCAAAAAATGGTAGATTCCAGGCTAAAAAGGAGTCATGATTCCAGCCTCATGACAAACAATGGTACAGTCCAGGCTAAAATGGAGTCAGGATTCCAACCAGACGGTAAACAATGGTACAGTCCAGGCTAAAAAGAAGTCAGGATTCCAACCACATGGCAAGCAATTGTAGAGTCCAGGCAAAAAACAAGTCAGGATTCCAGCATCATGACAAACAATGGTACAGTCCAGGATAAAAACAACTCAGGATTCCAGCCTCATGACAAACAATGGTACAGTCTAGGCTAATAAGGAGACAGGATTCAAACAATCTACAGAGAGTACCGCCAAATGAGAAAAACACCTAAGCCTGTCTATCAGCGTCAGTCAGGATTCCAACAACATGGTAAACAATGCTACAGTCCAAGGAAAAAACAAGTCAGGATTCCAGCCTCATGACAAACAGTGGTACAGTCCAGGGTAAAAAGGAGTCAGGATTCCAAAAGGAGTCAGGATTCCAGGATTCCATCTACAGAGAGTGCAGCCAAATGAGAAAAACACCTAAACCTGTCTATCAGCTTCAGTCAGGATTCCAACAACATGGTAAACAATGCTACAGTCCAGGGTAAAAACAAGTCAGGATTCCAGCATCTTGACAAACAATAGTACTTTCAGGGAAAAAACAAGTCAGGATTCCAGCCTCATGACAAACAATGGTACAGTCCAGGGTAAAACCAAGTCAGGATTCCAGCCTCATGGTAAACAATGGTACAGTCCAAGGTCAAAACAAGTCAGGATTCCAGCCTCATGGTAAACAATGGTACAGTCCAGGCTAAAAAGGAGTCAGGATTCCAACCACATGTCAAGCAATTGTGGAGTCCATGCTAAAAAGAAGTCAGGATTCCAGCATCTTGACAAACAATAGTACTTTCAGGGAAAAAACAAGTCAGGATTCCAGCCTCATGACAAACAATGGTACAGTCCAGGGAAAAAACAAGTCAGGATTCCAGCCTCATGACAAACAATGGAAGAGTCCAGGGTAAAAAAGAAGTCAGGATTTCAATTTAATGGTAAACAATGTTAGAGTCCAGGGTAAAAAAGGAGTCAGGATTCCAGCCTCATGACAAACAATGGTACAGTCCAGGCTAAAAAGGACTCAGGATTCCAACCATTTATAGAGAGTACAGCCAAATGACAAACACACCTGAAGCTGTCTGTCAGGAAAGACAAATGTCTCAAATAATCATTATCTTGATTACCTTCCAAGCATATTCTGCTGAAATCAACAATCATCAAAACAAGTTGCAGTGGGTGGGATTCTAACCCTGGTCCTCATGCATGGCGGGCAAAAGTTCTATCACTGTACTACCAATTTTTTTGAAAATCAGACATTCTTGTTGTCATCACTTTGCCCCTCTGAACTTTTCAAACCAGGGAATTTAAAAGCACATGGCAAACAAAGCTCAAGAAACATGCTGAAGAGTTAAAGATGACAGTTAGAAACACACTGATCACAAAAGACAGACATACAACCTCATGGCAAAAAATTGTAGATTCCAGGCTAAAAAGAAGTCAGGATTCCAGCCTCATGACAAACAATGGTACAGTCCAGGCTAAAAAGGAGTCAGGATTCCAACCACATGGTAAACAATGGTACAGTCCAGGGTAAAAAGGAGTCAGGATTCCAAAAGGAGTCAGGATTCCAGGATTCCATCTACAGAGAGTGCAGCCAAATGAGAAAAACACCTAAACCTGTCTATCAGCTTCAGTCAGGATTCCAACAACATGGTAAACAATGCTACAGTCCAGGGTAAAAACAAGTCAGGATTCCAGCCTCATGACAAACAATAGTACAGTCCAGGGAAAAAACAAGTCAGGATTCCAGCCCCATGACAAACAATGGTAAACAATGGTACAGTCCAGGCTAAAAACAAATCAGGATTCCAGCATCATGACAAACAATGGTACAGTCCAGGGTAAAAAGGAGTCAGGATTCCAACCATCTACAGAGAGTTCAGCCAAATGAGAAAAACACCTAAGTCTGTCTATCAGCTTCAGTCAGGATTCCAACAACATGGTAAACAATGCTACACTCCAAGGTAAAAACAAGTCAGGATTCCAGCCTCATGACAAACAGTGGTACAGTCCAGGGTAAAAAGGAGTCAGGATTCCAAAAGGAGTCAGCATTCCAGGATTCCATCTACAGAGAGTGCAGCCAAATGAGAAAAACACCTAAACCTGTCTATCAGCTTCAGTCAGTATTCCAACAACATGGTAAACAATGCTACCGTCCAGGTTAAAAAAGGAGTCAGGATTCCAGCCTCATGACAAACAATGGTACAGTCCAGGCTAAAAAGGAGTCAGGATTCCAACCATTTATAGAGAGTACAGCCAAATGACAAACACACCTGAAGCTGTCTGTCAGGAAAGACAAATGTCTCAAATAATCATTATCTTGATTACCTTCCAAGCATATTCTGCTGAAATCAACAATCATCAAAACAAGTTGCAGTTGCAGTGGGTGGGATTCGATCCCCTGATCCTCATGCATGGCAGGCGAGAGTTTTACCACTGTACCACCAATTCTTTTGAAACTCAGGCAATCTCGTTGCCATCATCTTGCTCCTCTGAACTTTTCACACCAGGGAATTAAATAGCACATGGCAAACGAAGATCAAGAGACATGCTGAAGAGATAAAGATGTCAGTAAGAAAAACACTGATCACAAAAGACAGACATACAACCTCATTGCAAAAAATGGTAGATTCCAGGCTAAAAGTAGTCAGGATTCCAGCATCTTGACAAACAATAGTACAGTCCAGGGATAAAACAAGTCAGGATTCCAGCCTCATGACAAACAATGGTACAGTCCAGGGTAAAAAAGAAGTCAGGATTTCAATTTAATGGTAAACAATGGTAGAGTCCAGGGTAAAAAAATGGAGTCAGTATTCCAGCCCCATGACAAACAATGGTACAGTTCAGACTAAAAAGGAGTCAGGATTCCAACCACATGGTAAACAACGGTACAGTCCAGGCTAAAAACGAGTCAGGATTCCAACCACATGGCAAGCAATTGTAGAGTCCAGGCTAAAAACAAGTCAGGATTCCAGCATCATGACAAACAATGGTACAGTCCAGAGTAAAAACAAGTCAGGATTCCAGCCTCATGACAAACAATGGTACAGTCCAGGGTAAAAAGGAGTCAGGATTCCAACCATCTACAGAGAGTTCAGCCAAATGAGAAAAACACCTAAGTCTGTCTATCAGCTTCAGTCAGGATTCAAACAACATGGTGAACAATGCTACAGTCCAAGGTAAAAACAAGTCAGGATTCCAGCCTCATGACAAACAGTGGTACAGTCCAGGGTAAAAAGGAGTCAGGATTCCAAAAGGAGTCAGGATTCCAGGATTCCATCTACAGAGAGTGCAGCCAAATGAGAAAAACACCTAAACCTGTCTATCAGCTTCAGTCAGGATTCCAACAACATGGTAAACAATGCTACCGTCCAGGGTAAAAACAAGTCAGGATTCCAGCATCGTGACAAACAATGGCACAGTCCAGGGTAAAAACAAGTCAGGATTCCAACCATCTATAGAGAGTACAGCCAAATGACAAACACACCTGAAGCTGTCTGTCAGGAAAGACAAATGTCTCAAATAATCATTATCTTAATTACCTTCCAAGCATATTCTGCTGAAATCAACAATCAACAAAAGAAGTTGCAGTTGCAGTGGATGGGATTTAAACCCTGGTCCTCATGCATGGTAGGCGAGAGTTTTACCACTGTACCACCAATTCTATTGAAACTCAGGCAATCTCGTTGCCATCATCTTGCTCCTCTGAACTTTTTACACCAGGGAAATAAATAGCACATGGCAAACGAAGATCAAGAGACATGCTGAAGAGATAAAGATGTCAGTAAGAAAAACACTGATCACAAAAGACAGACAAACAACCTCATTGCAAAAAATGGTAGATTCCAGGCTAAAAAGGAGTCAGGATTCCAGCATCTTGACAAACAATAGTACAGTCCAGGGAAAAAAGAAGTCAGGATTCCAACCATCTACAGAGAGTTCAACCAAATGAGAAAAACACCTAAGTCTGTCTATCAGCTTCAGTCAGGATTCAAACAACATGGTAAACAATGCTACAGTCCAAGGTAAAAACAATAGTACAGTCCAGGGATAAAACAAGTCAGGATTCCAGCCTCATGACAAACAATGGTACAGTCCAGGGTAAAAACAAGTCAGGATTCCAGCCTCATGACAAACAATAGTACAGTCCAGGGAAAAAACAAGTCAGGATTCCAGCCTCATGACAAACAATGGTACAGTCCAGGGTAAAAAAGAAGTCAGGATTTCAATTTAATGGTAAACAATGGTAGAGTCCAGGGTAAAAAAAATGGAGACAGTATTCCAGCCCCATGACAAACAATGGTACAGTCCAGACTAAAAACGAGTCAGGATTCCAACCACATGGCAAGCAAGTGTAGAGTCCAGGCTAAAAACAAGTCAGGATTCCAGCATCATGACAAACAATGGTACAGTCCAGGGTAAGAACAAGTCAGGATTCCAGCCTCATGACAAACAATGGTACAGTCCAGGGTAAAAAGGAGTCAGGATTCCAACCATCTACAGAGAGTTCAGCCAAATGAGAAAAACACCTAAGTCTGTCTATCAGCTTCAGTCAGGATTCAAACAACATGGTAAACAATGCTACAGTCCAAGGTAAAAACAAGTCAGGATTCCAGCCTCATGACAAACAGTGGTACAGTCCAGGGTAAAAAGGAGTCAGGATTCCAAAAGGAGTCAGGATTCCATCTACAGAGAGTGCAGCCAAATGAGAAAAACACCTAAACCTGTCTATCAGCTTCAGTCAGGATTCCAACAACATGGTAAACAATGCTACAGTCCAGGGTAAAAACAAGTCAGGATTCCAGCATCTTGACAAACAATAGTACAGTCCAGGGGAAAAACAAGTCAGGATTCAAGACTCATGACAAACAATGGTACAGTCCAGGGTAAAAAAAGGAGACAGTATTCCAACCATCTATAGAGAGTACAGCCAAATGACAAACACACCTGAAGCTGTCTGTCAGGAAAGACAAATGTCTCAAATAATCATTATCTTGATTACCTTCCAAGCATATTCTGCTGAAATCAACAATCATCAAAACAAGTTGCAGTTGCAGTGGGTGGGATTCAAACCCTGGTCCTCATGCATGGCAGGCGAGAGTTTTACCACTGTACCACCAATTCTTTTGAAACTCTGGCAATCCCGTTGCGATTACCTTGCTCCTCTGAACTTTTAAACCAGGGAATTAAATAGCACATGGCAAACGAAGATCAAGAGACATGCTGAAGAGATAAAGATGCCAGTAAGAAAAACACTGATCACAAAAGACAGACATACAACCTCATTGCAAAAAATGGTAAATTCCAGGCTAAAAAGGAGTCAGGATTCCAACATCTTGACAAACTATAGTACAGTCCAGGGAAAAAACAAGTCAGGATTCCAGCCTCATGACAAACAATAGTACAGTCCAGGGAAAAAACAAGTCAGGATTCCAGCCTCATGACAAACAATGGTACAGTCCAGGCTAAAAACAAGTCAGGATTCCAGCCTCATGACAAACAATGGTACAGTCCAGGGTAAAACCAAGTCAGGATTCCAACCTCATGGTAAACAATGGAAGAGTCCAGGGTAAAAAGAAGTCAGGATTTCAATTTAATGGTAAACAATGGTAGAGTCCAGGGTAAAAAAAGGAGTCAGGATTCCAGCCCCATGACAAACAATGGTACAGTCCAGGCTAAAAAGGAGTCAGGATTCCAACCACATGGTAAACAATGGTACAGTCCAGGCTAAAAAGGAGTCAAGATTCCAACCACATGGCAAGCAATTGTAGAGTCCAGGCTAAAAACAAGTCAGGATTCCAGCATCATGACAAACAATGGTACAGTCCAGGGTAAAACCAAGTCAGGATTCCAGCCTCATGGTAAACAATGGAAGAGTCCAGGGTAAAAAAGAAGTCAGGATTTCAATTTAATTGTAAACAATGGTAGAGTCCAGGGTAAAAAAAAGGAGTCAGGATTCCAGCCCCATGACAAACAATGGTACAGTCCAGGCTAAAAAGGAGTCAGGATTCCAACCACATGGTAAACAATGGTACAGTCCAGGCTAAAAAGGAGTCAGGATTCCAACCACATGGCAAGCAATTGTAGAGTCCAGGCTAAAAACAAGTCAGGATTCTAGCATCATGACAAACAATGGTACAGTCCAGGGTAAAAACAAGTCAGGATTCCAGCCTCATGACAAACAATGGTACAGTCCAGGGTAAAAAGGAGTCAGGATTCCAACCATCTACAGAGAGTTCAGCCAAATGAGAAAAACACCTAAGTCTGTCTATCAGCTTCAGTCAGGATTCCAACAACATGGTAAACAATGCTACAGTCCAAGGTAAAAACAAGTCAGGATTCCAGCCACATGACAAACAGTGGTACAGTCCAGGGTAAAAAGGAGTCAGGATTCCAAAAGGAGTCAGGATTCCAGGATTCCATCTACAGAGAGTGCAGCCAAATGAGAAAAACACCTAAACCTGTCTATCAGCTTCAGTCAGGATTCCAACAACATGGTTAACAATGCTACAGTCCAGGGTAAAAACAAGTCAGGATTCCAGCATCTTGATAAACAATAGTACAGTCCAGGGAAAAAACAAGTCAGGATTCCAGCCTCATGACAAACAATGGAAGAGTCCAGGGTAAAAAAGAAGTCAGGATTTCAATTTAATGGTAAACAATGTTAGAGTCCAGGGTAAAAAAGGAGTCAGGATTCCAGCCTCATGACAAACAATGGTACAGTCCAGGCTAAAAAGGAGTCAGGATTCCAACCATTTATAGAGAGTACAGCCAAATGACAAACACACCTGAAGCTGTCTGTCAGGAAATACAATTGTCTCAAATAATCATTATCTTGATTACCTTCCAAGCATATTCTGTTGAAATCAACAATCAACAAAAGAAGTTGCAGTTGCAGTGGGTGGGATTCGAACCCTGGTCCTCATGCATGGCAGGCGAGAGTTTTACCACTGTACCACCAATTCTTTTGAAACTCAGGCAATCTCGTTGCGATCATCTTGCTCCTCTGAACTTTTTACACCAGGGAATTAAACAGCATATGGCAAACGAAGATCAAGAGACATGCTGAAGAGATAAAGATGTCAGTAAGAAAAACACTGATCACAAAAGACAGACATACAACCTCATTGCAAAAAATGGTAGATTCCAGGCTAAAAAGGAGTCAGGATTCCATCATCTTGACAAACAATAGTACAGTCCAGGGAAAAAACAAGTCAGGATTCCAACCATCTACAGAGAGTTCAGCCAAATGAGAAAAACACCTAAGTCTGTCTATCAGCTTCAGTCAGGATTCCAACAACATGGTAAACAATGCTACAGTCCAAGGTAAAAACAAGTCAGGATTCCAGCCTCATGACAAACAGTGGTACAGTCCAGGGTAAAAAGGAGTCAGGATTCCAAAAGGAGTCAGGATTCCATCTACAGAGAGTGCAGCCAAATGAGAAAAACACCTAAACCTGTCTATCAGCTTCAGTCAGGATTCGAACAACATGGTAAACAATGCTACAGTCCAGGGTAAAAACAAGTCAGGATTCCAGCATCTTGACAAACAATAGTACAGTCCAGGGAAAAAACAAGTCAGGATTCAAGACTCATGACAAACAATGGTACAGTCCAGGGTAAAAAAGGAGACAGTATTCCAACCATCTATAGAGAGTACAGCCAAATGACAAACACACCTGAAGCTGTCTGTCAGGAAAGACAAATGTCTCAAATAATCATTATCTTGATTACCTTCCAAGCATATTCTGCTGAAATCAACAATCATCAAAACAAGTTGCAGTTGCAGTGGGTGGGATTCAAACCTGGTCCTCATGCATGGCAGGCGAGAGTTTTACCACTGTACCACCAATTCTTTTGAAACTCTGGCAATCCCGTTGCGATTACCTTGCTCCTCTGAACTTTTTAAACCAGGGAATTAAATAGCACATGGCAAACGAAGATCAAGAGACATGCTGAAGAGATAAAGATGCCAGTAAGAAAAACACTGATCACAAAAGACAGACATACAACCTCATTGCAAAAAATGGTAAAATTCCAGGCTAAAAAGGAGTCAGGATTCCAACATCTTGACAAACTATAGTACAGTCCAGGGAAAAAACAAGTCAGGATTCCAGCCTCATGACAAACAATAGTACAGTCCAGGGAAAAAACAAGTCAGGATTCCAGCCTCATGACAAACAATGGTACAGTCCAGGCTAAAAACAAGTCAGGATTCCAGCCTCATGACAAACAATGGTACAGTCCAGGGTAAAACCAAGTCAGGATTCCAACCTCATGGTAAACAATGGAAGAGTCCAGGGTAAAAAGAAGTCAGGATTTCAATTTAATGGTAAACAATGGTAGAGTCCAGGGTAAAAAAAGGAGTCAGGATTCCAGCCATCTAAAGAGAGTACAGCCAAATGACAAACACACCTGAAGCTGTCTTTCAGGAAAGACAAATGCCTCAAATAATCATTATCTTGATTACCTTCCAAGCATATTCTGCTGAAATCAACAATCATAAAAAGAAGTTGCAGTGGCAGTGGGTGGGATTCGAACCCTGATCCTCATGCATAGCAGGCGAGAGTTTTACCACTGTTCCACCAACTCTTTTGAAACTCAGGCAATCTCGTTGCCATCATCTTGCTCCTCTGAACTTTTTAAACCAGGGAATTAAATAGCACATGGCAAACGAAGATCAAGAGACATGCTGAAGAGATAAAGATGTCAGTAAGAAAAACACTGATCACAAAAGACAAACATACAACCTCATTGCAAAAAATGGTAGATTCCAGGCTAAAAAGGAGTCAGGATTCCAGCATCTTGACAAAGAATAGTACAGTCCAGGGAAAAAACAAGTCAGGATTCCAGCCTCATGACAAACAATGGTACAGTCCAGGGTAAAACCAAGTCAGGATTCCAGCCTCATGGTAAACAATGGAAGAGTCCAGGGTAAAAAGAAGTCAGGATTTCAATTTAATGGTAAACAATGGTAGAGTCCAGGGTAAAAAAGGTGTCAGGATTCCAGCCTCATGACAAACAATGGTACAGTCCAGGCTAAAAAGGAGTCAGAATTCCAACCACATGGTAAACAATGGTACAGTCCAGGCTAAAAAGGAGTCAGGATTCCAACCACATGGCAAGCAATTGTAGAGTCCAGGCTAAAAACAAGTCAGGATTCTAGCATCATGACAAACAATGGTACAGTCCAGGGTAAAAACAAGTCAGGATTCCAGCCTCATGACAAACAATGGTACAGTCCAGGGTAAAAGGAGTCAGGATTCCAAACATCTACAGAGAGTTCAGCCAAATGAGAAAAACACCTAAGTCTGTCTATCAGCTTCAGTCAGGATTCCAACAACATGGTAAACAATGCTACAGTCCAAGGTAAAAACAAGTCAGGATTCCAGCCTCATGACAAACAGTGGTACAGTCCAGGGTAAAAAGGAGTCAGGATTCCAAAAGGAGTCAGGATTCCAGGATTCCATCTACAGAGAGTGCAGCCAAATGAGAAAAACACCTAAACCTGTCTATCAGCTTCAGTCAGGATTCCAACAACATGGTAAACAATGCTACAGTCCAGGGTAAAAACAAGTCAGGATTCCAGCATCTTGACAAACAATAGTACAGTCCAGGGAAAAACAAGTCAGGATTCCAGCCTCATGACAAACAATAGTACAGTCCAGGGATAAAACAAGTCAGGATTCCAGCCTCATGACAAACAATGCTACAGTCCAGGGTAAAAAAGATGTCAGGATTTCAATTTAATGGTAAACAATGGTAGAGTCCAGGGTTAAAAAAAAGAGTCAATTTCCAGCCCCATGACAAACAATGGTACAGTCCAGGCTAAAAAGGAGTCAGGATTCCAACCACATGGTAAACAATGGTACAGTCCAGGCTAAAAAGGAGTCAGGATTCCAACCACATGGCAAGCAATTGTAGAGTCCAGGCTAAAAACAAGTCAGGATTCCAGCATCATGACAAACAATGGTACAGTCCAGGGCAAAAAACAAGTCAGGATTCCAGCCTCATGACAAACAATGGTACAGTCCAGGGTAAAAAGGAGTCAGGATTCCAACCATCAACAGAGAGTTCAGCCAAATGAGAAAAACACCTAAGTCTGTCTATCAGCTTCAGTCAGGATTCAAACAACATGGTAAACAATGCTACAGTCCAAGGTAAAAACAATAGTACAGTCCAGGGATAAAACAAGTCAGGATTCCAGCCTCATGACAAACAATGGAAGAGTCCAGGGTAAAAAAGAAGTCAGGATTTCAATTTAATGGTAAACAATGTTAGAGTCCAGGGTAAAAAAGGAGTCAGGATTCCAGCCTCATGACAAACAATGGTACAGTCCAGACTAAAAAGGAGTCAGGATTCCAACCACATGGCAAGCAATTGTAGAGTCCAGGCTAAAAACAAGTCAGGATTCCAGCATCATGACAAACAATGGTACAGTCCAGGGTAAAAACAAGTCAGGATTCCAGCCTCATGACAAACAATGGTACAGTCCAGGGTAAAAAAGGAGTCAGGATTCCAACCATCTACAGAGAGTTCAGCCAAATGAGAAAAACACCTAAGTCTGTCTATCAGCTTCAGTCAGGATTCAAACAACATGGTAAACAATGCTACAGTCCAAGGTAAAAACAAGTCAGGATTCCAGCCTCATGACAAACAGTGGTACAGTCCAGGGTAAAAAGGAGTCAGGATTCCAAAAGGAGTCAGGATTCCATCTACAGAGAGTGCAGCCAAATGAGAAAAACACCTAAACCTGTCTATCAGCTTCAGTCAGGATTCCAACAACATGGTAAACAATGCTACAGTCCAGGGTAAAAACAAGTCAGGATTCCAGCATCTTGACAAACAATAGTACAGTCCAGGGAAAAAACAAGTCAGGATTCAAGACTCATGACAAACAATGGTACAGTCCAGGGTAAAAAAAGGAGACAGTATTCCAACCATCTATAGAGAGTACAGCCAAATGACAAACACACCTGAAGCTGTCTGTCAGGAAAGACAAATGTCTCAAATAATCATTATCTTGATTACCTTCCAAGCATATTCTGCTGAAATCAACAATCATCAAAACAAGTTGCAGTTGCAGTGGGTGGGATTCAAACCCTGGTCCTCATGCATGGCAGGCGAGAGTTTTACCACTGTACCACCAATTCTTTTGAAACTCTGGCAATCCCGTTGCGATTACCTTGCTCCTCTGAACTTTTTAAACCAGGGAATTAAATAGCACATGGCAAACGAAGATCAAGAGACATGCTGAAGAGATAAAGATGCCAGTAAGAAAAACACTGATCACAAAAGACAGACATACAACCTCATTGCAAAAAATGGTAAATTCCAGGCTAAAAAGGAGTCAGGATTCCAACATCTTGACAAACTATAGTACAGTCCAGGGAAAAACAAGTCAGGATTCCAGCCTCATGACAAACAATAGTACAGTCCAGGGAAAAAACAAGTCAGGATTCCAGCCTCATGACAAACAATGGTACAGTCCAGGGTAAAACCAAGTCAGGATTCCAGCCTCATGGTAAACAATGGAAGAGTCCAGGGTAAAAAGAAGTCAGGATTTCAATTTAATGGTAAACAATGGTAGAGTCCAGGGTAAAAAAGGTGTCAGGATTCCAGCCTCATGACAAACAATGGTACAGTCCAGGCTAAAAAGGAGTCAGAATTCCAACCACATGGTAAACAATGGTACAGTCCAGGCTAAAAAGGAGTCAGGATTCCAACCACATGGCAAGCAATTGTAGAGTCCAGGCTAAAAACAAGTCAGGATTCTAGCATCATGACAAACAATGGTACAGTCCAGGGTAAAAACAAGTCAGGATTCCAGCCTCATGACAAACAATGGTACAGTCCAGGGTAAAAAGGAGTCAGGATTCCAACCATCTACAGAGAGTTCAGCCAAATGAGAAAAACACCTAAGTCTGTCTATCAGCTTCAGTCAGGATTCCAACAACATGTTAAACAATGCTACAGTCCAAGGTAAAAACAAGTCAGGATTCCAGCCTCATGACAAACAGTGGTACAGTCCAGGGTAAAAGGAGTCAGGATTCCAAAAGGAGTCAGGATTCCAGGATTCCATCTACAGAGAGTGCAGCCAAATGAGAAAAACACCTAAACCTGTCTATCAGCTTCAGTCAGGATTCCAACAACATGGTAAACAATGCTACAGTCCAGGGTAAAAACAAGTCAGGATTCCAGCATCTTGACAAACAATAGTACAGTCCAGGAAAAAAACAAGTCAGGATTCCAGCCTCATGACAAACAATGGAAGAGTCCAGGGTACAAAAGAAGTCAGGATTTCAATTTAATGGTAAACAATGTTAGAGTCCAGGGTAAAAAAGGAGTCAGGATTCCAGCCTCATGACAAACAATGGTACAGTCCAGGCTAAAAGGAGTCAGGATTCCAACCATTTATAGAGAGTACAGCCAAATGACAAACACACCTGAAGCTGTCTGTCAGGAAAGACAAATGTCTCAAATAATCATTATCTTGATTACCTTCCAAGCATATTCTGCTGAAATCAACAATCAACAAAAGAAGTTGCAGTTGCAGTGGGTGGGATTCGAACCCTGATCCTCATGCATGGCAGGCGAGAGTTTTACCACTGTACCACCAATTCTTTTGAAACTCAGGCAATCTCGTTGCGATCATCTTGCTCCTCTGAACTTTTTACACCAGGGAATTAAATAGCACATGGCAAACGAAGATCAAGAGACATGCTGAAGAGATAAAGATGTCAGTAAGAAAAACACTGATCACAAAAGACAGACATACAACCTCATTGCAAAAAATGGTAGATTCCAGTCTAAAAAGGAGTCAGGATTCCAGCATCTTGACAAAGAATAGTACAGTCCAGGAAAAAACAAGTCAGGATTCCAGCCTCATGACAAACAATGGTACAGTCCAGGGTAAAACCAAGTCAGGATTCCAGCCTCATGGTAAACAATGGAAGAGTCCAGGGTAAAAAAGGTCAGGATTTCAATTTAATGGTAAACAATGGTAGAGTCCAGGGTAAAAAAGGTGTCAGGATTCCAGCCTCATGACAAACAATGGTACAGTCCAGGCTAAAAAGGAGTCAGAATTCCAACCACATGGTAAACAATGGTACAGTCCAGGCTAAAAAGGAGTCAGGATTCCAACCACATGGCAAGCAATTGTAGAGTCCAGGCTAAAAACAAGTCAGGATTCTAGCATCATGACAAACAATGGTACAGTCCAGGGTAAAAACAAGTCAGGATTCCAGCCTCATGACAAACAATGGTACAGTCCAGGGTAAAAGGAGTCAGGATTCCAACCATCTACAGAGAGTTCAGCCAAATGAGAAAAACACCTAAGTCTGTCTATCAGCTTCAGTCAGGATTCCAACAACATGTTAAACAATGCTACAGTCCAAGGTAAAAACAAGTCAGGATTCCAGCCTCATGACAAACAGTGGTACAGTCCAGGGTAAAAAGGAGTCAGGATTCCAAAAGGAGTCAGGATTCCAGGATTCCATCTACAGAGAGTGCAGCCAAATGAGAAAAACACCTAAACCTGTCTATCAGCTTCAGTCAGGATTCCAACAACATGGTAAACAATGCTACAGTCCAGGGTAAAAACAAGTCAGGATTCCAGCATCTTGACAAACAATAGTACAGTCCAGGGAAAAAACAAGTCAGGATTCCAGCCTCATGACAAACAATGGAAGAGTCCAGGGTAAAAAAGAAGTCAGGATTTCAATTTAATGGTAAACAATGTTAGAGTCCAGGGTAAAAAAGGAGTCAGGATTCCAGCCTCATGACAAACAATGGTACAGTCCAGGCTAAAAAGGAGTCAGGATTCCAACCATTTATAGAGAGTACAGCCAAATGACAAACACACCTGAAGCTGTCTGTCAGGAAAGACAAATGCCTCAAATAATCATTATCTTGATTACCTTCCAAGCATATTCTGTTGAAATCAACAATCATAAAAAGAAGTTGCAGTTGCAGTGGGTGGGATTCGAACCCTGGTCCTCATGCATGGCAGGCGAGAGTTTTACCACTGTACCACCAATTCTTTTGAAACTCAGGCAATCTCGTTGCGATCATCTTGCTCCTCTGAACTTTTTACACCAGGGAATTAAACAGCATATGGCAAACGAAGATCAAGAGACATGCTGAAGAGATAAAGATGTCAGTAAGAAAAACACTGATCACAAAAGACAGACATACAACCTCATTGCAAAAAATGGTAGATTCCAGGCTAAAAAGGAGTCAGGATTCCATCATCTTGACAAACAATAGTACAGTCCAGGGAAAAAACAAGTCAGGATTCCAACCATTTACAGAGAGTTCAGCCAAATGAGAAAAACACCTAAGTCTGTCTATCAGCTTCAGTCAGGATTCCAACAACATGGTAAACAATGCTACAGTCCAGGGTAAAAACAAGTCAGGATTCCAGCATCTTGACAAACAATACTACAGTCCAGGGAAAAAACAAGTCAGGATTCCAGCCTCATGACAAACAATGGAATAGTCCAGGGTAAAAAAGAAGTCAGGATTTCAATTTAATGGTAAACAATGTTAGAGTCCAGGGTAAAAAAGGAGTCAGGATTCCAGCCTCATGACAAACAATGGTACAGTCCAGGCTAAAAAGGAGTCAGGTTCTTGCATCTTGACAAACAATAGTACACTCCAGGGAAAAAACAAGTCAGGATTTCAGCCTCATGACAAACAATAGTACAGTCCAGGGATAAAACAAGTCAGGATTCCAGCCTCATGACAAACAATGGTACAGTCCAGGGTAAAACCAAGTCAGGATTTCAGCCTCATGGTAAACAATTGAAGAGTCCAGGGAAAAAAAGAAGTCAGGATTTCAATTTAATGGTAAACAATGGTAGAGTCCAGGGTAAAAAAGGTGTCAGGATTCCAGCCTCATGACAAACAATGGTACAGTCCAGGCTAAAAAGGAGTCAGGATTCCAAAAGGAGTCAGGATTCCAGGATTCCATCTACAGAGAGTGCAGCCAAATGAGAAAAACACGTAAACCTGTCTATCAGCTTCAGTCAGGATTCCAACAACATGGTAAACAATGCTACCGTCCAGGGTAAAAACAAGTCAGGATTCCAGCATTTTGACAAACAATGGTACAGTCCAGGGTAAAAACAAGTCAGGATTCCAACCATCTATAGAGAGTACAGCCAAATGACAAACACACCTGAAGCTGTTTGTCAGGAAAGACAAATGCCTCAAATAATCATTATCTTGATTACCTTCCAAGCATATTCTGCTGAAATCAACAATCATAAAAAGAAGTTGCAGTTGCAGTGGGTGGGATTCGAACCCTAATCCTCATGCATGGCAGGCGAGAGTTTTACCACTGTACCACCAATTCTTTTGAAACTCAGGCAATCTCGTTGCCATCATCTTGCTCCTCTGAACTTTTTACACCAGGGAATTAAATAGCACATGGCAAACGAAGATCAAGAGACATGCTGAAGAGATAAAGATGTCAGTAAGAAAAACACTGATCACAAAAGACAGACATACAACCTCATTGCAAAAAATGGTAGATTCCAGGCTAAAAAGGAGTCAGGATTCCAGCATCTTGACAAAGAATAGTACAGTCCAGGGAAAAAACAAGTCAGGATTCCAGCCTCATGACAAACAATGGTACAGTCCAGGGTAAAAACCAAGTCAGGATTCCAGCCTCATGGTAAACAATGGAAGAGTCCAGGGTAAAAAGAAGTCAGGATTTCAATTTAATGGTAAACAATGGTAGAGTCCAGGGTAAAAAAAGGTGTCAGGATTCCAGCCTCATGACAAACAATGGTACAGTCCAGGCTAAAAAGGAGTCAGAATTCCAACCACATGGTAAACAATGGTACAGTCCAGGCTAAAAAGGAGTCAGGATTCCAACCACATGGCAAGCAATTGTAGAGTCCAGGCTAAAAACAAGTCAGGATTCTAGCATCATGACAAACAATGGTACAGTCCAGGGTAAAAACAAGTCAGGATTCCAGCCTCATGACAAACAATGGTACAGTCCAGGGTAAAAAGGAGTCAGGATTCCAACCATCTACAGAGAGTTCAGCCAAATGAGAAAAACACCTAAGTCTGTCTATCAGCTTCAGTCAGGATTCCAACAACATGTTAAACAATGCTACAGTCCAAGGTAAAAACAAGTCAGGATTCCAGCCTCATGACAAACAGTGGTACAGTCCAGGGTAAAAAGGAGTCAGGATTCCAAAAGAGTCAGGATTCCAGGATTCCATCTACAGAGAGTGCAGCCAAATGAGAAAAACACCTAAACCTGTCTATCAGCTTCAGTCAGGATTCCAACAACATGGTAAACAATGCTACAGTCCAGGGTAAAAACAAGTCAGGATTCCAGCATCTTGACAAACAATAGTACAGTCCAGGGAAAAAACAAGTCAGGATTCCAGCCTCATGACAAACAATGGAAGAGTCCAGGGTAAAAAAGAAGTCAGGATTTCAATTTAATGGTAAACAATGTTAGAGTCCAGGGTAAAAAAGGAGTCAGGATTCCAGCCTCATGACAAACAATGGTACAGTCCAGGCTAAAAAGGAGTCAGGATTCCAACCATTTATAGAGAGTACAGCCAAATGACAAACACACCTGAAGCTGTCTGTCAGGAAAGACAAATGTCTCAAATAATCATTATCTTGATTACCTTCCAAGCATATTCTGCTGAAATCAACAATCAACAAAAGAAGTTGCAGTTGCAGTGGGTGGGATTCGAACCCTGATCCTCATGCATGGCAGGCGAGAGTTTTACCACTGTACCACCAATTCTTTTGAAACTCAGGCAATCTCGTTGCCATCATCTTGCTCCTCTGAACTTTTTACACCAGGGAATTAAATAGCACATGGCAAACGAAGATCAAGAGACATGCTGAAGAGATAAAGATGTCAGTAAGAAAAACACTGATCACAAAAGACAGACATACAACCTCATTGCAAAAAATGGTAGATTCCAGGCTAAAAAGGAGTCAGGATTCCAGCATCTTGACAAAGAATAGTACAGTCCAGGAAAAAAACAAGTCAGGATTCCAGCCTCATGACAAACAATGGTACAGTCCAGGGTAAAACCAAGTCAGGATTCCAGCCTCATGGTAAACAATGGAAGAGTCCAGGGTAAAAAGAAGTCAGGATTTCAATTTAATGGTAAACAATGGTAGAGTCCAGGGTAAAAAAAGGTGTCAGGATTCCAGCCTCATGACAAACAATGGTACAGTCCAGGCTAAAAAGGAGTCAGAATTCCAACCACATGGTAAACAATGGTACAGTCCAGGCTAAAAAAGTCAGGATTCCAACCACATGGCAAGCAATTGTAGAGTCCAGGCTAAAAACAAGTCAGGATTCTAGCATCATGACAAACAATGGTACAGTCCAGGGTAAAAACAAGTCAGGATTCCAGCCTCATGACAAACAATGGTACAGTCCAGGGTAAAAAGGAGTCAGGATTCCAACCATCTACAGAGAGTTCAGCCAAATGAGAAAAACACCTAAGTCTGTCTATCAGCTTCAGTCAGGATTCCAACAACATGTTAAACAATGCTACAGTCCAAGGTAAAAACAAGTCAGGATTCCAGCCTCATGACAAACAGTGGTACAGTCCAGGGTAAAAAGGAGTCAGGATTCCAAAAGGAGTCAGGATTCCAGGATTCCATCTACAGAGAGTGCAGCCAAATGAGAAAAACACCTAAACCTGTCTATCAGCTTCAGTCAGGATTCCAACAACATGGTAAACAATGCTACAGTCCAGGGTAAAAACAAGTCAGGATTCCAGCCTCATGACAAACAATGGTACAGTCCAGGGAAAAAACAAGTCAGGATTCCAGCCTCATGACAAACAATGTTAGAGTCCAGGGCAAAAAAGGAGTCAGGATTCCAGCCTCATGACAAACAATGGTACAGTCCAGGCTAAAAAGGAGTCAGGATTCCAACCATTTATAGAGAGTACAGCCAAATGACAAACACACCTGAAGCTGTCTGTCAGGAAAGACAAATGTCTCAAATAATCATTATCTTGATTACCTTCCAAGCATATTCTGCTGAAATCAACAATCAACAAAAGAAGTTGCAGTTGCAGTGGGTGGGATTCGAACCCTGATCCTCATGCATGGCAGGCGAGAGTTTTACCACTGTACCACCAATTCTTTTGAAACTCAGGCAATCTCGTTGCCATCATCTTGCTCCTCTGAACTTTTTACACCAGGGAAATAAATAGCACATGGCAAACGAAAAAAAAGTTGTCAGGATTCCATCATCTTGACAAACAATAGTACAGTCCAGGAAAAAAACAAGTCAGGATTCCAACCATCTACAGAGAGTTCAGCCAAATGAGAAAAACACCTAAGTCTGTCTATCAGCTTCAGTCAGGATTCCAACAACATGGTAAACAATGCTACAGTCCAAGGTAAAAACAAGTCAGGATTCCAGCCTCATGACAAACAGTGGTACAGTCCAGGGTAAAAAGGAGTCAGGATTCCAAAAGGAGTCAGGATTCCAGGATTCCATCTACAGAGAGTGCAGCCAAATGAGAAAAACACCTAAACCTGTCTATCAGCTTCAGTCAGGATTCCAACAACATGGTAAACAATGCTACAGTCCAGGGTAAAAACAAGTCAGGATTCCAGCATCTTGACAAACAATACTACAGTCCAGGGAAAAAACAAGTCAGGATTCCAGCCTCATGACAAACAATGGAATAGTCCAGGGTAAAAAAGAAGTCAGGATTTCAATTTAATGGTAAACAATGTTAGAGTCCAGGGTAAAAAAGGAGTCAGGATTCCAGCCTCATGACAAACAATGGTACAGTCCAGGCTAAAAAGGAGTCAGGTTCTTGCATCTTGACAAACAATAGTACACTCCAGGGAAAAAACAAGTCAGGATTCCAGCCTCATGACAAACAATAGTACAGTCCAGGGATAAAACAAGTCAGGATTCCAGCCTCATGACAAACAATGGTACAGTCCAGGGTAAAACCAAGTCAGGATTTCAGCCTCATGGTAAACAATTGAAGAGTCCAGGGTAAAAAAGAAGTCAGGATTTCAATTTAATGGTAAACAATGGTAGAGTCCAGGGTAAAAAAGGTGTCAGGATTCCAGCCTCATGACAAACAATGGTACAGTCCAGGCTAAAAAGGAGTCAGGATTCCAAAAGGAGTCAGGATTCCAGGATTCCATCTACAGAGAGTGCAGCCAAATGAGAAAAACACCTAAACCTGTCTATCAGCTTCAGTCAGGATTCCAACAACATGGTAAACAATGCTACCGTCCAGGGTAAAAACAAGTCAGGATTCCAGCCTCATGACAAACAATAGTACAGTCCAGGGATAAAACAAGTCAGGATTCCAGCCTCATGACAAACAATGGTACAGTCCAGGGTAAAACCAAGTCAGGATTTCAGCCTCATGGTAAACAATTGAAGAGTCCAGGGTAAAAAAAAAGTCAGGATTTCAATTTAATGGTAAACAATGCTACAGTCCAGGGTAAAAACAAGTCAGGATTTCAGCCTCATAGTAAACAATGGTAGAGTCCAGGGTAAAAAAGGAGACAGTATTCCAACCATCTATAGAGAGTACAGCCAAATGACAAACACACCTGAAGCTGTCTGTCAGGAAAGACAAATGTCTCAAATAATCATTGTCTTGATTACCTTCCAAGCATATTCTGCTGAAATCAACAATCATCAGAACAAGTTGAAGTTGCAGTGGGTGGGATGGCGGCAGGCGGCAGGGATGGCGGCAGGGGCATGGCAGGCGAGAGTTTTACCACTGTACCACCAATTCACTTGAAACTGAGGCAATCTAGTTGCCATCATCTTGCTCCTCTGAACTTTTTACACCAGGGAATTAAATATCACATGGCAAACGAAGATCAAGAGACATGCTGAAGAGATAAAGATGTCAGTAAGAAAAACACTGATCACAAAAGACAGACATACAACCTCATTGCAAAAAATGGTAGATTCCAGGCTAAAAAGGAGACAGGTTCTTGCATCTTGACAAACAATAGTACACTCCAGGGAAAAAACAAGTCAGGATTCCAGCCTCATGACAAACAATAGTACAGTCCAGGGTAAAACCAAGTCAGGATTTCAGCCTCATGGTAAACAATTGAAGAGTCCAGGGTAAAAAAGAAGTCAGGATTTCAATTTAATGGTAAACAATGGTAGAGTCCAGGGTAAAAAAAGGTGTCAGGATTCCAGCCTCATGACAAACAATGGTACAGTCCAGGCTAAAAAGGAGTCAGGATTCCAAAAGGAGTCAGGATTCCAGGATTCCATCTACAGAGAGTGCAGCCAAATGAGAAAAACACCTAAACCTGTCTATCAGCTTCAGTCAGGATTCCAACAACATGGTAAACAATGCTACCGTCCAGGGTAAAAACAAGTCAGGATTCCAGCATCTTGAAAAACAATGGTACAGTCCAGGGTAAAAACAAGTCAGGATTCCAACCATCTATAGAGAGTACAGCCAAATGACAAACACACCTGAAGCTGTCTGTCAGGAAAGACAAATGTCTCAAATAATCATTATCTTGATTACCTTCCAAGCATATTCTGCTGAAATCAACAATCATCAAAAGAAGTTGCAGTTGCAGTGGGTGGGATTCGAACCCTGGTCCTCATGCATGGCAGGCGAGAGTTTTACCACTGTACTACCAATTCTTTTGACACTCAGGCAATCTCGTTGCCCTCATCTTGCTCCTCTGAACTTTTTACACCAGGGAATTAAATAGCACATGGCAAACGAAGATCAAGAGACATGCTGAAGAGATAAAGATGCCAGTAAGAAAAACACTGATCACAAAAGACAGACATACAACCTCATTGCAAAAAATGGTAGATTCCAGGCTAAAAAGGAGTCAGGATTCCAGCATCTTGACAAAGAATAGTACAGTCCAGGGAAAAAACAAGTCAGGATTCCAGCCTCATGACAAACAATAGTACAGTCCAGGGATAAAAGAAGTCAGGATTCCAGCCTCATGACAAACAATGGTACAGTCCAGGGTAAAACCAAGTCAGGATTTCAATTTAATGGTAAACAATGGTAGAGTCCAGGGTAAAAAAAATGGAGTCAGTATTCCAGCCCCATGACAAACAATGGTACAGTCCAGACTAAAAAGGAGTCAGGATTCCAACCACATGGTAAACAATGGTACAGTCCAGGCTAAAAAGGAGTCAGGATTCCAACCACATGGCAAGCAATTGTAGAGTCCAGGCTAAAAAGAAGTCAGGATTCTAGCATCATGACAAACAATGGTACAGTCCAGGGTAAAAACAAGTAAGGATTCCAGCCTCATGACAAACAATGGTACAGTCCAGGGTAAAAAGGAGTCAGGATTCCAACCATCTACAGAGAGTTCAGCCAAATGAGAAAAACACCTAAGTCTGTCTATCAGCTTCAGTCAGGATTCAAACAACATGGTAAACAATGCTACAGTCCAAGGTAAAAGCAATAGTACAGTCCAGGGATAAAACAAGTCAGGATTCCAGCCTCATGACAAACAATGGTACAGTCCAGGGTAAAAACAAGTCAGGATTCCAGCCTCATGACAAACAATAGTACAGTCCAGGGATAAAACAAGTCAGGATTCCAGCCTCATGACAAACAATGGTACAGTCCAGGGTAAAAAAGAAGTCAGGATTTCAATTTAATGGTAAACAATGGTAGAGTCCAGGGTAAAAAAAATGGAGTCAGTATTCCAGCCCCATGACAAACAATGGTACAGTCCAGACTAAAAAGGAGTCAGGATTCCAACCACATGGTAAACAATGGTACAGTCCAGGCTAAAAACGAGTCAGGATTCCAACCACATGGCAAGCAATTGTAGAGTCCAGGCTAAAAACAAGTCAGGATTCCAGCATCATGACAAACAATGGTACAGTCCAGGGTAAAAACAAGTCAGGATTCCAGCCTCATGACAAACAATGGTACAGTCCAGGGTAAAAAGGAGTCAGGATTCCAACCATCTACAGAGAGTTCAGCCAAATAAGAAAAACACCTAAGTCTGTCTATCAGCTTCAGTCATGATTCAAACAACATGTTAAACAATGCTACAGTCCAAGGTAAAAACAAGTCAGGATTCCAGCCTCATGACAAACAGTGGTACAGTCCAGGGTAAAAAGGAGTCAGGATTCCAAAAAGAGTCAGGATTCCATCTACAGAGAGTGCAGCCAAATGAGAAAAACACCTAAACCTGTCTATCAGCTTCAGTCAGGATTCCAACAACATGGTAAACAATGCTACAGTCCAGGGTAAAAACAAGTCAGGATTCCAGCATCTTGACAAACAATAGTACAGTCCAGGGAAAAAACAAGTCAGGATTCAAGACTCATGACAAACAATGGTACAGTCCAGGGTAAAAAAGGAGACAGTATTCCAACCATCTATAGAGAGTACAGCCAAATGACAAACACACCTGAAGCTGTCTGTCAGGAAAGACAAATGTCTCAAATAATCATTATCTTGATTACCTTCCAAGCATATTCTGCTGAAATCAACAATCATCAAAACAAGTTGCAGTTGCAGTGGGTGGGATTCAAACCTGGTCCTCATGCATGGCAGGCGAGAGTTTTACCACTGTACCACCAATTCTTTTGAAACTCTGGCAATCCCGTTGCGATTACCTTGCTCCTCTGAACTTTTTAAACCAGGGAATTAAATAGCACATGGCAAACGAAGATCAAGAGACATGCTGAAGAGATAAAGATGCCAGTAAGAAAAACACTGATCACAAAAGACAGACATACAACCTCATTGCAAAAAATGGTAAATTCCAGGCTAAAAAGGAGTCAGGATTCCAACATCTTGACAAACTATAGTACAGTCCAGGGAAAAAACAAGTCAGGATTCCAGCCTCATGACAAACAATGGTACAGTCCAGGGTAAAACCAAGTCAGGATTCCAGCCTCATGGTAAACAATGGAAGAGTCCAGGGATAAAACAAGTCAGGATTCCAGCCTCATGACAAACAATGGTACAGTCCAGGGTAAAACCAAGTCAGGATTCCAACCACATGGCAAGCAATTGTAGAGTCCAGGCTAAAAACAAGTCAGGATTCCAGCATCATGACAAACAATGGTACAGTCCAGGGTAAAAACAAGTCAGGATTCCAGCCTCATGACAAACAATGGTACAGTCCAGGGTAAAAAGGAGTCAGGATTCCAACCATCTACAGAGAGTTCAGCCAAATGAGAAAAACACCTAAGTCTGTCTATCAGCTTCAGTCATGATTCAAACAACATGTTAAACAATGCTACAGTCCAAGGTAAAAACAAGTCAGGATTCCAGCCTCATGACAAACAGTGGTACAGTCCAGGGTAAAAAGGAGTCAGGATTCCAAAAGGAGTCAGGATTCCATCTACAGAGAGTGCAGCCAAATGAGAAAAACACCTAAACCTGTCTATCAGCTTCAGTCAGGATTCCAACAACATGGTAAACAATGCTACAGTCCAGGGTAAAAACAAGTCAGGATTCCAGCATCTTGACAAACAATAGTACAGTCCAGGGAAAAAACAAGTCAGGATTCAAGACTCATGACAAACAATGGTACAGTCCAGGGTAAAAAAAGGAGACAGTATTCCAACCATCTATAGAGAGTACAGCCAAATGACAAACACACCTGAAGCTGTCTGTCAGGAAAGACAAATGTCTCAAATAATCATTATCTTGATTACCTTCCAAGCATATTCTGCTGAAATCAACAATCATCAAAACAAGTTGCAGTTGCAGTGGGTGGGATTCAAACCTGGTCCTCATGCATGGCAGGCGAGAGTTTTACCACTGTACCACCAATTCTTTTGAAACTCTGGCAATCCCGTTGCGATTACCTTGCTCCTCTGAACTTTTTAAACCAGGGAATTAAATAGCACATGGCAAACGAAGATCAAGAGACATGCTGAAGAGATAAAGATGCCAGTAAGAAAAACACTGATCACAAAAGACAGACATACAACCTCATTGCAAAAAATGGTAAATTCCAGGCTAAAAAGGAGTCAGGATTCCAACATCTTGACAAACTATAGTACAGTCCAGGGAAAAAACAAGTCAGGATTCCAGCCTCATGACAAACAATGGTACAGTCCAGGGTAAAACCAAGTCAGGATTCCAGCCTCATGGTAAACAATGGAAGAGTCCAGGGATAAAACAAGTCAGGATTCCAGCCTCATGACAAACAATGGTACAGTCCAGGGTAAAACCAAGTCAGGATTCCAACCTCATGGTAAACAATGGAAGAGTCCAGGGTAAAAAAGAAGTCAGGATTTCAATTTAATTGTAAACAATGGTAGAGTCCAGGGTAAAAAAAAGGAGTCAGGATTCCAGCCCCATGACAAACAATGGTACAGTCCAGGCTAAAAAGGAGTCAGGATTCCAACCATCTAAAGAGAGTACAGCCAAATGACAAACACACCTGAAGCTGTCTTTCAGGAAAGACAAATGCCTCAAATAATCATTATCTTGATTACCTTCCAAGCATATTCTGCTGAAATCAACAATCATAAAAAGAAGTTGCAGTGGCAGTGGGTGGGATTCGAACCCTGATCCTCATGCATGGCAGGCGAGAGTTTTACCACTGTTCCACCAATTCTTTTGAAACTCAAGCAATCTCGTTGCCATCATCTTGCTCCTCTGAACTTTTTAAACCAGGGAATTAAATAGCACATGGCAAACGAAGATCAAGAGACATGCTGAAGAGATAAAGATATCAGAAAGAAAAACACTGATCACAAAAGACAAACATACAACCTCATTGCAAAAAATGGTAGATTCCAGGCTAAAAAGGAGTCAGGATTCCAGCATCTTGACAAAGAATAGTACAGTCCAGGGAAAAAACAAGTCAGGATTCCAGCCTCATGACAAACAATGGTACAGTCCAGGGTAAAACCAAGTCAGGATTCCAGCCTCATGGTAATCAATGGAAGAGTCCAGGGTAAAAAGAAGTCAGGATTTCAATTTAATGGTAAACAATGGTAGAGTCCAGGGTAAAAAAGGTGTCAGGATTCCAGCCTCATGACAAACAATGGTACAGTCCAGGGTAAAAAGGAGTCAGAATTCCAACCACATGGTAAACAATGGTACAGTCCAGGCTAAAAAGGAGTCAGGATTCCAACCACATGGCAAGCAATTGTAGAGTCCAGGCTAAAAACAAGTCAGGATTCTAGCATCATGACAAACAATGGTACAGTCCAGGGTAAAAACAAGTCAGGATTCCAGCCTCATGACAAACAATGGTACAGTCCAGGGTAAAAAGGAGTCAGGATTCCAACCATCTACAGAGAGTTCAGCCAAATGAGAAAAACACCTAAGTCTGTCTATCAGCTTCAGTCAGGATTCCAACAACATGGTAAACAATGCTACAGTCCAAGGTAAAAACAAGTCAGGATTCCAGCCTCATGACAAACAGTGGTACAGTCCAGGGTAAATAGGAGTCAGGATTCCAAAAGGAGTCAGGATTCCAGGATTCCATCTACAGAGAGTGCAGCCAAATGAGAAAAACACCTAAACCTGTCTATCAGCTTCAGTCAGGATTCCAACAACATGGTAAACAATGCTACAGTCCAGGGTAAAAACAAGTCAGGATTCCAGCATCTTGACAAACAATAGTACAGTCCAGGGAAAAAACAAGTCAGGATTCCAGCCTCATGACAAACAATGGAAGAGTCCAGGGTAAAAAAGAAGTCAGGATTTCAATTTAATGGTAAACAATGTTAGAGTCCAGGGTAAAAAAGGAGTCAGGATTCCAGCCTCATGACAAACAATGGTACAGTCCAGGCTAAAACGGAGTCAGGATTCCAACCATTTATAGAGAGTACAGCCAAATGACAAACACACCTGAAGCTGTCTGTCAGGAAAGACAAATGTCTCAAATAATCATTATCTTGATTACCTTCCAAGCATATTCTGTTGAAATCAACAACCAACAAAAGAAGTTGCAGTTGCAGTGGGTGGGATTCGAACGCTGGTCCTCATGCATGGCAGGCGAGAGTTTTACCACTGTACCACCAATTCTTTTTGAAACTCAGGCAATCTGTTGCCATCATCTTGCTCCTCTGAACTTTTTACACCAGGGAATTAAACAGCATATGGCAAACGAAGATCAAGAGACATGCTGAAGAGATAAAGATGTCAGTAAGAAAAACACTGATCACAAAAGACAGACATACAACCTCATTGCAAAAAATGGTAGATTCCAGGCTAAAAAGGAGTCAGGATTCCATCATCTTGACAAACAATAGTACAGTCCAGGGAAAAAACAAGTCAAGATTCCAACCATCTACAGAGAGTTCAGCCAAATGAGAAAAACACCTAAGTCTGTCTATCAGCTTCAGTCAGGATTCCAACAACATGGTAAACAATGCTACAGTCCAAGGTAAAAACAAGTCAGGATTCCAGCATCATGACAAACAATGGTACAGTCCAGGGTAAAACCAAGTCAGGATTCCAGCCTCATGGTAAACAATGGAAGAGTCCAGGGTAAAAAAGAAGTCAGGATTTCAATTTAATGGTAAACAGTGGTAGAGTCCAGGGTAAAAAAAAGGAGTCATGATTCCAGCCCCATGACAAACAATGGTACAGTCCAGGCTAAAAAGGAGTCAGGATTCTAACCATTTATAGAGAGTACAGCCAAATGACAAACACACCTGAAGCTGTCTGTCAGGAAAGACAAATGTCTCAAATAATCATTATCTTGATTACCTTCCAAGCATATTCTGTTGAAATCAACAATCAACAAAAGAAGTTGCAGTTGCAGTGGGTGGGATTCGAACCCTGGTCCTCATGCATGGCAGGCGAGAGTTTTACCACTGTACCACCAATTCTTTTTGAAACTCAGGCAATCTCGTTGCCATCATCTTGCTCCTCTGAACTTTTTACACCAGGGAATTAAACAGCATATGGCAAACGAAGATCAAGAGACATGCTGAAGAGATAAAGATGTCAGTAAGAAAAACACTGATCACAAAATACAGACATACAACCTCATTGCAAAAAATGGTAGATTCCAGGCTAAAAAGGAGTCAGGATTCCAACCTCATGACAAACAATGGTACTGTCCAGGGTAAAAAGGAGTCAGGATTCCAACCATCTACAGAGAGTTCAGCCAAATGAGAAAAACACCTAAGTCTGTCTATCAGCTTCAGTCAGGATTCCAGCAACATGGTAAACAATGCTACAGTCCAAGGTTAAAACAAGTCAGGATTCCAGCCTCATGACAAACAGTGGTACAGTCCAGGGTAAAAAGGAGTCAGGATTCCAAAAGGAGTCAGGATTCCAGGATTCCATCTACAGAGAGTGCAGCCAAATGAGAAAAACACCTAAACCTGTCTATCAGCTTCAGTCAGGATTCCAACAACATGGTAAACAATGCTACAGTCCAGGGTAAAAACAAGTCAGGATTCCAGCATCTTGACAAAAAATAGTACAGTCCAGGGTAAAAAGGAGTCAGGATTTCAGCCTCATGACAAACAATGGAAGAGTCCAGGGTAAAAAAGAAGTCAGGATTTCAATTTAATGGTAAACAATGCTACAGTCCAGGGTAAAAACAAGTCAGGATTTCAGCCTCATGGTAAACAATGGTAGAGTCCAGGGTAAAAAAGGAGACAGTATTCCAACCTTCTATAGAGAGTACAGCCAAATGACAAACACACCTGAAGCTGTCTGTCAGGAAAGACAAATGTCTCAAATAATCATTGTCTTGATTACCTTCCAAGCATATTCTGCTGAAATCAACAATCATCAAAACAAGTTGAAGTTGCAGTGGGTGGGATTCGAACCCTCGTCCTCATGCATGGCAGGCGAGAGTTTTACCACTGTACCACCAATTCTTTTGAAACTCAGGCAATCTCGTTGCCATCATCTTGCTCCTCTGAACTTTTTACACCAGGGAATTAAATATCACATGGCAAACGAAGATCAAGAGACATGCTGAAGAGATAAAGATGTCAGTAAGAAAAACACTGATCACAAAAGACAGACATACAACCTCATTGCAAAAAATGGTAGATTCCAGGCTAAAAAGGAGTCAGGTTTCTTGCATCTTGACAAACAATAGTACACTCCAGGAAAAAACAAGTCAGGATTCCAGCATCTTGACAAACAATAGTACAGTCCAGGGTAAAAAGGAGTCAGGATTTCAGCCTCATGGTAAACAATGGTAGAGTCCAGGGTAAAAAAAGGAGACAGTATTCCAACCATCTATAGAGAGTACAGCCAGATGACAAACACACCTGAAGCTGTCTGTCAGGAAAGACAAATGTCTCAAATAATCATTGTCTTGATTACCTTCCAAGCATATTCTGCTGAAATCAACAATCATCAAAACAAGTTGAAGTTGCAATGGGTGGGATTCGAACCCTGGTCCTCATGCATGGCAGGCGAGAGTTTTACCACTGTACCACCAATTCTTTTGAAACTCAGGCAATCTCGTTGCCATCATCTTGCTCCTCTGAACTTTTACACCAGGGAATTAAATATCACATGGCAAACGAAGATCAAGAGACATGCTGAAGAGATAAAGATGTCAGTAAGAAAAACACTGATCACAAAAGACAGACATACAACCTCATTGCAAAAAATGGTAGATTCCAGGCTAAAAAGGAGTAAGGTTTCTTGCATCTTGACAAACAATAGTACACTCCAGGGAAAAAACAAGTCAGGATTCCAACAACATGGTAAACAATGCTACAGTCCAGGGATAAAACAAGTCAGGATTCCAGCCTCATGACAAACAGTGGTACAGTCCAGGGTAAAAAGGAGTCAGGATTCCAAAAGGAGTCAGGATTCCAGGATTCCATCTACAGAGAGTGCAGCCAAATGAGAAAAACACCTAAACCTGTCTATCAGCTTCAGTCAGGATTCCAACAACATGGTAAACAATGCTACAGTCCAGGCTAAAAACAAGTCAGGATTCCAGCATCATGACAAACAATGGTACAGTCCAGGGTAAAACCAAGTCAGGATTCCAGCCTCATGGTAAACAATGGAAGAGTCCAGGGTAAAAAAGAAGTCAGGATTTCAATTTAATGGTAAACAATGGTAGAGTCCAGGGTAAAAAAAGGAGTCAGGATTCCAGCCCCACGACAAACAATGGTACAGTCCAGGCTAAAAAGGAGTCAGGATTCCAACCATCTATAGAGAGTACAGCCAAATGACAAACACACCTGAAGCTGTCTGTCAGGAAAGACAAATGCCTCAAATAATCATTATCTTGATTACCTTCCAAGCATATTCTGCTGAAATCAACAATCATAAAAAGAAGTTGCAGTTGCAGTGGGTGGGATTCGAACCCTGATCCTCATGCATGGCAGGCGAGAGTTTTACCACTGTACCACCAATTCTTTTGAAACTCAGGCAATCTCGTTGCCATCATCTTGCTCCTCTGAACTTTTGAAACCAGGGAATTAAATAGCACATTGCAAACGAAATCAAGAGACATGCTGAAGAGATAAAGATGTCAGTAAGAAAAACACTGATCACAAAAGACAGACATACAACCTCATTGCAAAAAATGGTAGATTCCAAGCTAAAAAGGAGTCAGGATTCCAGCATCTTGACAAAGAATAGTACAGTCCAGGGAAAAAACAAGTCAGGATTCCAGCCTCATGACAAACAATGGTACAGTCCAGGGTAAAAAAGAAGTCAGGATTTCAATTTAATGGTAAACAATGTTAGAGTCCAGGGTAAAAAAGGAGTCAGGATTCCACCCTCATGACAAACAATGGTACAGTCCAGGGTAAAACCAAGTCAGGATTCCAACCTCATGGTAAACAATGGAAGAGTCCAGGGTAAAAAGAAGTCAGGATTTCAATTTAATGGTAAACAATGGTAGAGTCCAGGGTAAAAAAAAGGAGTCAGGATTCCAGCCCCATGACAAACATTGGTACAGTCCAGGCTAAAAAGGAGTCAGGATTCCAACCACATGGTAAACAATGGTACAGTCCAGGCTAAAAAGGAGTCAGGATTCCAACCACATGGCAAGCAATTGTAGAGTCCAGGCTAAAAACAAGTCAGGATTCCAGCATCATGACAAACAATGGTACAGTCCAGGGTAAAACCAAGTCAGGATTCCAGCCTCATGGTAAACAATGGAAGAGTCCAGGGTAAAAAAGAAGTCAGGATTTCAATTTAATGGTAAACAATGGTAGAGTCCAGGGTAAAAAAAAGGAGTCAGGATTCCAACCACATGGTAAACAATGGTACAGTCCAGGCTAAAATGGAGTCAGGATTCCAACCACATGGCAAGCAATTGTAGAGTCCAGGCTAAAAACAAGTCAGGATTCCAGCCTCATGACAAACAATGGTACAGTCCAGGGTAAAAAGGAGTCAGGATTCCAACCATCTACAGAGAGTTCAGCCAAATGAGAAAAACACCTAAGTCTGTCTATCAGCTTCAGTCAGTATTCCAACAACATGGTAAACAATGCTACAGTCCAAGGTAAAAACAAGTCAGGATTCCAGCCTCATGACAAACAGTGGTACAGTCCAGGGTAAAAAGGAGTCAGGATTCCAAAAGGAGTCAGGATTCCAGGATTCCATCTACAGAGAGTGCAGCCAAATGAGAAAAACACCTAAACCTGTCTATCAGCTTCAGTCAGGATTCCAACAACATGGTAAACAATGCTACAGTCCAGGGTAAAAACAAGTCAGGATTCCAGCATCATGACAAACAATGGTACAGTCCAGGGTAAAACCAAGTCAGGATTCCAGCCTCATGGTAAACAATGGAAGAGTCCAGGGTAAAAAAGAAGTCAGGATTTCAATTTAATGGTAAACAGTGGTAGAGTCCAGGGTAAAAAAAAGGAGTCATGATTCCAGCCCCATGACAAACAATGGTACAGTCCAGGCTAAAAAGGAGTCAGGATTCTAACCATTTATAGAGAGTACAGCCAAATGACAAACACACCTGAAGCTGTCTGTCAGGAAAGACAAATGTCTCAAATAATCATTATCTTGATTACCTTCCAAGCATATTCTGTTGAAATCAACAATCAACAAAAGAAGTTGCAGTTGCAGTGGGTGGGATTCGAACCCTGGTCCTCATGCATGGCAGGCGAGAGTTTTACCACTGTACCACCAATTCTTTTGAAACTCAGGCAATCTCGTTGCCATCATCTTGCTCCTCTGAACTTTTTACACCAGGGAATTAAACAGCATATGGCAAACGAAGATCAAGAGACATGCTGAAGAGATAAAGATGTCAGTAAGAAAAACACTGATCACAAAATACAGACATACAACCTCATTGCAAAAAATGGTAGATTCCAGGCTAAAAAGGAGTCAGGATTCCAACCTCATGACAAACAATGGTACTGTCCAGGGTAAAAAGGAGTCAGGATTCCAACCATCTACAGAGAGTTCAGCCAAATGAGAAAAACACCTAAGTCTGTCTATCAGCTTCAGTCAGGATTCCAGCAACATGGTAAACAATGCTACAGTCCAAGGTTAAAACAAGTCAGGATTCCAGCCTCATGACAAACAGTGGTACAGTCCAGGGTAAAAGGAGTCAGGATTCCAAAAGGAGTCAGGATTCCAGGATTCCATCTACAGAGAGTGCAGCCAAATGAGAAAAACACCTAAACCTGTCTATCAGCTTCAGTCAGGATTCCAACAACATGGTAAACAATGCTACAGTCCAGGGTAAAAACAAGTCAGGATTCCAGCATCTTGACAAAAATAGTACAGTCCAGGGTAAAAAGGAGTCAGGATTTCAGCCTCATGACAAACAATGGAAGAGTCCAGGGTAAAAAAGAAGTCAGGATTTCAATTTAATGGTAAACAATGCTACAGTCCAGGGTAAAAACAAGTCAGGATTTCAGCCTCATGGTAAACAATGGTAGAGTCCAGGGTAAAAAAGGAGACAGTATTCCAACCTTCTATAGAGATACAGGCAAATGACAAACACACCTGAAGCTGTCTGTCAGGAAAGACAAATGTCTCAAATAATCATTGTCTTGATTACCTTCCAAGCATATTCTGCTGAAATCAACAATCATCAAAACAAGTTGAAGTTGCAGTGGGTGGGATTCGAACCCTCGTCCTCATGCATGGCAGGCGAGAGTTTTACCACTGTACCACCAATTCTTTTGAAACTCAGGCAATCTCGTTGCCATCATCTTGCTCCTCTGAACTTTTTACACCAGGGAATTAAATATCACATGGCAAACGAAGATCAAGAGACATGCTGAAGAGATAAAGATGTCAGTAAGAAAAACACTGATCACAAAAGACAGACATACAACCTCATTGCAAAAAATGGTAGATTCCAGGCTAAAAAGGAGTCAGGTTTCTTGCATCTTGACAAACAATAGTACACTCCAGGGAAAAAACAAGTCAGGATTCCAGCACCTTGACAAACAATAGTACAGTCCAGGGTAAAAAGGAGTCAGGATTTCAGCCTCATGGTAAACAATGGTAGAGTCCAGGGTAAAAAAAGGAGACAGTATTCCAACCATCTATAGAGAGTACAGCCAGATGACAAACACACCTGAAGCTGTCTTTCAGGAAAGACAAATGTCTCAAATAATCATTGTCTTGATTACCTTCCAAGCATATTCTGCTGAAATCAACAATCATCAAAACAAGTTGAAGTTGCAATGGGTGGGATTCGAACCCTGGTCCTCATGCATGGCAGGCGAGAGTTTTACCACTGTACCACCAATTCTTTTGAAATTCAGGCAATCTCGTTGCCATCATCTTGCTCCTCTGAACTTTTTACACCAGGGAATTAAATATCACATGGCAAACGAAGATCAAGAGACATGCTGAAGAGATAAAGATGTCAGTAAGAAAAACACTGATCACAAAAAGACAGACATACAACCTCATTGCAAAAAATGGTAGATTCCAGGCTAAAAAGGAGTCAGGTTTCTTGCATCTTGACAAACAATAGTACACTCCAGGGAAAAAACAAGTCAGGATTCCAACAACATGGTAAACAATGCTACAGTCCAGGGATAAAACAAGTCAGGATTCCAGCCTCATGACAAACAATGGTACAGTCCAGGGTAAAACCAAGTCAGGAATCCAGCCTCATGGTAAACAATGGAAGAGTCCAGGGTAAAAAAGAAGTCAGGATTTCAATTTAATGGTAAACAATGGTAGAGTCCAGGGTAAAAAAAAAAGGAGTCAGTATTCAAGCCCCATGACAAACAATGGTACAGTCCAGGCTAAAAAGGAGTCAGGATTCCAACCACATGGTAAACAATAGTACAGTCCAGGCTAAAAAGGAGTCAGGATTCCAACCACATGGCAAGCAATTGTAGAGTCCAGGCTAAAAACAAGTCAGGATTCCAGCATCATGACAAACAATGGTACAGTCCAGGGTAAAAACAAGTCAGGATTCCAACCTCATGACAAACAATGGTACTGTCCAGGGTAAAAAGGAGTCAGGATTCCAACCATCTACAGAGAGTTCAGCCAAATGAGAAAAACACCTAAGTCTGTCTATCAGCTTCAGTCAGGATTCCAGCAACATGGTAAACAATGCTACAGTCCAAGGTTAAAACAAGTCAGGATTCCAGCCTCATGACAAACAGTGGTACAGTCCAGGGTAAAAAGGAGTCAGGATTCCAAAAGGAGTCAGGATTCCAGGATTCCATCTACAGAGAGTGCAGCCAAATGAGAAAAACACCTAAACCTGTCTATCAGCTTCAGTCAGGATTCCAACAACATGGTAAACAATGCTACAGTCCAGGGTAAAAACAAGTCAGGATTCCAGCATCTTGACAAAAAATAGTACAGTCCAGGGTAAAAAGGAGTCAGGATTTCAGCCTCATGGTAAACAATGGTAGAGTCCAGGGTAAAAAAGGAGACAGTATTCCAACCATCTATAGAGAGTACAGCCAGATGACAAACACACCTGAAGCTGTCTGTCAGGAAAGACAAATGTCTCAAATAATCATTATCTTGATTACCTTCGAAGCATATTCTGCTGATTTCAACAATCATCAAAACAAGTTGCAGTGGGTGGGATTCGAACCCTGGTCCTCTTGCATGGCAGGCGAGAGTTTTACCACTGTACCACCAAATCTTTTGAAACTCAGGCAATCTCGTTGCCATCATCTTGCTCCTCTGAACTTTTTACACCAGGGAAATAAATAGCACATGGCAAACGAAGATCAAGAGACATGCTGAAGAGATAAAGATGCCAGTAAGAAAAACACTGATCACAAAAGACAGACATACAACCTCATTGCAAAAAATGGTAGATTCCAGGCTAAAAAGGAGTCAGGATTCCAGCATCTTGACAAACAATAGTACAGTCCAGGGAAAAAAAAGTCAGGATTCCAGATCATGACAAACAATAGTACAGTCCAGGGATAAAACAAGTCAGGATTCCAGCCTCATGGTAAACAATGGTACAGTCCAGGGTAAAACCAAGTCAGGATTCCAGCCTCATGGTAAACAATGGAAGAGTCCAGGGTAAAAAAGAAGTCAGGATTTCAATTTAATGGTAAACAATGGTAGAGTCCAGGGTAAAAAAAAAGAGTCAGTGTTCCAGCCCCATGACAAACAATGGTACAGTCCAGGCTAAAAAGGAGTCAGGATTCCAACCACATGGTAAACAATGGTACAGTCCAGGCTAAAAAGGAGTCAGGATTCCAACCACATGGCAAGCAATTGTAGAGTCCAGGCTAAAAACAAGTCAGGATTCCAGCATCATGACAAACAATGGTACAGTCCAGGGTAAAAACAAGTCAGGATTCCAACCTCATGACAAACAATGGTACAGTCCAGGGTAAAAAGGAGTCAGGATTCCAACCATCTACAGAGAGTTCAGCCAAATGAGAAAAACACCTAAGTCTGTCAATCAGCTTCAGTCAGGATTCCAGCAACATGGTAAACAATGCTACAGTCCAAGGTAAAAACAAGTCAGGATTCCAGCCTCATGACAAACAGTGGTACAGTCCAGGGTAAAAAGCAGTCAGGATTCCAAAAGGAGTCAGGATTCCAGGATTCCATCTACAGAGAGTGCAGCCAAATGAGAAAAACACCTGAAGCTGTCTGTCAGGAAAGACAAATGCCTCAAATAATCATTATCTTGATTACCTTCCAAGCATATTCTGCTGAAATCAACAATCATAAAAAGAAGTTGCAGTTGCAGTGGGTGGGATTCGAACCCTGATCCTCATGCATGGCAGGCGAGAGTTTTACCACTGTACCACCAATTCTTTTGAAACTCAGGCAATCTCGTTGCCATCATCTTGCTCCTCTGAACTTTTTAAACCAGGGAATTAAATAGCACATTGCAAACGAAATCAAGAGACATGCTGAAGAGATAAAGATGTCAGTAAGAAAAACACTGATCACAAAAGACAGACATACAACCTCATTGCAAAAAATGGTAGATTCCAAGCTAAAAGGAGTCAGGATTCCAGCATCTTGACAAAGAATAGTACAGTCCAGGAAAAAAACAAGTCAGGATTCCAGCCTCATGACAAACAATGGTACAGTCCAGGGTAAAAAAGAAGTCAGGATTTCAATTTAATGGTAAACAATGTTAGAGTCCAGGGTAAAAAGGAGTCAGGATTCCACCCTCATGACAAACAATGGTACAGTCCAGGGTAAAACCAAGTCAGGATTCCAACCTCATGGTAAACAATGGAAGAGTCCAGGGTAAAAAGAAGTCAGGATTTCAATTTAATGGTAAACAATGGTAGAGTCCAGGGTAAAAAAAGGAGTCAGGATTCCAGCCCCATGACAAACATTGGTACAGTCCAGGCTAAAAAGGAGTCAGGATTCCAACCACATGGTAAACAATGGTACAGTCCAGGCTAAAAAGGAGTCAAGATTCCAACCACATGGCAAGCAATTGTAGAGTCCAGGCTAAAAACAAGTCAGGATTCCAGCATCATGACAAACAATGGTACAGTCCAGGGTAAAACCAAGTCAGGATTCCAGCCTCATGGTAAACAATGGAAGAGTCCAGGGTAAAAAAAGAAGTCAGGATTTCAATTTAATGGTAAACAATGGTAGAGTCCAGGGTAAAAAAAAAGGAGTCAGGATTCCAACCACATGGTAAACAATGGTACAGTCCAGGCTAAAAAGGAGTCAGGATTCCAACCACATGGCAAGCAATTGTAGAGTCCAGGCTAAAAACAAGTCAGGATTCCAGCCTCATGACAAACAATGGTACAGTCCAGGGTAAAAGGAGTCAGGATTCCAACCATCTACAGAGAGTTCAGCCAAATGAGAAAAACACCTAAGTCTGTCTATCAGCTTCAGTCAGTATTCCAACAACATGGTAAACAATGCTACAGTCCAAGGTAAAAACAAGTCAGGATTCCAGCCTCATGACAAACAGTGGTACAGTCCAGGGTAAAAAGGAGTCAGGATTCCAAAAGGAGTCAGGATTCCATCTACAGAGAGTGCAGCCAAATGAGAAAAACACCTAAACCTGTCTATCAGCTTCAGTCAGGATTCCAACAACATGGTAAACAATGCTACAGTCCAGGGTAAAAACAAGTCAGGATTCCAGCATCATGACAAACAATGGTACAGTCCAGGGTAAAACCAAGTCAGGATTCCAGCCTCATGGTAAACAATGGAAGAGTCCAGGGTAAAAAAGAAGTCAGGATTTCAATTTAATGGTAAACAGTGGTAGAGTCCAGGGTAAAAAAAAGGAGTCATGATTCCGGCCCCATGACAAACAATGGTACAGTCCAGGCTAAAAAGGAGTCAGGATTCTAACCATTTATAGAGTACAGCCAAATGACAAACACACCTGAAGCTGTCTGTCAGGAAAGACAAATGTCTCAAATAATCATTATCTTGATTACCTTCCAAGCATATTCTGTTGAAATCAACAATCAACAAAAGAAGTTGCAGTTGCAGTGGGTGGGATTCGAACCCTGGTCCTCATGCATGGCAGGCGAGAGTTTTACCACTGTACCACCAATTCTTTTGAAACTCAGGCAATCTCGTTGCCATCATCTTGCTCCTCTGAACTTTTTACACCAGGGAATTAAACAGCATATGGCAAACGAAGATCAAGAGACATGCTGAAGAGATAAAGATGTCAGTAAGAAAAACACTGATCACAAAATACAGACATACAACCTCATTGCAAAAAATGGTAGATTCCAGGCTAAAAAGGAGTCAGGATTCCAACCTCTTGACAAACAATGGTACTGTCCAGGGTAAAAAGGAGTCAGGATTCCAACCATCTACAGAGAGTTCAGCCAAATGAGAAAAACACCTAAGTCTGTCTATCAGCTTCAGTCAGGATTCCAGCAACATGGTAAACAATGCTACAGTCCAAGGTTAAAACAAGTCAGGATTCCAGCCTCATGACAAACAGTGGTACAGTCCAGGGTAAAAAGGAGTCAGGATTCCAAAAGGAGTCAGGATTCCAGGATTCCATCTACAGAGAGTGCAGCCAAATGAAAAAAACACCTAAACCTGTCTATCAGCTTCAGTCAGGATTCCAACAACATGGTAAACAATGCTACAGTCCAGGGTAAAAACAAGTCAGGATTCCAGCATCTTGACAAACAATAGTACAGTCCAGGGTAAAAAGGAGTCAGGATTTCAGCCTCATGACAAACAATGGAAGAGTCCAGGGTAAAAAAGAAGTCAGGATTTCAATTTAATGGTAAACAATGCTACAGTCCAGGGTAAAAACAAGTCAGGATTTCAGCCTCATGGTAAACAATGGTAGAGTCCAGGGTAAAAAAGGAGACAGTATTCCAACCTTCTATAGAGAGTACAGCCAAATGACAAACACACCTGAAGCTGTCTGTCAGGAAAGACAAATGTCTCAAATAATCATTGTCTTGATTACCTTCCAAGCATATTCTGCTGAAATCAACAATCATCAAAACAAGTTGAAGTTGCAGTGGGTGGGATTCGAACTCGTCCTCATGCATGGCAGGCGAGTTTTACCACGGTACCACCAATTCTTTAAACTCAGGCAATCTTGGCCATCATCTTGCTCTCTGAACTTTTTACACGAGGAATTAAATATCACATGGCAAACGAAGATCAAGAGACATGTGAAGAGATAAAGATGTCAGTAAGAAAAACACTGATCACAAAGACAGACATACAACCTCATTGCAAAAAATGGTAGATTCCAGGGTAAAAAGGAGTCAGGTTTCTTGCATCTTGACAAACAATAGTAGAGTCCAGGGAAAAAACAAGTCAGGATTCCAGCATCTTGACAAACAATGGTACAGTCCAGGGTAAAAAGGAGTCAGGATTTCAGCCTCATGGTACACAATGGTAGAGTCCAGGGTAAAAAGGAGACAGGATTCCAACCATTTATAGAGAGTACAGCCAAATGACAAACACACCTGAAGCTGTCTTTCAGGAAAGACAAATGTCTCAAATAATCATTATCTTGATTACCTTCCAAGCATATTCTGCTGAAATCAACAATCAACAAAAGAAGTTGAAGTTGCAATGGGTGGGATTCGAACCCTGGTCCTCATGCATGGCAGGCGAGAGTTTTACCGCTGTACCACCAATTCTTTTGAAACTCAGGCAATCTCGTTGCCATCATCTTGCTCCTCTGAACTTTTTACACCAGGGAATTAAATATCACATGGCAAACGAAGATCAAGAGACATGCTGAAGAGATAAAGATGTCAGTAAGAAAAACACTGATCACAAAAGACAGACATACAACCTCATTGCAAAAAATGGTAGATTCCAGGCTAAAAAGGAGTCAGGTTTCTTGCATCTTGACAAAAATAGTACACTCCAGGAAAAAACAAGTCAGGATTCCAACAACATGGTAAAGAATGGTACAGTCCAGGGAAAAACAAGTCAGGATTCCAGCCTCATGACAAACAATGGTACAGTCCAGGGTAAAACCAAGTCAGGATTCCAGCCTCATGGTAAACAATGGAAGAGTCCAGGGTAAAAAAGAAGTCAGGATTTCAATTTAATGGTAAACAATGGTAGAGTCCAGGGTAAAAAAAGGTGTCAGTATTCAAGCCCCATGACAAACAATGGTACAGTCCAGGCTAAAAAGGAGTCAGGATTCCAACCACATGGTAAACAATGGTACAGTCCAGGCTAAAAAGGAGTCAGGATTCCAACCACATGGCAAGCAATTGTAGAGTCCAGGCTAAAAACAAGTCAGGATTCTAGCATCATGACAAACAATGGTACAGTCCAGGGTAAAAACAAGTCAGGATTCCAACCTCATGACAAACAATGGTACAGTCCAGGGTAAAAAGGAGTCAGGATTCCAACCATCTACAGAGAGTTCAGCCAAATGAGAAAAACACCTAAGTCTGTCTATCAGCTTCAGTCAGGATTCCAACAACATGTTAAACAATGCTACAGTCCAAGGTTAAAACAAGTCAGGATTCCAGCCTCATGACAAACAGTGGTACAGTCCATGGTAAAAAGGAGTCAGGATTCCAAAAGGAGTCAGGATTCCAGGATTCCATCTACAGAGAGTGCAGCCAAATGAGAAAAACACCTAAACCTGTCTATCAGCTTCAGTCAGGATTCCAACAACATGGTAAACAATGCTACAGTCCAGGGTAAAAACAAGTCAGGATTCCAGCATCTTGACAAAAAATAGTACAGTCCAGGGAAAAAAAAAAAAAAAAAAAAAAAAAAACACAAAACCCAAAAAAAAAAAGGAGTCAGGATTCCAGCCTCATGATAAACAATGGTAGAGTCCAGGGTAAAAAAAAAGAAGGAGACAGGATTCCAACCATCTATAGAGAGTACAGCCAAATGACAAACACACCTGAAGCTGTCTGTCAGGAAAGACAAATGTCTCAAATAATCATTATCTTGATTACCTTCCAAGCATATTCTGCTGAAATCAACAATCAACAAAAGAAGTTGCAGTTGCAGGGGTGGGATTCGAACCCTGATCCTCTTGCATGGCAGGCGAGAGTTTTACCACTGTACCACCAATTCTTTTGAAACTCAGGCAATCTCGTTGCCATCATCTTGCTCCTCTGAACTTTTTACACCAGGGAATTAAATAGCACATGGCAAACGAAGATCAAGAGACATGCTGAAGAGATAAAGATGCCAGTAAGAAAAACACTGATCACAAAAGACAGACATACAACCTCATTGCAAAAAATGGTAGATTCCAGGCTAAAAAGGAGTCAGGATTCCAGCATCTTGACAAAAATAGTACAGTCAGGAAAAAAAATAGATTAGATCATGACAAAGAATAGTACAGTCCAGGGAAAAACAAGTCAGGATTCCAGCCTCATGATAAACAATGGTACAGTCCAGGGTAAAACCAAGTCAGGATTCCAGCCTCATGGTAAACAATGGAAGAGTCCAGGGTAAAAAAGAAGTCAGGATTTCAATTTAATGGTAAACAATGGTAGAGTCCAGGGTAAAAAAAGGTGTCAGGATTCCAGCCTCATGACAAACAATGGTACAGTCCAGGCTAAAAAGGAGTCAGAATTCCAACCACATGGTAAACAATGGTACAGTCCAGGCTAAAAAGGAGTCAGGATTCCAACCACATGGCAAGCAATTGTAGAGTCCAGGCTAAAAACAAGTCAGGATTCTAGCATCATGACAAACAATGGTACAGTCCAGGGTAAAAACAAGTCAGGATTCCAGCCTCATGACAAACAATGGTACAGTCCAGGGTAAAAGGAGTCAGGATTCCAACCATCTACAGAGAGTTCAGCCAAATGAGAAAAACACCTAAGTCTGTCTATCAGCTTCAGTCAGGATTCCAACAACATGTTAAACAATGCTACAGTCCAAGGTAAAAACAAGTCAGGATTCCAGCCTCATGACAAACAGTGGTACAGTCCAGGGTAAAAAGGAGTCAGGATTCCAAAAGGAGTCAGGATTCCAGGATTCCATCTACAGAGAGTGCAGCCAAATGAGAAAAACACCTAAACCTGTCTATCAGCTTCAGTCAGGATTCCAACAACATGGTAAACAATGCTACAGTCCAGGGTAAAAACAAGTCAGGATTCCAGCATCTTGACAAACAATAGTACAGTCCAGGGAAAAAACAAGTCAGGATTCCAGCCTCATGACAAACAATGGAAGAGTCCAGGGTAAAAAAGAAGTCAGGATTTCAATTTAATGGTAAACAATGTTAGAGTCCAGGGTAAAAAAGGAGTCAGGATTCCAGCCCCATGACAAACAATGGTACAGTCCAGGCTAAAAAAGGAGTCAGGATTCCAACCATTTATAGAGAGTACAGCCAAATGACAAACACACCTGAAGCTGTCTGTCAGGAAAGACAAATGCCTCAAATAATCATTATCTTGATTACCTTCCAAGCATATTCTGTTGAAATCAACAATCATAAAAAGAAGTTGCAGTTGCAGTGGGTGGGATTCGAACCCTGGTCCTCATGCATGGCAGGCGAGAGTTTTACCACTGTACCACCAATTCTTTTGAAACTCAGGCAATCTCGTTGCGATCATCTTGCTCCTCTGAACTTTTTACACCAGGGAATTAAACAGCATATGGCAAACGAAGATCAAGAGACATGCTGAAGAGATAAAAGATGTCAGTAAGAAAAACACTGATCACAAAAGACAGACATACAACCTCATTGCAAAAAATGGTAGATTCCAGGCTAAAAAGGAGTCAGGATTCCATCATCTTGACAAACAATAGTACAGTCCAGGGAAAAAACAAGTCAGGATTCCAACCATTTACAGAGAGTTCAGCCAAATGAGAAAAACACCTAAGTCTGTCTATCAGCTTCAGTCAGGATTCCAACAACATGGTAAACAATGCTACAGTCCAGGGTAAAAACAAGTCAGGATTCCAGCATCTTGACAAACAATACTACAGTCCAGGGAAAAACAAGTCAGGATTCCAGCCTCATGACAAACAATGGAATAGTCCAGGGTAAAAAAGAAGTCAGGATTTCAATTTAATGGTAAACAATGGTAGAGTCCAGGGTAAAAAAAGGAGTCAGGATTCCAGCCTCATGACAAACAATGGTACAGTCCAGGCTAAAAAGGAGTCAGGTTCTGCATCTTGACAAACAATAGTACACTCCAGGGAAAAACAAGTCAGGATTTCAGCCTCATGACAAACAATAGTACAGTCCAGGGATAAAACAAGTCAGGATTCCAGCCTCATGACAAACAATGGTACAGTCCAGGGTAAAACCAAGTCAGGATTTCAGCCTCATGGTAAACAATTGAAGAGTCCAGGGTAAAAAAAAAGTCAGGATTTCAATTTAATGGTAAACAATGCTACAGTCCAGGGTAAAAACAAGTCAGGATTTCAGCCTCATAGTAAACAATGGTAGAGTCCAGGGTAAAAAAGGAGACAGTATTCCAACCATCTATAGAGAGTACAGCCAAATGACAAACACACCTGAAGCTGTCTGTCAGGAAAGACAAATGTCTCAAATAATCATTGTCTTGATTACCTTCCAAGCATATTCTGCTGAAATCAACAATCATCAGAACAAGTTGAAGTTGCAGTGGGTGGGATGGCGGCAGGCGGCAGGGATGGCGGCAGGGGGCATGGCAGGCGAGAGTTTTACCACTGTACCACCAATTCACTTGAAACTGAGGCAATCTAGTTGCCATCATCTTGCTCCTCTGAACTTTTTACACCAGGGAATTAAATATCACATGGCAAACGAAGATCAAGAGACATGCTGAAGAGATAAAGATGTCAGTAAGAAAAACACTGATCACAAAAGACAGACATACAACCTCATTGCAAAAAATGGTAGATTCCAGGCTAAAAAGGAGACAGGTTCTTGCATCTTGACAAACAATAGTACACTCCAGGGAAAAAACAAGTCAGGATTCCAGCCTCATGACAAACAATAGTACAGTCCATGGTAAAAACCAAGTCAGGATTTCAGCCTCATGGTAAACAATTGAAGAGTCCAGGGTAAAAAGAAGTCAGGATTTCAATTTAATGGTAAACAATGGTAGAGTCCAGGGTAAAAAGGTGTCAGGATTCCAGCCTCATGACAAACAATGGTACAGTCCAGGCTAAAAAGGAGTCAGGATTCCAAAAGGAGTCAGGATTCCAGGATTCCATCTACAGAGAGTGCAGCCAAATGAGAAAAACACCTAAACCTGTCTATCAGCTTCAGTCAGGATTCCAACAACATGGTAAACAATGCTACCGTCCAGGGTAAAAACAAGTCAGGATTCCAGCATCTTGAAAAACAATGGTACAGTCCAGGGTAAAAACAAGTCAGGATTCCAACCATCTATAGAGAGTACAGCCAAATGACAAACACACCTGAAGCTGTCTGTCAGGAAAGACAAATGTCTCAAATAATCATTATCTTGATTACCTTCCAAGCATATTCTGCTGAAATCAACAATCATCAAAAGAAGTTGCAGTTGCAGTGGGTGGGATTCGAACCCTGGTCCTCATGCATGGTAGGCGAGAGTTTTACCACTGTACTACCAATTCTTTTGACACTCAGGCAATCTCGTTGCCCTCATCTTGCTCCTCTGAACTTTTTACACCAGGGAATTAAATAGCACATGGCAAACGAAGATCAAGAGACATGCTGAAGAGATAAAGATGCCAGTAAGAAAAACACTGATCACAAAAGACAGACATACAACCTCATTGCAAAAAATGGTAGATTCCAGTCTAAAAAGGAGTCAGGATTCCAGCATCTTGACAAAGAATAGTACAGTCCAGGGAAAAAACAAGTCAGGATTCCAGCCTCATGACAAACAATGGTACAGTCCAGGGTAAAACCAAGTCAGGATTCCAGCCTCATGGTAAACAATGGAAGAGTCCAGGGTAAAAAGAAGTCAGGATTTCAATTTAATGGTAAACAATGGTAGAGTCCAGGGTAAAAAAGGTGTCAGGATTCCAGCCTCATGACAAACAATGGTACAGTCCAGGCTAAAAAGGAGTCAGAATTCCAACCACATGGTAAACAATGGTACAGTCCAGGCTAAAAAGGAGTCAGGATTCCAACCACATGGCAAGCAATTGTAGAGTCCAGGCTAAAAACAAGTCAGGATTCTAGCATCATGACAAACAATGGTACAGTCCAGGGTAAAAACAAGTCAGGATTCCAGCCTCATGACAAACAATGGTACAGTCCAGGGTAAAAAGGAGTCAGGATTCCAACCATCTACAGAGAGTTCAGCCAAATGAGAAAAACACCTAAGTCTGTCTATCAGCTTCAGTCAGGATTCCAACAACATGTTAAACAATGCTACAGTCCAAGGTAAAAACAAGTCAGGATTCCAGCCTCATGACAAACAGTGGTACAGTCCAGGGTAAAAGGAGTCAGGATTCCAAAAGGAGTCAGGATTCCAGGATTCCATCTACAGAGAGTGCAGCCAAATGAGAAAAACACCTAAACCTGTCTATCAGCTTCAGTCAGGATTCCAACAACATGGTAAACAATGCTACAGTCCAGGGTAAAAACAAGTCAGGATTCCAGCATCTTGACAAACAATAGTACAGTCCAGGGAAAAAACAAGTCAGGATTCCAGCCTCATGACAAACAATGGAGAGTCCAGGGTAAAAAAGAAGTAGGATTTCAATTTAATGGTAAACAATGTTAGAGTCCAGGGTAAAAGGAGTCAGGATTCCAGCCTCATGACAAACAATGGTACAGTCCAGGCTAAAAAGGAGTCAGGATTCCAACCATTTATAGAGAGTACAGCCAAATGACAAACACACCTGAAGCTGTCTGTCAGGAAAGACAAATGCCTCAAATAATCATTATCTTGATTACCTTCCAAGCATATTCTGTTGAAATCAACAATCATAAAAAGAAGTTGCAGTTGCAGTGGGTGGGATTCGAACCCTGGTCCTCATGCATGGCAGGCGAGAGTTTTACCACTGTACCACCAATTCTTTTGAAACTCAGGCAATCTCGTTGCGATCATCTTGCTCCTCTGAACTTTTTACACCAGGGAATTAAACAGCATATGGCAAACGAAGATCAAGAGACATGCTGAAGAGATAAAGATGTCAGTAAGAAAAACACTGATCACAAAAGACAGACATACAACCTCATTGCAAAAAATGGTAGATTCCAGGCTAAAAAGGAGTCAGGATTCCATCATCTTGACAAACAATAGTACAGTCCAGGAAAAAACAAGTCAGGATTCCAACCATTTACAGAGAGTTCAGCCAAATGAGAAAAACACCTAAGTCTGTCTATCAGCTTCAGTCAGGATTCCAACAACATGGTAAACAATGCTAAGTCCAGGGTAAAAACAAGTCAGGATTCCAGCATCTTGACAAACAATACTACAGTCCAGGGAAAAAACAAGTCAGGATTCCAGCCTCATGAAAACAATGGAATAGTCCAGGGTAAAAGAAGTCAGGATTTCAATTTAATGGTAAACAATGTTAGAGTCCAGGGTAAAAGGAGTCAGGATTCCAGCCTCATGACAAACAATGGTACAGTCCAGGCTAAAAGGAGTCAGGTTCTTGCATCTTGACAAACAATAGTACACTCAGGGAAAAAACAAGTCAGGATTTCAGCCTCATGACAAACAATAGTACAGTCCAGGGATAAAACAAGTCAGGATTCCAGCCTCATGACAAACAATGGTACAGTCCAGGGTAAAACCAAGTCAGGATTTCAGCCTCATGGTAAACAATTGAAGAGTCCAGGGTAAAAAAAAAGTCAGGATTTCAATTTAATGGTAAACAATGCTACAGTCCAGGGTAAAAACAAGTCAGGATTTCAGCCTCATAGTAAACAATGGTAGAGTCCAGGGTAAAAAAGGAGACAGTATTCCAACCATCTATAGAGAGTACAGCCAAATGACAAACACACCTGAAGCTGTCTGTCAGGAAAGACAAATGTCTCAAATAATCATTGTCTTGATTACCTTCCAAGCATATTCTGCTGAAATCAACAATCATCAGAACAAGTTGAAGTTGCAGTGGGTGGGATGGCGGCAGGGATGGCGGCAGGGGGCATGGCAGGCGAGAGTTTTACCACTGTACCACCAATTCACTTGAAACTGAGGCAATCTAGTTGCCATCATCTTGCTCCTCTGAACTTTTTACACCAGGGAATTAAATATCACATGGCAAACGAAGATCAAGAGACATGCTGAAGAGATAAAGATGTCAGTAAGAAAAACACTGATCACAAAAGACAGACATACAACCTCATTGCAAAAAATGGTAGATTCCAGGCTAAAAAGGAGACAGGTTCTTGCATCTTGACAAACAATAGTACACTCCAGGGAAAAAACAAGTCAGGATTCCAGCCTCATGACAAACAATAGTACAGTCCATGGTAAAACCAAGTCAGGATTTCAGCCTCATGGTAAACAATTGAAGAGTCCAGGGTAAAAAAGAAGTCAGGATTTCAATTTAATGGTAAACAATGGTAGAGTCCAGGGTAAAAAAGGTGTCAGGATTCCAGCCTCATGACAAACAATGGTACAGTCCAGGCTAAAAAGGAGTCAGGATTCCAAAAGGAGTCAGGATTCCAGGATTCCATCTACAGAGAGTGCAGCCAAATGAGAAAAACACCTAAACCTGTCTATCAGCTTCAGTCAGGATTCCAACAACATGGTAAACAATGCTACCGTCCAGGGTAAAAACAAGTCAGGATTCCAGCATCTTGAAAAACAATGGTACAGTCCAGGGTAAAAACAAGTCAGGATTCCAACCATCTATAGAGAGTACAGCCAAATGACAAACACACCTGAAGCTGTCTGTCAGGAAAGACAAATGTCTCAAATAATCATTATCTTGATTACCTTCCAAGCATATTCTGCTGAAATCAACAATCATCAAAAGAAGTTGCAGTTGCAGTGGGTGGGATTCGAACCCTGGTCCTCATGCATGGTAGGCGAGAGTTTTACCACTGTACTACCAATTCTTTTGACACTCAGGCAATCTCGTTGCCCTCATCTTGCTCCTCTGAACTTTTTACACCAGGGAATTAAATAGCACATGGCAAACGAAGATCAAGAGACATGCTGAAGAGATAAAGATGCCAGTAAGAAAAACACTGATCACAAAAGACAGACATACAACCTCATTGCAAAAAATGGTAGATTCCAGGCTAAAAAGGAGTCAGGATTCCAGCATCTTGACAAAGAATAGTACAGTCCAGGGAAAAAACAAGTCAGGATTCCAGCCTCATGACAAACAATAGTACAGTCCAGGGATAAAAGAAGTCAGGATTCCAGCCTCATGACAAACAATGGTACAGTCCAGGGTAAAACCAAGTCAGGATTTCAATTTAATGGTAAACAATGGTAGAGTCCAGGGTAAAAAAAATGGAGTCAGTATTCCAGCCCCATGACAAACAATGGTACAGTCCAGACTAAAAAGGAGTCAGGATTCCAACCACATGGTAAACAATGGTACAGTCCAGGCTAAAAAGGAGTCAGGATTCCAACCACATGGCAAGCAATTGTAGAGTCCAGGCTAAAAAGAAGTCAGGATTCTAGCATCATGACAAACAATGGTACAGTCCAGGGTAAAAACAAGTAAGGATTCCAGCCTCATGACAAACAATGGTACAGTCCAGGGTAAAAAGGAGTCAGGATTCCAACCATCTACAGAGAGTTCAGCCAAATGAGAAAAACACCTAAGTCTGTCTATCAGCTTCAGTCAGGATTCAAACAACATGGTAAACAATGCTACAGTCCAAGGTAAAAGCAATAGTACAGTCCAGGGATAAAACAAGTCAGGATTCCAGCCTCATGACAAACAATGGTACAGTCCAGGGTAAAAACAAGTCAGGATTCCAGCCTCATGACAAACAATAGTACAGTCCAGGGATAAAAGAAGTCAGGATTCTAGCATCATGACAAACAATGGTACAGTCCAGGGTAAAAACAAGTAAGGATTCCAGCCTCATGACAAACAATGGTACAGTCCAGGGTAAAAAGGAGTCAGGATTCCAACCATCTACAGAGAGTTCAGCCAAATGAGAAAAACACCTAAGTCTGTCTATCAGCTTCAGTCAGGATTCAAACAACATGGTAAACAATGCTACAGTCCAAGGTAAAAAGAGGGGGGGTTTTGCAATAGTACAGTCCAGGGATAAAACAAGTCAGGATTCCAGCCTCATGACAAACAATGGTACAGTCCAGGGTAAAAACAAGTCAGGATTCCAGCCTCATGACAAACAATAGTACAGTCCAGGGATAAAACAAGTCAGTATTCCAGCCCCATGACAAACAATGGTACAGTCCAGACTAAAAAGGAGTCAGGATTCCAACCACATGGTAAACAATGGTACAGTCCAGGCTAAAAACGAGTCAGGATTCCAACCACATGGCAAGCAATTGTAGAGTCCAGGCTAAAAACAAGTCAGGATTCCAGCATCATGACAAACAATGGTACAGTCCAGGGTAAAAACAAGTCAGGATTCCAGCCTCATGACAAACAATGGTACAGTCCAGGGTAAAAAGGAGTCAGGATTCCAACCATCTACAGAGAGTTCAGCCAAATGAGAAAAACACCTAAGTCTGTCTATCAGCTTCAGTCATGATTCAAACAACATGTTAAACAATGCTACAGTCCAAGGTAAAAACAAGTCAGGATTCCAGCCTCATGACAAACAGTGGTACAGTCCAGGGTAAAAGGAGTCAGGATTCCAAAAGGAGTCAGGATTCCATCTACAGAGAGTGCAGCCAAATGAGAAAAACACCTAAACCTGTCTATCAGCTTCAGTCAGGATTCCAACAACATGGTAAACAATGCTACAGTCCAGGGTAAAAACAAGTCAGGATTCCAGCATCTTGACAAACAATAGTACAGTCCAGGAAAAAACAAGTCAGGATTCAAGACTCATGACAAACAATGGTACAGTCCAGGGTAAAAAAGGAGACAGTATTCCAACCATCTATAGAGAGTACAGCCAAATGACAAACACACCTGAAGCTGTCTGTCAGGAAAGACAAATGTCTCAAATAATCATTATCTTGATTACCTTCCAAGCATATTCTGCTGAAATCAACAATCATCAAAACAAGTTGCAGTTGCAGTGGGTGGGATTCAAACCCTGGTCCTCATGCATGGCAGGCGAGAGTTTTACCACTGTACCACCAATTCTTTTGAAACTCTGGCAATCCCGTTGCGATTACCTTGCTCCTCTGAACTTTTTAAACCAGGGAATTAAATAGCACATGGCAAACGAAGATCAAGAGACATGCTGAAGAGATAAAGATGCCAGTAAGAAAAACACTGATCACAAAAGACAGACATACAACCTCATTGCAAAAAATGGTAAATTCCAGGCTAAAAAGGAGTCAGGATTCCAACATCTTGACAAACTATAGTACAGTCCAGGAAAAAACAAGTCAGGATTCCAGCCTCATGACAAACAATGGTACAGTCCAGGGTAAAAACCAAGTCAGGATTCCAGCCTCATGGTAAACAATGGAAGAGTCCAGGGATAAAACAAGTCAGGATTCCAGCCTCATGACAAACAATGGTACAGTCCAGGGTAAAACCAAGTCAGGATTCCAACCTCATGGTAAACAATGGAAGAGTCCAGGGTAAAAAAGAAGTCAGGATTTCAATTTAATTGTAAACAATGGTAGAGTCCAGGGTAAAAAAAAGGAGTCAGGATTCCAGCCTCATGACAAACAATGGTACAGTCCAGGGTAAAAAGGAGTCAGAATTCCAACCACATGGTAAACAATGGTACAGTCCAGGCTAAAAAGGAGTCAGGATTCCAACCACATGGCAAGCAATTGTAGAGTCCAGGCTAAAAACAAGTCAGGATTCTAGCATCATGACAAACAATGGTACAGTCCAGGGTAAAAACAAGTCAGGATTCCAGCCTCATGACAAACAATGGTACAGTCCAGGGTAAAAAGGAGTCAGGATTCCAACCATCTACAGAGAGTTCAGCCAAATGAGAAAAACACCTAAGTCTGTCTATCAGCTTCAGTCAGGATTCCAACAACATGGTAAACAATGCTACAGTCCAAGGTTAAAACAAGTCAGGATTCCAGCCTCATGACAAACAGTGGTACAGTCCAGGGTAAATAGGAGTCAGGATTCCAAAAGGAGTCAGGATTCCAGGATTCCATCTACAGAGAGTGCAGCCAAATGAGAAAAACACCTAAACCTGTCTATCAGCTTCAGTCAGGATTCCAACAACATGGTAAACAATGCTACAGTCCAGGGTAAAAACAAGTCAGGATTCCAGCATCTTGACAAACAATAGTACAGTCCAGGGAAAAAACAAGTCAGGATTCCAGCCTCATGACAAACAATGGAAGAGTCCAGGGTAAAAAAGAAGTCAGGATTTCAATTTAATGGTAAACAATGTTAGAGTCCAGGGTAAAAAAGGAGTCAGGATTCCAGCCTCATGACAAACAATGGTACAGTCCAGGCTAAAAAGGAGTCAGGATTCCAACCATTTATAGAGAGTACAGCCAAATGACAAACACACCTGAAGCTGTCTGTCAGGAAAGACAAATGTCTCAAATAATCATTATCTTGATTACCTTCCAAGCATATTCTGTTGAAATCAACAACCAACAAAAGAAGTTGCAGTTGCAGTGGGTGGGATTCGAACGCTGGTCCTCATGCATGGCAGGCGAGAGTTTTACCACTGTACCACCAATTCTTTTGAAACTCAGGCAATCTCGTTGCCATCATCTTGCTCCTCTGAACTTTTTACACCAGGGAATTAAACAGCATATGGCAAACGAAGATCAAGAGACATGCTGAAGAGATAAAGATGTCAGTAAGAAAAACACTGATCACAAAAGACAGACATACAACCTCATTGCAAAAAATGGTAGATTCCAGGCTAAAAAGGAGTCAGGATTCCATCATCTTGACAAACAATAGTACAGTCCAGGGAAAAAACAAGTCAAGATTCCAACCATCTACAGAGAGTTCAGCCAAATGAGAAAAACACCTAAGTCTGTCTATCAGCTTCAGTCAGGATTCCAACAACATGGTAAACAATGCTACAGTCCAAGGTAAAAACAAGTCAGGATTCCAGCCTCATGACAAACAATGGTACAGTCCAGGGTAAAACCAAGTCAGGATTCCAACCTCATGGTAAACAATGGAAGAGTCCAGGGTAAAAAGAAGTCAGGATTTCAATTTAATGGTAAACAATGGTAGAGTCCAGGGTAAAAAAAAGGAGTCAGGATTCCAGCCCCATGACAAACAATGGTACAGTCCAGGCTAAAAAGGAGTCAGGATTCCAACCACATGGTAAACAATGGTACAGTCCAGGCTAAAACGGAGTCAGGATTCCAACCACATGGCAAGCAATTGTAGAGTCCAGGCTAAAAACAAGTCAGGATTCCAGCATCATGACAAACAATGGTACAGTCCAGGGTAAAACCAAGTCAGGATTCCAGCCTCATGGTAAACAATGGAAGAGTCCAGGGTAAAAAAGAAGTCAGGATTTCAATTTAATTGTAAACAATGGTAGAGTCCAGGGTAAAAAAAAGGAGTCAGGATTCCAGCCCCATGACAAACAATGGTACAGTCCAGGCTAAAAAGGAGTCAGGATTCCAACCATCTATAGAGAGTACAGCCAAATGACAAACACACCTGAAGCTGTCTGTCAGGAAAGACAAATGCCTCAAATAATCATTATCTTGATTACCTTCCAAGCATATTCTGCTGAAATCAACAATCATAAAAAGAAGTTGCAGTTGCAGTGGGTGGGATTCGAACCCTGATCCTCATGCATGGCAGGCGAGAGTTTTACCACTGTTCCACCAATTCTTTTGAAACTCAGGCAATCTCGTTGCCATCATCTTGCTCCTCTGAACTTTTTAAACCAGGGAATTAAATAGCACATGGCAAACGAAGATCAAGAGACATGCTGAAGAGATAAAGATGTCAGTAAGAAAAACACTGATCACAAAAGACAGACATACAACCTCATTGCAAAAAATGGTAGATTCCAGGCTAAAAAGGAGTCAGGATTCCAGCATCATGACAAACAATGGTACACTCCAGGGAAAAAACAAGTCAGGATTCCAGCCTCATGACAAACAATAGTACAGTCCAGGGAAAAAACAAGTCAGGATTCCAGCCTCATGACAAACAATGGTACAGTCCAGGGTAAAACCAAGTCAGGATTCCAGCCTCATGGTAAACAATGGAAGAGTCCAGGGATAAAACAAGTCAGGATTCCAGCCTCATGACAAACAATGGTACAGTCCAGGGTAAAACCAAGTCAGGATTCCAACCTCATGGTAAACAATGGAAGAGTCCAGGGTTAAAAGAAGTCAGGATTTCAATTTAATGGTAAACAATGGTAGAGTCCAGGGTAAAAAAGAGTCAGGATTCCAGCCCCATGACAAACAATGGTACAGTCCAGGCTAAAATGGAGTCAGGATTCCAACCACATGGTAAACAATGGTACAGTCCAGGGAAAAAAAGGGAGTCAGGATTCCAACCACATGGCAAGCAATTGTAGAGTCCAGGCTAAAAACAAGTCAGGATTACAGCCTCATGGTAAACAATGGAAGAGTCCAGGGTAAAAAGGAGTCAGAATTCCAACCACATGGTAAACAATGGTACAGTCCAGGCTAAAAAGGAGTCAGGATTCTAGCATCATGACAAACAATGGTACAGTCCAGGCTAAAAAGGAGTCAGAATTCCAACCACATGGTAAACAATGGTACAGTCCAGGCTAAAAAGGAGTCAGGATTCCAACCACATGGCAAGCAATTGTAGAGTCCAGGCTAAAAACAAGTCAGGATTCTAGCATCATGACAAACAATGGTACAGTCCAGGGTAAAAAAAAACAAGTCAGGATTCCAGCCTCATGACAAACAATGGTACAGTCCAGGGTAAAAAGGAGTCAGGATTCCAATCCATCTACAGAGAGTTCAGCCAAATGAGAAAAACACCTAAGTCTGTCTATCAGCTTTAGTCAGTATTCCAACAACATGGTAAACAATGCTACAGTCCAAGGTAAAAACAAGTCAGGATTCCAGCCTCATGACAAACAATGGTACAGTCCAGGGTAAAAAGGAGTCAGGATTCCAAAAGGAGTCAGGATTCCAGGATTCCATCTACAGAGAGTACAGCCAAATGACAAACACACCTGAAGCTGTCTGTCAGGAAAGTCAAATGTCTCAATTAATCATTATCTTGATTACCTTCCAAGCATATTCTGCTGAAATCAACAATCAACAAAAGAAGTTGCAGTGGGGGGGATTCAAAACCTGGTCCTCATGCATGGCAGGCAAGAGTTTTACCACTGTACCACCAATTCTTTTGAAACTCAGGCAATCTCGTTGCCATCATCTTGCTCCTCTGAACTTTTTACACCAGGGAAATAAATAGCACATGGCAAACGAAGATCAAGAGACATGCTGAAGAGATAAAGATGCCAGTAAGAAAAACACTGATCACAAAAGACAGACATACAACCTCATTGCAAAAAATGGTAGATTCCAGGCTAAAAAGGAGTCAGGATTCCAGCATCTTGACAAACAATAGTACACTCCAGGGAAAAAACAAGTCAGGATTCCAACATCATGGTAAACAATGCTACAGTCCAGGGATAAAACAAGTCAGGATTCCAGCCTCATGACAAACAATGGTACAGTCCAGGGTAAAACCAAGTCAGGATTCCAGCCTCATGGTAAACAATGGAAGAGTCCAGGGTAAAAAGAAGTCAGGATTTCAATTTAATGGTAAACAATGGTAGAGTCCAGGGTAAAAAGGTGTCAGGATTCCAGCCTCATGACAAACAATGGTACAGTCCAGGCTAAAAAGGAGTCAGAATTCCAACCACATGGTAAACAATGGTACAGTCCAGGCTAAAAAGGAGTCAGGATTCCAACCACATGGCAAGCAATTGTAGAGTCCAGGCTAAAAACAAGTCAGGATTCTAGCATCATGACAAACAATGGTACAGTCCAGGGTAAAAACAAGTCAGGATTCCAGCCTCATGACAAACAATGGTACAGTCCAGGGTAAAAGGAGTCAGGATTCCAACCATCTACAGAGAGTTCAGCCAAATGAGAAAAACACCTAAGTCTGTCTATCAGCTTCAGTCAGGATTCCAACAACATGGTAAACAATGCTACAGTCCAAGGTAAAAACAAGTCAGGATTCCAGCCTCATGACAAACAGTGGTACAGTCCAGGGTAAAAAGGAGTCAGGATTCCAAAAGGAGTCAGGATTCCAGGATTCCATCTACAGAGAGTGCAGCCAAATGAGAAAAACACCTAAACCTGTCTATCAGCTTCAGTCAGGATTCCAACAACATGGTAAACAATGCTACAGTCCAGGGTAAAAACAAGTCAGGATTCCAGCATCTTGACAAACAATAGTACAGTCCAGGGAAAAAACAAGTCAGGATTCCAGCCTCATGACAAACAATGGAAGAGTCCAGGGTAAAAAAGAAGTCAGGATATCAATTTAATGGTAAACAATGTTAGAGTCCAGGCTAAAAAGGAGTCAGGATTCCAACAATTTATAGAGAGTACAGCCAAATGACAAACACACCTGAAGCTGTCTTTCAGGAAAGACAAATGTCTCAAATAATCATTATCTTGATTACCTTCCAAGCATATTCTGCTGAAATCAACAATCAACAAAAGAAGTTGCAGTTGCAGTGGGTGGGATTCGAACCCTGATCCTCATGCATGGCAGGCGAGAGTTTTACCACTGTACCACCAATTCTTTTGAAACTCAGGCAATCTCGTTGCCATCATCTTGCTCCTCTGAACTTTTTACACCAGGGAAATAAATAGCACATGGCAAACGAAGATCAAGAGACATGCTGAAGAGATAAAGATGCCAGTAAGAAAAACACTGATCACAAAAGACAGACATACAACCTCATTGCAAAAAATGGTAGATTCCAGGCTAAAAAGGACTCAGGATTCCAGCATCTTGACAAACAATAGTACAGTCCAGGGAAAAAACAAGTCAGGATTCCAGCCTCATGACAAACAATGGAAGAGTCCAGGGTAAAAAAGAAGTCAGGATTTCAATTTAATGGTAAACAATGTTAGAGTCCAGGGTAAAAAAGGAGTCAGGATTCCAGCCTCATGACAAACAATGGTACAGTCCAGGCTAAAAAGGAGTCAGGATTCCAACCATTTATAGAGAGTACAGCCAAATGACAAACACACCTGAAGCTGTCTGTCAGGAAAGACAAATGTCTCAAATAATCATTATCTTGATTACCTTCCAAGCATATTCTGTTGAAATCAACAACCAACAAAAGAAGTTGCAGTTGCAGTGGGTGGGATTCGAACGCTGGTCCTCATGCATGGCAGGCGAGAGTTTTACCACTGTACCACCAATTCTTTTGAAACTCAGGCAATCTCGTTGCCATCATCTTGCTCCTCTGAACTTTTTACACCAGGGAATTAAACAGCATATGGCAAACGAAGATCAAGAGACATGCTGAAGAGATAAAGATGTCAGTAAGAAAAACACTGATCACAAAAGACAGACATACAACCTCATTGCAAAAAATGGTAGATTCCAGGCTAAAAAGGAGTCAGGTTCTTGCATCTTGACAAACAATAGTACACTCCAGGGAAAAAACAAGTCAGGATTCCAGCCTCATGACAAACAATAGTACAGTCCAGGGATAAAACAAGTCAGGATTCCAGCCTCATGACAAACAATGGTACAGTCCAGGGTAAAACCAAGTCAGGATTCCAGCCTCATGGTAAACAATTTAAGAGTCCAGGGTAAAAAAGAAGTCAGGATTTCAATTTAATGGTAAACAATGGTAGAGTCCAGGGTAAAAAAAAAAGGAGTCAGTATTCCAGCCCCATGACAAACAATGGTACAGTCCAGGGTAAAAAGGAGTCAGGATTCCAAAAGGAGTCAGGATTCCAGGATTCCATCTACAGAGAGTGCAGCCAAATGAGAAAACCACCTAAACCTGTCTATCAGCTTCAGTCAGGATTCCAACAACATGGTAAACAATGCTACAGTCCAGGCTAAAAACAAGTCAGGATTCTAGCATCATGACAAACAATGGTACAGTCCAGGGTAAAAACAAGTCAGGATTCCAGCCTCATGACAAACAATGGTACAGTCCAGGGTAAAAAGGAGTCAGTATTCCAACCATCTACAGAGAGTTCAGCCAAATGAGAAAAACACCTAAGTCTGTCTATCAGCTTCAGTCAGGATTCCAACAACATGGTAAACAATGCTACAGTCCAAGGTAAAAACAAGTCAGGATTCCAGCCTCATGACAAACAGTGGTACAGTCCAGGGTAAAAAGAGTCAGGATTCCAAAAGAGAGTCAGGATTCCATCTACAGAGAGTGCAGCCAAATGAGAAAAACACCTAAACCTGTCTATCAGCTTCAGTCAGGATTCCAACAACATGGTAAACAATGCTACAGTCCAGGGAAAAAACAAGTCAGGATTCCAGCCTCATGACAAACACTGGTACAGTCCAGGGTAAAAGGAGTCAGGATTCCAACCATCTACAGAGAGTTCAGCCAAATGAGAAAAACACCTAAGTCTGTCTATCAGCTTCAGTCAGTATTCCAACAACATGGTAAACAATGCTACAGTCCAAGGTAAAAACAAGTCAGGATTCCAGCCTCATGACAAACAGTGGTACAGTCCAGGGTAAAAAGGAGTCAGGATTCCTAAAGGAGTCAGGATTCCAGGATTCCATCTACAGAGAGTGCAGCCAAATGAGAAAAACACCTAAACCTGTCTATCAGCTTCAGTCAGGATTCCAACAACATGGTAAACAATGCTACAGTCCAGGCTAAAAACAAGTCAGGATTCCAGCATCTTGACAAACAATGGTACAGTCCAGGGAAAAAACAAGTCAGGATTCCAGCCTCATGACAAACAATAGTACAGTCCAGGGATAAAACAAGTCAGGATTCCAGCCTCATGACAAACAATGCTACAGTCCAGGGTAAAAAATATGTCAGGATTTCAATTTAATGGTAAACAATGGTAGAGTCCAGGGTTAAAAAAAAAGGAGTCAGTATTCAAGCCCCATGACAAACAATGGTACAGTCCAGGCTAAAAAGGAGTCAGGATTCCAACCACATGGTAAACAATGGTACAGTCCAGGCTAAAAAGGAGTCAGGATTCCAACCACATGGCAAGCAATTGTAGAGTCCAGGCTAAAAACAAGTCAGGATTCCAGCATCATGACAAACAATGGTACAGTCCAGGGCAAAAACAAGTCAGGATTCCAGCCTCATGACAAACAATGGTACAGTCCAGGGTAAAAAGGAGTCAGGATTCCAACCATCAACAGAGAGTTCAGCCAAATGAGAAAAACACCTAAGTCTGTCTATCAGCTTCAGTCAGGATTCAAACAACATGGTAAACAATGCTACAGTCCAAGGTAAAATCAATAGTACAGTCCAGGGATAAAACAAGTCAGGATTCCAACCTCATGACAAACAATGGAAGAGTCCAGGGTAAAAAAGAAGTCAGGATTTCAATTTAATGGTAAACAATGTTAGAGTCCAGGGTAAAAAAGGAGTCAGGATTCCAGCCTCATGACAAACAATGGTACAGTCCAGGCTAAAAAGGAGTCAGGATTCCAACCATTTATAGAGAGTACAGCCAAATGACAAACACACCTGAAGCTGTCTGTCAGGAAAGACAAATGTCTCAAATAATCATTATCTTGATTACCTTCCAAGCATATTCTGCTGAAATCAACAATCATCAAAACAAGTTACAGTTGCAGTGGGTGGGATTCGAACCCTGATCCTCATGCATGGCAGGCGAGAGTGTTACCACTGTACCACCAATTCTTTTGAAACTCAGGCAATCTCGTTGCCATCATCTTGCTCCTCTGAACTATTTAGACCAGGGAATTAAATAGCACATGGCAAACGAAGATCAAGAGACATGCTGAAGAGATAAAGATGCCAGTAAGAAAAACACTGATCACAAAAGACAGACATACAACCTCATTGCAAAAAATGGTAAATTCCAGGCTAAAAAGGAGTCAGGATTCCAACATCTTGACAAACTATAGTACAGTCCAGGGAAAAAACAAGTCAGGATTCCAGCCTCATGACAAACAATAGTACAGTCCAGGGAAAAAACAAGTCAGGATTCCAGCCTCATGACAAACAATGGTACAGTCCAGGGTAAAACCAAGTCAGGATTCCAGCCTCATGGTAAACAATGGAAGAGTCCAGGGATAAAACAAGTCAGGATTCCACCCTCATGACAAACAATGGTACAGTCCAGGGTAAAACCAAGTCAGGATTCCAACCTCATGGTAAACAATGGAAGAGTCCAGGGTAAAAAGAAGTCAGGATTTCAATTTAATGGTAAACAATGGTAGAGTCCAGGGTAAAAAAAAGGAGTCAGGATTCCAGCCCCATGACAAACAATGGTACAGTCCAGGCTAAAAAGGAGTCAGGATTCCAACCACATGGTAAACAATGGTACAGTCCAGGCTAAAAAGGAGTCAGGATTCCAACCACATGGCAAGCAATTGTAGAGTCCAGGCTAAAAACAAGTCAGGATTCCAGCCTCATGGTAAACAATGGAAGAGTCCAGGGTAAAACCAAGTCAGGATTCCAGCCTCATGGTAAACAATGGAAGAGTGCAGGGTAAAAAAGAAGTCAGGATTTCAATTTAATGGTAAACAATGGTAGAGTCCAGGGTAAAAAAAAGGAGTCAGGATTCCAGCCCCATGACAAACAATGGTACAGTCCAGGCTAAAAAGGAGTCAGGATTCCAACCATCTATAGGGAGTACAGCCAAATGACAAACACACCTGAAGCTGTCTGTCAGGAAAGACAAATGCCTCAAATAATCTTTATCTTGATTACCTTCCAAGCATATTCTGCTGAAATCAACAATCATAAAAAGAAGTTGCAGTTGCAGTGGGTGGGATTCGAACCCTGATCCTCATGCATGGCAGGCGAGAGTTTTACCACTGTACCACCAATTCTTTTGAAACTCAGGCAATCTCGTTGCCATCATCTTGCTCCTCTGAACTTTTTAAACCAGGGAATTAAATAGCACATTGCAAACGAAATCAAGAGACATGCTGAAGAGATAAAGATGTCAGTAAGAAAAACACTGATCACAAAAGACAGACATACAACCTCATTGCAAAAAATGGTAGATTCCAGGCTAAAAGGAGTCAGGATTCCAGCATCTTGACAAAGAATAGTACAGTCCAGGAAAAAACAAGTCAGGATTCCAGCCTCATGACAAACAATGGTACAGTCCAGGGTAAAACCAAGTCAGGATTCCAGCCTCATGGTAAACAATGGAAGAGTCCAGGGTAAAAAGAAGTCAGGATTTCAATTTAATAGTAAACAATGGTAGAGTCCAGGGTAAAAAAGGTGTCAGGATTCCAGCCTCATGACAAACAATGGAACAGTCCAGGCTAAAAAGGAGTCAGAATTCCAACCACATGGTAAACAATGGTACAATCCAGGCTAAAAAGGAGTCAGGATTCCAACCACATGGCAAGCAATTGTAGAGTCCAGGCTAAAAACAAGTCAGGATTCCAGCCTCATGACAAACAATGGTACAGTCCAGGGTAAAAAGGAGTCAGGATTCCAACCATCTACAGAGAGTTCAGCCAAATGAGAAAAACACCTAAGTCTGTCTATCAGCTTCAGTCAGTATTCCAACAACATGGTAAACAATGCTACAGTCCAAGGTAAAAACAAGTCAGGATTCCAGCCTCATGACAAACAGTGGTACAGTCCAGGGTAAAAAGGAGTCAGGATTCCAAAAGGAGTCAGGATTCCAGGATTCCATCTACAGAGAGTGCAGCCAAATGAGAAAAACACCTAAACCTGTCTATCAGCTTCAGTCAGGATTCCAACAACATGGTAAACAATGCTACAGTCCAGGCTAAAAACAAGTCAGGATTCCAGCATCATGACAAACAATGGTACAGTCCAGGGTAAAACCAAGTCAGGATTCCAGCCTCATGGTAAACAATGGAAGAGTCCTGGGTAAAAAAGAAGTCAGGATTTCAATTTAATGGTAAACAATGGTAGAGTCCAGGGTAAAAAAAAGGAGTCAGGATTCCAGCCCCATGACAAACAATGGTACAGTCCAGGCTAAAAAGGAGTCAGGATTCCAACCATCTATAGAGAGTACAGCCAGATGACAAACACACCTGAAGCTGTCTTTCAGGAAAGACAAATGTCTCAAATAATCATTGTCTTGATTACCTTCCAAGCATATTCTGCTGAAATCAACAATCATCAAAACAAGTTGAAGTTGCAATGGGTGGGATTCGAACCCTGGTCCTCATGCATGGCAGGCGAGAGTTTTACCACTGTACCACCAATTCTTTTGAAATTCAGGCAATCTCGTTGCCATCATCTTGCTCCTCTGAACTTTTTACACCAGGGAATTAAATATCACATGGCAAACGAAGATCAAGAGACATGCTGAAGAGATAAAGATGTCAGTAAGAAAAACACTGATCACAAAAGACAGACATACAACCTCATTGCAAAAAATGGTAGATTCCAGGCTAAAAAGGAGTAAGGTTTCTTGCATCTTGACAAACAATAGTACACTCCAGGAAAAAACAAGTCAGGATTCCAACAACATGGTAAACAATGCTACAGTCCAGGGATAAAACAAGTCAGGATTCCAGCCTCATGACAAACAATGGTACAGTCCAGGGTAAAACCAAGTCAGGAATCCAGCCTCATGGTAAACAATGGAAGAGTCCAGGGTAAAAAAGAAGTCAGGATTTCAATTTAATGGTAAACAATGGTAGAGTCCAGGGTAAAAAAAAAAGGAGTCAGTATTCAAGCCCCATGACAAACAATGGTACAGTCCAGGCTAAAAAAGTCAGGATTCCAACCACATGGTAAACAATAGTACAGTCCAGGCTAAAAAGGAGTCAGGATTCCAACCACATGGCAAGCAATTGTAGAGTCCAGGCTAAAAACAAGTCAGGATTCCAGCATCATGACAAACAATGGTACAGTCCAGGGTAAAAACAAGTCAGGATTCCAACCTCATGACAAACAATGGTACTGTCCAGGGTAAAAGGAGTCAGGATTCCAACCATCTACAGAGAGTTCAGCCAAATGAGAAAAACACCTAAGTCTGTCTATCAGCTTCAGTCAGGATTCCAGCAACATGGTAAACAATGCTACAGTCCAAGGTTAAAACAAGTCAGGATTCCAGCCTCATGACAAACAGTGGTACAGTCCAGGGTAAAAAGGAGTCAGGATTCCAAAAGGAGTCAGGATTCCAGGATTCCATCTACAGAGAGTGCAGCCAAATGAGAAAAACACCTAAACCTGTCTATCAGCTTCAGTCAGGATTCCAACAACATGGTAAACAATGCTACAGTCCAGGGTAAAAACAAGTCAGGATTCCAGCATCTTGACAAAAAATAGTACAGTCCAGGGTAAAAGGAGTCAGGATTTCAGCCTCATGGTAAACAATGGTAGAGTCCAGGGTAAAAAAAGGAGACAGTATTCCAACCATCTATAGAGAGTACAGCCAGATGACAAACACACCTGAAGCTGTCTGTCAGGAAAGACAAATGTCTCAAATAATCATTATCTTGATTACCTTCGAAGCATATTCTGCTGATTTCAACAATCATCAAAACAAGTTGCAGTGGGTGGGATTCGAACCCTGGTCCTCTTGCATGGCAGGCGAGATTTTACCACTGTACCACCAAATCTTTTGAAACTCAGGCAATCTCGTTGCCATCATCTTGCTCCTCTGAACTTTTTACACCAGGGAAATAAATAGCACATGGCAAACGAAGATCAAGAGACATGCTGAAGAGATAAAGATGCCAGTAAGAAAAACACTGATCACAAAAGACAGACATACAACCTCATTGCAAAAAATGGTAGATTCCAGGCTAAAAAGGAGTCAGGATTCCAGCATCTTGACAAACAATAGTACAGTCCAGGGAAAAAAAAAGTCAGGATTCCAGATCATGACAAACAATAGTACAGTCCAGGGATAAAACAAGTCAGGATTCCAGCCTCATGGTAAACAATGGTACAGTCCAGGGTAAAACCAAGTCAGGATTCCAGCCTCATGGTAAACAATGGAAGAGTCCAGGGTAAAAAAGAAGTCAGGATTTCAATTTAATGGTAAACAATGGTAGAGTCCAGGGTAAAAAAAAAGGAGTCAGTGTTCCAGCCCCATGACAAACAATGGTACAGTCCAGGCTAAAAAGGAGTCAGGATTCCAACCACATGGTAAACAATGGTACAGTCCAGGCTAAAAAGGAGTCAGGATTCCAACCACATGGCAAGCAATTGTAGAGTCCAGGCTAAAAACAAGTCAGGATTCCAGCATCATGACAAACAATGGTACAGTCCAGGGTAAAAACAAGTCAGGATTCCAACCTCATGACAAACAATGGTACAGTCCAGGGTAAAAAGGAGTCAGGATTCCAACCATCTACAGAGAGTTCAGCCAAATGAGAAAAACACCTAAGTCTGTCTATCAGCTTCAGTCAGGATTCCAGCAACATGGTAAACAATGCTACAGTCCAAGGTAAAAACAAGTCAGGATTCCAGCCTCATGACAAACAGTGGTACAGTCCAGGGTAAAAAGGAGTCAGGATTCCAAAAGGAGTCAGGATTCCAGGATTCCATCTACAGAGAGTGCAGCCAAATGAGAAAAACACCTAAACCTGTCTATCAGCTTCAGTCAGGATTCCAACAACATGGTAAACAATGCTACAGTCCAGGCTAAAAACAAGTCAGGATTCCAGCATCATGACAAACAATGGTACAGTCCAGGGTAAAACCAAGTCAGGATTCCAGCCTCATGGTAAACAATGGAAGAGTCCAGGGTAAAAAAGAAGTCAGGATTTCAATTTAATGGTAAACAATGGTAGAGTCCAGGGTAAAAAAAGGAGTCAGGTTTCCAGCCCCACGACAAACAATGGTACAGTCCAGGCTAAAAAGGAGTCAGGATTCCAACCATCTATAGAGAGTACAGCCAAATGACAAACACACCTGAAGCTGTCTGTCAGGAAAGACAAATGCCTCAAATAATCATTATCTTGATTACCTTCCAAGCATATTCTGCTGAAATCAACAATCATAAAAAAAGTTGCAGTTGCAGTGGGTGGGATTCGAACCCTGATCCTCATGCATGGCAGGCGAGAGTTTTACCACTGTACCACCAATTCTTTTGAAACTCAGGCAATCTCGTTGCCATCATCTTGCTCCTCTGAACTTTTTAAACCAGGGGAATTAAATACCACATTGCAAACGAAATCAAGAGACATGCTGAAGAGATAAAGATGTCAGTAAGAAAAACACTGATCACAAAAGACAGACATACAACCTCATTGCAAAAAATGGTAGATTCCAAGCTAAAAGGAGTCAGGATTCCAGCATCTTGACAAAGAATAGTACAGTCCAGGAAAAAACAAGTCAGGATTCCAGCCTCATGACAAACAATGGTACAGTCCAGGGTAAAAAAGAAGTCAGGATTTCAATTTAATGGTAAACAATGTTAGAGTCCAGGGTAAAAAAAAGTCAGGATTCCACCCTCATGACAAACAATGGTACAGTCCAGGGTAAAACCAAGTCAGGATTCCAACCTCATGGTAAACAATGGAAGAGTCCAGGGTAAAAAGAAGTCAGGATTTCAATTTAATGGTAAACAATGGTAGAGTCCAGGGTAAAAAAAGGAGTCAGGATTCCAGCCCCATGACAAACATTGGTACAGTCCAGGCTAAAAAGGAGTCAGGATTCCAACCACATGGTAAACAATGGTACAGTCCAGGCTAAAAAGGAGTCAGGATTCCAACCACATGGCAAGCAATTGTAGAGTCCAGGCTAAAAACAAGTCAGGATTCCAGCATCATGACAAACAATGGTACAGTCCAGGGTAAAACCAAGTCAGGATTCCAGCCTCATGGTAAACAATGGAAGAGTCCAGGGTAAAAAAAGAAGTCAGGATTTCAATTTAATGGTAAACAATGGTAGAGTCCAGGGTAAAAAAAAGGAGTCAGGATTCCAACCACATGGTAAACAATGGTACAGTCCAGGCTAAAAAAGGAGTCAGGATTCCAACCACATGCAAGCAATTGTAGAGTCCAGGCTAAAAACAAGTCAGGATTCCAGCCTCATGACAAACAATGGTACAGTCCAGGGTAAAAAGGAGTCAGGATTCCAACCATCTACAGAGAGTTCAGCCAAATGAGAAAAACACCTAAGTCTGTCTATCAGCTTCAGTCAGTATTCCAACAACATAGTAAACAATGCTACAGTCCAAGGTAAAAACAAGTCAGGATTCCAGCCTCATGACAAACAGTGGTACAGTCCAGGGTAAAAAGGAGTCAGGATTCCAAAAAGTCAGGATTCCAGGATTCCATCTACAGAGAGTGCAGCCAAATGAGAAAAACACCTAAACCTGTCTATCAGCATTCAGTCAGGATTCCAACAACATGGTAAACAATGCTACAGTCCAGGGTAAAAACAAGTCAGGATTCCAGCATCATGACAAACAATGGTACAGTCCAGGGTAAAACCAAGTCAGGATTCCAGCCTCATGGTAAACAATGGAAGAGTCCAGGGTAAAAAAAGAAGTCAGGATTTCAATTTAATGGTAAACAGTGGTAGAGTCCAGGGTAAAAAAAAGGAGTCATGATTCCAGCCCCATGACAAACAATGGTAGAGTCCAGGCTAAAAAGGAGTCAGGATTCTAACCATTTATAGAGAGTACAGCCAAATGACAAACACACCTGAAGCTGTCTGTCAGGAAAGACAAATGTCTCAAATAATCATTATCTTGATTACCTTCCAAGCATATTCTGTTGAAATCAACAATCAACAAAAGAAGTTGCAGTTGCAGTGGGTGGGATTCGAACCCTGGTCCTCATGCATGGCAGGCGAGAGTTTTACCACTGTACCACCAATTCTTTTGAAACTCAGGCAATCTCGTTGCCATCATCTTGCTCCTCTGAACTTTTTACACCAGGGAATTAAACAGCATATGGCAAACGAAGATCAAGAGACATGCTGAAGAGATAAAGATGTCAGTAAGAAAAACACTGATCACAAAATACAGACATACAACCTCATTGCAAAAAATGGTAGATTCCAGGCTAAAAAGGAGTCAGGATTCCATCATCTTGACAAACAATAGTACAGTCCAGGGAAAAAACAAGTCAGGATTCCAACCATCTACAGAGAGTTCAGCCAAATGAGAAAAACACCTAAGTCTGTCTATCAGCACAGTCAGGATTCCAACAACATGGTAAACAATGCTACAGTCCAAGGTAAAAACAAGTCAGGATTCCAGCCTCATGACAAACAGTGGTACAGTCCAGGGTAAAAGGAGTCAGGATTCCAAAAGGAGTCAGGATTCCAGGATTCCATCTACAGAGAGTGCAGCCAAATGAGAAAAACACCTAAACCTGTCTATCAGCTTCAGTCAGGATTCCAACAACATGGTAAACAATGCTACAGTCCAGGGTAAAAACAAGTCAGGATTCCAGCATCTTGACAAACAATAGTACAGTCCAGGAAAAAAACAAGTCAGGATTCCAGCCTCATGACAAACAATGGAAGAGTCCAGGGTAAAAAAGAAGTCAGGATTTCAATTTAATGGTAAACAATGCTACAGTCCAGGGTAAAAAGGAGTCAGGATTCCAAAAGGAGTCAGGATTCCAGGATTCCATCTACAGAGAGTGCAGCCAAATGAGAAAAACACCTAAACCTGTCTATCAGCTTCAGTCAGGATTCCTACAACATGGTAAACAATGCTACAGTCCAGGGTAAAAACAAGTCAGGATTCCAGCATCTTGACAAAAAATAGTACAGTCCAGGGTAAAAAGGAGTCAGGATTTCAGCCTCATGGTAAACAATGGTAGAGTCCAGGGTTAAAAAGGAGACAGTATTCCAACCATCTATAGAGAGTACAGCCAGATGACAAACACACCTGAAGCTGTCTGTCAGGAAAGACAAATGTCTCAAATAATCATTGTCTTGATTACCTTCCAAGCATATTCTGCTGAAATCAACAATCATCAAAACAAGTTGAAATTGCAATGGGTGGGATTCGAACCCTGGTCCGCATGCATGGCAGGCGAGAGTTTTACCAATCTACCACCAATTCTTTTGAAACTCAGGCAATCCCGTTGCGATTATCTTGCTCCTCTGAACTTTTAAACCAGGGAATTAAATAGCACATGGCAAACGAAGATCAAGAGACATGCTGAAGAGATAAAGATGCCAGTAAGAAAAACACTGATCACAAAAGACAGACATACAACCTCATTGCAAAAAATGGTAAATTCCAGACTAAAAGGAGTCAGGATTCCAACATCTTGACAAACAATAGTACAGTCCAGGGAAAAAAACAAGTCAGGATTCCAGCCTCATGACAAACAATAGTACAGTCCAGGGAAAAAACAAGTCAGGATTCCAGTCTCATGACAAACAATGGTACAGTCCAGGGTAAAACCAAGTCAGGATTCCAGCCTCATGGTAAACAATGGAAGAGTCCAGGGATAAAACAAGTCAGGATTCCAGCCTCATGACAAACAATGGTACAGTCCAGGGTAAAACCAAGTCAGGATTCCAACCTCATGGTAAACAATGGAAGAGTCCAGGGTTAAAAGAAGTCAGGATTTCAATTTAATGGTAAACAATGGTAGAGTCCAGGGTAAAAAAAAGGAGTCAGGATTCCAGCCCCATGACAAACAATGGTACAGTCCAGGCTAAAATGGAGTCAGGATTCCAACCACATGGTAAACAATGGTACAGTCCAGGCTAAAAAGGAGTCAGGATTCCAACCACATGGCAAGCAATTGTAGAGTCCAGGCTAAAAACAAGTCAGGATTCCAGCATCATGACAAACAATGGTACAGTCCAGGGTAAAACCAAGTCAGGATTCCAGCCTCATGGTAAACAATGGAAGAGTCCAGGGTAAAAAAGAAGTCAGGATTTCAATTTAATGATAAACAATAGTAGAGTCCAGGGTAAAAAAAAGGAGTCAGGATTCCAGCCTCATGACAAACAATGGTACAGTCCAGGCTAAAAAGGAGTCAGAATTCCAACCACATGGCAAGCAATTGTAGAGTCCAGGCTAAAAACAAGTCAGGATTCCAGCATCATGACAAACAATGGTACAGTCCAGGGTAAAACCAAGTCAGGATTCCAGCCTCATGGTAAACAATGGAAGAGTCCAGGGTAAAAAAGAAGTCAGGATTTCAATTTAATGATAAACAATAGTAGAGTCCTGGGTAAAAAAAGAGTCAGGATTCCAGCCTCATGACAAACAATGGTACAGTCCAGGCTAAAAAGAAGTCAGAATTCCAACCACATGGTAAACAATGGTACAGTCCAGGCTAAAAAGGAGTCAGGATTCCAACCACATGGCAGGCGATTGTAGAGTCCAGGCTAAAACAAGTCAGGATTCTAGCATCATGACAAACAATGGTACAGTCCAGGGTAAAAACAAGTCAGGATTCCAGCCTCATGACAAACAATGGTACAGTCCAGGGTAAAAAAGAAGTCAGGATTCCAACCATCTACAGAGAGTTCAGCCAAATGAGAAAACACCTAAGTCTGTCTATCAGCTTCAGTCAGTATTCCAACAACATGGTAAACAATGCTACAGTCCAGGGTAAAAACAAGTCAGGATTCCAGCATCTTGACAAACAATAGTACAGTCCAGGAAAAAAACAAGTCAGGATTCCAGCCTCATGACAAACAATGGAAGAGTCCAGGGTAAAAAAGAAGTCAGGATTTCAATTTAATGGTAAACAATGCTACAGTCCAGGGTAAAAAGGAGTCAGGATTCCAAAAGGAGTCAGGATTCCAGGATTCCATCTACAGAGAGTGCAGCCAAATGAGAAAAACACCTAAACCTGTCTATCAGCTTCAGTCAGGATTCCTACAACATGGTAAACAATGCTACAGTCCAGGGTAAAAACAAGTCAGGATTCCAGCATCTTGACAAAAAATAGTACAGTCCAGGGTAAAAAGGAGTCAGGATTTCAGCCTCATGGTAAACAATGGTAGAGTACAGGGTTAAAAAGGAGACAGTATTCCAACCATCTATAGAGAGTACAGCCAGATGACAAACACACCTGAAGCTGTCTGTCAGGAAAGACAAATGTCTCAAATAATCATTGTCTTGATTACCTTCCAAGCATATTCTGCTGAAATCAACAATCATCAAAACAAGTTGAAATTGCAATGGGTGGGATTCGAACCCTGGTCCGCATGCATGGCAGGCGAGAGTTTTACCAATCTACCACCAATTCTTTTGAAACTCAGGCAATCCCGTTGCGATTATCTTGCTCCTCTGAACTTTTTAAACCAGGGAATTAAATAGCACATGGCAAACGAAGATCAAGAGACATGCTGAAGAGATAAAGATGCCAGTAAGAAAAACACTGATCACAAAAGACAGACATACAACCTCATTGCAAAAAATGGTAAATTCCAGACTAAAAAGGAGTCAGGATTCCAACATCTTGACAAACAATAGTACAGTCCAGGGAAAAAAACAAGTCAGGATTCCAGCCTCATGACAAACAATAGTACAGTCCAGGGAAAAAACAAGTCAGGATTCCAGTCTCATGACAAACAATGGTACAGTCCAGGGTAAAACCAAGTCAGGATTCCAAGCCTCATGGTAAACAATGGAAGAGTCCAGGGATAAAACAAGTCAGGATTCCAGCCTCATGACAAACAATGGTACAGTCCAGGGTAAAACCAAGTCAGGATTCCAACCTCATGGTAAACAATGGAAGAGTCCAGGGTTAAAAAGAAGTCAGGATTTCAATTTAATGGTAAACAATGGTAGAGTCCAGGGTAAAAAAAAGAGGTCTGATTCCAGCCCCATGACAAACAATGGTACAGTCCAGGCTAAAATGGAGTCAGGATTCCAACCAATGGTAAACAATGGTACAGTCCAGGCTAAAAAAGGAGTCAGGATTCCAACCACATGGCAAGCAATTGTAGAGTCCAGGCTAAAAACAAGTCAGGATTCCAGCATCATGACAAACAATGGTACAGTCCAGGGTAAAACCAAGTCAGGATTCCAGCCTCATGGTAAACAATGGAAGAGTCCAGGGTAAAAAAAAAGTCAGGATTTCAATTTAATGATAAACAATAGTAGAGTCCCGGAGGTAAAAAAAAGGAGTCAGGATTCCAGCCTCATGACAAACAATGGTACAGTCCAGGCTAAAAAGAGTCAGAATTCCAACCACATGGTAAACAATGGTACAGTCCAGGCTAAAAGGAGTCAGGATTCCAACCACATGGCAAGGAATTGTAGAGTCCAGGCTAAAAACAAGTCAGGATTCTAGCATCATGACAAACAATGGTACAGTCCAGGGTAAAAACAAGTCAGGATTCCAGCCTCATGACAAACAATGGTACAGTCCAGGGTAAAAAGGTGTCAGAATTCCAACCATCTACAGAGAGTTCAGCCAAATGAGAAAAACACCTAAGTCTGTCTAACAGCTTCAGTCAGTATTCCAACAACATGGTAAACAATGCTACAGTCCAGGGTAAAAACAAGTCAGGATTCCAGCATCTTGACAAACAATAGTACAGTCCAGGAAAAAAAACAAGTCAGGATTCCAGCCTCATGACAAACAATGGAAGAGTCCAGGGTAAAAAAAAGTCAGGATTTCAATTTAATGGTAAACAATGCTACAGTCCAGGGTAAAAAGGAGTCAGGATTCCAAAAAGGATCAGGATTCCAGGATTCCATCTACAGAGAGTGCAGCCAAATGAGAAAAACACCTAAACCTGTCTATCAGCTTCAGTCAGGATTCCTACAACATGGTAAACAATGCTACAGTCCAGGGTAAAAACAAGTCAGGATTCCAGCATCTTGACAAAAAATAGTACAGTCCAGGGTAAAAGGAGTCAGGATTTCAGCCTCATGGTAAACAATGGTAGAGTCCAGGGTTAAAAAGGAGACAGTATTCCAACCATCTATAGAGAGTACAGCCAGATGACAAACACACCTGAAGCTGTCTGTCAGGAAAGACAAATGTCTCAAATAATCATTGTCTTGATTACCTTCCAAGCATATTCTGCTGAAATCAACAATCATCAAAACAAGTTGAAATTGCAATGGGTGGGATTCGAACCCTGGTCCGCATGCATGGCAGGCGAGAGTTTTACCAATCTACCACCAATTCTTTTGAAACTCAGGCAATCCCGTTGCGATTATCTTGCTCCTCTGAACTTTTTAAACCAGGGAATTAAATAGCACATGGCAAACGAAGATCAAGAGACATGCTGAAGAGATAAAGATGCCAGTAAGAAAAACACTGATCACAAAAGACAGACATACAACCTCATTGCAAAAAATGGTAAATTCCAGACTAAAAAGGAGTCAGGATTCCAACATCTTGACAAACAATAGTACAGTCCAGGGAAAAAACAAGTCAGGATTCCAGCCTCATGACAAACAATAGTACAGTCCAGGGAAAAACAAGTCAGGATTCCAGTCTCATGACAAACAATGGTACAGTCCAGGGTAAAACCAAGTCAGGATTCCAGCCTCATGGTAAACAATGGAAGAGTCCAGGGATAAAACAAGTCAGGATTCCAGCCTCATGACAAACAATGGTACAGTCCAGGGTAAAACCAAGTCAGGATTCCAACCTCATGGTAAACAATGGAAGAGTCCAGGGTTAAAAAGAAGTCAGGATTTCAATTTAATGGTAAACAATGGTAGAGTCCAGGGTAAAAAAAGGAGTCAGGATTCCAGCCCCATGACAAACAATGGTACAGTCCAGGCTAAAATGGAGTCAGGATTCCAACCACATGGTAAACAATGGTACAGTCCAGGCTAAAAAGGAGTCAGGATTCCAACCACATGGCAAGCAATTGTAGAGTCCAGGCTAAAAACAAGTCAGGATTCCAGCATCATGACAAACAATGGTACAGTCCAGGGTAAAACCAAGTCAGGATTCCAGCCTCATGGTAAACAATGGAAGAGTCCAGGGTAAAAAAGAAGTCAGGATTTCAATTTAATGATAAACAATAGTAGAGTCCAGGGTAAAAAAAAGGAGTCAGGATTCCAGCCTCATGACAAACAATGGTACAGTCCAGGCTAAAAAGGAGTCAGAATTCCAACCACATGGTAAACAATGGTACAGTCCAGGCTAAAAAGGAGTCAGGATTCCAACCACATGGCAAGCTAAAAAATCAGATTCTAGCATCACGATGGTAGAGTCCAGGGTAAAAACAAGTCAGGATTCTAGCCTCATGACAAACAATGGTACAGTCCAGGGTAAAAAGGAGTCAGAGTTCCAGCCTCTTATGACTTTAAGTAAGTTTTTAAAAAACATGAAACAATGGTACAGTCCAGGGTAAAAACAAGTCAGGATTCCAGCCTCATGACAAACAATGGTACAGTCCAGGGTAAAAAAGAGTAATAGTAGGTTCAATTAAAGAGAGTAGAATGAAAAATAAGTGTGTCAGGAAAGAAAATGTCTCAAATAATCATTATCTTGTTACTTATCACAACATAAAAAAAAATGTGAACCCTGGTCCTAAAAAATTTGAAACTCAACAATGATATTTTTAATAAAGAAAAATAGCAAGGAAACGAAATAGAGAGAAGAAAAAAAGTAAAACAAAGACAGACATAGGTAATTCAGGCTAAAATAGATACAGAGAATCGGGAGTGATACATGGGTAGTAGTACAAGTCAGGTTAGCATCATGACAAAACGGACAGTCAGGGTAAAAACAAGTCAGGATTCAACCTCATGACAAACAATGGTACAGTTCAGGGTAAAAAGGAGTCAGGATTCCAACCATCTACAGAGAGTTCAGCCAAATGAGAAAAACACCTAAGTCTGTCTATCAGCTTCAGTCAGTATTCCAGCAACATGGTAAACAATGCTACAGTCCAAGGTAAAAACAAGTCAGGATTCCAGCCTCATGACAAACAGTGGTACAGTCCAGGGTAAAAAGGAGTCAGGATTCAAGATCATGAAAACAGGAGTCCAGGGTAAAAAGGAGACAGGATTCCAACCATCTATAGAGAGTACAGCCAAATGACAAACACACCTGAAGCTGTCTGTCAGGAAAGACAAATGTCTCAAATAATCATTATCTTGATTACCTTCCAAGCATATTCTGCTGAAATCAACAATCATCAAAACAAGTTGCAGTGGGTGGGGATTCGAACCTCTGGTCCTCATGCATGGCAGGCGAGAGTTTTACCACTGTACCACCAATTCTTTTGAAACGCAGGCAATCCCGTTGCCATTATCTTGCTCCTCTGAACTTTTTAAACCAGGGAATTAAATAGCACATGGCAAACGAAGATCAAGAGACATGCTGAAGAGATAAAGATGTCAGTAAGAAAAACACTGATCACAAAAGACAGACATACAACCTCATTGCAAAAAATGGTAGATTCCAGTCTAAAAAGGAGTCAGGATTCCAGCATCTTGACAAAGAATAGTACAGTCCAGGGAAAAAACAAGTCAGGATTCCAGCCTCATGACAAACAATGGTACAGTCCAGGCTAAAAAAGAAGTCAGGATTTCAATTTAATGGTAAACAATGTTAGAGTCCAGGGTAAAAAAGGAGTCAGGATTCCACCCTCATGACAAACAATGGTACAGTCCAGGGTAAAAACAAGTCAGGATTCCAACCATCTACAGAGAGTTCAGCCAAATGAGAAAAACACCTAAGTCTGTCTATCAGCTTCAGTCAGGATTCCAACAACATGGTAAACAATGCTACAGTCCAAGGTAAAAACAAGTCAGGATTCCAGCCTCATGACAAACAGTGGTACAGTCCAGGGTAAAAAGGAGTCAGGATTCCAAAAGGAGTCAGGATTCCAGGATTCCATCTACAGAGAGTGCAGCCAAATGAGAAAAACACCTAAACCTGTCTATCAGCTTCAGTCAGGATTCCAACAACATGGTAAACAATGCTACAGTCCAGGGTAAAAACAAGTCAGGATTCCAGCATCTTGACAAACAATAGTACAGTCCAGGAAAAAAACAAGTCAGGATTCCAGCCTCATGACAAACAATGGAAGAGTCCAGGGTAAAAAAGAAGTCAGGATTTCAATTTAATGGTAAACAATGCTACAGTCCAGGGTAAAAACAAGTCAGGATTTCAGCCTCATGGTAAACAATGGTAGAGTCCAGGGTAAAAAAGGAGACAGTATTCCAACCTTCTATAGAGAGTACAGCCAAATGACAAACACACCTGAAGCTGTCTGTCAGGAAAGACAAATGTCTCAAATAATCATTGTCTTGATTACCTTCCAAGCATATTCTGCTGAAATCAACAATCATCAAAAGAAGTTGAAGTTGCAGTGGGTGGGATTCGAACCCTGGTCCTCATGCATGGCAGGCGAGTTTTACCACTGTACCACCAATTCTTTTGAAACTCAGGCAATCTCGTTGCCATCATCTTGCTCCTCTGAACTTTTTACACCAGGGAATTAAATATCACATGGCAAACGAAGATCAAGAGACATGCTGAAGAGATAAAGATGTCAGTAAGAAAAACACTGATCACAAAAGACAGACATACAACCTCATTGCAAAAAATGGTAGATTCCAGGCTAAAAAGGAGTAAGGTTTCTTGCATCTTGACAAACAATAGTACACTCCAGGGAAAAAACAAGTCAGGATTCCAACAACATGGTAAACAATGCTACAGTCCAGGGATAAAACAAGTCAGGATTCCAGCCTCATGACAAACAATGGTACAGTCCAGGGTAAAACCAAGTCAGGATTCCAGCCTCATGGTAAACAATGGAAGAGTCCAGGGTAAAAAAGAAGTCAGGATTTCAATTTAATGGTAAACAATGGTAGAGTCCAGGGTAAAAAAAAAAAAGGTCAGTATTCAAGCCCCATGACAAACAATGGTACAGTCCAGGCTAAAAAGGAGTCAGGATTCCAACCACATGGTAAACAATAGTACAGTCCAGGCTAAAAAGGAGTCAGGATTCCAACCACATGGCAAGCAATTGTAGAGTCCAGGCTAAAAACAAGTCAGGATTCCAGCATCATGACAAACAGTGGTACAGTCCAGGGTAAAAACAAGTCAGGATTCCAACCTCATGACAAACAATGGTACTGTCCAGGGTAAAAAGGAGTCAGGATTCCAACCATCTACAGAGAGTTCAGCCAAATGAGAAAAACACCTAAGTCTGTCTATCAGCTTCAGTCAGGATTCCAGCAACATGGTAAACAATGCTACAGTCCAAGGTTAAAACAAGTCAGGATTCCAGCCTCATGACAAACAGTGGTACAGTCCAGGGTAAAAAGGAGTCAGGATTCCAAAAGGAGTCAGGATTCCAGGATTCCATCTACAGAGAGTGCAGCCAAATGAGAAAAACACCTAAACCTGTCTATCAGCTTCAGTCAGGATTCCTACAACATGGTAAACAATGCTACAGTCCAGGGTAAAAACAAGTCAGGATTCCAGCATCTTGACAAAAAATAGTACAGTCCAGGGTAAAAAGGAGTCAGGATTTCAGCCTCATGGTAAACAATGGTAGAGTCCAGGGTTAAAAAGGAGACAGTATTCCAACCATCTATAGAGAGTACAGCCAGATGACAAACACACCTGAAGCTGTCTTTCAGGAAAGACAAATGTCTCAAATAATCATTATCTTGATTACCTTCGAAGCATATTCTGCTGAACTCAACAATCATCAAAACAAGTTGCAGTGGGTGGGATTCGAACCCTGGCCCTCATGCATGGCAGGCGAGAGTTTTACCACTGTACCACCAAATCTTTTGAAACTCAGGCAATCTCGTTGCCATCATCTTGCTCCTCTGAACTTTTTACACCAGGGAATTAAATAGCACATGGCAAACGAAGATCAAGAGACATGCTGAAGAGATAAAGATGCCAATAAGAAAAACACTGATCACAAAAGACAGACATACAACCTCATTGCAAAAAATGGTAGATTCCAGGCTAAAAAGGAATCAGGATTCCAGCATCTTGACAAACAATAGTACAGTCCAGGGAAAAAAAAAGTCAGGATTCCAGATCATGACAAACAATAGTACAGTCCAGGGATAAAACAAGTCAGGATTCCAGCCTCATGGTAAACAATGGTACAGTCCAGGGTAAAACCAAGTCAGGATTCCAGCCTCATGGTAAACAATGGAAGAGTCCAGGGTAAAAAAGAAGTCAGGATTTCAATTTAATGGTAAACAATGGTAGAGTCCAGGGTAAAAAAAAGGAGTCAGTATTCCAGCCCCATGACAAACAATGGTACAGTCCAGGCTAAAAAGGAGTCAGGATTCCAACCACATGGTAAACAATGGTACAGTCCAGGCTAAAAAGGAGTCAGGATTCCAACCACATGGCAAGCAATTGTAGAGTCCAGGCTAAAAACAAGTCAGGATTCCAGCATCATGACAAACAATGGTACAGTCCAGGGTAAAAACAAGTCAGGATTCCAACCTCATGACAAACAATGGTACAGTCCAGGGTAAAAGGAGTCAGGATTCCAACCATCTACAGAGAGTTCAGCCAAATGAGAAAAACACCTAAGTCTGTCTATCAGCTTCAGTCAGGATTCCAGCAACATGGTAAACAATGCTACAGTCCAAGGTAAAAACAAGTCAGGATTCCAGCCTCATGACAAACAGTGGTACAGTCCAGGGTAAAAAGGAGTCAGGATTCAAGACTCATGACAAACAATGGTACAGTCCAGGGTAAAAAAGGAGACAGTATTCCAACCATCTATAGAGAGTACAGCCAAATGACAAACACACCTGAAGCTGTCTGTCAGGAAAGACAAATGTCTCAAATAATCATTATCTTGATTACCTTCCAAGCATATTCTGCTGAAATCAACAATCATCAAAACAAGTTGCAGTGGGTGGGATTTGAACCCTGGTCCTCATGCATGGCAGGCGAGAGTTTTACCAATCTACCACCAATTCTTTTGAAACTCAGGCAATCCCGTTGCGATTATCTTGCTCCTCTGAACTTTTTAAACCAGGGAATTAAATAGCACATGGCAAACGAAGATCAAGAGACATGCTGAAGAGATAAAGATGCCAGTAAGAAAAACACTGATCACAAAAGACAGACATACAACCTCATTGCAAAAAATGGTAAATTCCAGACTTAAAAGGAGTCAGGATTCCAACATCTTGACAAACAATAGTACAGTCCAGGGAAAAAAACAAGTCAGGATTCCAGCCTCATGACAAACAATAGTACAGTCCAGGGAAAAAACAAGTCAGGATTCCAGTCTCATGACAAACAATGGTACAGTCCAGGGTAAAACCAAGTCAGGATTCCAGCCTCATGGTAAACAATGGAAGAGTCCAGGGATAAAACAAGTCAGGATTCCAGCCTCATGACAAACAATGGTACAGTCCAGGGTAAAACCAAGTCAGGATTCCAACCTCATGGTAAACAATGGAAGAGTCCAGGGTTAAAAGAAGTCAGGATTTCAATTTAATGGTAAACAATGGTAGAGTCCAGGGTAAAAAAAAGGAGTCAGGATTCCAGCCCCATGACAAACAATGGTACAGTCCAGGCTAAAATGGAGTCAGGATTCCAACCACATGGTAAACAATGGTACAGTCCAGGCTAAAAAGGAGTCAGGATTCCAACCACATGGCAAGCAATTGTAGAGTCCAGGCTAAAAACAAGTCAGGATTCCAGCCTCATGACAAACAATGGTACAGTCCAGGGTAAAACCAAGTCAGGATTCCAGCCTCATGGTAAACAATGGAAGAGTCCAGGGTAAAAAAGAAGTCAGGATTTCAATTTAATGATAAACAATAGTAGAGTCCAGGGTAAAAAAAAGGAGTCAGGATTCCAGCCTCATGACAAACAATGGTACAGTCCAGGCTAAAAAGGAGTCAGAATTCCAACCACATGGTAAACAATGGTACAGTCCAGGCTAAAAAGGAGTCAGGATTCCAACCACATGGCAAGCAATTGTAGAGTCCAGGCTAAAAACAAGTCAGGATTCTAGCATCATGACAAACAATGGTACAGTCCAGGGTAAAAACAAGTCAGGATTCCAGCCTCATGACAAACAATGGTACAGTCCAGGGTAAAAAGGAGTCAGGATTCCAACCATCTACAGAGAGTTCAGCCAAATGAGAAAAACACCTAAGTCTGTCTATCAGCTTCAGTCAGTATTCCAACAACATGGTAAACAATGCTACAGTCCAAGGTAAAAACAAGTCAGGATTCCAGCCTCATGACAAACAGTGGTACAGTCCAGGGTAAAAAGGAGTCAGGATTCAAGACTCATGACAAACAATGGTACAGTCCAGGGTAAAAAAGGAGACAGTATTCCAACCATCTATAGAGAGTACAGCCAAATGACAAACACACCTGAAGCTGTCTGTCAGGAAAGACAAATGTCTCAAATAATCATTATCTTGATTACCTTCCAAGCATATTCTGCTGAAATCAACAATCATCAAAACAAGTTGCAGTGGGTGGGATTTGAACCTCTGGTCCTCATGCATGGCAGGCGAGAGTTTTACCACTGTACCACCAATTCTTTTGAAACGCAGCCAATCCCGTTGCGATTATCTTGCTCCTCTGAACTTTTTAAACCAGGGAATTAAATAGCACATGGCAAACGAAGATCAAGAGACATGCTGAAGAGATAAAGATGTCAGTAAGAAAAACACTGATCACAAAAGACAGACATACAACCTCATTGCAAAAAATGGTAGATTCCAAGCTAAAAAGGAGTAAGGTTTCTTGCATCTTGACAAACAATAGTACACTCCAGGGAAAAAACAAATCAGGATTCCAACAACATGGTAAACAATGCTACAGTCCAGGCATAAAACAAGTCAGGATTCCAGCCTCATGACAAACAATGGTACAATCCAGGGTAAAACCAAGTCAGGATTCCAGCCTCATGGTAAACAATGGTACAGTCCAGGGTAAAAAAGAAGTCAGGATTTCAATTTAATGGTAAACAAGGTAGAGTCCAGGGTAAAAAAAAGAGTCAGTATTCCAGCCCCATGACAAACAATGGTACAGTCCAGGCTAAAAAGGAGTCAGGATTCCAACCACATGGTAAACATTGGTACAGTCCAGGCTAAAAAGGAGTCAGGATTCCAACCACATGGCAAGCAATTGTAGAGTCCAGGCTAAAAACAAGTCAGGATTCCAGCATCATGACAAACAATGGTACAGTCCAGGGTAAAAACAAGTCAGGATTCCAACCTCATGACAAACAATGGTACAGTCCAGGGTAAAAAGGAGTCAGGATTCCAACCATCTACAGAGAGTTCAGCCAAATGAGAAAAACACCTAAGTCTGTCTATCAGCTTCAGTCAGGATTCCAGCAACATGGTAAACAATGCTACAGTCCAAGGTAAAAAAAAAAAAGTCAGGATTCCAGCCTCATGACAAACAGTGGTACAGTCCAGGGTAAAAAGGAGTCAGGATTCCAAAAGGAGTCAGGATTCCAGGATTCCAGTATTCCAACCATCTATAGAGAGTACAGCCAGATGACAAACACACCTGAAGCTGTCTTTCAGGAAAGACAAATGTCTCAAATAATCATTGTCTTGATTACCTTCCAAGCATATTCTGCTGAAATCAACAATCATCAAAACAAGTTGAAGTTGCAGTGGGTGGGATTCGAACCCTGGTCCTCATGCATGGCAGGCGAGAGTTTTACCACTGTACCACCAATTCTTTTGAAACTCAGGCAATCTCGTTGCCATCATCTTGCTCCTCTGAACTTTTTACGCCAGGGAATTAAATATCACATGGCAAACGAAGATCAAGAGACATGCTGAAGAGATAAAGATGTCAGTAAGAAAAACACTGATCACAAAAGACAGACATACAACCTCATTGCAAAAAATCGTAGATTCCAAGCTAAAAAGGAGTAAGGTTTCTTGCATCTTGACAAACAATAGTACACTCCAGGGAAAAAACAAGTCAGGATTCCAACAACATGGTAAACAATGCTACAGTCCAGGCATAAAACAAGTCAGGATTCCAGCCTCATGACAAACAATGGTACAATCCAGGGTAAAACCAAGTCAGGATTCCAGCCTCATGGTAAACAATGGAAGAGTCCAGGGTAAAAAAGAAGTCAGGATTTCAATTTAATGGTAAACAATGGTAGAGTCCAGGGTAAAAAAAAAAAGGAGTCAGTATTCCAGCCCCATGACAAACAATGGTACAGTCCAGGCTAAAAAGGAGTCAGGATTCCAACCACATGGCAAGCAATTGTAGAGTCCAGGCTAAAAACAAGTCAGGATTCTAGCATCATGACAAACAATGGTACAGTCCAGGGTAAAAACAAGTCAGGATTCCAGCCTCATGACAAACAATGGTACAGTCCAGGGTAAAAAGGAGTCAGGATTCTAGTCTCATGGTAAACAATGGAAGAGTCCAGGGTAAAAAGAAGTCAGGATTTCAATTTAATGGTAAACAATGATAGAGTCCAGGGTAAAAAAGGAGTCAGGATTCCAGCCTCATGACAAACAATGGTACAGTCCAGGGTAAAAAAGAAGTCAGGATTTCAATTTAATGGTAAACAATGGTAGAGTCCAGGGTAAAAAAAATGGAGTCAGTATTCCAGCCCCATGACAAACAATGGTACAGTCCAGACTAAAAAGGAGTCAGGATTCCAACCACATGGTAAACAATGGTACAGTCCAGGCTAAAAAGGAGTCAGGATTCCAACCACATGGCAAGCAATTGTAGAGTCCAGGCTAAAAACAAGTCAGGATTCCAGCATCATGACAAACAATGGTACAGTCCAGGGTAAAAACAAGTCAGGATTCCAGCCTCATGACAAACAATGGTACAGTCCAGGGTAAAAAGGAGTCAGGATTCCAACCATCTACAGAGAGTTCAGCCAAATGAGAAAAACACCTAAGTCTGTCTATCAGCTTCAGTCAGGATTCCAGCAACATGGTAAACAATGCTACAGTCCAAGGTAAAAAAAAAGTCAGGATTCCAGCCTCATGACAAACAGTGGTACAGTCCAGGGTAAAAAGGAGTCAGGATTCCAAAAGGAGTCAGGATTCCAGGATTCCAGTATTCCAACCATCTATAGAGAGTACAGCCAGATGACAAACACACCTGAAGCTGTCTTTCAGGAAAGACAAATGTCTCAAATAATCATTATCTTGATTACCTTCGAAGCATATTCTGCTGAACTCAACAATCATCAAAACAAGCTGAAGTTGCAGTGGGTGGGATTCGAACCCTGGTCCTCATGCATGGCAGGCGAGAGTTTTACCACTGTACCACCAATTCTTTTGAAACTCAGGCAATCTCGTTGCCATCATCTTGCTCCTCTGAACGTTTTACACCAGGGAAATAAATAGCACATGGCAAACGAAAATCAAGAGACATGCTGAAGAGATAAAGATGCCAGTAAGAAAAACACTGATCACAAAAGACAGACATACAACCTCATTGCAAAAAATGGTAAATTCCAGGCTAAAAAGGAGTCAGGATTCCAACATCTTGACAAACTATAGTACAGTCCAGGGAAAAAACAAGTCAGGATTCCAGCCTCATGACAAACAATGGTACAGTCCAGGGTAAAACCAAGTCAGGATTCCAGCCTCATGGTAAACAATGGAAGAGTCCAGGGATAAAACAAGTCAGGATTCCAGCGTCATGACAAACAATGGTACAGTCCAGGGTAAAACCAATTCAGGATTCCAACCTCATGGTAAACAATGGAAGAGTCCAGGGTAAAAAGAAGTCAGGATTTCAATTTAATGGTAAACAATGGTAGAGTCCCGGGTAAAAAAAAGGAGTCAGGATTACTGCCCCATGACAAACAATGGTACAGTCCAGGCTAAAAAGGAGTCAGGATTCCAACCACATGGTAAACAATTGTACAGTCCAGGCTAAAAAGGAGTCAGGATTCCAACCACATGGCAAGCAATTGTAGAGTCCAGGCTAAAAACAAGTCAGGATTCCAGCATCATGACAAACAATGGTACAGTCCAGGGTAAAACCAAGTCAGGATTCCAGCCTCATGGTAAACAATGGAAGAGTCCAGGGTAAAAAAAGAAGTCAGGATTTCAATTTAATGGTAAACAATGGTAGAGTCCAGGGTAAAAAAAGGAGTCAGGATTCCAGCCCCATGACAAACAATGGTACAGTCCAGGCTAAAAAGGAGTCAGGATTCCAACCATCTATAGAGAGTACAGCCAAATGACAAACACACCTGAAGCTGTCTGTCAGGAAAGACAAATGCCTCAAATAATCATTATCTTGATTACCTTCCAAGCATATTCTGCTGAAATCAACAATCATAAAAAGAAGTTGCAGTTGCAGTGGGTGGGATTCGAACCCTAATCCTCATGCATGGCAGGCGATAGTTTTACCACTGTACCACCAATTCTTTTGAAACTCAGGCAATCTCGTTGCCATCGTCTTGCTCCTCTGAACTTTTTAAACCAGGGAATTAAATAGCACATGGCAAACGAAGATCAAGAGACATGCTAAAGAGATAAAGATGTCAGTAAGAAAAACACTGATCACAAAAGACAGACATACAACCTCATTGCAAAAAATGGTAGATTCCAGGCTAAAAAGGAGTCAGGATTCCATCATCTTGACAAACAATAGTACAGTCCAGGGAAAAAACAACTCAGGATTCCAACCATCTACAGAGAGTTCAGCCAAATGAGAAAAACACCTAAGTCTGTCTATCAGCTTCAGTCAGGATTTCAACAACATGGTAAACAATGCTACAGTCCAAGGTAAAAACAAGTCAGGATTCCAGCCTCATGACAAACAGTGGTACAGTCCAGGGTAAAAAGGAGTCAGGATTCCAAAAGGAGTCCGGATTCCAGGATTCCATCTACAGAGAGTGCAGCCAAATGAGAAAAACACCTAAACCTGTCTATCAGCTTCAGTCAGGATTCCAACAACATGGTAAACAATGCTACAGTCCAGGCTAAAAACAAGTCAGGATTCCAGCATCATGACAAACAATGGTACAGTCCAGGGTAAAACCAAGTCAGGATTCCAGCCTCATGGTAAACAATGGAAGAGTCCAGGGAAAAAAAGAAGTCAGGATTTCAATTTAATGGTAAACAATGGTAGAGTCCAGGGTAAAAAAAAGGAGTCAGGATTCCAGCCCCATGACAAACAATGGTACAGTCCAGGCTAAAAAGGAGTCAGGATTCCAACCATCTATAGAGAGTACAGCCAAATGACAAACACACCTGAAGCTGTCTGTCAGGAAAGACAAATGCCTCAAATAATCATTATCTTGATTACCTTCCAAGCATATTCTGCTGAAATCAACAATCATAAAAAGAAGTTGCAGTTGCAGTGGGTGGGATTCGAACCCTGATCCTCATGCATGGCAGGCGAGAGTTTTACCACTGTACCACCAATTCTTTTGAAACTCAGGCAATCTCGTTGCCATCATCTTGCTCCTCTGAACTTTTTAAACCAGTGAATTAAATAGCACATGGCAAACGAAGATCAAGAGACATGCTAAAGAGATAAAGATGTCAGTAAGAAAAACACTGATCACAAAAGACAGACATACAACCTCATTGCAAAAAATGGTAGATTCCAGACTAAAAAGGAGTCAGGATTCCAGCATCTTGACAAAGAATAGTACAGTCCAGGGAAAAAACAAGTCAGGATTCCAGCCTCATGACAAACAATGGTACAGTCCAGGGTAAAAAAGAAGTCACGATTTCAATTTAATGGTAAACAATGTTAGAGTCCAGGGTAAAAAAGGAGTCAGGATTCCAGCCTCATGACAAACAATGGTACAGTCCAGGCTAAAAAGGAGTCAGGATTCCAACCATTTATAGAGAGTACAGCCAAATGACAAACACACCTGAAGCTGTCTGTCAGGAAAGACAAATGTCTCAAATAATCATTATCTTGATTACCTTCCAAGCATATTCTGTTGAAATCAACAATCAACAAAAGAAGTTGCAGTTGCAGTGGGTGGGATTCGAACCCTGGTCCTCATGCATGGCAGGCAAGAGTTTTACCACTGTACCACCAATTCTTTTGAAACTCAGGCAATCTCGTTGCCATCATCTTGCTCCTCTGAACTTTTTACACCAGGGAATTAAACAGCATATGGCAAACGAAGATCAAGAGACATGCTGAAGAGATAAAGATGTCAGTAAGAAAAACACTGATCACAAAAGACAGACATACAACCTCATTGCAAAAAATGGTAGATTCCAGGCTAAAAAGGAGTCAGGTTCTTGCATCTTGACAAACAATAGTACAGTCCAGGGAAAAAACAAGTCAGGATTCCAACCATCTACAGAGAGTTCAGCCAAATGAGAAAAACACCTAAGTCTGTCTATCAGCTTCAGTCAGGATTCCAACAACATGGTAAACAATGCTACAGTCCAAGGTAAAAACAAGTCAGGATTCCAGCCTCATGACAAACAGTGGTACAGTCCAGGGTAAAAAGGAGTCAGGATTCCAAAAGGAGTCAGGATTCCAGGATTCCATCTACAGAGAGTGCAGCCAAATGAGAAAAACACCTAAACCTGTCTATCAGCTTCAGTCAGGATTCCAACAACATGGTAAACAATGCTACAGTCCAGGGTAAAAACAAGTCAGGATTCCAGCATCTTGACAAACAATAGTACAGTCCAGGGAAAAAACAAGTCAGGATTCCAGCCTCATGACAAACAATGGAATAGTCCAGGGTAAAAAAGAAGTCAGGATTTCAATTTAATGGTAAACAATGCTACAGTCCAGGGTAAAAACAAGTCAGGATTTCAGCCTCATGGTAAACAATAGTAGAGTCCAGGGTAAAAAAGGAGACAGTATTCCAACCTTCTATAGAGAGTACAGCCAAATGACAAACACACCTGAAGCTGTCTGTCAGGAAAAACAAATGTCTCAAATAATCATTGTCTTGATTACCTTCCCAGCATATTCTGCTGAAATCAACAATCATCAGAACAAGTTGAAGTTGCAGTGGGTGGGATTCGAACCCTGGTCCTCATGCATGGCAGGCGAGAGTTTTACCACTGTACCACCAATTCTTTTGAAACTCAGGCAATCTCGTTGCCATCATCTTGCTCCTCTGAACTTTTTACACCAGGGAATTAAATATCACATGGCAAACGAAGATCAAGAGACATGCTGAAGAGATAAAGATGTCAGTAAGAAAAACACTGATCACAAAAGACAGACATACAACCTCATTGCAAAAAATGGTAGATTCCAGGCTAAAAGGAGTCAGGTTCTTGCATCTTGACCAACAATAGTACACTCCAGGGAAAAAACAAGTCAGGATTCCAGCCTCATGACAAACAATAGTACAGTCCAGGGATAAAACAAGTCAGGATTCCAGCCTCATGACAAACAATGGTACAGTCCAGGGTAAAACCAAGTCAGGATTCCAGCCTCATGGTAAACAATTGAAGAGTCCAGGGTAAAAAAGAAGTCAGGATTTCAATTTAATGGTAAACAATGGTAGAGTCCAGGGTAAAAAAAAAAGGAGTCAGTATTCCAGCCCCATGACAAACAATGGTACAGTCCAGGGTAAAAACAATAGTACAGTCCAGGGATAAAACAAGTCAGGATTCCAGCCTCATGAGAAACAATGGTACAGTCCAGGGTAAAAACATGTCAGGATTCCAACCTCATGACAAACAATGGTACAGTCCAGGGTAAAAAGGAGTCAGGATTCCAACCATCTACAGAGAGTTCAGCCAAATGAGAAAAACACCTAAGTCTGTCTATCAGCTTCAGTCAGGATTCCAGCAACATGGTAAACAATGCTACAGTCCAAGGTAAAAACAAGTCAGGATTCCAGCCTCATGACAAACAGTGGTACAGTCCAGGGTAAAAAGGAGTCAGGATTCCAAAAGGAGTCAGGATTCCATCTACAGAGAGTGCAGCCAAATGAGAAAAACACCTAAACCTGTCTATCAGCTTCACTCAGGATTCCAACAACATGGTAAACAATGCTACAGTCCAGGGAAAAAACAAGTCAGGATTCCAGCCTCATGACAAACAATGGTACAGTCCAGGGTAAAAAGGACTCAGGATTTCAGCCTCATGGTAAACAATGGAAGAGTCCAGGGTAAAAAAGAAGTCAGGATTTCAATTTAATGGTAAACAATGGTAGAGTCCAGGGTAAAAAAAAAAGGAGTCAGTATTCCAGCCCCATGACAAACAATGGTACAGTCCAGGCTAAAAAGGAGTCAGGATTCCAACCACATGGCAAGCAATTGTAGAGTCCAGGCTAAAAACAAGTCAGGATTCCAGCATCATGACAAACAATGGTACAGTCCAGGGTAAAAACAAGTCAGGATTCCAACCTCATGACAAACAATGGTACAGTCCAGGGTAAAAAGGAGTCAGGATTCCAACCATCTACAGAGAGTTCAGCCAAATGAGAAAAACACCTAAGTCTGTCTATCAGCTTCAGTCAGGATTCCAGCAACATGGTAAACAATGCTACAGTCCAAGGTAAAAACAAGTCAGGATTCCAGCCTCATGACAAACAGTGGTACAGTCCAGGGTAAAAAAGGAGTCAGGATTCCAAAAGGAGTCAGGATTCCAGGATTCCATCTACAGAGAGTGCAGCCAAATGAGAAAAACACCTAAGCTGTCTATCAGCTTCAGTCAGGATTCCAGCAACATGGTAAACAATGCTACAGTCCAAGGTAAAAACAAGTCAGGATTCCAGCCTCTTGACAAACAAAGTAGGAAAAGGAGTCAGGTTTCGCCTCTGGTAACATGGTAGAGTCCAGGGTAAAAAAGGAGACAGTATTCCAACCTTCTATAGAGAGTACAGCCAAATGACAAACACACCTGAAGCTGTCTGTCAGGAAAAACAAATGTCTCAAATAATCATTGTCTTGATTACCTTCCAAGCATATTCTGCTGAACTCAACGATCATCAAAACAAGTTGAAGTTGCAGTGGGTGGGATTCGAACCCTGGTCCTCATGCATGGCAGGCGAGAGTTTTACCACTGTACCACCAATTCTTTTGAAACTCAGGCAATCTCGTTGCCATCATCTTGCTCCTCTGAACTTTTTACACCAGGGAATTAAATATCACATGGCAAACGAAGATCAAGAGACATGCTGAAGAGATAAAGATGCCAGTAAGAAAAACACTGATCACAAAAGACAGACATACAACCTCATTGCAAAAAATGGTAGATTCCAGGCTAAAAAGGAGTCAGGATTCCAACCACATGGTAAACAATGGTACAGTCCAGGCTAAAAAGGAGTCAGGATTCCAACCACATGGCAAGCAATTGTAGAGTCCAGGCTAAAAACAAGTCAGGATTCCAGCATCATGACAAACAACGGTACAGTCCAGGGTAAAAACAAGTCAGGATTCCAACCTCATGACAAACAATGGTACAGTTCAGGGTAAAAAGGAGTCAGGATTCCAACCATCTACAGAGAGTTCAGCCAAATGAGAAAAACACCTAAGTCTGTCTATCAGCTTCAGTCAGGATTCCAGCAACATGGTAAACAATGCTACAGTCCAAGGTAAAAACAAGTCAGGATTCCAGCCTCATGACAAACAGTGGTACAGTCCAGGGTAAAAAGGAGTCAGGATTCAAGACTCATGACAAACAATGGTACAGTCCAGGGTAAAAAAGGAGACAGTATTCCAACCATCTATAGAGAGTACAGCCAAATGACAAACACACCTGAAGCTGTCTGTCAGGAAAGACAAATGTCTCAAATAATCATTATCTTGATTACCTTCCAAGCATATTCTGCTGAAATCAACAATCATCAAAACAAGTTGCAGTGGGTGGGATTTGAACCTCTGGTCCTCATGCATGGCAGGCGAAAGTTTTACCACTGTACCACCAATTCTTTTGAAACGCAGGCAATCCCGTTGCGATTATCTTGCTCCTCTGAACTTTTTAAACCAGGGAATTAAATAGCACATGGCAAACGAAGATCAAGAGACATGCTGAAGAGATAAAGATGTCAGTAAGAAAAACACTGATCACAAAAGACAGACATACAACCTCATTGCAAAAAATGGTAGATTCCAGGCTAAAAAGGAGTCAGGATTCCAGCACCTTGACAAAGAATAGTACAGTCCAGGGAAAAAACAAGTCAGGATTCCAGCCTCATGACAAACAATGGTACAGTCCAGGGTAAAACCAAGTCAGGATTCCAGCCTCATGGTAAACAATGGAAGAGTCCAGGGTAAAAAAGAAGTCAGGATTTCAATTTAATGGTAAACAATGGTAGAGTCCAGGGTAAAAAAAAAGGAGTCAGGATTCCAGCCCCATGACAAACAATGGTACAGTCCAGGCTAAAAAGGAGTCAGGATTCCAACCACATGGTAAACATTGGTACAGTCCAGGCTAAAAAGGAGTCAGGATTCCAACCACATGGCAAGCAATTGTAGAGTCCAGGCTAAAAACAAGTCAGGATTCCAGCATCATGACAAACAATGGTACAGTCCAGGGTAAAAAAAGTCAGGATTCCAACCTCCTGCAAACAATGGTAAGTCCAGGGTAAAAGGAGTCAGGATTCCAACCATCTACAGAGAGTTCAGCCAAATGAGAAAAACACCTAAGTCTGTCTATCAGCTTCAGTCAGGATTCCAACAACATGGTAAACAATGCTACAGTCCAAGGTAAAAAAAAAGTCAGGATTCCAGCCTCATGACAAACAGTGGTACAGTCCAGGGTAAAAAGGAGTCAGGATTCCAAAAGGAGTCAGGATTCAGGATTCATATTCCAACCATCTATAGAGATACACCAGATGACAAACACACCTAAGCTGTCTTTCAGGAAAGACAAATGTCTCAAATAATCATTATCTTGATTACCTTGAAGCATATTCGCTGAACTCAACAATCATCAAAACAAGTTGAAGTTGCAGTGGGTGGGATTCGAACCCTGGTCCTCATGCATGGTAGGCGAGGTTTTACCACTGTACCACCAATTCTTTTGAAACTCAGGCAATCTCTTGCCATCATCTTCTCCTCTGAACTTTTTACACAGGGAAATAAATAGCACATGGCAAACGAAGATCAAGAGACATGCTGAAGAGATAAAGATGCCAGTAAGAAAAACACTGATCACAAAAAGACAGACATACAACCTCATTGCAAAAAATGGTAGATTCCAGGCTAAAAAAGGAGTCAGGATTCCAACCACATGGTAAACAATGGTACAGTCCAGGCTAAAAAGGAGTCAGGATTCCAACCACATGGCAAGCAATTGTAGAGTCCAGGCTAAAAACAAGTCAGGATTCCAGCATCATGACAAACAACGGTACAGTCCAGGGTAAAAACAAGTCAGGATTCCAACCTCATGACAAACAATGGTACAGTCCAGGGTAAAAAGGAGTCAGGATTCCAACCATCTACAGAGAGTTCAGCCAAATGAGAAAAACACCTAAGTCTGTCTATCAGCTTCAGTCAGGATTCCAGCAACATGGTAAACAATGCTACAGTCCAAGGTAAAAACAAGTCAGGATTCCAGCCTCATGACAAACAGTGGTACAGTCCAGGGTAAAAAGGAGTCAGGATTCCAAAAAGGAGTCAGGATTCCAGGATTCCATCTACAGAGAGTGCAGCCAAATGAGAAAAACACCTAACCTGTCTATTAGCTTCAGTCAGGATTCCAACAACATGGTAAACAATGCTACAGTACAGGGTAAAAACAAGTCAGGATTCCAGCATCTTGACAAACAATAGTACAGTCCAGGGTAAAAAGGAGTCAGGATTTCAGCCTCATGGTAAACAATGGTAGAGTCCAGGGTAAAAAAGGAGACAGTATTCCAACCATCTATAGAGAGTACAGCCAGATGACAAACACACCTGAAGCTGTCTTTCAGGAAAGACAAATGTCTCAAATAATCATTATCTTGATTACCTTCGAAGCATATTCTGCTGAACTCAACAATCATCAAAAAGAAGTTGAAGTTGCAGTGGGTGGGATTCGAACCCTGGTCCTCATGCATGGCAGGCGAGAGTTTTACCACTGTACCACCAATTCTTTTGAAACTCAGGCAATCTCGTTGCCATCATCTTGCTCCTCTGAACTTTTTACACCAGGGAAATAAATAGCACATGGCAAACGAAGATCAAGAGACATGCTGAAGAGATAAAGATGCCAGTAAGAAAAACACTGATCACAAAAGACAGACATACAACCTCATTGCAAAAAATGGTAGATTCCAGGCTAAAAAGGAGTAAGGTTTCTTGCATCTTGACAAACAATAGTACCTCAGGGAAAAAACAAGTCAGGATTCAACAACATGGTAAACAATGCTACAGTCCAGGCATAAAACAAGTCAGGATTCCAGCCTCATGACAAACAATGGTACAATCCAGGGTAAAACCAAGTCAGGATTCCAGCCTCATGGTAAACAATGACAGTCCAGGGTAAAAAAAGTCAGGATTTCAATTTAATGGTAAACAATGGTAGAGTCAGGGTAAAAAAAGAGTCAGTATTCCAGCCCATGACAAACAATGGTACAGTCCAGGCTAAAAGGAGTCAGGATTCCAACCACATGGTAAACATTGGTACAGTCCAGGCTAAAAAGGAGTCAGGATTCCAACCACATGGCAAGCAATTGTAGAGTCCAGGCTAAAAACAAGTCAGGATTCCAGCATCATGACAAACAATGGTACAGTCCAGGGTAAAAACAAGTCAGGATTCCAACCTCATGACAAACAATGGTACAGTCCAGGGTAAAAAGGAGTCAGGATTCCAACCATCTACAGAGAGTTCAGCCAAATGAGAAAAACACCTAAGTCTGTCTATCAGCTTCAGTCAGGATTCCAGCAACATGGTAAACAATGCTACAGTCCAAGGTAAAAAAAAAAGTCAGGATTCCAGCCTCATGACAAACAGTGATACAGTCCAGGGTAAAAAGGAGTCAGGATTCCAAAAGGAGTCAGGATTCCAGGATTCCAGTATTCCAACCATCTATAGAGAGTACAGCCAGATGACAAACACACCTGAAGCTGTCTTTCAGGAAAGACAAATGTCTCAAATAATCATTATCTTGATTACCTTCGAAGCATATTCTGCTGAACTCAACAATCATCAAAACAAGTTGAAGTTGCAGTGGGTGGGATTCGAACCCTGGTCCTCATGCATGGTAGGCGAGAGTTTTACCACTGTACCACCAATTCTTTTGAAACGCAGGCAATCTCGTTGCCATCATCTTGCTCCTCTGACCTTTTTACACCAGGGAAATAAATAGCACATGGCAAACGAAAATCAAGAGACATGCTGAAGAGATAAAGATGCCAGTAAGAAAAACACTGATCACAAAAGACAGACATACAACCTCATTGCAAAAAATGGTAGATTCCAGGCTAAAAAGGAGTCAGGATTCCAACCACATGGTAAACAATGGTACAGTCCAGGCTAAAAAGGAGTCAGGATTCCAACCACATGGCAAGCAATTGTAGAGTCCAAGCTAAAAACAAGTCAGGATTCCAGCATCATGACAAACAACGGTACAGTCCAGGGTAAAAACAAGTCAGGATTCCAACCTCATGACAAACAATGGTACAGTCCAGGGTAAAAAGGAGTCAGGTTTCCAACCATCTACAGAGAGTTCAGCCAAATGAGAAAAACAACTAAGTCTGTCTATCAGCTTCAGTCAGGATTCCAGCAACATGGTAAACAATGCTACAGTCCAAGGTAAAAACAAGTCAGGATTCCAGCCTCATGACAAACAGTGGTACAGTCCAGGGTAAAAAGGAGTCAGGATTCCAAAAGGAGTCAGGATTCCAGGATTCCATCTACAGAGAGTGCAGCCAAATGAGAAAAACACCTAACCTGTCTATTAGCTTCAGTCAGGATTCCAACAACATGGTAAACAATGCTACAGTCCAGGGTAAAAACAAGTCAGGATTCCAGCATCTTGACAAACAATAGTACAGTCCAGGCTAAAAAGGAGTCAGGATTCCAGCATCTTGACAAAGAATAGTACAGTCCAGGGAAAAAACAAGTCAGGATTCCAGCCTCATGACAAACAATGGTACAGTCCAGGGTAAAACCAAGTCAGGATTCTAGTCTCATGGTAAGCAATGGAAGAGTCCAGGGTAAAAAGAAGTCAGGATTTCAATTTAATGGTAAACAATGGTAGAGTCCAGGGTAAAAAAGGTGTCAGGATTCCAGCCTCATGACAAACAATGGTACAGTCCAGGCTAAAAAGGAGTCAGAATTCCAACCACATGACAAACAATGGTACAGTCCAGGCTAAAAAGGAGTCAGGATTCCAACCATATGGTAAACAATGGTACAGTCCAGGCTAAAAAGGAGTCAGGATTCCAACCACATGGCAAGCAATTGTAGAGTCCAGGCTAAAAACAAGTCAGGATTCCAGCATCATGACAAACAATGGTACAGTCCAGGGTAAAAACAAGTCAGGATTCCAACCTCATGACAAACAATGGTACAGTCCAGGGTAAAAAGGAGTCAGGATTCCAACCATCTACAGAGAGTTCAGCCAAATGAGAAAAACACCTAAGTCTGTCTATCAGCTTCAGTCAGGATTCCAGCAACATGGTAAACAATGCTACAGTCCAAGGTAAAAAAAAAAAAAGTCAGGATTCCAGCCTCATGACAAACAGTGGTACAGTCCAGGGGTAAAAAAGGAGTCAGGATTCCAAAAGGAGTCAGGATTCCAGGATTCCATCTACAGAGAGTGCAGCCAAATGAGAAAAACACCTAACCTGTCTATTAGCTTCAGTCAGGATTCCAACAACATGGTAAACAATGCTACAGTACAGGGTAAAAACAAGTCAGGATTCCAGCATCTTGACAAACAACAGTACAGTCCAGGGTAAAAAGGAGTCAGGATTTCAGCCTCATGGTAAACAATGGTAGAGTCCAGGGTAAAAAAGGAGACAGTATTCCAACCATCTATAGAGAGTACAGCCAGATGACAAACACACCTGAAGCTGTCTTTCAGGAAAGACAAATGTCTCAAATAATCATTATCTTGATTACCTTCAAGCATATTCTGCTGAACTCAACAATCATCAAAACAAGTTGAAGTTGCAGTGGGTGGGATTCGAACCCTGGTCCTCATGCATGGCAGGCGAGAGTTTTACCACTGTACCACCAATTCTTTTGAAACTCAGGCAATCTCGTTGCCATCATCTTGCTCCTCTGAACTTTTTACACCAGGGAAATAAATAGCACATGGCAAACGAAGATCAAGAGACATGCTGAAGACATAAAGATGCCAGTAAGAAAAACACTGATCACAAAAGACAGACATACAACCTCATTGCAAAAAATGGTAGATTCCAGGCTAAAAAGGAGTAAGGTTTCTTGCATCTTGACAAACAATAGTACACTCCAGGAAAAAACAAGTCAGGATTCCAACAACATGGTAAACAATGCTACAGTCCAGGCATAAAACAAGTCAGGATTCCAGCCTCATGACAAACAATGGTACAATCCAGGGTAAAACCAAGTCAGGATTCCAGCCTCATGGTAAACAATGGTACAGTCCAGGGTAAAAAGAAGTCAGGATTTCAATTTAATGGTAAACAATGGTAGAGTCCAGGGTAAAAAAAAAGGAGTCAGTATTCCAGCCCCATGACAAACAATGGTACAGTCCAGGCTAAAAAGGAGTCAGGATTCCAACCACATGGCAAGCAATTGTAGAGTCCAGGCTAAAAACAAGTCAGGATTCCAGCATCATGACAAACAATGGTACAGTCCAGGGTAAAAACAAGTCAGGATTCCAACCTCATGACAAACAATGGTACAGTCCAGGGTAAAAAGGAGTCAGGATTCCAACCATCTACAGAGAGTTCAGCCAAATGAGAAAAACACCTAAGTCTGTCTATGAGCTTCAGTCAGGATTCCAGCAACATGGTAAACAATGCTACAGTCCAAGGTAAAAAAAAAAGTCAGGATTCCAGCCTCATGACAAACAGTGGTACAGTCCAGGGTAAAAGGAGTCAGGATTCCAAAAGGAGTCAGGATTCCAGGATTCCAGTATTCCAACCATCTATAGAGAGTACAGCCAGATGACAAACACACCTGAAGCTGTCTTTCAGGAAAGACAAATGTCTCAAATAATCATTATCTTGATTACCTTCGAAGCATATTCTGCTGAACTCAACAATCATCAAAACAAGTTGAAGTTGCAGTGGGTGGGATTCCCTGGTCCAGGGGTCGAACCCTGGTCCTCATGCATGGTAGGCGAGAGTTTTACCACTGTACCACCAATTCTTTTGAAACTCAGGCAATCTCGTTGCCATCATCTTGCTCCTCTGAACTTTTTACACCAGGGAAATAAATAGCACATGGCAAACGAAAATCAAGAGACATGCTGAAGAGATAAAGATGCCAGTAAGAAAAACACTGATCACAAAAGACAGACATACAACCTCATTGCAAAAAATGGTAGATTCCAGGCTAAAAAGGAGTCAGGATTCCAGCATCTTGACAAAGAATAGAACAGTCCAGGGAATAAACAAGTCTGGATTCCAGCCTCATGACAAACAATAGTACAGTCCAGGGATAAAACAAGTCAGGATTCCAGCCTCATGACAAACAATGGTACAGTCCAGGGTAAAAAAGAAGTCAGGATTTCAATTTAATGGTAAACAATGGTAGAGTCCAGGGTAAAAAAAAAAGGAGTCAGTATTCCAGCCCCATGACAAACAATGGTACAGTCCAGGCTAAAAAGGAGTCAGGATTCCAACCACATGGTAAACAATGGTACAGTCCAGGCTAAAAACGAGTCAGGATTCCAACCACATGGCAAGCAATTGTAGAGTCCAGGCTAAAAACAAGTCAGGATTCCAGCATCATGACAAACAATGGTACAGTCCAGGGAAAAAACAAGTCAGGATTCCAGCCTCATGACAAACAATAGTACAGTCCAGGAATAAAATAAGTCTGGATTCCAGCCTCATGACAAACAATGGTACAGTCCAGGGTAAAACCAAGTCAGGATTCCAGCATCATGGTAAACAATGGAAGAGTCCAGGGAAAAAAGAAGTCAGGATTTCAATATAAGGGTAAACAATGGTAGAGTCCAGGGTAAAAAAGGTGTCAGGATTCCAGCCTCATGACAAACAATGGTACAGTCCAGGCTAAAAAGGAGTCAGGATTCCAACCACATGGTAAACAATGGTACAGTCCAGGCTAAAAACGAGTCAGGATTCCAACCACATGGCAAGCAATTGTAGAGTCCAGGCTAAAAACAAGTCAGGATTCCAGCATCATGACAAACAATGGTACAGTCCAGGGCAAAAACAAGTCAGGATTCCAGCCTCATGACAAACAATGGTACAGTCCAGGGTAAAAAGGAGTCAGGATTCCAACCATCTACAGAGAGTTCAGCCAAATGAGAAAAACACCTAAGTCTGTCTATCAGCTTCAGTCAGGATTCAAACAACATGGTAAACAATGCTACAGTCCAAGGTAAAAACAATAGTACAGTCCTGGGATAAAACAAGTCAGGATTCCAGCCTCATGACAAACAATGGTACAGTCCAGGGTAAAAACAAGTCAGGATTCCAGCCTCATGACAAACAATGGAAGAGTCCAGGGTAAAAAAGAAGTCAGGATTTCAATTTAATGGTAAACAATGTTAGAGTCCAGGGTAAAAAAGGAGTCAGGATTCCAGCCTCATGACAAACAATGGTACAGTCCAGGCTAAAAAGGAGTCAGGATTTCAACCATTTATAGAGAGTACAGCCAAATGACAAACACACCTGAAGCTGTCTGTCAGGAAAGACAAATGTCTCAAATAATCATTATCTTGATTACCTTCCAAGCATATTCTGCTGAAATCAACAATCATCAAAACAAGTTGCAGTTGCAGTGGGTGGGATTTGAACCCTGGTCCTCATGCATGGTAGGTGAGAGTTTTACCACTGTACCACCAATTATTTTGAAACTCAGGCAATCTCGTTGCCATCATCTTGCTCCTCTGAACTTTTTAAACCAGGGAATTAAATAGCACATGGCAAACGAAGATCAAGAGACATGCTGAAGAGATAAAGATGCCAGTAAGAAAAACACTGATCACAAAAGACAGACATACAATCTCATTGCAAAAAATGGTAGATTCCAGGCTAAAAAGGTGTCAGGATTCCATCATCTTGACAAACAATAGTACAGTCCAGGGAAAAAACAAGTCAGGATTCCAACCATCTACAGAGAGTTCAGCCAAATGAGAAAAACACCTAAGTCTGTCTATCAGCTTCAGTCAGGATTCCAACAACATGGTAAACAATGCTACAGTCCAAGGTAAAAACAAGTCAGGATTCCAGCCTCATGACAAACAGTGGTACAGTCCACGGTAAAAGGAGTCAGGATTCCAAAAGGAGTCAGGATTCCAGGATTCCATCTACAGAGAGTGCAGCCAAATGAGAAAAACACCTAAACCTGTCTATCAGCTTCAGTCAGGATTCCAACAACATGGTAAATAATGCTACAGTCCAGGGTAAAAACAAGTCAGGATTTCAGCCTCATGGTAAACAATGGTAGAGTCCAGGGTAAAAAAGGTGACAGTATTCCAACCTTCTATAGAGAGTACAGCCAAATGACAAACACACCTGAAGCTGTCTGTTAGGAAAGACAAAATGTCTCAAATAATCATTATCTTGATTACCTTCCAAGCATATTCTGCTGAACTCAACAATCATCAAAACAAGTTGCAATGGGTGGGATTCGAACCCTGGTCCGCATGCATGGCAGGCGAGAGTTTTACCACTGTACCACCAATTCTTTTGAAACTTAGCTAATCTCGTTGCCATCATCTTGCTCCTCTGAACTTTTTAAACCAGGAAATTAAATAGCACATGGCAAACGAAGATCAAGAGACATGCTGAAGAGATAAAGATGCCAGTAAGAAAAACACTGATCACAAAAGACAGACATACAACCTCATTGCAAAAAAATGGTAGATTCCAGGCTAAAAGGAGTCAGGATTCCAGCATCTTGACAAACAATAGTACAGTCCAGGAAAAAACAAGTCAGGATTCCAGCCTCATGACAAACAATAGTACAGTCCAGGGAAAAAACAAGTCAGGATTCCAGGCTCATGACAAACAATAGTACAGTCCAGGGATAAAACAAGTCAGGATTCCAGCCTCATGACAAACAATGGTAGAGTCCAGGGTAAAACCATGTCAGGATTCCAGCCTCATGGTAAACAATGGAAGAGTCCAGGGTAAAAAGAAGTCAGGATTTCAATTTAATGGTAAACAATGGTACAGTCCAGGCTAAAAAGGAGTCAGGATTCCAACCACATGGCAAGCAATTGTAGAGTCCAGGCTAAAAATAAGTCAGGATTCCAGCATCATGACAAACAATGGTAAAGTCCAGGGTAAAAACAAGTCAGGATTCCAGCCTCATGATAAACAAGGGTAGAGTCCAGGGTAAAAAAAAAGGAGTCAGGATTCCAGCCTCATGACAAACAATGGTACAGTCCAGGCTAAAAAGGAGTCAGGATTCCAACCATCTATAGAGTACAGCCAAATGACAAACACACCTGAAGCTATCTGTCAGGAAAGACAAATGTCTCAAATAATCATTATCTTGATTACCTTCCAAGCATATTCTGCTGAAATCAACAATCATCAAAAGAAGTTGCAGTTGCAGTGGGTGGGATTCGAACCCTGGTCCTCATGCATGGCAGGCGAGAGTTTTACCACTGTACTACCAATTCTTTTGAAACGCAGGCAATCTCGTTGCCCTCATCTTGCTCCTCTGAACTTTTTCCACCAGGGAAATAAATAGCACATGGCAAACGAAGATCAAGAGACATGCTGAAGAGATAAAGATGCCAGTAAGAAAAACACTGATCACAAAAGACAGACATACAACCTCATTGCAAAAAATGGTAGATTCCAGGCTAAAAAGGAGTCAGGATTCCAGCATCTTGACAAACAATAGTACAGTCCAGGGAAAAAACAAGTCAGGATTCCAGCCTCATGACAAACAATGGTACAGTCCAGGGTAAAACCAAGTCAGGATTCCAGCCTCATGGTAAACAATGGTAGAGTCCAGGGATAAAACAAGTCAGGATTCCAGCCTCATGACAAACAATGGTACAGTCCAGGGTAAAACCAAGTCAGGATTCCAGCCTCATGGTAAACAATGGAAGAGTCCAGGGTAAAAAGAAGTCAGGATTTCAATTTAATGGTAAACAATGGTAGAGTCCAGGGTAAAAAAAGGAGTCAGGATTCCAGCCCCATGACAAACAATGGTACAGTCCAGGCTAAAAAGGAGTCAGGATTCCAACCACATGGTAAACAATGGTACAGTCCAGGCTAAAAAGGAGTCAGGATTCCAACCACATGGCAAGCAATTGTAGAGTCCAGGCTAAAAACAAGTCAGGATTCCAGCATCATGACAAACAATGGTACAGTCCAGGGTAAAAACAAGTCAGGATTCCAGCCTCATGACAAACAATGGAAGAGTCCAGGGTAAAAAAGAAGTCAGGATTTCAATTTAATGGTAAACAATGTTAGAGTCCAGGGTAAAAAAGGAGTCAGGATTCCAGCCTCATGACAAACAATGGTACAGTCCAGGCTAAAAAGGAGTCAGGATTCCAACCATTTATAGAGAGTACAGCCAAATGACAAACACACCTGAAGCTGTCTGTCAGGAAAGACAAATGTCTCAAATAATCATTATCTTGATTACCTTCCAAGCATATTCTGCTGAAATCAACAATCATCAAAACAAGTTGCAGTTGCAGTGGGTGGGATTCGAACCCTGGTCCTCATGCATGGTAGGTGAGAGTTTTACCACTGTACCACCAATTATTTTGAAACTCAGGCAATCTCGTTGCCATCATCTTGCTCCTCTGAACTTTTTAAACCAGGGAATTAAATAGCACATGGCAAACGAAGATCAAGAGACATGCTGAAGAGATAAAGATGCCAGTAAGAAAAACACTGATCACAAAAGACAGACATACAACCTCATTGCAAAAAATGGTAGATTCCAGGCTAAAAAGGTGTCAGGATTCCATCATCTTGACAAACAATAGTACAGTCCAGGGAAAAAACAAGTCAGGATTCCAACCATCTACAGAGAGTTCAGCCAAATGAGAAAAACACCTAAGTCTGTCTATCAGCTTCAGTCAGGATTCCAACAACATGGTAAACAATGCTACAGTCCAAGGTAAAAACAAGTCAGGATTCCAGCCTCATGACAAACAGTGGTACAGTCCACGGTAAAAAGGAGTCAGGATTCCAAAAGGAGTCAGGATTCCAGGATTCCATCTACAGAGAGTGCAGCCAAATGAGAAAAACACCTAAACCTGTCTATCAGCTTCAGTCAGGATTCCAACAACATGGTAAACAATGCTACAGTCCAGGGTAAAAACAAGTCAGGATTTCAGCCTCATGGTAAACAATGGTAGAGTCCAGGGTAAAAAAGGTGACAGTATTCCAACCTTCTATAGAGAGTACAGCCAAATGACAAACACACCTGAAGCTGTCTGTTAGGAAAGACAAAATGTCTCAAATAATCATTATCTTGATTACCTTCCAAGCATATTCTGCTGAACTCAACAATCATCAAAACACGTTGCAATGGGTGGGATTCGAACCCTGGTCCGCATGCATGGCAGGCGAGAGTTTTACCACTGTACCACCAATTCTTTTGAAACTTAGCTAATCTCGTTGCCATCATCTTGCTGCTCTGAACTTTTTAAACCAGGGAATTAAATAGCACATGGCAAACGAAGATCCACGAGACATGCTGAAGAGATAAAGATGCCAGTAAGAAAAACACTGATCACAAAAGACAGACATACAACCTCATTGCAAAAAATGGTAGATTCCAGGCTAAAAAGGAGTCAGGATTCCAGCATCTTGACAAACAATAGTACAGTCCAGGGAAAAAACAAGTCAGGATTCCAGCCTCATGACAAACAATAGTACAGTCCAGGGAAAAAACAAGTCAGGATTCCAGGCTCATGACAAACAATAGTACAGTCCAGGGATAAAACAAGTCAGGATTCCAGCCTCATGACAAACAATGGTAGAGTCCAGGGTAAAACCATGTCAGGATTCCAGCCTCATGGTAAACAATGGAAGAGTCCAGGGTAAAAAAGAAGTCAGGATTTCAATTTAATGGTAAACAATGGTAGAGTCCAGGGTAAAAAAAAGGAGTCAGGATTCCAGCCCCATGACAAACAATGGTACAGTCCAGGCTAAAAAGGAGTCAGGATTCCAACCACATGGCAAGCAATTGTAGAGTCCAGGCTAAAAATAAGTCAGGATTCCAGCATCATGACAAACAATGGTAAAGTCCAGGGTAAAAACAAGTCAGGATTCCAGCCTCATGATAAACAAGGGTAGAGTCCAGGGTAAAAAAAAAGGAGTCAGGATTCCAGCCTCATGACAAACAATGGTACAGTCCAGGCTAAAAAGGAGTCAGGATTCCAACCATCTATAGAGAGTACAGCCAAATGACAAACACACCTGAAGCTATCTGTCAGGAAAGACAAATGTCTCAAATAATCATTATCTTGATTACCTTCCAAGCATATTCTGCTGAAATCAACAATCATCAAAAGAAGTTGCAGTTGCAGTGGGTGGGATTCGAACCCTGGTCCTCATGCATGGCAGGCGAGAGTTTACCACTGTACTACCAATTCTTTTGAAACGCAGGCAATCTCGTTGCCCTCATCTTGCTCCTCTGAACTTTTCCACCAGGGAAATAAATAGCACATGGCAAACGAAGATCAAGAGACATGCTGAAGAGATAAAGATGCCAGTAAGAAAAACACTGATCACAAAAGACAGACATACAACCTCATTGCAAAAAATGGTAGATTCCAGGCTAAAAAGGAGTCAGGATTCCAGCATCTTGACAAACAATAGTACAGTCCAGGGAAAAAAACAAGTCAGGATTCCAGCCTCATGACAAACAATGGTACAGTCCAGGGTAAAACCAAGTCAGGATTCCAGCCTCATGGTAAACAATGGTAGAGTCCAGGGATAAAACAAGTCAGGATTCCAGCCTCATGACAAACAATGGTACAGTCCAGGGTAAAACCAAGTCAGGATTCCAGCCTCATGGTAAACAATGGAAGAGTCCAGGGTAAAAAGAAGTCAGGATTTCAATTTAATGGTAAACAATGGTAGAGTCCAGGGTAAAAAAAAGGAGTCAGGATTCCAGCCCCATGACAAACAATGGTACAGTCCAGGGTAAAAAGGAGTCAGGATTCCAACCACATGGTAAACAATGGTACAGTCCAGGCTAAAAAGGAGTCAGGATTCCAACCACATGGCAAGCAATTGTAGAGTCCAGGCTAAAAACAAGTCAGGATTCCAGCATCATGACAAACAATGGTACAGTCCAGGGTAAAAACAAGTCAGGATTCCAGCCTCATGACAAGCGATGGTACAGTCCAGGGTAAAAAGGAGTCCGGATTTCAATTTAATGGTAAACAATGTTAGAGTCCAGGGTAAAAAAGGAGTCAGGATTCCAGCCTCATGACAAACAATGGTACAGTCCAGGCTAAAAAGGAGTCAGGATTCCAACCATTTATAGAGAGTACAGCCAAATGACAAACACACCTGAAGCTGTCTGTCAGGAAAGACAAATGTCTCAAATAATCATTATCTTGATTACCTTCCAAGCATATTCTGTTGAAATCAACAATCAACAAAAGAAGTTGCACTTGCAGTGGGTGGGATTCGAACCCTGGTCCTCATGCATGGCAGGCAAGAGTTTTACCACTGTACCACCAATTCTTTTGAAACTCAGGCAATCTCGTTGCCATCATCTTGCTCCTCTGAACTTTTTACACCAGGGAATTAAACAGCATATGGCAAACGAAGATCAAGAGACATGCTGAAGAGATAAAGATGTCAGTAAGAAAAACACTGATCACAAAAGACAGACATACAACCTCATTGCAAAAAATGGTAGATTCCAGGCTAAAAAGGAGTCAGGTTCTTGCATCTTGACAAACAATAGTACAGTCCAGGGATAAAACAAGTCAGGATTCCAGCCTCATGACAAACAATGGAAGAGTCCAGGGTAAAAAAGAAGTCAGGATTTCAATTTAATGGTAAACAATGTTAGAGTCCAGGGTAAAAAAGGAGTCAGGATTCCAGCCTCATGACAAACAATGGTACAGTCCAGACTAAAAAGGAGTCAGGATTCCAACCACATGGCAAGCAATTGTAGAGTCCAGGCTAAAAACAAGTCAGGATTCCAGCATCATGACAAACAATGGTACAGTCCAGGGTAAAAAAGAAGTCAGGATTTCAATTTAATGGTAAACAATGGTAGAGTCCAGGGTAAAAAGTAGTCAGGATTCCAGCATCTTGACAAACAATAGTACAGTCCAGGGAAAAAACAAGTCAGGATTCCAGCCTCATGACAAACAATAGTACAGTCCAGGGATAAACAAGTCAGGATTCCAGCCTCATGACAAACAATGGTACAGTCCAGGGTAAAAAAGAAGTCAGGATTTCAATTTAATGGTAAACAATGGTAGAGTCCAGGGTAAAAAAAATGGAGTCAGTATTCCAGCCCCATGACAAACAATGGTACAGTCCAGACTAAAAAGGAGTCAGGATTCCAACCACATGGCAAGCAATTGTAGAGTCCAGGCTAAAAACAAGTCAGGATTCCAGCATCATGACAAACAATGGTACAGTCCAGGGTAAAAAAGAAGTCAGGATTTCAATTTAATGGTAAACAATGGTAGAGTCCAGGGTAAAAAAAATGGAGTCAGTATTCCAGCCCCATGACAAACAATGGTACAGTCCAGGCTAAAAACGAGTCAGGATTCCAACCACATGGCAAGCAATTGTAGAGTCCAGGCTAAAAACAAGTCAGGATTCCAGCATCATGACAAACAATGGTACAGTCCAGGGTAAAAACAAGTCAGGATTCCAGCCTCATGACAAACAATGGTACAGTCCAGGGTAAAAAGGAGTCAGGATTCCAACCATCTACAGAGAGTTCAGCCAAATGAGAAAAACACCTAAGTCTGTCTATCAGCTTCAGTCAGGATTCAAACAACATGGTAAACAATGCTACAGTCCAAGGTAAAAACAAGTCAGGATTCCAGCCTCATGACAAACAGTGGTACAGTCCAGGGTAAAAGGAGTCAGGATTCCAAAAGGAGTCAGGATTCCATCTACAGAGAGTGCAGCCAAATGAGAAAAACACCTAAACCTGTCTATCAGCTTCAGTCAGGATTCCAACAACATGGTAAACAATGCTACAGTCCAGGGTAAAAACAAGTCAGGATTCCAGCATCTTGACAAACAATAGTACAGTCCAGGGAAAAAACAAGTCAGGATTCAAGACTCATGACAAACAATGGTACAGTCCAGGATAAAAAAAGGAGACAGTATTCCAACCATCTATAGAGAGTACAGCCAAATGACAAACACACCTGAAGCTGTCTGTCAGGAAAGACAAATGTCTCAAATAATCATTATCTTGATTACCTTCCAAGCATATTCTGCTGAAATCAACAATCATCAAAACAAGTTGCAGTTGCAGTGGGTGGGATTCGAACCCTGATCCTCATGCATGGCAGGCGAGAGTTTTACCACTGTACCACCAATTCTTTTGAAACTCAGGCAATCTCGTTGCCATCATCTTGCTCCTCTGAACTTTTTAAACCAGGGAATTAAATAGCACATGGCAAACGAAGATCAAGAGACATGCTAAAGAGATAAAGATGTCAGTAAGAAAAACACTGATCACAAAAGACAGACATACAACCTCATTGCAAAAAATGGTAGATTCCAGGCTAAAAAGGAGTCAGGATTCCAGCATCTTGACAAAGAATAGTACAGTCCAGGAAAAAACAAGTCAGGATTCCAGCCTCATGACAAACAATGGTACAGTCCAGGGTAAAACCAAGTCAGGATTCCAGCCTCATGGTAAACAATGGAAGAGTCCAGGGTAAAAAAGAAGTCAGGATTTCAATTTAATAGTAAACAATGGTAGAGTCCAGGGTAAAAAAGGTGTCAGGATTCCAGCCTCATGACAAACAATGGAACAGTCCAGGCTAAAAAGGAGTCAGAATTCCAACCACATGGTAAACAATGGTACAGTCCAGGCTAAAAAGGAGTCAGGATTCCAACCACATGGCAAGCAATTGTAGAGTCCAGGCTAAAAACAAGTCAGGATTCCAGCATCATGACAAACTATAGTACAGTCCAGGGAAAAAACAAGTCAGGATTCCAGCCTCATGACAAACAATAGTACAGTCCAGGAAAAAACAAGTCAGGATTCCAGCCTCATGACAAACAATGGTACAGTCCAGGGTAAAACCAAGTCAGGATTCCAGCCTCATGGTAAACAATGGAAGAGTCCAGGGATAAAACAAGTCAGGATTCCACCCTCATGACAAACAATGGTACAGTCCAGGGTAAAACCAAGTCAGGATTCCAACATCATGGTAAACAATGGAAGAGTCCAGGGTAAAAAGAAGTCAGGATTTCAATTTAATGGTAAACAATGGTAGAGTCCAGGGTAAAAAAAAGGAGTCAGGATTCCAGCCCCATGACAAACAATGGTACAGTCCAGGCTAAAAAGGAGTCAGGATTCCAACCACATGGTAAACAATGGTACAGTCCAGGCTAAAAAGGAGTCAGGATTCCAACCAAATGGCAAGCAATTGTAGAGTCCAGGCTAAAAACAAGTCAGGATTCCAGCATCATGACAAACAATGGTACTGTCCAGGGTAAAACCAAGTCAGGATTCCAACCTCATGGTAAACAATGGAAGAGTCCAGGGTAAAAAAGAAGTCAGGATTTCAATTTAATGGTAAACAATGGTAGAGTCCAGGGTAAAAAAAAAGGATTCAGGATTCCAGCCCCATGACAAACAATGGTACAGTCCAGGCTAAAAAGGAGTCAGGATTCCAACCATCTATAGGGAGTACAGCCAAATGACAAACACACCTGAAGCTGTCTGTCAGGAAAGACAAATGCCTCAAATAATCTTTATCTTGATTACCTTCCAAGCATATTCTGCTGAAATCAACAATCATAAAAAGAAGTTGCAGTTGCAGTGGGTGGGATTCGAACCCTGATCCTCATGCATGGCAGGCGAGAGTTTTACCACTGTACCACCAATTCTTTTGAAACTCAGGCAATCTCGTTGCCATCATCTTGCTCCTCTGAACTTTTTAAACCAGGGAATTAAATAGCACATGGCAAACGAAGATCAAGAGACATGCTAAAGAGATAAAGATGTCAGTAAGAAAAACACTGATCACAAAAGACAGACATACAACCTCATTGCAAAAAATGGTAGATTCCAGGCTAAAAAGGAGTCAGGATTCCAGCATCTTGACAAAGAATAGTACAGTCCAGGGAAAAAACAAGTCAGGATTCCAGCCTCATGACAAACAATGGTACAGTCCAGGGTAAAACCAAGTCAGGATTCCAGCCTCATGGTAAACAATGGAAGAGTCCAGGGTAAAAAGAAGTCAGGATTTCAATTTAATAGTAAACAATGGTAGAGTCCAGGGTAAAAAAGGTGTCAGGATTCCAGCCTCATGACAAACAATGGAACAGTCCAGGCTAAAAAGGAGTCAGAATTCCAACCACATGGTAAACAATGGTACAGTCCAGGCTAAAAAGGAGTCAGGATTCCAACCACATGGCAAGCAATTGTAGAGTCCAGGCTAAAAACAAGTCAGGATTCCAGCCTCATGACAAACAATGGTACAGTCCAGGGTAAAAAGGAGTCAGGATTCCAACCATCTACAGAGAGTTCAGCCAAATGAGAACAACACCTAAGTCTGTCTATCAGCTTCAGTCAGTATTCCAACAACATGGTAAACAATGCTACAGTCCAAGGTAAAAACAAGTCAGGATTCCAGCCTCATGACAAACAGTGGTACAGTCCAGGGTAAAAAGGAGTCAGGATTCCAAAAGGAGTCAGGATTCCAGGATTCCATCTACAGAGAGTGCAGCCAAATGAGAAAAACACCTAAACCTGTCTATCAGCTTCAGTCAGGATTCCAACAACATGGTAAACAATGCTACAGTCCAGGGTAAAAACAAGTCAGGATTCCAGCATCATGACAAACAATGGTACAGTCCAGGGTAAAACCAAGTCAGGATTCCAGCCTCATGGTAAACAATGGAAGAGTCCAGGGTAAAAAAGAAGTCAGGATTTCAATTTAATGGTAAACAATGGTAGAGTCCAGGGTAAAAAAAGGAGTCAGGATTCCAGCCCCATGACAAACAATGGTACAGTCCAGGCTAAAAAGGAGTCAGGATTCCAACCATCTATAGAGAGTACAGCCAAATGACAAACACACCTGAAGCTGTCTGTCAGGAAAGACAAATGCCTCAAATAATCATTATCTTGATTACCTTCCAAGCATATTCTGCTGAAATCAACAATCATAAAAAGAAGTTGCAGTTGCAGTGGGTGGGATTCGAACCCTGATCCTCATGCATGGCAGGCGAGAGTTTTACCACTGTACCACCAATTCTTTTGAAACTCAGGCAATCTCGTTGCCATCATCTTGCTCCTCTGAACTTTTTACACCAGGGAATTAAACAGCATATGGCAAACGAAGATCAAGAGACATGCTGAAGAGATAAAGATGTCAGTAAGAAAAACACTGATCACAAAATACAGACATACAACCTCATTGCAAAAAAATGGTAGATTCCAGGCTAAAAAGGAGTCAGGATTCCATCATCTTGACAAACAATAGTACAGTCCAGGGAAAAAACAAGTCAGGATTCCAACCTTCTACAGAGAGTTCAGCCAAATGAGAAAAACACCTAAGTCTGTCTATCAGCTTCAGTCAGGATTCCAACAACATGGTAAACAATGCTACAGTCCAAGGTAAAAACAAGTCAGGATTCCAGCCTCATGACAAACAGTGGTACAGTCCAGGGTAAAAGGAGTCAGGATTCCAAAAGGAGTCAGGATTCCAGGATTCCATCTACAGAGAGTGCAGCCAAATGAGAAAAACACCTAAACCTGTCTATCAGCTTCAGTCAGGATTCCAACAACATGGTAAACAATGCTACAGTCCAGGGAAAAAACAAGTCAGGATTCCAGCATCTTGACAAACAATAGTACAGTCCAGGAAAAAAACAAGTCAGGATTCCAGCCTCATGACAAACAATGGTAGAGTCCAGGGTAAAAAAGGAGACAGTATTCCAACCTTCTATAGAGAGTACAGCCAAATGACAAACACACCTGAAGCTGTCTGTCAGGAAAGACAAATGTCTCAAATAATCATTGTCTTGATTACCTTCCAAGCATATTCTGCTGAAATCAACAATCATCAAAACAAGTTGAAGTTGCAGTGGGTGGGATTCGAACCCTGGTCCTCATGCATGGCAGGCGAGAGTTTTACCACTGTACCACCAATTCTTTTGAAACTCAGCCAATCTAGTTGCCATCATCTTGCTCCTCTGAACTTTTTACACCAGGGAATTAAATATCACATGGCAAACGAAGATCAAGAGACATGCTGAAGAGATAAAGATGTCAGTAAGAAAAACACTGATCACAAAAGACAGACATACAACCTCATTGCAAAAATGGTAGATTCCAGGCTAAAAAGGAGTCAGGTTTCTTGCATCTTGACAAACAATAGTACACTCCAGGGAAAAAACAAGTCAGGATTCCAGCATCTTGACAAACAATAGTACAGTCCAGGGTAAAAAGGAGTCAGGATTTCAGCCTCATGGTAAACAATGGTAGAGTCCAGGGTAAAAAAGGAGACAGTATTCCAACCATCTATAGAGAGTACAGCCAGATGACAAACACACCTGAAGCTGTCTTTCAGGAAAGACAAATGTCTCAAATAATCATTGTCTTGATTACCTTCCAAGCATATTCTGCTGAAATCAACAATCATCAAAACAAGTTGAAGTTGCAATGGGTGGGATTCGAACCCTGGTCCTCATGCAAGGCAGGCGAGAGTTTTACCACTGTACCACCAATTCTTTTGAAATTCAGGCAATCTCGTTGCCATCATCTTGCTCCTCTGAACTTTTTACACCAGGGAATTAAATATCACATGGCAAACGAAGATCAAGAGACATGCTGAAGAGATAAAGATGTCAGTAAGAAAAACACTGATCACAAAAGACAGACATACAACCTCATTGCAAAAAATGGTAGATTCCAGGCTAAAAAGGAGTAAGGTTTCATGCATCTTGACAAACAATAGTACACTCCAGGGAAAAAACAAGTCAGGATTCCAACAACATGGTAAACAATGCTACAGTCCAGGGATAAAACAAGTCAGGATTCCAGCCTCATGACAAACAATGGTACAGTCCAGGGTAAAACCAAGTCAGGATTCCAGCCTCATGGTAAACAATGGAAGAGTCCAGGGTAAAAAAGAAGTCAGGATTTCAATTTAATGGTAAACAATGGTAGAGTCCAGGGTAAAAAAAAAAGGAGTCAGTATTCAAGCCCCATGACAAACAATGGTACAGTCCAGGCTAAAAAGTCCAGGGTAAAAAAAATGGAGTCAGTATTCCAGCCCCATGACAAACAATGGTACAGTCCAGGCTAAAAACGAGTCAGGATTCCAACCACATGGCAAGCAATTGTAGAGTCCAGGCTAAAAACAAGTCAGGATTCCAGCATCATGACAAACAATGGTACAGTCCAGGGTAAAAACAAGTCAGGATTCCAGCCTCATGACAAACAATGGTACAGTCCAGGGTAAAAAGGAGTCAGGATTCCAACCATCTACAGAGAGTTCAGCCAAATGAGAAAAACACCTAAGTCTGTCTCAGGCAATCTCGTTGCCATCATCTTGCTCCTCTGAACTTTTTAAACCAGGGAATTAAATAGCACATGGCAAACGAAGATCAAGAGACATGCTAAAGAGATAAAGATGTCAGTAAGAAAAACACTGATCACAAAAGACAGACATACAACCTCATTGCAAAAAATGGTAGATTCCAGGCTAAAAAGGAGTCAGGATTCCAGCATCTTGACAAAGAATAGTACAGTCCAGGGAAAAAACAAGTCAGGATTCCAGCCTCATGACAAACAATGGTACAGTCCAGGGTAAAACCAAGTCAGGATTCCAGCCTCATGGTAAACAATGGAAGAGTCCAGGGTAAAAAGAAGTCAGGATTTCAATTTAATAGTAAACAATGGTAGAGTCCAGGGTAAAAAAGGTGTCAGGATTCCAGCCTCATGACAAACAATGGAACAGTCCAGGCTAAAAAGGAGTCAGAATTCCAACCACATGGTAAACAATGGTACAGTCCAGGCTAAAAAGGAGTCAGGATTCCAACCACATGGCAAGCAATTGTAGAGTCCAGGCTAAAAACAAGTCAGGATTCCAGCATCATGACAAACTATAGTACAGTCCAGGGAAAAAACAAGTCAGGATTCCAGCCTCATGACAAACAATAGTACAGTCCAGGGAAAAAACAAGTCAGGATTCCAGCCTCATGACAAACAATGGTACAGTCCAGGGTAAAACCAAGTCAGGATTCCAGCCTCATGGTAAACAATGGAAGAGTCCAGGGATAAAACAAGTCAGGATTCCACCCTCATGACAAACAATGGTACAGTCCAGGGTAAAACCAAGTCAGGATTCCAACATCATGGTAAACAATGGAAGAGTCCAGGGTAAAAAAGAAGTCAGGATTTCAATTTAATGGTAAACAATGGTAGAGTCCAGGGTAAAAAAAGGAGTCAGGATTCCAGCCCCATGACAAACAATGGTACAGTCCAGGCTAAAAAGGAGTCAGGATTCCAACCACATGGTAAACAATGGTACAGTCCAGGCTAAAAAGGAGTCAGGATTCCAACCAAATGGCAAGCAATTGTAGAGTCCAGGCTAAAAACAAGTCAGGATTCCAGCATCATGACAAACAATGGTACTGTCCAGGGTAAAACCAAGTCAGGATTCCAACCTCATGGTAAACAATGGAAGAGTCCAGGGTAAAAAAGAAGTCAGGATTTCAATTTAATGGTAAACAATGGTAGAGTCCAGGGTAAAAAAAAGGATTCAGGATTCCAGCCCCATGACAAACAATGGTACAGTCCAGGCTAAAAAGGAGTCAGGATTCCAACCATCTATAGGGAGTACAGCCAAATGACAAACACACCTGAAGCTGTCTGTCAGGAAAGACAAATGCCTCAAATAATCTTTATCTTGATTACCTTCCAAGCATATTCTGCTGAAATCAACAATCATAAAAAAGAAGTTGCAGTTGCAGTGGGTGGGATTCGAACCCTGATCCTCATGCATGGCAGGCGAGAGTTTTACCACTGTACCACCAATTCTTTTGAAACTCAGGCAATCTCGTTGCCATCATCTTGCTCCTCTGAACTTTTTAAACCAGGGAATTAAATAGCACATGGCAAACGAAGATCAAGAGACATGCTAAAGAGATAAAGATGTCAGTAAGAAAAACACTGATCACAAAAGACAGACATACAACCTCATTGCAAAAAATGGTAGATTCCAGGCTAAAAAGGAGTCAGGATTCCAGCATCTTGACAAAGAATAGTACAGTCCAGGAAAAAACAAGTCAGGATTCCAGCCTCATGACAAACAATGGTACAGTCCAGGGTAAAACCAAGTCAGGATTCCAGCCTCATGGTAAACAATGGAAGAGTCCAGGGTAAAAAGAAGTCAGGATTTCAATTTAATAGTAAACAATGGTAGAGTCCAGGGTAAAAAAAGGTGTCAGGATTCCAGCCTCATGACAAACAATGGAACAGTCCAGGCTAAAAAGGAGTCAGAATTCCAACCACATGGTAAACAATGGTACAGTCCAGGCTAAAAAGGAGTCAGGATTCCAACCACATGGCAAGCAATTGTAGAGTCCAGGCTAAAAACAAGTCAGGATTCCAGCCTCATGACAAACAATGGTACAGTCCAGGGTAAAAAGGAGTCAGGATTCCAACCATCTACAGAGAGTTCAGCCAAATGAGAACAACACCTAAGTCTGTCTATCAGCTTCAGTCAGTATTCCAACAACATGGTAAACAATGCTACAGTCCAAGGTAAAAACAAGTCAGGATTCCAGCCTCATGACAAACAGTGGTACAGTCCAGGGTAAAAAGGAGTCAGGATTCCAAAAGGAGTCAGGATTCCAGGATTCCATCTACAGAGAGTGCAGCCAAATGAGAAAAACACCTAAACCTGTCTATCAGCTTCAGTCAGGATTCCAACAACATGGTAAACAATGCTACAGTCCAGGGTAAAAACAAGTCAGGATTCCAGCATCATGACAAACAATGGTACAGTCCAGGGTAAAACCAAGTCAGGATTCCAGCCTCATGGTAAACAATGGAAGAGTCCAGGGTAAAAAAGAAGTCAGGATTTCAATTTAATGGTAAACAATGGTAGAGTCCAGGGTAAAAAAAGGAGTCAGGATTCCAGCCCCATGACAAACAATGGTACAGTCCAGGCTAAAAAGGAGTCAGGATTCCAACCATCTATAGAGAGTACAGCCAAATGACAAACACACCTGAAGCTGTCTGTCAGGAAAGACAAATGCCTCAAATAATCATTATCTTGATTACCTTCCAAGCATATTCTGCTGAAATCAACAATCATAAAAAGAAGTTGCAGTTGCAGTGGGTGGGATTCGAACCCTGATCCTCATGCATGGCAGGCGAGAGTTTTACCACTGTACCACCAATTCTTTTGAAACTCAGGCAATCTCGTTGCCATCATCTTGCTCCTCTGAACTTTTTACACCAGGGAATTAAACAGCATATGGCAAACGAAGATCAAGAGACATGCTGAAGAGATAAAGATGTCAGTAAGAAAAACACTGATCACAAAATACAGACATACAACCTCATTGCAAAAAAATGGTAGATTCCAGGCTAAAAAGGAGTCAGGATTCCATCATCTTGACAAACAATAGTACAGTCCAGGGAAAAAACAAGTCAGGATTCCAACCTTCTACAGAGAGTTCAGCCAAATGAGAAAAACACCTAAGTCTGTCTATCAGCTTCAGTCAGGATTCCAACAACATGGTAAACAATGCTACAGTCCAAGGTAAAAACAAGTCAGGATTCCAGCCTCATGACAAACAGTGGTACAGTCCAGGGTAAAAAGGAGTCAGGATTCCAAAAGGAGTCAGGATTCCAGGATTCCATCTACAGAGAGTGCAGCCAAATGAGAAAAACACCTAAACCTGTCTATCAGCTTCAGTCAGGATTCCAACAACATGGTAAACAATGCTACAGTCCAGGGAAAAAAACAAGTCAGGATTCCAGCATCTTGACAAACAATAGTACAGTCCAGGAAAAAAACAAGTCAGGATTCCAGCCTCATGACAAACAATGGTAGAGTCCAGGGTAAAAAAAGGAGACAGTATTCCAACCTTCTATAGAGAGTACAGCCAAATGACAAACACACCTGAAGCTGTCTGTCAGGAAAGACAAATGTCTCAAATAATCATTGTCTTGATTACCTTCCAAGCATATTCTGCTGAAATCAACAATCATCAAAACAAGTTGAAGTTGCAGTGGGTGGGATTCGAACCCTGGTCCTCATGCATGGCAGGCGAGAGTTTTACCACTGTACCACCAATTCTTTTGAAACTCAGCCAATCTAGTTGCCATCATCTTGCTCCTCTGAACTTTTACACCAGGGAATTAAATATCACATGGCAAACGAAGATCAAGAGACATGCTGAAGAGATAAAGATGTCAGTAAGAAAAACACTGATCACAAAAGACAGACATACAACCTCATTGCAAAAAATGGTAGATTCCAGGCTAAAAAGGAGTCAGGTTTCTTGCATCTTGACAAACAATAGTACACTCCAGGGAAAAAACAAGTCAGGATTCCAGCATCTTGACAAACAATAGTACAGTCCAGGGTAAAAGGAGTCAGGATTTCAGCCTCATGGTAAACAATGGTAGAGTCCAGGGTAAAAAAGGAGACAGTATTCCAACCATCTATAGAGAGTACAGCCAGATGACAAACACACCTGAAGCTGTCTTTCAGGAAAGACAAATGTCTCAAATAATCATTGTCTTGATTACCTTCCAAGCATATTCTGCTGAAATCAACAATCATCAAAACAAGTTGAAGTTGCAATGGGTGGGATTCGAACCCTGGTCCTCATGCAAGGCAGGCGAGAGTTTTACCACTGTACCACCAATTCTTTTTGAAATTCAGGCAATCTCGTTGCCATCATCTTGCTCCTCTGAACTTTTTACACCAGGGAATTAAATATCACATGGCAAACGAAGATCAAGAGACATGCTGAAGAGATAAAGATGTCAGTAAGAAAAACACTGATCACAAAAGACAGACATACAACCTCATTGCAAAAAATGGTAGATTCCAGGCTAAAAAGGAGTAAGGTTTCTTGCATCTTGACAAACAATAGTACACTCCAGGGAAAAAACAAGTCAGGATTCCAACAACATGGTAAACAATGCTACAGTCCAGGGATAAAACAAGTCAGGATTCCAGCCTCATGACAAACAATGGTACAGTCCAGGGTAAAACCAAGTCAGGATTCCAGCCTCATGGTAAACAATGGAAGAGTCCAGGGTAAAAAAGAAGTCAGGATTTCAATTTAATGGTAAACAATGGTAGAGTCCAGGGTAAAAAAAAAAAGGAGTCAGTATTCAAGCCCCATGACAAACAATGGTACAGTCCAGGCTAAAAAGGAGTCAGGATTCCAACCACATGGTAAACAATAGTACAGTCCAGGCTAAAAAGGAGTCAGGATTCCAACCACATGGCAAGCAATTGTAGAGTCCAGGCTAAAAACAAGTCAGGATTCCAGCATCATGACAAACAATGGTACAGTCCAGGGTAAAAACAAGTCAGGATTCCAACCTCATGACAAACAATGGTACTGTCCAGGGTAAAAAGGAGTCAGGATTCCAACCATCTACAGAGAGTTCAGCCAAATGAGAAAAACACCTAAGTCTGTCTATCAGCTTCAGTCAGGATTCCAGCAACATGGTAAACAATGCTACAGTCCAAGGTTAAAACAAGTCAGGATTCCAGCCTCATGACAAACAGTGGTACAGTCCAGGGTAAAAGGAGTCAGGATTCCAAAAGGAGTCAGGATTCCAGGATTCCATCTACAGAGAGTGCAGCCAAATGAGAAAAACACCTAAACCTGTCTATCAGCTTCAGTCAGGATTCCAACAACATGGTAAACAATGCTACAGTCCAGGGTAAAAACAAGTCAGGATTCCAGCATCTTGACAAACAATAGTACAGTCCAGGGTAAAAAGGAGTCAGGATTTCAGCCTCATGGTAAACAATGGTAGAGTCCAGGGTAAAAAAGGAGACAGTATTCCAACCATCTATAGAGAGTACAGCCAGATGACAAACACACCTGAAGCTGTCTTTCAGGAAAGACAAATGTCTCAAATAATCATTATCTTGATTACCTTGAAGCATATTCTGCTGAACTCAACAATCATCAAAACAAGTTGCAGTGGGTGGGATTCGAACCCTGGTCCTCATGCATGGCAGGCGAGAGTTTTACCACTGTACCACCAAATCTTTTGAAACTCAGGCAATCTCGTTGCCATCATCTTGCTCCTCTGAACTTTTTACACCAGGGAAATAAATAGCACATGGCAAACGAAGATCAAGAGACATGCTGAAGAGATAAAGATGCCAGTAAGAAAAACACTGATCACAAAAGACAGACATACAACCTCATTGCAAAAAATGGTAGATTCCAGGCTAAAAGGAGTCAGGATTCCAGCATCTTGACAAACAATAGTACAGTCCAGGGAAAAAAAAAGTCAGGATTCCAGATCATGACAAACAATAGTACAGTCCAGGGATAAAACAAGTCAGGATTCCAGCCTCATGGTAAACAATGGTACAGTCCAGGGTAAAACCAAGTCAGGATTCCAGCCTCATGGTAAACAATGGAAGAGTCCAGGGTAAAAAAGAAGTCAGGATTTCAATTTAATGGTAAACAATGGTAGAGTCCAGGGTAAAAAAAAAGGAGTCAGTATTCCAGCCCCATGACAAACAATGGTACAGTCCAGGCTAAAAAGGAGTCAGGATTCCAACCACATGGTAAACAATGGTACAGTCCAGGCTAAAAAGGAGTCAGGATTCCAACCACATGGCAAGCAATTGTAGAGTCCAGGCTAAAAATAAGTCAGGATTCCAGCATCATGGTAAACAATGCTACAGTCCAAGGTAAAAACAAGTCAGGATTCCAGCCTCATGACAAACAGTGGTACAGTCCAGGGTAAAAAAGGAGTCAGGATTCCAAAAGGAGTCAGGATTCCAGGATTCCATCTACAGAGAGTGCAGCCAAATGAGAAAAACACCTAAACCTGTCTATCAGCTTCAGTCAGGATTCCAACAACATGGTAAACAATGCTACAGTCCAGGGTAAAAACAAGTCAGGATTCCAGCATCTTGACAAACAATAGTACAGTCCAGGCTAAAAACGAGTCAGGATTCCAACCACATGGCAAGCAATTGTAGAGTCCAGGCTAAAAACAAGTCAGGATTCCAGCCTCATGACAAACAATGGTACAGTCCAGGGGTAAAAACAAGTCAGGATTCCAGCCTCATGACAAACAATGGAAGAGTCCAGGGTAAAAAAGAAGTCAGGATTTCAATTTAATGGTAAACAATGGTACAGTCCAGGCTAAAAAGGAGTCAGGATTCCAACCATTTATAGAGAGTACAGCCAAATGACAAACACACCTGAAGCTGTCTGTCAGGAAAGACAAATGTCTCAAATAATCATTATCTTGATTACCTTCCAAGCATATTCTGCTGAAATCAACAATCAACAAAAGAAGTTGCAGTTGCAGTGGATGGGATTCAAACCCTGGTCCTCATGCATGGCAGGCGAGAGTTTTACCACTGTACCACCAATTCTTTTGAAACTCAGGCAATCTCGTTGCCATCATCTTGCTCCTCTGAACTTTTTACACCAGGGAAATAAATAGCACATGGCAAACGAAGATCAAGAGACATGCTGAAGAGATAAAGATGTCAGTTAGAAAAACACTGATCACAAAAGACAGACAAACAACCTCATTGCAAAAAATGGTAGATTCCAGGCTAAAAAGGAGTCAGGATTCCAGCATCTTGACAAACAATAGTACAGTCCAGGGGAAAAACAAGTCAGGATTCCAACCATCTACAGAGAGTTCAACCAAATGAGAAAAACACCTAAGTCTGTCTATCAGCTTCAGTCAGGATTCAAACAACATGGTAAACAATGCTACAGTCCAAGGTAAAAACAATAGTACAGTCCAGGGATAAAACAAGTCAGGATTCCAGCCTCATGACAAACAATGGTACAGTCCAGGGTAAAAACAAGTCAGGATTCCAGCCTCATGACAAACAATAGTACATTCCAGGGAAAAAACAAGTCAGGATTCCAGCCTCATGACAAACAATGGTACAGTCCAGGGTAAAAAAGAAGTCAGGATTTCAATTTAATGGTAAACAATGGTAGAGTCCAGGGTAAAAAAATGGAGTCAGTATTCCAGCCCCATGACAAACAATGGTACAGTCCAGACTAAAAAGGAGTCAGGATTCCAACCACATGGCAAGCAATTGTAGAGTCCAGGCTAAAAACAAGTCAGGATTCCAGCATCATGACAAACAATGGTACAGTCCAGGGTAAAAACAAGTCAGGATTCCAGCCTCATGACAAACAATGGTACAGTCCAGGGTAAAAAGGAGTCAGGATTCCAACCATCTACAGAGAGTTCAGCCAAATGAGAAAAACACCTAAGTCTGTCTATCAACTTCAGTCAGGATTCAAACAACATGGTAAACAATGCTACAGTCCAAGGTAAAAACAAGTCAGGATTCCAGCCTCATGACAAACAGTGGTACAGTCCAGGGTAAAAAGGAGTCAGGATTCCAAAAGGAGTCAGGATTCCATCTACAGAGAGTGCAGCCAAATGAGAAAAACACCTAAACCTGTCTATCAGCTTCAGTCAGGATTCCAACAACATGGTAAACAATGCTACAGTCCAGGGTAAAAACAAGTCAGGATTCCAGCATCTTGACAAAAAATAGTACAGTCCAGGGTAAAAAGGAGTCAGGATTTCAGCCTCATGGTAAACAATGGTAGAGTCCAGGGTAAAAAAGGAGACAGTATTCCAACCATCTATAGAGAGTACAGCCAGATGACAAACACACCTGAAGCTGTCTTTCAGGAAAGACAAATGTCTCAAATAATCATTATCTTGATTACCTTCGAAGCATATTCTGCTGAACTCAACAATCATCAAAACAAGTTGCAGTGGGTGGGATTCGAACCCTGGTCCTCATGCATGGCAGGCGAGAGTTTTACCACTGTACCACCAAATCTTTTGAAACTCAGGCAATCTCGTTGCCATCATCTTGCTCCTCTGAACTTTTTACACCAGGGAAATAAATAGCACATGGCAAACGAAGATCAAGAGACATGCTGAAGAGATAAAGATGCCAGTAAGAAAAACACTGATCACAAAAGACAGACATACAACCTCATTGCAAAAAATGGTAGATTCCAGGCTAAAAAGGAGTCAGGATTCCAGCATCTTGACAAACAATAGTACAGTCCAGGGAAAAAAAAGTCAGGATTCCAGATCATGACAAACAATAGTACAGTCCAGGGATAAAACAAGTCAGGATTCCAGCCTCATGGTAAACAATGGTACAGTCCAGGGTAAAACCAAGTCAGGATTCCAGCCTCATGGTAAACAATGGAAGAGTCCAGGGTAAAAAAAAGTCAGGATTTCAATTTAATGGTAAACAATGGTAGAGTCCAGGGTAAAAAAAAGGAGTCAGTATTCCAGCCCCATGACAAACAATGGTACAGTCCAGGCTAAAAAAGGAGTCAGGATTCCAACCACATGGTAAACAATGGTACAGTCCAGGCTAAAAAGGAGTCAGGATTCCAACCACATGGCAAGCAATTGTAGAGTCCAGGCTAAAAATAAGTCAGGATTCCAGCATCATGGTAAACAATGCTACAGTCCAAGGTAAAAACAAGTCAGGATTCCAGCCTCATGACAAACAGTGGTACAGTCCAGGGTAAAAAGGAGTCAGGATTCCAAAAGGAGTCAGGATTCCAGGATTCCATCTACAGAGAGTGCAGCCAAATGAGAAAAACACCTAAACCTGTCTATCAGCTTCAGTCAGGATTCCAACAACATGGTAAACAATGCTACAGTCCAGGGTAAAAACGAGTCAGGATTCCAACCACATGGCAAGCAATTGTAGAGTCCAGGCTAAAAACAAGTCAGGATTCCAGCCTCATGACAAACAATGGTACAGTCCAGGGTAAAAACAAGTCAGGATTCCAGCCTCATGACAAACAATGGAAGAGTCCAGGGTAAAAAAGAAGTCAGGATTTCAATTTAATGGTAAACAATGGTACAGTCCAGGCTAAAAAGGAGTCAGGATTCCAACCATTTATAGAGAGTATAGCCAAATGACAAACACACCTGAAGCTGTCTGTCAGGAAAGACAAATGTCTCAAATAATCATTATCTTAATTACCTTCCAAGCATATTCTGCTGAAATCAACAATCAACAAAAGAAGTTGCAGTTGCAGTGGATGGGATTCAAACCCTGGTCCTCATGCATGGCAGGCGAGAGTTTTACCACTGTACCACCAATTCTTTTGAAACTCAGGCAATCTCGTTGCCATCATCTTGCTCCTCTGAACTTTTTACACCAGGGAAATAAATAGCACATGGCAAACGAAGATCAAGAGACATGCTGAAGAGATAAAGATGTCAGTTAGAAAAACACTGATCACAAAAGACAGACAAACAACCTCATTGCAAAAAATGGTAGATTCCAGGCTAAAAAGGAGTCAGGATTCCAGCATCTTGACAAACAATAGTACAGTCCAGGGAAAAACAAGTCAGGATTCCAACCATCTACAGAGAGTTCAACCAAATGAGAAAAACACCTAAGTCTGTCTATCAGCTTCAGTCAGGATTCAAACAACATGGTAAACAATGCTACAGTCCAAGGTAAAAACAATAGTACAGTCCAGGGATAAAACAAGTCAGGATTCCAGCCTCATGACAAACAATGGTACAGTCCAGGGTAAAAACAAGTCAGGATTCCAGCCTCATGACAAACAATAGTACATTCCAGGAAAAAACAAGTCAGGATTCCAGCCTCATGACAAACAATGGTACAGTCCAGGGTAAAAAAGAAGTCAGGATTTCAATTTAATGGTAAACAATGGTAGAGTCCAGGGTAAAAAAAATGGAGTCAGTATTCCAGCCCCATGACAAACAATGGTACAGTCCAGACTAAAAAGGAGTCAGGATTCCAACCACATGGCAAGCAATTGTAGAGTCCAGGCTAAAAACAAGTCAGGATTCCAGCATCATGACAAACAATGGTACAGTCCAGGGTAAAAACAAGTCAGGATTCCAGCCTCATGACAAACAATGGTACAGTCCAGGGTAAAAAGGAGTCAGGATTCCAACCATCTACAGAGAGTTCAGCCAAATGAGAAAAACACCTAAGTCTGTCTATCAGCTTCAGTCAGGATTCAAACAACATGGTAAACAATGCTACAGTCCAAGGTAAAAACAAGTCAGGATTCCAGCCTCATGACAAACAGTGGTACAGTCCAGGGTAAAAGGAGTCAGGATTCCAAAAGGAGTCAGGATTCCATCTACAGAGAGTGCAGCCAAATGAGAAAAACACCTAAACCTGTCTATCAGCTTCAGTCAGGATTCCAACAACATGGTAAACAATGCTACAGTCCAGGGTAAAAACAAGTCAGGATTCCAGCATCTTGACAAACAATAGTACAGTCCAGGGAAAAAACAAGTCAGGATTCAAGACTCATGACAAACAATGGTACAGTCCAGGGTAAAAAAGGAGACAGTATTCCAACCATCTATAGAGAGTACAGCCAAATGACAAACACACCTGAAGCTGTCTGTCAGGAAAGACAAATGTCTCAAATAATCATTATCTTGATTACCTTCCAAGCATATTCTGCTGAAATCAACAATCATCAAAACAAGTTGCAGTTGCAGTGGGTGGGATTCAAACCCTGGTCCTCATGCATGGCAGGCGAGAGTTTTACCACTGTACCACCAATTCTTTTGAAACTCTGGCAATCCCGTTGCGATTACCTTGCTCCTCTGAACTTTTTAAACCAGGGAATTAAATAGCACATGGCAAACGAAGATCAAGAGACATGCTGAAGAGATAAAGATGCCAGTAAGAAAAACACTGATCACAAAAGACAGACATACAACCTCATTGCAAAAAATGGTAAATTCCAGGCTAAAAAGGAGTCAGGATTCCAACATCTTGACAAACTATAGTACAGTCCAGGGAAAAAACAAGTCAGGATTCCAGCCTCATGACAAACAATAGTACAGTCCAGGGAAAAAACAAGTCAGGATTCCAGCCTCATGACAAACAATGGTACAGTCCAGGGTAAAACCAAGTCAGGATTCCAACCTCATGGTAAACAATGGAAGAGTCCAGGGTAAAAAGAAGTCAGGATTTCAATTTAATGGTAAACAATGGTAGAGTCCAGGGTAAAAAAGGTGTCAGGATTCCAGCCTCATGACAAACAATGGTACAGTCCAGGCTAAAAAGGAGTCAGGATTCCAACCATTTATAGAGAGTACAGCCAAATGACAAACACACCTGAAGCTGTCTGTCAGGAAAGACAAATGTCTCAAATAATCATTATCTTGATTACCTTCCAAGCATATTCTGCTGAAATCAACAAAAGAAGTTGCAGTTGCAGTGGGTGGGATTCAAACCCTGATCCTCATGCATGGCAGGCGAGAGTTTTACCACTGTACCACCAATTCTTTTGAAACTCAGGCAATCTCGTTGCCATCATCTTGCTCCTCTGAACTTTTACACCAGGGAATTAAATAGCACATGGCAAACGAAGATCAAGAGACATGCTGAAGAGATAAAGATGTCAGTAAGAAAAACACTGATCACAAAAGACAGACATACAACCTCATTGCAAAAAATGGTAGATTCCAGTCTAAAAAGGAGTCAGGATTCCAGCATCTTGACAAAGAATAGTACAGTCCAGGGAAAAAACAAGTCAGGATTCCAGCCTCATGACAAACAATGGTACAGTCCAGGGTAAAACCAAGTCAGGATTCCAGCCTCATGGTAAACAATGGAAGAGTCCAGAGTAAAAAGAAGTCAGGATTTCAATTTAATGGTAAACAATGGTAGAGTCCAGGGTAAAAAGGTGTCAGGATTCCAGCCTCATGACAAACAATGGTACAGTCCAGGCTAAAAAGGAGTCAGAATTCCAACCACATGGTAAACAATGGTACAGTCCAGGCTAAAAAGGAGTCAGGATTCCAACCACATGGCAAGCAATTGTAGAGTCCAGGCTAAAAACAAGTCAGGATTCTAGCATCATGACAAACAATGGTACAGTCCAGGGTAAAAACAAGTCAGGATTCCAGCCTCATGACAAACAATGGTACAGTCCAGGGTAAAAAGGAGTCAGGATTCCAACCATCTACAGAGAGTTCAGCCAAATGAGAAAAACACCTAAGTCTGTCTATCAGCTTCAGTCAGGATTCCAACAACATGTTAAACAATGCTACAGTCCAAGGTAAAAACAAGTCAGGATTCCAGCCTCATGACAAACAGTGGTACAGTCCAGGGTAAAAAGGAGTCAGGATTCCAAAAGGAGTCAGGATTCCAGGATTCCATCTACAGAGAGTGCAGCCAAATGAGAAAAACACCTAAACCTGTCTATCAGCTTCAGTCAGGATTCCAACAACATGGTAAACAATGCTACAGTCCAGGGTAAAAACAAGTCAGGATTCCAGCATCTTGACAAACAATAGTACAGTCCAGGGAAAAAACAAGTCAGGATTCCAGCCTCATGACAAACAATGGAAGAGTCCAGGGTAAAAAAGAAGTCAGGATTTCAATTTAATGGTAAACAATGTTAGAGTCCAGGGTAAAAAAGGAGTCAGGATTCCAGCCTCATGACAAACAATGGTACAGTCCAGGCTAAAAAGGAGTCAGGATTCCAACCATTTATAGAGAGTACAGCCAAATGACAAACACACCTGAAGCTGTCTGTCAGGAAAGACAAATGTCTCAAATAATCATTATCTTGATTACCTTCCAAGCATATTCTGCTGAAATCAACAATCAACAAAAAGAAGTTGCAGTTGCAGTGGGTGGGATTCGAACCCTGATCCTCATGCATGGCAGGCGAGAGTTTTACCACTGTACCACCAATTCTTTTGAAACTCAGGCAATCTCGTTGCCATCATCTTGCTCCTCTGAACTTTTTACACCAGGGAATTAAATAGCACATGGCAAACGAAGATCAAGAGACATGCTGAAGAGATAAAGATGTCAGTAAGAAAAACACTGATCACAAAAGACAGACATACAACCTCATTGCAAAAAATGGTAGATTCCAGGCTAAAAAGGAGTCAGGATTCCAGCATCTTGACAAAGAATAGTACAGTCCAGGGAAAAAACAAGTCAGGATTCCAGCCTCATGACAAACAATGGTACAGTCCAGGGTAAAACCAAGTCAGGATTCCAGCCTCATGGTAAACAATGGAAGAGTCCAGGGTAAAAAGAAGTCAGGATTTCAATTTAATGGTAAACAATGGTAGAGTCCAGGGTAAAAAAGGTGTCAGGATTCCAGCCTCATGACAAACAATGGTACAGTCCAGGCTAAAAAGGAGTCAGAATTCCAACCACATGGTAAACAATGGTACAGTCCAGGCTAAAAAGGAGTCAGGATTCCAACCACATGGCAAGCAATTGTAGAGTCCAGGCTAAAAACAAGTCAGGATTCTAGCATCATGACAAACAATGGTACAGTCCAGGGTAAAAACAAGTCAGGATTCCAGCCTCATGACAAACAATGGTACAGTCCAGGGTAAAAAGGAGTCAGGATTCCAACCATCTACAGAGAGTTCAGCCAAATGAGAAAAACACCTAAGTCTGTCTATCAGCTTCAGTCAGGATTCCAACAACATGGTAAACAATGCTACAGTCCAAGGTAAAAACAAGTCAGGATTCCAGCCTCATGACAAACAGTGGTACAGTCCAGGGTAAAAAGGAGTCAGGATTCCAAAAGGAGTCAGGATTCCAGGATTCCATCTACAGAGAGTGCAGCCAAATGAGAAAAACACCTAAACCTGTCTATCAGCTTCAGTCAGGATTCCAACAACATGGTAAACAATGCTACAGTCCAGGGTAAAAACAAGTCAGGATTCCAGCATCTTGACAAACAATAGTACAGTCCAGGGAAAAACAAGTCAGGATTCCAGCCTCATGACAAACAATGGAAGAGTCCAGGGTAAAAAAGAAGTCAGGATTTCAATTTAATGGTAAACAATGTTAGAGTCCAGGGTAAAAAAGGAGTCAGGATTCCAGCCTCATGACAAACAATGGTACAGTCCAGGCTAAAAAGGAGTCAGGATTCCAACCATTTATAGAGAGTACAGCCAAATGACAAACACACCTGAAGCTGTCTGTCAGGAAAGACAAATGCCTCAAATAATCATTATCTTGATTACCTTCCAAGCATATTCTGCTGAAATCAACAATCATCAAAACAAGTTGCAGTTGCAGTGGGTGGGATTCAAACCCTGGTCCTCATGCATGGCAGGCGAGAGTTTTACCACTGTACCACCAATTCTTTTGAAACTCAGGCAATCTCGTTGCCATCATCTTGCTCCTCTGAACTTTTTAGACCAGGGAATTAAATAGCACATGGCAAACGAAGATCAAGAGACATGCTGAAGAGATAAAGATGCCAGTAAGAAAAACACTGATCACAAAAGACAGACATACAACCTCATTGCAAAAAATGGTAAATTCCAGGCTAAAAAGGAGTCAGGATTCCAACATCTTGACAAACTATAGTACAGTCCAGGGAAAAAACAAGTCAGGATTCCAGCCTCATGACAAACAATAGTACAGTCCAGGGAAAAAACAAGTCAGGATTCCAGCCTCATGACAAACAATGGTACAGTCCAGGGTAAAACCAAGTCAGGATTCCAGCCTCATGGTAAACAATGGAAGAGTCCAGGGTAAAAAGAAGTCAGGATTTCAATTTAATGGTAAACAATGGTAGAGTCCAGGGTAAAAAAGGTGTCAGGATTCCAGCCTCATGACAAACAATGGTACAGTCCAGGCTAAAAAGGAGTCAGAATTCCAACCACATGGTAAACAATGGTACAGTCCAGGCTAAAAAGGAGTCAGGATTCCAACCACATGGCAAGCAATTGTAGAGTCCAGGCTAAAAACAAGTCAGGATTCTAGCATCATGACAAACAATGGTACAGTCCAGGGTAAAAACAAGTCAGGATTCCAGCCTCATGACAAACAATGGTACAGTCCAGGGTAAAAAGGAGTCAGGATTCCAACCATCTACAGAGAGTTCAGCCAAATGAGAAAAACACCTAAGTCTGTCTATCAGCTTCAGTCAGGATTCCAACAACATGTTAAACAATGCTACAGTCCAAGGTAAAAACAAGTCAGGATTCCAGCCTCATGACAAACAGTGGTACAGTCCAGGGTAAAAAGGAGTCAGGATTCCAAAAGGAGTCAGGATTCCAGGATTCCATCTACAGAGAGTGCAGCCAAATGAGAAAAACACCTAAACCTGTCTATCAGCTTCAGTCAGGATTCCAACAACATGGTAAACAATGCTACAGTCCAGGGTAAAAACAAGTCAGGATTCCAGCATCTTGACAAACAATAGTACAGTCCAGGGAAAAAAACAAGTCAGGATTCCAGCCTCATGACAAACAATGGAAGAGTCCAGGGTAAAAAAGAAGTCAGGATTTCAATTTAATGGTAAACAATGTTAGAGTCCAGGGTAAAAAAGGAGTCAGGATTCCAGCCTCATGACAAACAATGGTACAGTCCAGGCTAAAAAGGAGTCAGGATTCCAACCATTTATAGAGAGTACAGCCAAATGACAAACACACCTGAAGCTGTCTGTCAGGAAAGACAAATGTCTCAAATAATCATTATCTTGATTACCTTCCAAGCATATTCTGCTGAAATCAACAAAAGAAGTTGCAGTTGCAGTGGGTGGGATTCAAACCCTGATCCTCATGCATGGCAGGCGAGAGTTTTACCACTGTACCACCAATTCTTTTGAAACTCAGGCAATCTCGTTGCCATCATCTTGCTCCTCTGAACTTTTTACACCAGGGAATTAAATAGCACATGGCAAACGAAGATCAAGAGACATGCTGAAGAGATAAAGATGTCAGTAAGAAAAACACTGATCACAAAAGACAGACATACAACCTCATTGCAAAAAATGGTAGATTCCAGTCTAAAAAGGAGTCAGGATTCCAGCATCTTGACAAAGAATAGTACAGTCCAGGGAAAAAACAAGTCAGGATTCCAGCCTCATGACAAACAATGGTACAGTCCAGGGTAAAACCAAGTCAGGATTCCAGCCTCATGGTAAACAATGGAAGAGTCCAGAGTAAAAAGAAGTCAGGATTTCAATTTAATGGTAAACAATGGTAGAGTCCAGGGTAAAAAAGGTGTCAGGATTCCAGCCTCATGACAAACAATGGTACAGTCCAGGCTAAAAAGGAGTCAGAATTCCAACCACATGGTAAACAATGGTACAGTCCAGGCTAAAAAGGAGTCAGGATTCCAACCACATGGCAAGCAATTGTAGAGTCCAGGCTAAAAACAAGTCAGGATTCTAGCATCATGACAAACAATGGTACAGTCCAGGGTAAAAACAAGTCAGGATTCCAGCCTCATGACAAACAATGGTACAGTCCAGGGTAAAAAGGAGTCAGGATTCCAACCATCTACAGAGAGTTCAGCCAAATGAGAAAAACACCTAAGTCTGTCTATCAGCTTCAGTCAGGATTCCAACAACATGTTAAACAATGCTACAGTCCAAGGTAAAAACAAGTCAGGATTCCAGCCTCATGACAAACAGTGGTACAGTCCAGGGTAAAAAGGAGTCAGGATTCCAAAAGGAGTCAGGATTCCAGGATTCCATCTACAGAGAGTGCAGCCAAATGAGAAAAACACCTAAACCTGTCTATCAGCTTCAGTCAGGATTCCAACAACATGGTAAACAATGCTACAGTCCAGGGTAAAAACAAGTCAGGATTCCAGCATCTTGACAAACAATAGTACAGTCCAGGGAAAAAACAAGTCAGGATTCCAGCCTCATGACAAACAATGGAAGAGTCCAGGGTAAAAAAGAAGTCAGGATTTCAATTTAATGGTAAACAATGTTAGAGTCCAGGGTAAAAAAGGAGTCAGGATTCCAGCCTCATGACAAACAATGGTACAGTCCAGGCTAAAAAGGAGTCAGGATTCCAACCATTTATAGAGAGTACAGCCAAATGACAAACACACCTGAAGCTGTCTGTCAGGAAAGACAAATGTCTCAAATAATCATTATCTTGATTACCTTCCAAGCATATTCTGCTGAAATCAACAATCAACAAAAGAAGTTGCAGTTGCAGTGGGTGGGATTCGAACCCTGATCCTCATGCATGGCAGGCGAGAGTTTTACCACTGTACCACCAATTCTTTTGAAACTCAGGCAATCTCGTTGCCATCATCTTGCTCCTCTGAACTTTTTACACCAGGGAATTAAATAGCACATGGCAAACGAAGATCAAGAGACATGCTGAAGAGATAAAGATGTCAGTAAGAAAAACACTGATCACAAAAGACAGACATACAACCTCATTGCAAAAAATGGTAGATTCCAGGCTAAAAAGGAGTCAGGATTCCAGCATCTTGACAAAGAATAGTACAGTCCAGGGAAAAAACAAGTCAGGATTCCAGCCTCATGACAAACAATGGTACAGTCCAGGGTAAAACCAAGTCAGGATTCCAGCCTCATGGTAAACAATGGAAGAGTCCAGGGTAAAAAGAAGTCAGGATTTCAATTTAATGGTAAACAATGGTAGAGTCCAGGGTAAAAAAGGTGTCAGGATTCCAGCCTCATGACAAACAATGGTACAGTCCAGGCTAAAAAGGAGTCAGAATTCCAACCACATGGTAAACAATGGTACAGTCCAGGCTAAAAAGGAGTCAGGATTCCAACCACATGGCAAGCAATTGTAGAGTCCAGGCTAAAAACAAGTCAGGATTCTAGCATCATGACAAACAATGGTACAGTCCAGGGTAAAAAGGAGTCAGGATTCCAGCCTCATGACAAACAATGGTACAGTCCAGGGTAAAAAGGAGTCAGGATTCCAACCATCTACAGAGAGTTCAGCCAAATGAGAAAAACACCTAAGTCTGTCTATCAGCTTCAGTCAGGATTCCAACAACATGTTAAACAATGCTACAGTCCAAGGTAAAAACAAGTCAGGATTCCAGCCTCATGACAAACAGTGGTACAGTCCAGGGTAAAAAGGAGTCAGGATTCCAAAAGGAGTCAGGATTCCAGGATTCCATCTACAGAGAGTGCAGCCAAATGAGAAAAAACACCTAAACCTGTCTATCAGCTTCAGTCAGGATTCCAACAACATGGTAAACAATGCTACAGTCCAGGGTAAAAACAAGTCAGGATTCCAGCATCTTGACAAAAAATAGTACAGTCCAGGGTAAAAAGGAGTCAGGATTTCAGCCTCATGGTAAACAATGGTAGAGTCCAGGGTAAAAAAGGAGACAGTATTCCAACCATCTATAGAGAGTACAGCCAGATGACAAACACACCTGAAGCTGTCTGTCAGGAAAGACAAATGTCTCAAATAATCATTATCTTGATTACCTTCGAAGCATATTCTGCTGAACTCAACAATCATCAAAACAAGTTGCAGTGGGTGGGATTCGAACCCTGGTCCTCTTGCATGGCAGGCGAGAGTTTTACCACTGTACCACCAAATCTTTTGAAACTCAGGCAATCTCGTTGCCATCATCTTGCTCCTCTGAACTTTTTACACCAGGGAAATAAATAGCACATGGCAAACGAAGATCAAGAGACATGCTGAAGAGATAAAGATGCCAGTAAGAAAAACACTGATCACAAAAGACAGACATACAACCTCATTGCAAAAAATGGTAGATTCCAGGCTAAAAAGGAGTCAGGATTCCAGCATCTTGACAAAGAATAGTACAGTCCAGGGAAAAAAAAAGTCAGGATTCCAGATCATGACAAACAATAGTACAGTCCAGGGATAAAACAAGTCAGGATTCCAGCCTCATGGTAAACAATGGTACAGTCCAGGGTAAAACCAAGTCAGGATTCCAGCCTCATGGTAAACAATGGAAGAGTCCAGGGTAAAAAAGAAGTCAGGATTTCAATTTAATGGTAAACAATGGTAGAGTCCAGGGTAAAAAAAAAGGAGTCAGTATTCCAGCCCCATGACAAACAATGGTACAGTCCAGGCTAAAAAGGAGTCAGGATTCCAACCACATGGTAAACAATGGTACAGTCCAGGCTAAAAAGGAGTCAGGATTCCAACCACATGGCAAGCAATTGTAGAGTCCAGGCTAAAAACAAGTCAGGATTCCAGCATCATGACAAACAATGGTACAGTCCAGGGTAAAAACAAGTCAGGATTCCAACCTCATGACAAACAATGGTACAGTCCAGGGTAAAAAGGAGTCAGGATTCCAACCATCTACAGAGAGTTCAGCCAAATGAGAAAAACACCTAAGTCTGTCTATCAGCTTCAGTCAGGATTCCAGCAACATGGTAAACAATGCTACAGTCCAAGGTAAAAACAAGTCAGGATTCCAGCCTCATGACAAACAGTGGTACAGTCCAGGGTAAAAGGAGTCAGGATTCCAAAAGGAGTCAGGATTCCAGGATTCCATCTACAGAGAGTGCAGCCAAATGAGAAAAACACCTAAACCTGTCTATCAGCTTCAGTCAGGATTCCAACAACATGGTAAACAATGCTACAGTCCAGGCTAAAAACAAGTCAGGATTCCAGCATCATGACAAACAATGGTACAGTCCAGGGTAAAACCAAGTCAGGATTCCAGCCTCATGGTAAACAATGGAAGAGTCCAGGGTAAAAAAGAAGTCAGGATTTCAATTTAATGGTAAACAATGGTAGAGTCCAGGGTAAAAAAAGGAGTCAGGATTCCAGCCCCACGACAAACAATGGTACAGTCCAGGCTAAAAAAGGAGTCAGGATTCCAACCATCTATAGAGAGTACAGCCAAATGACAAACACACCTGAAGCTGTCTGTCAGGAAAGACAAATGCCTCAAATAATCATTATCTTGATTACCTTCCAAGCATATTCTGCTGAAATCAACAATCATAAAAAGAAGTTGCAGTTGCAGTGGGTGGGATTCGAACCCTGATCCTCATGCATGGCAGGCGAGAGTTTTACCACTGTACCACCAATTCTTTTGAAACTCAGGCAATCTCGTTGCCATCATCTTGCTCCTCTGAACTTTTTGAAACCAGGGAATTAAATAGCACATTGCAAACGAAATCAAGAGACATGCTGAAGAGATAAAGATGTCAGTAAGAAAAACACTGATCACAAAAGACAGACATACAACCTCATTGCAAAAATGGTAGATTCCAAGCTAAAAAAGGAGTCAGGATTCCAGCATCTTGACAAAGAATAGTACAGTCCAGGGAAAAAACAAGTCAGGATTCCAGCCTCATGACAAACAATGGTACAGTCCAGGGTAAAAAAGAAGTCAGGATTTCAATTTAATGGTAAACAATGTTAGAGTCCAGGGTAAAAAAGGAGTCAGGATTCCACCCTCATGACAAACAATGGTACAGTCCAGGGTAAAACCAAGTCAGGATTCCAACCTCATGGTAAATAATGGAAGAGTCCAGGGTAAAAAGAAGTCAGGATTTCAATTTAATGGTAAACAATGGTAGAGTCCAGGGTAAAAAAAAGGAGTCAGGATTCCAGCCCCATGACAAACATTGGTACAGTCCAGGCTAAAAAGGAGTCAGGATTCCAACCACATGGTAAACAATGGTACAGTCCAGGCTAAAAACAAGTCAGGATTCCAGCATCATGACAAACAATGGTACAGGCCAGGGTAAAACCAAGTCAGGATTCCAGCCTCATGGTAAACAATGGAAGAGTCCAGGGTAAAAAAGAAGTCAGGATTTCAATTTAATGGTAAACAATGGTAGAGTCCAGGGTAAAAAAAAGGAGTCAGGATTCCAACCACATGGTAAACAATGGTACAGTCCAGGCTAAAAAGGAGTCAGGATTCCAACCACATGGCAAGCAATTGTAGAGTCCAGGCTAAAAACAAGTCAGGATTCCAGCCTCATGACAAACAATGGTACAGTCCAGGGTAAAAAAGGAGTCAGGATTCCAACCATCTACAGAGAGTTCAGCCAAATGAGAAAAACACCTAAGTCTGTCTATCAGCTTCAGTCAGTATTCCAACAACATGGTAAACAATGCTACAGTCCAAGGTAAAAACAAGTCAGGATTCCAGCCTCATGACAAACAGTGGTACAGTCCAGGGTAAAAAGGAGTCAGGATTCCAAAAGGAGTCAGGATTCCAGGATTCCATCTACAGAGAGTGCAGCCAAATGAGAAAAACACCTAAACCTGTCTATCAGCTTCAGTCAGGATTCCAACAACATGGTAAACAATGCTACAGTCCAGGGTAAAAACAAGTCAGGATTCCAGCATCATGACAAACAATGGTACAGTCCAGGGTAAAACCAAGTCAGGATTCCAGCCTCATGGTAAACAATGGAAGAGTCCAGGGTAAAAAAGAAGTCAGGATTTCAATTTAATGGTAAACAGTGGTAGAGTCCAGGGTAAAAAAAAGGAGTCATGATTCCAGCCCCATGACAAACAATGGTACAGTCCAGGCTAAAAAGGAGTCAGGATTCCAACCACATGGTAAACAATAGTACAGTCCAGGCTAAAAAGGAGTCAGGATTCCAACCACATGGCAAGCAATTGTAGAGTCCAGGCTAAAAACAAGTCAGGATTCCAGCATCATGACAAACAATGGTACAGTCCAGGGTAAAAACAAGTCAGGATTCCAACCTCATGACAAACAATGGTACTGTCCAGGGTAAAAAGGAGTCAGGATTCCAACCATCTACAGAGAGTTCAGCCAAATGAGAAAAACACCTAAGTCTGTCTATCAGCTTCAGTCAGGATTCCAGCAACATGGTAAACAATGCTACAGTCCAAGGTTAAAACAAGTCAGGATTCCAGCCTCATGACAAACAGTGGTACAGTCCAGGGTAAAAAGGAGTCAGGATTCCAAAAGGAGTCAGGATTCCAGGATTCCATCTACAGAGAGTGCAGCCAAATGAGAAAAACACCTAAACCTGTCTATCAGCTTCAGTCAGGATTCCAACAACATGGTAAACAATGCTACAGTCCAGGGTAAAAACAAGTCAGGATTCCAGCATCTTGACAAAAAATAGTACAGTCCAGGGTAAAAAGGAGTCAGGATTTCAGCCTCATGGTAAACAATGGTAGAGTCCAGGGTAAAAAAGGAGACAGTTTTCCAACCATCTATAGAGAGTACAGCCAGATGACAAACACACCTGAAGCTGTCTGTCAGGAAAGACAAATGTCTCAAATAATCATTATCTTGATTACCTTCGAAGCATATTCTGCTGAACTCAACAATCATCAAAACAAGTTGCAGTGGGTGGGATTCGAACCCTGGTCCTCTTGCATGGCAGGCGAGAGTTTTACCACTGTACCACCAAATCTTTTGAAACTCAGGCAATCTCGTTGCCATCATCTTGCTCCTCTGAACTTTTTACACCAGGGAAATAAATAGCACATGGCAAACGAAGATCAAGAGACATGCTGAAGAGATAAAGATGCCAGTAAGAAAAACACTGATCACAAAAGACAGACATACAACCTCATTGCAAAAAATGGTAGATTCCAGGCTAAAAAGGAGTCAGGATTCCAGCATCTTGACAAACAATAGTACAGTCCAGGGAAAAAAAAGTCAGGATTCCAGATCATGACAAACAATAGTACAGTCCAGGGATAAAACAAGTCAGGATTCCAGCCTCATGGTAAACAATGGTACAGTCCAGGGTAAAACCAAGTCAGGATTCCAGCCTCATGGTAAACAATGGAAGAGTCCAGGGTAAAAAAAGAAGTCAGGATTTCAATTTAATGGTAAACAATGGTAGAGTCCAGGGTAAAAAAAAAGGAGTCAGTATTCCAGCCCCATGACAAACAATGGTACAGTCCAGGCTAAAAAGGAGTCAGGATTCCAACCACATGGTAAACAATGGTACAGTCCAGGCTAAAAAGGAGTCAGGATTCCAACCACATGGCAAGCAATTGTAGAGTCCAGGCTAAAAACAAGTCAGGATTCCAGCATCATGACAAACAATGGTACAGTCCAGGGTAAAAACAAGTCAGGATTCCAACCTCATGACAAACAATGGTACAGTCCAGGGTAAAAAGGAGTCAGGATTCCAACCATCTACAGAGAGTTCAGCCAAATGAGAAAAACACCTAAGTCTGTCTATCAGCTTCAGTCAGGATTCCAGCAACATGGTAAACAATGCTACAGTCCAAGGTAAAAACAAGTCAGGATTCCAGCCTCATGACAAACAGTGGTACAGTCCAGGGTAAAAAGGAGTCAGGATTCCAAAAGGAGTCAGGATTCCAGGATTCCATCTACAGAGAGTGCAGCCAAATGAGAAAAACACCTAAACCTGTCTATCAGCTTCAGTCAGGATTCCAACAACATGGTAAACAATGCTACAGTCCAGGCTAAAAACAAGTCAGGATTCCAGCATCATGACAAACAATGGTACAGTCCAGGGTAAAACCAAGTCAGGATTCCAGCCTCATGGTAAACAATGGAAGAGTCCAGGGTAAAAAAGAAGTCAGGATTTCAATTTAATGGTAAACAATGGTAGAGTCCAGGGTAAAAAAAAGGGTCAGGATTCCAGCCCCACGACAAACAATGGTACAGTCCAGGCTAAAAAGGAGTCAGGATTCCAACCATCTATAGAGAGTACAGCCAAATGACAAACACACCTGAAGCTGTCTGTCAGGAAAGACAAATGCCTCAAATAATCATTATCTTGATTACCTTCCAAGCATATTCTGCTGAAATCAACAATCATAAAAAGAAGTTGCAGTTGCAGTGGGTGGGATTCGAACCCTGATCCTCATGCATGGCAGGCGAGAGTTTTACCACTGTACCACCAATTCTTTTGAAACTCAGGCAATCTCGTTGCCATCATCTTGCTCCTGTGAACTTTTGAAACCAGGGAATTAAATAGCACATTGCAAACGAAATCAAGAGACATGCTGAAGAGATAAAGATGTCAGTAAGAAAAACACTGATCACAAAAGACAGACATACAACCTCATTGCAAAAATGGTAGATTCCAAGCTAAAAAGGAGTCAGGATTCCAGCATCTTGACAAAGAATAGTACAGTCCAGGGAAAAAACAAGTCAGGATTCCAGCCTCATGACAAACAATGGTACAGTCCAGGGTAAAAAAGAAGTCAGGATTTCAATTTAATGGTAAACAATGTTAGAGTCCAGGGTAAAAAAGGAGTCAGGATTCCACCCTCATGACAAACAATGGTACAGTCCAGGGTAAAACCAAGTCAGGATTCCAACCTCATGGTAAACAATGGAAGAGTCCAGGGTAAAAAGAAGTCAGGATTTCAATTTAATGGTAAACAATGGTAGAGTCCAGGGTAAAAAAAAGGAGTCAGGATTCCAGCCCCATGACAAACATTGGTACAGTCCAGGCTAAAAAGGAGTCAGGATTCCAACCACATGGTAAACAATGGTACAGTCCAGGCTAAAAAGGAGTCAGGATTCCAACCACATGGCAAGCAATTGTAGAGTCCAGGCTAAAAACAAGTCAGGATTCCAGCATCATGACAAACAATGGTACAGTCCAGGGTAAAACCAAGTCAGGATTCCAGCCTCATGGTAAACAATGGAAGAGTCCAGGGTAAAAAAGAAGTCAGGATTTCAATTTAATGGTAAACAATGGTAGAGTCCAGGGTAAAAAAAAGGAGTCAGGATTCCAACCACATGGTAAACAATGGTACAGTCCAGGCTAAAAAGGAGTCAGGATTCCAACCACATGGCAAGCAATTGTAGAGTCCAGGCTAAAAACAAGTCAGGATTCCAGCCTCATGACAAACAATGGTACTGTCCAGGGTAAAAAGGAGTCAGGATTCCAACCATCTACAGAGAGTTCAGCCAAATGAGAAAAACACCTAAGTCTGTCTATCAGCTTCAGTCAGGATTCCAGCAACATGGTAAACAATGCTACAGTCCAAGGTTAAAACAAGTCAGGATTCCAGCCTCATGACAAACAGTGGTACAGTCCAGGGTAAAAAGGAGTCAGGATTCCAAAAGGAGTCAGGATTCCAGGATTCCATCTACAGAGAGTGCAGCCAAATGAGAAAAACACCTAAACCTGTCTATCAGCTTCAGTCAGGATTCCAACAACATGGTAAACAATGCTACAGTCCAGGGTAAAAACAAGTCAGGATTCCAGCATCTTGACAAAAAATAGTACAGTCCAGGGTAAAAAGGAGTCAGGATTTCAGCCTCATGACAAACAATGGAAGAGTCCAGGGTAAAAAAGAAGTCAGGATTTCAATTTAATGGTAAACAATGCTACAGTCCAGGGTAAAAACAAGTCAGGATTTCAGCCTCATGGTAAACAATGGTAGAGTCCAGGGTAAAAAAGGAGACAGTATTCCAACCTTCTATAGAGAGTACAGCCAAATGACAAACACACCTGAAGCTGTCTGTCAGGAAAGACAAATGTCTCAAATAATCATTGTCTTGATTACCTTCCAAGCATATTCTGCTGAAATCAACAATCATCAAAACAAGTTGAAGTTGCAGTGGGTGGGATTCGAACCCTCGTCCTCATGCATGGCAGGCGAGAGTTTTACCACTGTACCACCAATTCTTTTGAAACTCAGGCAATCTCGTTGCCATCATCTTGCTCCTCTGAACTTTTTACACCAGGGAATTAAATATCACATGGCAAACGAAGATCAAGAGACATGCTGAAGAGATAAAGATGTCAGTAAGAAAAACACTGATCACAAAAGACAGACATACAACCTCATTGTAAAAAATGGTAGATTCCAGGCTAAAAAGGAGTCAGGTTTCTTGCATCTTGACAAACAATAGTACACTCCAGGGAAAAAACAAGTCAGGATTCCAGCATCTTGACAAACAATAGTACAGTCCAGGGTAAAAAGGAGTCAGGATTTCAGCCTCATGGTAAACAATGGTAGAGTCCAGGGTAAAAAAGGAGACAGTATTCCAACCATCTATAGAGAGTACAGCCAGATGACAAACACACCTGAAGCTGTCTTTCAGGAAAGACAAATGTCTCAAATAATCATTGTCTTGATTACCTTCCAAGCATATTCTGCTGAAATCAACAATCATCAAAACAAGTTGAAGTTGCAATGGGTGGGATTCGAACCCTGGTCCTCATGCATGGCAGGCGAGAGTTTTACCACTGTACCACCAATTCTTTTGAAATTCAGGCAATCTCGTTGCCATCATCTTGCTCCTCTGAACTTTTTACACCAGGGAATTAAATATCACATGGCAAACGAAGATCAAGAGACATGCTGAAGAGATAAAGATGTCAGTAAGAAAAACACTGATCACAAAAGACAGACATACAACCTCATTGCAAAAAATGGTAGATTCCAGGCTAAAAAGGAGTAAGGTTTCTTGCATCTTGACAAACAATAGTACACTCCAGGGAAAAAACAAGTCAGGATTCCAACAACATGGTAAACAATGCTACAGTCCAGGGATAAAACAAGTCAGGATTCCAGCCTCATGACAAACAATGGAAGAGTCCAGGGTAAAAAAGAAGTCAGGATTTCAATTTAATGGTAAACAATGGTAGAGTCCAGGGTAAAAAAAAAAGGAGTCAGTATTCAAGCCCCATGACAAACAATGGTACAGTCCAGGCTAAAAAGGAGTCAGGATTCCAACCACATGGTAAACAATAGTACAGTCCAGGCTAAAAAGGAGTCAGGATTCCAACCACATGGCAAGCAATTGTAGAGTCCAGGCTAAAAACAAGTCAGGATTCCAGCATCATGACAAACAATGGTACAGTCCAGGGTAAAAACAAGTCAGGATTCCAACCTCATGACAAACAATGGTACTGTCCAGGGTAAAAAGGAGTCAGGATTCCAACCATCTACAGAGAGTTCAGCCAAATGAGAAAAACACCTAAGTCTGTCTATCAGCTTCAGTCAGGATTCCAGCAACATGGTAAACAATGCTACAGTCCAAGGTTAAAACAAGTCAGGATTCCAGCCTCATGACAAACAGTGGTACAGTCCAGGGTAAAAGGAGTCAGGATTCCAAAAGGAGTCAGGATTCCAGGATTCCATCTACAGAGAGTGCAGCCAAATGAGAAAAACACCTAAACCTGTCTATCAGCTTCAGTCAGGATTCCAACAACATGGTAAACAATGCTACAGTCCAGGGTAAAAACAAGTCAGGATTCCAGCATCTTGACAAAAATAGTACAGTCCAGGGTAAAAAGGAGTCAGGATTTCAGCCTCATGGTAAACAATGGTAGAGTCCAGGGTAAAAAAGGAGACAGTATTCCAACCATCTATAGAGAGTACAGCCAGATGACAAACACACCTGAAGCTGTCTGTCAGGAAAGACAAATGTCTCAAATAATCATTATCTTGATTACCTTCGAAGCATATTCTGCTGAACTCAACAATCATCAAAACAAGTTGCAGTGGGTGGGATTCGAACCCTGGTCCTCTTGCATGGCAGGCGAGAGTTTTACCACTGTACCACCAAATCTTTTGAAACTCAGGCAATCTCGTTGCCATCATCTTGCTCCTCTGAACTTTTTACACCAGGGAAATAAATAGCACATGGCAAACGAAGATCAAGAGACATGCTGAAGAGATAAAGATGCCAGTAAGAAAAACACTGATCACAAAAGACAGACATACAACCTCATTGCAAAAAATGGTAGATTCCAGGCTAAAAAGGAGTCAGGATTCCAGCATCTTGACAAACAATAGTACAGTCCAGGGAAAAAAAAGTCAGGATTCCAGATCATGACAAACAATAGTACAGTCCAGGGGATAAAACAAGTCAGGATTCCAGCCTCATGGTAAACAATGGTACAGTCCAGGGTAAAACCAAGTCAGGATTCCAGCCTCATGGTAAACAATGGAAGAGTCCAGGGTAAAAAAGTCAGGATTTCAATTTAATGGTAAACAATGGTAGAGTCCAGGGTAAAAAAAAAGGAGTCAGTATTCCAGCCCCATGACAAACAATGGTACAGTCCAGGCTAAAAAGGAGTCAGGATTCCAACCACATGGTAAACAATGGTACAGTCCAGGCTAAAAAGGAGTCAGGATTCCAACCACATGGCAAGCAATTGTAGAGTCCAGGCTAAAAACAAGTCAGGATTCCAGCATCATGACAAACAATGGTACAGTCCAGGGTAAAAACAAGTCAGGATTCCAACCTCATGACAAACAATGGTACAGTCCAGGGTAAAAAGGAGTCAGGATTCCAACCATCTACAGAGAGTTCAGCCAAATGAGAAAAACACCTAAGTCTGTCTATCAGCTTCAGTCAGGATTCCAGCAACATGGTAAACAATGCTACAGTCCAAGGTAAAAACAAGTCAGGATTCCAGCCTCATGACAAACAGTGGTACAGTCCAGGGTAAAAAGGGGTCAGGATTCCAAAAGGAGTCAGGATTCCAGGATTCCATCTACAGAGAGTGCAGCCAAATGAGAAAAACACCTAAACCTGTCTATCAGCTTCAGTCAGGATTCCAACAACATGGTAAACAATGCTACAGTCCAGGGTAAAAACAAGTCAGGATTCCAGCATCTTGACAAAAAATAGTACAGTCCAGGGTAAAAAGGAGTCAGGATTTCAGCCTCATGGTAAACAATGGTAGAGTCCAGGGTAAAAAAGGAGACAGTATTCCAACCATCTATAGAGAGTACAGCCAGATGACAAACACACCTGAAGCTGTCTGTCAGGAAAGACAAATGTCTCAAATAATCATTATCTTGATTACCTTCCAAGCATATTCTGCTGAACTCAACAATCATCAAAACAAGTTGCAGTGGGTGGGATTCGAACCCTGGTCCTCTTGCATGGCAGGCGAGAGTTTTACCACTGTACCACCAAATCTTTTGAAACTCAGGCAATCTCGTTGCCATCATCTTGCTCCTCTGAACTTTTTACACCAGGGAAATAAATAGCACATGGCAAACGAAGATCAAGAGACATGCTGAAGAGATAAAAGATGCCAGTAAGAAAAACACTGATCACAAAAGACAGACATACAACCTCATTGCAAAAAATGGTAGATTCCAGGCTAAAAAGGAGTCAGGATTCCAGCATCTTGACAAACAATAGTACAGTCCAGGGGAAAAAAAAGTCAGGATTCCAGATCATGACAAACAATAGTACAGTCCAGGGATAAAACAAGTCAGGATTCCAGCCTCATGGTAAACAATGGTACAGTCCAGGGTAAAACCAAGTCAGGATTCCAGCCTCATGGTAAACAATGGAAGAGTCCAGGGTAAAAAAGTCAGGATTTCAATTTAATGGTAAACAATGGTAGAGTCCAGGGTAAAAAAAAAGGAGTCAGTATTCCAGCCCCATGACAAACAATGGTACAGTCCAGGCTAAAAAGGAGTCAGGATTCCAACCACATGGTAAACAATGGTACAGTCCAGGCTAAAAAGGATTCAGGATTCCAACCACATGGCAAGCAATTGTAGAGTCCAGGCTAAAAACAAGTCAGGATTCCAGCATCATGACAAACAATGGTACAGTCCAGGGTAAAAACAAGTCAGGATTCCAACCTCATGACAAACAATGGTACAGTCCAGGGTAAAAGGAGTCAGGATTCCAACCATCTACAGAGAGTTCAGCCAAATGAGAAAAACACCTAAGTCTGTCTATCAGCTTCAGTCAGGATTCCAGCAACATGGTAAACAATGCTACAGTCCAAGGTAAAAACAAGTCAGGATTCCAGCCTCATGACAAACAGTGGTACAGTCCAGGGTAAAAAGGAGTCAGGATTCCAAAAGGAGTCAGGATTCCAGGATTCCATCTACAGAGAGTGCAGCCAAATGAGAAAAACACCTAAACCTGTCTATCAGCTTCAGTCAGGATTCCAACAACATGGTAAACAATGCTACAGTCCAGGCTAAAAACATGTCAGGATTCCAGCATCATGACAAACAATGGTACAGTCCAGGGTAAAACCAAGTCAGGATTCCAGCCTCATGGTAAACAATGGAAGAGTCCAGGGTAAAAAAAGAAGTCAGGATTTCAATTTAATGGTAAACAATGGTAGAGTCCAGGGTAAAAAAAAGGAGTCAGGATTCCAGCCCCACGACAAACAATGGTACAGTCCAGGCTAAAAAGGAGTCAGGATTCCAACCATCTATAGAGAGTACAGCCAAATGACAAACACACCTGAAGCTGTCTGTCAGGAAAGACAAATGCCTCAAATAATCATTATCTTGATTACCTTCCAAGCATATTCTGCTGAAATCAACAATCATAAAAAGAAGTTGCAGTTGCAGTGGGTGGGATTCGAACCCTGATCCTCATGCATGGCAGGCGAGAGTTTTACCACTGTACCACCAATTCTTTTGAAACTCAGGCAATCTCGTTGCCATCATCTTGCTCCTCTGAACTTTTTAAACCAGGGAATTAAATAGCACATTGCAAACGAAATCAAGAGACATGCTGAAGAGATAAAGATGTCAGTAAGAAAAACACTGATCACAAAAGACAGACATACAACCTCATTGCAAAAAATGGTAGATTCCAAGCTAAAAAGGAGTCAGGATTCCAGCATCTTGACAAAGAATAGTACAGTCCAGGGAAAAAACAAGTCAGGATTCCAGCCTCATGACAAACAATGGTACAGTCCAGGGTAAAAAAGAAGTCAGGATTTCAATTTAATGGTAAACAATGTTAGAGTCCAGGGTAAAAAAGGAGTCAGGATTCCACCCTCATGACAAACAATGGTACAGTCCAGGGTAAAACCAAGTCAGGATTCCAACCTCATGGTAAACAATGGAAGAGTCCAGGGTAAAAAGAAGTCAGGATTTCAATTTAATGGTAAACAATGGTAGAGTCCAGGGTAAAAAAAAGGAGTCAGGATTCCAGCCCCATGACAAACATTGGTACAGTCCAGGCTAAAAAGGAGTCAGGATTCCAACCACATGGCAAGCAATTGTAGAGTCCAGGCTAAAAACAAGTCAGGATTCCAGCATCATGACAAACAATGGTACAGTCCAGGGTAAAACCAAGTCAGGATTCCAGCCTCATGGTAAACAATGGAAGAGTCCAGGGTAAAAAAGAAGTCAGGATTTCAATTTAATGGTAAACAATGGTAGAGTCCAGGGTAAAAAAAAAGGAGTCAGGATTCCAACCACATGGTAAACAATGGTACAGTCCAGGCTAAAAAGGAGTCAGGATTCCAACCACATGGCAAGCAATTGTAGAGTCCAGGCTAAAAACAAGTCAGGATTCCAGCCTCATGACAAACAATGGTACAGTCCAGGGTAAAAAGGAGTCAGGATTCCAACCATCTACAGAGAGTTCAGCCAAATGAGAAAAACACCTAAGTCTGTCTATCAGCTTCAGTCAGTATTCCAACAACATGGTAAACAATGCTACAGTCCAAGGTAAAAACAAGTCAGGATTCCAGCCTCATGACAAACAGTGGTACAGTCCAGGGTAAAAAGGAGTCAGGATTCCAAAAGGAGTCAGGATTCCAGGATTCCATCTACAGAGAGTGCAGCCAAATGAGAAAAACACCTAAACCTGTCTATCAGCTTCAGTCAGGATTCCAACAACATGGTAAACAATGCTACAGTCCAGGGTAAAAACAAGTCAGGATTCCAGCATCATGACAAACAATGGTACAGTCCATGGGAAAACCAAGTCAGGATTCCAGCCTCATGGTAAACAATGGAAGAGTCCAGGGTAAAAAAGAAGTCAGGATTTCAATTTAATGGTAAACAGTGGTAGAGTCCAGGGTAAAAAAAAGGAGTCATGATTCCAGCCCCATGACAAACAATGGTACAGTCCAGGCTAAAAAGGAGTCAGGATTCTAACCATTTATAGAGAGTACAGCCAAATGACAAACACACCTGAAGCTGTCTGTCAGGAAAGACAAATGTCTCAAATAATCATTATCTTGATTACCTTCCAAGCATATTCTGTTGAAATCAACAATCAACAAAAGAAGTGGCAGTTGCAGTGGGTGGGATTCGAACCCTGGTCCTCATGCATGGCAGGCGAGAGTTTTACCACTGTACCACCAATTCTTTTGAAACTCAGGCAATCTCGTTGCCATCATCTTGCTCCTCTGAACTTTTTACACCAGGGAATTAAACAGCATATGGCAAACGAAGATCAAGAGACATGCTGAAGAGATAAAGATGTCAGTAAGAAAAACACTGATCACAAAATACAGACATACAACCTCATTGCAAAAAATGGTAGATTCCAGGCTAAAAAGGAGTCAGGATTCCAACCTCATGACAAACAATGGTACTGTCCAGGGTAAAAAGGAGTCAGGATTCCAACCATCTACAGAGAGTTCAGCCAAATGAGAAAAACACCTAAGTCTGTCTATCAGCTTCAGTCAGGATTCCAGCAACATGGTAAACAATGCTACAGTCCAAGGTTAAAACAAGTCAGGATTCCAGCCTCATGACAAACAGTGGTACAGTCCAGGGTAAAAAGGAGTCAGGATTCCAAAAGGAGTCAGGATTCCAGGATTCCATCTACAGAGAGTGCAGCCAAATGAGAAAAACACCTAAACCTGTCTATCAGCTTCAGTCAGGATTCCAACAACATGGTAAACAATGCTACAGTCCAGGGTAAAAACAAGTCAGGATTCCAGCATCTTGACAAAAAATAGTACAGTCCAGGGTAAAAAGGAGTCAGGATTTCAGCCTCATGACAAACAATGGAAGAGTCCAGGGTAAAAAAGAAGTCAGGATTTCAATTTAATGGTAAACAATGCTACAGTCCAGGGTAAAAACAAGTCAGGATTTCAGCCTCATGGTAAACAATGGTAGAGTCCAGGGTAAAAAAAGGAGACAGTATTCCAACCTTCTATAGAGAGTACAGCCAAATGACAAACACACCTGAAGCTGTCTGTCAGGAAAGACAAATGTCTCAAATAATCATTGTCTTGATTACCTTCCAAGCATATTCTGCTGAAATCAACAATCATCAAAACAAGTTGAAGTTGCAGTGGGTGGGATTCGAACCCTCGTCCTCAGGCATGGCAGGCGAGAGTTTTACCACTGTACCACCAATTCTTTTGAAACTCAGGCAATCTCGTTGCCATCATCTTGCTCCTCTGAACTTTTTACACCAGGGAATTAAATATCACATGGCAAACGAAGATCAAGAGACATGCTGAAGAGATAAAGATGTCAGTAAGAAAAACACTGATCACAAAAGACAGACATACAACCTCATTGCAAAAAATGGTAGATTCCAGGCTAAAAAGGAGTCAGGTTTCTTGCATCTTGACAAACAATAGTACACTCCAGGGAAAAAACAAGTCAGGATTCCAGCATCTTGACAAACAATAGTACAGTCCAGGGTAAAAAGGAGTCAGGATTTCAGCCTCATGGTAAACAATGGTAGAGTCCAGGGTAAAAAAAGGAGACAGTATTCCAACCATCTATAGAGAGTACAGCCAGATGACAAACACACCTGAAGCTGTCTTTCAGGAAAGACAAATGTCTCAAATAATCATTGTCTTGATTACCTTCCAAGCATATTCTGCTGAAATCAACAATCATCAAAACAAGTTGAAGTTGCAATGGGTGGGATTCGAACCCTGGTCCTCATGCATGGCAGGCGAGAGTTTTACCACTGTACCACCAATTCTTTTGAAATTCAGGCAATCTCGTTGCCATCATCTTGCTCCTCTGAACTTTTTACACCAGGGAATTAAATATCACATGGCAAACGAAGATCAAGAGACATGCTGAAGAGATAAAGATGTCAGTAAGAAAAACACTGATCACAAAAGACAGACATACAACCTCATTGCAAAAAATGGTAGATTCCAGGCTAAAAAGGAGTAAGGTTTCTTGCATCTTGACAAACAATAGTACACTCCAGGGAAAAAACAAGTCAGGATTCCAACAACATGGTAAACAATGCTACAGTCCAGGGATAAAACAAGTCAGGATTCCAGCCTCATGACAAACAATGGTACAGTCCAGGGTAAAACCAAGTCAGGATTCCAGCCTCATGGTAAACAATGGAAGAGTCCAGGGTAAAAAAGAAGTCAGGATTTCAATTTAATGGTAAACAATGGTAGAGTCCAGGGTAAAAAAAAAGGAGTCAGTATTCAAGCCCCATGACAAACAATGGTACAGTCCAGGCTAAAAAGGAGTCAGGATTCCAACCACATGGTAAACAATAGTACAGTCCAGGCTAAAAAGGAGTCAGGATTCCAACCACATGGCAAGCAATTGTAGAGTCCAGGCTAAAAACAAGTCAGGATTCCAGCATCATGACAAACAATGGTACAGTCCAGGGTAAAAACAAGTCAGGATTCCAACCTCATGACAAACAATGGTACTGTCCAGGGTAAAAAGGAGTCAGGATTCCAACCATCTACAGAGAGTTCAGCCAAATGAGAAAAACACCTAAGTCTGTCTATCAGCTTCAGTCAGGATTCCAGCAACATGGTAAACAATGCTACAGTCCAAGGTTAAAACAAGTCAGGATTCCAGCCTCATGACAAACAGTGGTACAGTCCAGGGTAAAAAGGAGTCAGGATTCCAAAAGGAGTCAGGATTCCAGGATTCCATCTACAGAGAGTGCAGCCAAATGAGAAAAACACCTAAACCTGTCTATCAGCTTCAGTCAGGATTCCAACAACATGGTAAACAATGCTACAGTCCAGGGTAAAAACAAGTCAGGATTCCAGCATCTTGACAAAAAATAGTACAGTCCAGGGTAAAAAGGAGTCAGGATTTCAGCCTCATGGTAAACAATGGTAGAGTCCAGGGTTAAAAAGGAGACAGTATTCCAACCATCTATAGAGAGTACAGCCAGATGACAAACACACCTGAAGCTGTCTGTCAGGAAAGACAAATGTCTCAAATAATCATTATCTTGATTACCTTCGAAGCATATTCTGCTGAACTCAACAATCATCAAAACAAGTTGCAGTGGGTGGGATTCGAACCCTGGTCCTCTTGCATGGCAGGCGAGAGTTTTACCACTGTACCACCAAATCTTTTGAAACTCAGGCAATCTCGTTGCCATCATCTTGCTCCTCTGAACTTTTTACACCAGGGAAATAAATAGCACATGGCAAACGAAGATCAAGAGACATGCTGAAGAGATAAAGATGCCAGTAAGAAAAACACTGATCACAAAAGACAGACATACAACCTCATTGCAAAAAATGGTAGATTCCAGGCTAAAAAGGAGTCAGGATTCCAGCATCTTGACAAACAATAGTACAGTCCAGGAAAAAAAAAGTCAGGATTCCAGATCATGACAAACAATAGTACAGTCCAGGGATAAAACAAGTCAGGATTCCAGCCTCATGGTAAACAATGGTACAGTCCAGGGTAAAACCAAGTCAGGATTCCAGCCTCATGGTAAACAATGGAAGAGTCCAGGGTAAAAAAAGTCAGGATTTCAATTTAATGGTAAACAATGGTAGAGTCCAGGGTAAAAAAAAGTCAGGATTCCAGCCCCATGACAAACAATGGTACAGTCCAGGGTAAAACCAAGTCAGGATTCCAACCTCATGGTAAACAATGGAAGAGTCCAGGGTAAAAAAGAAGTCAGGATTCCAACTAAATGGTAAACAATGGTAGAGTCCAGGGTAAAAACAGGATTCCAACCATCTACAGAGTTCAGAGAAAATAAAAAACACCTAAGTCTGTTATCAGTTAGTCAGTATTCCAACAACATGGTAAACAATGGTACAGTCCAAGGTAAAAACAAGTCAGGATTCCAGCCTCATGACAAACAGTGGTACAGTCCAGGGTAAAAAGGGAGATTCCAAAAGGAGTCAGGATTCCAGATTCCATCTACAGAGAGTTCAGCCAAATGAGAAAAACACCTAAACCTGTCTATCAGCTTCAGTCAGGATTCCAACAACATGGTAAACAATGCTACAGTCCAGGGTAAAAACAAGTCAGGATTCCAGCATCATGACAAACAGTGGTACAGTCCAGGGTAAAACCAGAGTCAGGATTCCAAGACTCATGACAAACAATGGAACAGTCCAGGGTAAAAAAGACAGGTAAAAGTGGTAGAGTCCAGGGAAAGGTGTGATTCCAGCCCCATGACAAACAATGGTACAGTCCAGGGCTAAAAAGTAGGATTCCAACCATTTATAGAGAGTACAGCCAAATGACAAACACACCTGAAGCTGTCTGTCAGGAAAGACAAATGTCTCAAATAATCATTATCTTGATTACCTTCCAAGCATATTCTGTTGAAATCAACAATCAACAAAAGAAGTTGCAGTTGCAGTGGGTTTTGAACCCTGGTCCTCATGCATGGCAGGCGAGAGTTTTACCAATCTACCACCAATTCTTTTGAAACTCAGGCAATCCCGTTGCCATTATCTTGCTCCTCTGAACTTTTTAAACCAGGGAATTAAATAGCATATGGCAAACGAAGATCAAGAGACATGCTGAAGAGATAAAGATGCCAGTAAGAAAAACACTGATCACAAAATACAGACATACAACCTCATTGCAAAAAATGGTAAATTCCAGGCTAAAAAGGAGTCAGGATTCCAACATCTTGACAAACAATAGTACAGTCCAGGGAAAAAAACAAGTCAGGATTCCAGCCTCATACAAACAATAGTACAGTCCAAAGAAAAAACAAGTCAGGATTCCAGCCTCATGACAAACAATGGTACAGTCCAGGAGAAAAAAATCAGCTTAGTCAGGATTCAACAACATGTAAAACCAAGTCAGGATTCCAGCCTCATGGTAAAAATGGAAGAGTCCAGGGATAAAACAGTCAGGATTCCAGCCTCATGACAAACAATGGTACAGTCCAGGGTAAAACCAAGTCAGGATTCCAACCTCATGGTAAACAATGGAAGAGTCCAGGGTTAAAAGAAGTCAGGATTTCAATTTAATGGTAAACAATGGTAGAGTCCAGGGTAAAAAAAAGGAGTCAGGATTCCAGCCCCATGACAAACAATGGTACAGTCCAGGCTAAAATGGAGTCAGGATTCCAACCACATGGTAAACAATGGTACAGTCCAGGCTAAAAAGGAGTCAGGATTCCAACACATGGAAGCAATTGTAGAGTCCAGGCTAAAAACAAGTCAGGATTCCAGCATCATGACAAACAATGGTACAGTCCAGGGTAAAACCAAGTCAGGATTCCAGCCTCATGGTAAACAATGGAAGAGTCCAGGGAAAAAAGAAGTCAGGATTTCAATTTAATGATAAACAATAGTAGAGTCCAGGGTAAAAAAAGGATCAGGATTCAGCCTCATGACAAACAATGGTACAGTCCAGGCTAAAAAGGAGTCAGAATTCCAACCACATGGTAAACAATGGTACAGTCCAGGCTAAAAAGGAGTCAGGATTCCAACCACATGGCAAGCGATGAAGAGTCCAGGCTAAAAACAAGTCAGGATTCTAGCATCATGACAAACAATGGTACAGTCCAGGGTAAAAACAAGTCAGGATTCCAGCCTCATGACAAACAATGGTACAGTCCAGGGTAAAAAGGGAGTCAGGATTCCAACATTCTACAGAGAGTTCAGCCAAATGAGAAAACACCTAAGTCTGTCTATCAGCTTCAGTCAGTATTCCAACAACATGGTAAACAATGCTACAGTCCAAGGTAAAAACAAGTCAGGATTCCAGCCTCATGACAAACAGTGGTACAGTCCAGGGTAAAAAGGAGTCAGGATTCCAAAAGGAGTCAGGATTCCAAAAGGAGTCAGGATTCCAGGATTCCATCTACAGAGAGTACAGCCAAATGACAAACACACCTGAAGCTGTCTGTCAGGAAAGACAAATGTCTCAAATAATCATTATCTTGATTACCTTCCAAGCATATTCTGCTGAAATCAACAATCAACAAAAGAAGTTGCAGTTGCAGTGGGGGGGATTCAAACCCTCGTCCTCATGCATGGCAGGCGAGAGTTTTACCACTGTACCACCAATTCTTTTGAAACTCAGGCAATCTCGTTGCCATCATCTTGCTCCTCTGAACTTTTTAAACCAGGGAATTAAATAGCACATTGCAAACGAAATCAAGAGACATGCTGAAGAGATAAAGATGTCAGTAAGAAAAACACTGATCACAAAAGACAGACATACAACCTCATTGCAAAAAATGGTAGATTCCAGTCTAAAAAGGAGTCAGGATTCCAGCATCTTGACAAAGAATAGTGCAGTCCAGGGAAAAAACAAGTCAGGATTCCAGCCTCATGACAAACAATGGTACAGTCCAGGCTAAAAAAGAAGTCAGGATTTCAATTTAATGGTAAACAATGTTAGAGTCCAGGGTAAAAAAGGAGTCAGGATTCCACCCTCATGACAAACAATGGTACAGTCCAGGGTAAAACCAAGTCAGGATTCCAACCTCATGGTAAACAATGGAAGAGTCCAGGGTAAAAAGAAGTCAGGATTTCAATTTAATGGTAAACAATGGTAGAGTCCAGGGTAAAAAAAAGGAGTCAGGATTCCAGCCCCATGACAAACATTGGTACAGTCCAGGCTAAAAAGGAGTCAGGATTCCAACCACATGGTAAACAATGGTACAGTCCAGGCTAAAAAGGAGTCAGGATTCCAACCACATGGCAAGCAATTGTAGAGTCCAGGCTAAAAACAAGTCAGGATTCCAGCCTCATGACAAACAATGGTACAGTCCAGGGTAAAACCAAGTCAGGATTCCAGCCTCATGGTAAACAATGGAAGAGTCCAGGGTAAAAAAGAAGTCAGGATTTCAATTTAATGGTAAACAATGGTAGAGTCCAGTGTAAAAAAAAGGAGTCAGGATTCCAACCACATGGTAAACAATGGTACAGTCCAGGCTAAAATGGAGTCAGGATTCCAACCACATGGCAAGCAATTGTAGAGTCCAGGCTAAAAACAAGTCAGGATTCCAGCCTCATGACAAACAATGGTACAGTCCAGGGTAAAAAGGAGTCAGGATTCCAACCAACTACAGAGAGTTCAGCCAAATGAGAAAAACACCTAAGTCTGTCTATCAGCTTCAGTCAGGATTCCAACAACATGGTAAACAATGCTACAGTCCAAGGTAAAAACAAGTCAGGATTCCAGCATCATGGTAAACAATGGAAGAGTCCAGGGTAAAAAAGGAGACAGTATTCCAACCATCTATAGAGAGTACAGCCAGATGACAAACACACCTGAAGCTGTCTTTCAGGAAAGACAAATGTCTCAAATAATCATTGTCTTGATTACCTTCCAAGCATATTCTGCTGAAATCAACAATCATCAAAACAAGTTGAAACTGCAATGGGTGGGATTCGAACCCTGGTCCGCATGCATGGCAGGCGAGAGTTTTACCACTGTACCACCAATTCTTTTGAAATTCAGGCAATCTCGTTGCCATCATCTTGCTCCTCTGAACTTTTTACACGAGGGAATTAAATATCACATGGCAAACGAAGATCAAGAGACATGCTGAAGAGATAAAGATGTCAGTAAGAAAAACACTGATCACAAAAGACAGACATACAACCTCATTGCAAAAAATGGTAGATTCCAGGCTAAAAAGGAGTAAGGTTTCTTGCATCTTGACAAACAATAGTACACTCCAGGGAAAAAACAAGTCAGGATTCCAACAACATGGTAAACAATGCTACAGTCCAGGGATAAAACAAGTCAGGATTCCAGCCTCATGACAAACAATGGTACAGTCCAGGGATAAAACAAGTCAGGATTCCAGCCTCATGACAAACAATGGTACAGTCCAGGGTAAAAAAGAAGTCAGGATTTCAATTTAATGGTAAACAATGGTAGAGTCCAGGGTAAAAAAATGGAGTCAGTATTCCAGCCCCATGACAAACAATGGTACAGTCCAGACTAAAAAGGAGTCAGGATTCCAACCACATGGTAAACAATGGTACAGTCCAGGCTAAAAACGAGTCAGGATTCCAACCACATGGCAAGCAATTGTAGAGTCCAGGCTAAAAACAAGTCAGGATTCCAGCATCATGACAAACAATGGTACAGTCCAGGGTAAAAACAAGTCAGGATTCCAGCCTCATGACAAACAATGGTACAGTCCAGGGTAAAAAGGAGTCAGGATTCCAACCATCTACAGAGAGTTCAGCCAAATGAGAAAAACACCTAAGTCTGTCTATCAGCTTCAGTCAGGATTCAAACAACATGGTAAACAATGCTACAGTCCAAGGTAAAAACAAGTCAGGATTCCAGCCTCATGACAAACAGTGGTACAGTCCAGGGTAAAAAGGAGTCAGGATTCCAAAAGGAGTCAGGATTCCATCTACAGAGAGTGCAGCCAAATGAGAAAAACACCTAAACCTGTCTATCAGCTTCAGTCAGGATTCCAACAACATGGTAAACAATGCTACAGTCCAGGGTAAAAACAAGTCAGGATTCCAACATCTTGACAAACAATAGTACAGTCCAGGGAAAAAACAAGTCAGGATTCAAGACTCATGACAAACAATGGTACAGTCCAGGGTAAAAAAGGAGACAGTATTCCAACCATCTATAGAGAGTACAGCCAAATGACAAACACACCTGAAGCTGTCTGTCAGGAAAGACAAATGTCTCAAATAATCATTATCTTGATTACCTTCCAAGCATATTCTGCTGAAATCAACAATCAACAAAAAGAAGTTGCAGTTGCAGTGGGTGGGATTCGAACCCTGATCCTCATGCATGGCAGGCGAGAGTTTTACCACTGTACCACCAATTCTTTTGAAACTCAGGCAATCTCGTTGCCATCATCTTGCTCCTCTGAACTTTTTACACCAGGGAATTAAATAGCACATGGCAAACGAAGATCAAGAGACATGCTGAAGAGATAAAGATGTCAGTAAGAAAACACTGATCACAAAAGACAGACATACAACCTCATTGCAAAAAATGGTAGATTCCAGGCTAAAAAGTAGTCAGGATTCCAGCATCTTGACAAACAATAGTACAGTCCAGGGAAAAACAAGTCAGGATTCCAGCCTCATGACAAACAATAGTACAGTCCAGGGATAAAACAAGTCAGGATTCCAGCCTCATGACAAACAATGGTACAGTCCAGGGTAAAAAAGAAGTCAGGATTTCAATTTAATGGTAAACAATGGTAGAGTCCAGGGTAAAAAAATGGAGTCAGTATTCCAGCCCCATGACAAACAATGGTACAGTCCAGACTAAAAAGGAGTCAGGATTCCAACCACATGGTAAACAATGGTAGAGTCCAGGCTAAAAACGAGTCAGGATTCCAACCACATGGCAAGCAATTGTAGAGTCCAGGCTAAAAACAAGTCAGGATTCCAGCATCATGACAAACAATGGTACAGTCCAGGGTAAAAACAAGTCAGGATTCCAGCCTCATGACAAACAATGGTACAGTCCAGGGTAAAAAAGGAGTCAGGATTCCAACCATCTACAGAGAGTTCAGCCAAATGAGAAAAAACACCTAAGTCTGTCTATCAGCTTCAGTCAGGATTCAAACAACATGGTAAACAATGCTACAGTACAAGGTAAAAACAAGTCAGGATTCCAGCCTCATGACAAACAGTGGTACAGTCCAGGGTAAAAAGGAGTCAGGATTCCAAAAGGAGTCAGGATTCCATCTACAGAGAGTGCAGCCAAATGAGAAAAACACCTAAACCTGTCTATCAGCTTCAGTCAGGATTCCAACAACATGGTAAACAATGCTACAGTCCAGGGAAAAAACAAGTCAGGATTCCAGCCTCATGACAAACAATGGTACAGTCCAGGGTAAAACCAAGTCAGGATTCCAGCCTCATGGTAAACAATGGAAGAGTCCAGGGAAAAAAGAAGTCAGGATTTCAATATAATGGTAAACAATGGTAGAGTCCAGGGTAAAAAAAAAGGAGTCAGGATTCCAGCCTCATGACAAACAATGGTACAGTCCAGGCTAAAAAGGAGTCAGGATTCCAACCACATGGTAAACAATGGTACAGTCCAGGCTAAAAAGGAGTCAGGATTCCAACCACATGGCAAGCAATTGTAGAGTCCAGGCTAAAAACAAGTCAGGATTCTAGCATCATGACAAACAATGGTACAGTCCAGGGTAAAAAACAAGTCAGGATTCCAGCCTCATGACAAACAATGGTACAGTCCAGGGTAAAAAGGAGTCAGGATTCCAACCATCTACAGAGAGTTCAGCCAAATGAGAAAAACACCTAAGTCTGTCTATCAGCTTCAGTCAGGATTCCAACAACATGGTAAACAATGCTACAGTCCAAGGTAAAAACAAGTCAGGATTCCAGCCTCATGACAAACAGTGGTACAGTCCAGGGTAAAAAGGAATCAGGATTCCAGCCTCATGACAAACAATAGTACAGTCCAGGGATAAAACAAGTCAGGATTCCAGCCTCATGACAAACAATGGTAGAGTCCAGGGTAAAAAAAAAAGGAGTCAGTATTCCAGCCTCATGACAAACAATGGTACAGTCCAGGCTAAAAAGGAGTCAGGATTCCAACCACATGGTAAACAATGGTACAGTCCAGGCTAAAAAGGAGTCAGGATTCCAAACAAATGGCAAGCAATTGTAGAGTCCAGGCTAAAAACAAGTCAGGATTCCAGCCTCATGACAAACAATGGTACAGTCCAGGGAAAAAACAAGTCAGGATTCCAGCCTCATGACAAACAATGGAAGAGTCCAGGGTAAAAAAGAAGTCAGGATTTCAATTTAATGGTAAACAATGTTAGAGTCCAGGGTAAAAAAGGAGTCAGGATTCCAGCCTCATGACAAACAATGGTACAGTCCAGGCTAAAAAGGAGTCAGGATTCCAACCATTTATAGAGAGTACAGCCAAATGACAAACACACCTGAAGCTGTCTGTCAGGAAAGACAAATGTCTCAAACAATCATTATCTTAATTACCTTCCAAGCATATTCTGCTGAAATCAACAATCAACAAAAGAAGTTGCAGTTGCAGTGGATGGGATTCAAACCCTGGTCCTCATGCATGGCAGGCGAGAGTTTTACCACTGTACCACCAATTCTTTTGAAACTCAGGCAATCTCGTTGCTATCATCTTGCTCCTCTGAACTTTTTACACCAGGGAAATAAATAGCACATGGCAAACGAAGATCAAGAGACATGCTGAAGAGATAAAGATGTCAGTAAGAAAAACACTGATCACAAAAGACAGACAAACAACCTCATTGCAAAAAATGGTAGATTTCAGGCTAAAAAGGAGTCAGGATTCCAGCATCTTGACAAAGAATAATACAGTCCAGGGAAAAAACAAGTCAGGATTCCAACCATCTACAGAGAGTTCAGCCAAATGAGAAAAACACCTAAGTCTGTCTATCAGCTTCAGTCAGGATTCAAACAACATGGTAAACAATGCTACAGTCCAAGGTAAAAACAATAGTACAGTCCAGGGATAAAACAAGTCAGGATTCCAGCCTCATGATAAACAATGGTACAGTCCAGGGTAAAAACAAGTCAGGATTCCAGCCTCATGACAAACAATAGTACAGTCCAGGGATAAAACAAGTCAGGATTCCAGCCTCATGACAAACAATGGTACAGTCCAGGGTAAAAAAGAAGTCAGGATTTCAATTTAATGGTAAACAATGGTAGAGTCCAGGGTAAAAAAAATGGAGTCAGTATTCCAGCCCCATGACAAACAATGGTACAGTCCAGACTAAAAAGGAGTCAGGATTCCAACCACATGGTAAACAATGGTACAGTCCAGGCTAAAAACGTGTCAGGATTCCAACCACATGGCAAGCAATTGTAGAGTCCAGGCTAAAAACAAGTCAGGATTCCAGCATCATGACAAACAATGGTACAGTCCAGGGCAAAAACAAGTCAGGATTCCAGCCTCATGACAAACAATGGTACAGTCCAGGGTAAAAAGGAGTCAGGATTCCAACCATCTACAGAGAGTTCAGCCAAATGAGAAAAACACCTAAGTCTGTCTATCAGCTTCAGTCAGGATTCAAACAACATGGTAAACAATGCTACAGTCCAAGGTAAAAACAAGTCAGGATTCCAGCCTCATGAAAAACAGTGGTACAGTCCAGGGTAAAAAGGAGTCAGGATTCCAAAAGGAGTCAGGATTCCATCTACAGAGAGTGCAGCCAAATGAGAAAAACACCTAAACCTGTCTATCAGCTTCAGTCAGGATTCCAACAACATGGTAAACAATGCTACAGTCCAGGGAAAAAACAAGTCAGGATTCCAGCCTCATGACAAACAATGGTACAGTCCAGGGTAAAAAAGGAGTCAGGATTCCAACCATCTACAGAGAGTTCAGCCAAATGAGAAAAACACCTAAGTCTGTCTATCAGCTTCAGTCAGTATTCCAACAACATGGTAAACAATGCTACAGTCCAAGGTAAAAACAAGTCAGGATTCCAGCCTCATGACAAACAGTGGTACAGTCCAGGGTAAAAAGGAGTCAGGATTCCAAAAGGAGTCAGGATTCCAGGATTCCATCTACAGAGAGTGCAGCCAAATGAGAAAAACACCTAAACCTGTCTATCAGCTTCAGTCAGGATTCCAACAACATGGTAAACAATGCTACAGTCCAGGGTAAAAACAAGTCAGGATTCCAGCATCTTGACAAACAATAGTACAGTCCAGGGAAAAAACAAGTCAGGATTCCAGCCTCATGACAAACAATAGTACAGTCCAGGCATAAAACAAGTCAGGATTCCAGCCTCATGACAAACAATGCTACAGTCCAGGGTAAAAAAGATGTCAGGATTTCAATTTAATGGTAAACAATGGTAGAGTCCAGGGTTAAAAAAAAAAGGAGTCAGTATTCCAGCCCCATGACAAACAATGGTACAGTCCAGGCTAAAAAGGAGTCAGGATTCCAACCACATGGTAAACAATGGTACAGTCCAGGCTAAAAACGAGTCAGGATTCCAACCACATGGCAAGCAATTGTAGAGTCCAGGCTAAAAACAAGTCAGGATTCCAGCATCATGACAAACAATGGTACAGTCCAGGGCAAAAACAAGTCAGGATTCCAGCCTCATGACAAACAATGGTACAGTCCAGGGTAAAAAGGAGTCAGGATTCCAACCATCAACAGAGAGTTCAGCCAAATGAGAAAAACACCTAAGTCTGTCTATCAGCTTCAGTCAGGATTCAAACAACATGGTAAACAATGCTACAGTCCAAGGTAAAAACAATAGTACAGTCCAGGGATAAAACAAGTCAGGATTCCAGCCTCATGACAAACAATGGAAGAGTCCAGGGTAAAAAAAGAAGTCAGGATTTCAATTTAATGGTAAACAATGTTAGAGTCCAGGGTAAAAAAGGAGTCAGGATTCCAGCCTCATGACAAACAATGGTACAGTCCAGACTAAAAAGGAGTCAGGATTCCAACCACATGGCAAGCAATTGTAGAGTCCAGGCTAAAAACAAGTCAGGATTCCAGCATCATGACAAACAATGGTACAGTCCAGGGTAAAAAAGAAGTCAGGATTTCAATTTAATGGTAAACAATGGTAGAGTCCAGGGTAAAAAGTAGTCAGGATTCCAGCATCTTGACAAACAATAGTACAGTCCAGGGAAAAAAACAAGTCAGGATTCCAGCCTCATGACAAACAATAGTACAGTCCAGGGATAAACAAGTCAGGATTCCAGCCTCATGACAAACAATGGTACAGTCCAGGGTAAAAAAGAAGTCAGGATTTCAATTTAATGGTAAACAATGGTAGAGTCCAGGGTAAAAAAATGGAGTCAGTATTCCAGCCCCATGACAAACAATGGTACAGTCCAGACTAAAAAGGAGTCAGGATTCCAACCACATGGCAAGCAATTGTAGAGTCCAGGCTAAAAACAAGTCAGGATTCCAGCATCATGACAAACAATGGTACAGTCCAGGGTAAAAAAGAAGTCAGGATTTCAATTTAATGGTAAACAATGGTAGAGTCCAGGGTAAAAAAAATGGAGTCAGTATTCCAGCCCCATGACAAACAATGGTACAGTCCAGGCTAAAAACGAGTCAGGATTCCAACCACATGGCAAGCAATTGTAGAGTCCAGGCTAAAAACAAGTCAGGATTCCAGCATCATGACAAACAATGGTACAGTCCAGGGTAAAAACAAGTCAGGATTCCAGCCTCATGACAAACAATGGTACAGTCCAGGGTAAAAAGGAGTCAGGATTCCAACCATCTACAGAGAGTTCAGCCAAATGAGAAAAACACCTAAGTCTGTCTATCAGCTTCAGTCAGGATTCAAACAACATGGTAAACAATGCTACAGTCCAAGGTAAAAACAAGTCAGGATTCCAGCCTCATGACAAACAGTGGTACAGTCCAGGGTAAAAAGGAGTCAGGATTCCAAAAGGAGTCAGGATTCCATCTACAGAGAGTGCAGCCAAATGAGAAAAACACCTAAACCTGTCTATCAGCTTCAGTCAGGATTCCAACAACATGGTAAACAATGCTACAGTCCAGGGTAAAAACAAGTCAGGATTCCAGCATCTTGACAAACAATAGTACAGTCCAGGGAAAAAACAAGTCAGGATTCAAGACTCATGACAAACAATGGTACAGTCCAGGATAAAAAAGGAGACAGTATTCCAACCATCTATAGAGAGTACAGCCAAATGACAAACACACCTGAAGCTGTCTGTCAGGAAAGACAAATGTCTCAAATAATCATTATCTTGATTACCTTCCAAGCATATTCTGCTGAAATCAACAATCATCAAAACAAGTTGCAGTTGCAGTGGGTGGGATTCGAACCCTGATCCTCATGCATGGCAGGCGAGAGTTTTACCACTGTACCACCAATTCTTTTGAAACTCAGGCAATCCCGTTGCCATCATCTTGCTCCTCTGAACTTTTTACACCAGGGAATTAAATAGCACATGGCAAACGAAGATCAAGAGACATGCTAAAGAGATAAAGATGTCAGTAAGAAAAACACTGATCACAAAAGACAGACATACAACCTCATTGCAAAAAATGGTAGATTCCAGGCTAAAAAGGAGTCAGGATTCCAGCATCTTGACAAAGAATAGTACAGTCCAGGGTAAAACCAAGTCAGGATTCCAGCCTCATGGTAAACAATGGAAGAGTCCAGGGTAAAAAGAAGTCAGGATTTCAATTTAATAGTAAACAATGGTAGAGTCCAGGGTAAAAAAGGTGTCAGGATTCCAGCCTCATGACAAACAATGGAACAGTCCAGGCTAAAAAGGAGTCAGAATTCCAACCACATGGTAAACAATGGTACAGTCCAGGCTAAAAAGGAGTCAGGATTCCAACCACATGGCAAGCAATTGTAGAGTCCAGGCTAAAAACAAGTCAGGATTCCAGCATCATGACAAACTATAGTACAGTCCAGGGAAAAAACAAGTCAGGATTCCAGCCTCATGACAAACAATAGTACAGTCCAGGGAAAAACAAGTCAGGATTCCAGCCTCATGACAAACAATGGTACAGTCCAGGGTAAAACCAAGTCAGGATTCCAGCCTCATGGTAAACAATGGAAGAGTCCAGGGATAAAACAAGTCAGGATTCCACCCTCATGACAAACAATGGTACAGTCCAGGGTAAAACCAAGTCAGGATTCCAACATCATGGTAAACAATGGAAGAGTCCAGGGTAAAAAGAAGTCAGGATTTCAATTTAATGGTAAACAATGGTAGAGTCCAGGGTAAAAAAAAGGAGTCAGGATTCCAGCCCCATGACAAACAATGGTACAGTCCAGGCTAAAAAAGGAGTCAGGATTCCAACCACATGGTAAACAATGGTACAGTCCAGGCTAAAAAGGAGTCAGGATTCCAACCAAATGGCAAGCAATTGTAGAGTCCAGGCTAAAAACAAGTCAGGATTCCAGCATCATGACAAACAATGGTACTGTCCAGGGTAAAACCAAGTCAGGATTCCAACCTCATGGTAAACAATGGAAGAGTCCAGGGAAAAAAAGAAGTCAGGATTTCAATTTAATGGTAAACAATGGTAGAGTCCAGGGTAAAAACAAGTCAGGATTCCAGCATCATGACAAACAATGGTACTGTCCAGGGTAAAACCAAGTCAGGATTCCAACCTCATGGTAAACAATGGTACAGTCCAGGGCAAAAACAAGTCAGGATTCCAGCCTCATGACAAACAATGGTACAGTCCAGGGTAAAAAGGAGTCAGGATTCCAACCATCTACAGAGAGTTCAGCCAAATGAGAAAAACACCTAAGTCTGTCTATCAGCTTCAGTCAGGATTCAAACAACATGGTAAACAATGCTACAGTCCAAGGTAAAAACAAGTCAGGATTCCAGCCTCATGAAAAACAGTGGTACAGTCCAGGGTAAAAAGGAGTCAGGATTCCAAAAGGAGTCAGGATTCCATCTACAGAGAGTGCAGCCAAATGAGAAAAACACCTAAACCTGTCTATCAGCTTCAGTCAGGATTCCAACAACATGGTAAACAATGCTACAGTCCAGGAAAAAACAAGTCAGGATTCCAGCCTCATGACAAACAATGGTACAGTCCAGGGTAAAAAGGAGTCAGGATTCCAACCATCTACAGAGAGTTCAGCCAAATGAGAAAAACACCTAAGTCTGTCTATCAGCTTCAGTCAGTATTCCAACAACATGGTAAACAATGCTACAGTCCAAGGTAAAAACAAGTCAGGATTCCAGCCTCATGACAAACAGTGGTACAGTCCAGGGTAAAAAGGAGTCAGGATTCCAAAAGGAGTCAGGATTCCAGGATTCCATCTACAGAGAGTGCAGCCAAATGAGAAAAACACCTAAACCTGTCTATCAGCTTCAGTCAGGATTCCAACAACATGGTAAACAATGCTACAGTCCAGGGTAAAAACAAGTCAGGATTCCAGCATCTTGACAAACAATAGTACAGTCCAGGGAAAAAACAAGTCAGGATTCCAGCCTCATGACAAACAATAGTACAGTCCAGGGATAAAACAAGTCAGGATTCCAGCCTCATGACAAACAATGCTACAGTCCAGGGTAAAAAAGATGTCAGGATTTCAATTTAATGGTAAACAATGGTAGAGTCCAGGGTTAAAAAAAAGGAGTCAGTATTCCAGCCCCATGACAAACAATGGTACAGTCCAGGCTAAAAAGGAGTCAGGATTCCAACCACATGGTAAACAATGGTACAGTCCAGGCTAAAAAGGAGTCAGGATTCCAACCACATGGCAAGCAATTGTAGAGTCCAGGCTAAAAACAAGTCAGGATTCCAGCATCATGACAAACAATGGTACAGTCCAGGGCAAAAACAAGTCAGGATTCCAGCCTCATGACAAACAATGGTACAGTCCAGGGTAAAAAGGAGTCAGGATTCCAACCATCAACAGAGAGTTCAGCCAAATGAGAAAAACACCTAAGTCTGTCTATCAGCTTCAGTCAGGATTCAAACAACATGGTAAACAATGCTACAGTCCAAGGTAAAAACAATAGTACAGTCCAGGGATAAAACAAGTCAGGATTCCAGCCTCATGACAAACAATGGAAGAGTCCAGGGTAAAAAAGAAGTCAGGATTTCAATTTAATGGTAAACAATGTTAGAGTCCAGGGTAAAAAAGGAGTCAGGATTCCAGCCTCATGACAAACAATGGTACAGTCCAGACTAAAAAGGAGTCAGGATTCCAACCACATGGCAAGCAATTGTAGAGTCCAGGCTAAAAACAAGTCAGGATTCCAGCATCATGACAAACAATGGTACAGTCCAGGGTAAAAAAGAAGTCAGGATTTCAATTTAATGGTAAACAATGGTAGAGTCCAGGGTAAAAAGTAGTCAGGATTCCAGCATCTTGACAAACAATAGTACAGTCCAGGGAAAAAACAAGTCAGGATTCCAGCCTCATGACAAACAATAGTACAGTCCAGGGATAAACAAGTCAGGATTCCAGCCTCATGACAAACAATGGTACAGTCCAGGGTAAAAAAGAAGTCAGGATTTCAATTTAATGGTAAACAATGGTAGAGTCCAGGGTAAAAAAATGGAGTCAGTATTCCAGCCCCATGACAAACAATGGTACAGTCCAGACTAAAAAGGAGTCAGGATTCCAACCACATGGCAAGCAATTGTAGAGTCCAGGCTAAAAACAAGTCAGGATTCCAGCATCATGACAAACAATGGTACAGTCCAGGGCAAAAACAAGTCAGGATTCCAGCCTCATGACAAACAATGGTACAGTCCAGGGTAAAAAGGAGTCAGGATTCCAACCATCAACAGAGAGTTCAGCCAAATGAGAAAAACACCTAAGTCTGTCTATCAGCTTCAGTCAGGATTCAAACAACATGGTAAACAATGCTACAGTCCAAGGTAAAAACAATAGTACAGTCCAGGGATAAAACAAGTCAGGATTCCAGCCTCATGACAAACAATGGAAGAGTCCAGGGTAAAAAAAGAAGTCAGGATTTCAATTTAATGGTAAACAATGTTAGAGTCCAGGGTAAAAAAGGAGTCAGGATTCCAGCCTCATGACAAACAATGGTACAGTCCAGACTAAAAAGGAGTCAGGATTCCAACCACATGGCAAGCAATTGTAGAGTCCAGGCTAAAAACAAGTCAGGATTCCAGCATCATGACAAACAATGGTACAGTCCAGGGTAAAAAAGAAGTCAGGATTTCAATTTAATGGTAAACAATGGTAGAGTCCAGGGTAAAAAGTAGTCAGGATTCCAGCATCTTGACAAACAATAGTACAGTCCAGGGAAAAAACAAGTCAGGATTCCAGCCTCATGACAAACAATAGTACAGTCCAGGGATAAACAAGTCAGGATTCCAGCCTCATGACAAACAATGGTACAGTCCAGGGTAAAAAAGAAGTCAGGATTTCAATTTAATGGTAAACAATGGTAGAGTCCAGGGTAAAAAAAATGGAGTCAGTATTCCAGCCCCATGACAAACAATGGTACAGTCCAGACTAAAAAGGAGTCAGGATTCCAACCACATGGCAAGCAATTGTAGAGTCCAGGCTAAAAACAAGTCAGGATTCCAGCATCATGACAAACAATGGTACAGTCCAGGGTAAAAAAGAAGTCAGGATTTCAATTTAATGGTAAACAATGGTAGAGTCCAGGGTAAAAAAAAATGGAGTCAGTATTCCAGCCCCATGACAAACAATGGTACAGTCCAGGCTAAAAACGAGTCAGGATTCCAACCACATGGCAAGCAATTGTAGAGTCCAGGCTAAAAACAAGTCAGGATTCCAGCATCATGACAAACAATGGTACAGTCCAGGGTAAAAACAAGTCAGGATTCCAGCCTCATGACAAACAATGGTACAGTCCAGGGTAAAAAGGAGTCAGGATTCCAACCATCTACAGAGAGTTCAGCCAAATGAGAAAAACACCTAAGTCTGTCTATCAGCTTCAGTCAGGATTCAAACAACATGGTAAACAATGCTACAGTCCAAGGTAAAAACAAGTCAGGATTCCAGCCTCATGACAAACAGTGGTACAGTCCAGGGTAAAAAGGAGTCAGGATTCCAAAAGGAGTCAGGATTCCATCTACAGAGAGTGCAGCCAAATGAGAAAAACACCTAAACCTGTCTATCAGCTTCAGTCAGGATTCCAACAACATGGTAAACAATGCTACAGTCCAGGGTAAAAACAAGTCAGGATTCCAGCATCTTGACAAACAATAGTACAGTCCAGGGAAAAACACAAGTCAGGATTCAAGACTCATGACAAACAATGGTACAGTCCAGGATAAAAAAGGAGACAGTATTCCAACCATCTATAGAGAGTACAGCCAAATGACAAACACACCTGAAGCTGTCTGTCAGGAAAGACAAATGTCTCAAATAATCATTATCTTGATTACCTTCCAAGCATATTCTGCTGAAATCAACAATCATCAAAACAAGTTGCAGTTGCAGTGGGTGGGATTCGAACCCTGATCCTCATGCATGGCAGGCGAGAGTTTTACCACTGTACCACCAATTCTTTTGAAACTCAGGCAATCTCGTTGCCATCATCTTGCTCCTCTGAACTTTTTAAACCAGGGAATTAAATAGCACATGGCAAACGAAGATCAAGAGACATGCTAAAGAGATAAAGATGTCAGTAAGAAAAACACTGATCACAAAAGACAGACATACAACCTCATTGCAAAAAATGGTAGATTCCAGGCTAAAAAGGAGTCAGGATTCCAGCATCTTGACAAAGAATAGTACAGTCCAGGGAAAAAACAAGTCAGGATTCCAGCCTCATGACAAACAATGGTACAGTCCAGGGTAAAACCAAGTCAGGATTCCAGCCTCATGGTAAACAATGGAAGAGTCCAGGGTAAAAAGAAGTCAGGATTTCAATTTAATAGTAAACAATGGTAGAGTCCAGGGTAAAAAAGGTGTCAGGATTCCAGCCTCATGACAAACAATGGAACAGTCCAGGCTAAAAAGGAGTCAGAATTCCAACCACATGGTAAACAATGGTACAGTCCAGGCTAAAAAGGAGTCAGGATTCCAACCACATGGCAAGCAATTGTAGAGTCCAGGCTAAAAACAAGTCAGGATTCCAGCATCATGACAAACTATAGTACAGTCCAGGGAAAAAACAAGTCAGGATTCCAGCCTCATGACAAACAATAGTACAGTCCAGGGATAAAACAAGTCAGGATTCCAGCCTCATGACAAACAATGGTACAGTCCAGGGTAAAACCAAGTCAGGATTCCAGCCTCATGGTAAACAATGGAAGAGTCCAGGGAAAAAACAAGTCAGGATTCCACCCTCATGACAAACAATGGTACAGTCCAGGGTAAAACCAAGTCAGGATTCCAACATCATGGTAAACAATGGAAGAGTCCAGGGTAAAAAAGAAGTCAGGATTTCAATTTAATGGTAAACAATGGTAGAGTCCAGGGTAAAAAAAAAGGAGTCAGGATTCCAGCCCCATGACAAACAATGGTACAGTCCAGGCTAAAAAGGAGTCAGGATTCCAACCACATGGTAAACAATGGTACAGTCCAGGCTAAAAAGGAGTCAGGATTCCAACCAAATGGCAAGCAATTGTAGAGTCCAGGCTAAAAACAAGTCAGGATTCCAGCATCATGACAAACAATGGTACTGTCCAGGGTAAAACCAAGTCAGGATTCCAACCTCATGGTAAACAATGGAAGAGTCCAGGGAAAAAAAGAAGTCAGGATTTCAATTTAATGGTAAAGAATGGTAGAGTCCAGGGTAAAAACAAGTCAGGATTCCAGCATCATGACAAACAATGGTACTGTCCAGGGTAAAACCAAGTCAGGATTCCAACCTCATGGTAAACAATGGTACAGTCCAGGGCAAAAACAAGTCAGGATTCCAGCCTCATGACAAACAATGGTACAGTCCAGGGTAAAAAGGAGTCAGGATTCCAACCATCTACAGAGAGTTCAGCCAAATGAGAAAAACACCTAAGTCTGTCTATCAGCTTCAGTCAGGATTCAAACAACATGATAAACAATGCTACAGTCCAAGGTAAAAACAAGTCAGGATTCCAGCCTCATGAAAAACAGTGGTACAGTCCAGGGTAAAAAGGAGTCAGGATTCCAAAAGGAGTCAGGATTCCATCTACAGAGAGTGCAGCCAAATGAGAAAAACACCTAAACCTGTCTATCAGCTTCAGTCAGGATTCCAACAACATGGTAAACAATGCTACAGTCCAGGGAAAAAACAAGTCAGGATTCCAGCCTCATGACAAACAATGGTACAGTCCAGGGTAAAAAGGAGTCAGGATTCCAACCATCTACAGAGAGTTCAGCCAAATGAGAAAAACACCTAAGTCTGTCTATCAGCTTCAGTCAGTATTCCAACAACATGGTAAACAATGCTACAGTCCAAGGTAAAAACAAGTCAGGATTCCAGCCTCATGACAAACAGTGGTACAGTCCAGGGTAAAAAGGAGTCAGGATTCCAAAAGGAGTCAGGATTCCAGGATTCCATCTACAGAGAGTGCAGCCAAATGAGAAAAACACCTAAACCTGTCTATCAGCTTCAGTCAGGATTCCAACAACATGGTAAACAATGCTACAGTCCAGGGTAAAAACAAGTCAGGATTCCAGCATCTTGACAAACAATAGTACAGTCCAGGGAAAAAACAAGTCAGGATTCCAGCCTCATGACAAACAATAGTACAGTCCAGGGATAAAACAAGTCAGGATTCCAGCCTCATGACAAACAATGCTACAGTCCAGGGTAAAAAAGATGTCAGGATTTCAATTTAATGGTAAACAATGGTAGAGTCCAGGGTTAAAAAAAAAGGAGTCAGTATTCCAGCCCCATGACAAACAATGGTACAGTCCAGGCTAAAAAGGAGTCAGGATTCCAACCACATGGTAAACAATGGTACAGTCCAGGCTAAAAAGGAGTCAGGATTCCAACCACATGGCAAGCAATTGTAGAGTCCAGGCTAAAAACAAGTCAGGATTCCAGCATCATGACAAACAATGGTACAGTCCAGGGCAAAAACAAGTCAGGATTCCAGCCTCATGACAAACAATGGTACAGTCCAGGGTAAAAAGGAGTCAGGATTCCAACCATCAACAGAGAGTTCAGCCAAATGAGAAAAACACCTAAGTCTGTCTATCAGCTTCAGTCAGGATTCAAACAACATGGTAAACAATGCTACAGTCCAAGGTAAAAACAATAGTACAGTCCAGGGATAAAACAAGTCAGGATTCCAGCCTCATGACAAACAATGGAAGAGTCCAGGGTAAAAAAGAAGTCAGGATTTCAATTTAATGGTAAACAATGTTAGAGTCCAGGGTAAAAAAGGAGTCAGGATTCCAGCCTCATGACAAACAATGGTACAGTCCAGACTAAAAAGGAGTCAGGATTCCAACCACATGGCAAGCAATTGTAGAGTCCAGGCTAAAAACAAGTCAGGATTCCAGCATCATGACAAACAATGGTACAGTCCAGGGTAAAAAAGAAGTCAGGATTTCAATTTAATGGTAAACAATGGTAGAGTCCAGGGTAAAAAGTAGTCAGGATTCCAGCATCTTGACAAACAATAGTACAGTCCAGGGAAAAACAAGTCAGGATTCCAGCCTCATGACAAACAATAGTACAGTCCAGGGATAAACAAGTCAGGATTCCAGCCTCATGACAAACAATGGTACAGTCCAGGGTAAAAAGAAGTCAGGATTTCAATTTAATGGTAAACAATGGTAGAGTCCAGGGTAAAAAAATGGAGTCAGTATTCCAGCCCCATGACAAACAATGGTACAGTCCAGACTAAAAAGGAGTCAGGATTCCAACCACATGGCAAGCAATTGTAGAGTCCAGGCTAAAAACAAGTCAGGATTCCAGCATCATGACAAACAATGGTACAGTCCAGGGTAAAAAAGAAGTCAGGATTTCAATTTAATGGTAAACAATGGTAGAGTCCAGGGTAAAAAAATGGAGTCAGTATTCCAGCCCCATGACAAACAATGGTACAGTCCAGGCTAAAAACGAGTCAGGATTCCAACCACATGGCAAGCAATTGTAGAGTCCAGGCTAAAAACAAGTCAGGATTCCAGCATCATGACAAACAATGGTACAGTCCAGGGTAAAAACAAGTCAGGATTCCAGCCTCATGACAAACAATGGTACAGTCCAGGGTAAAAAGGAGTCAGGATTCCAACCATCTACAGAGAGTTCAGCCAAATGAGAAAAACACCTAAGTCTGTCTATCAGCTTCAGTCAGGATTCAAACAACATGGTAAACAATGCTACAGTCCAAGGTAAAAACAAGTCAGGATTCCAGCCTCATGACAAACAGTGGTACAGTCCAGGGTAAAAAGGAGTCAGGATTCCAAAAGGAGTCAGGATTCCATCTACAGAGAGTGCAGCCAAATGAGAAAAACACCTAAACCTGTCTATCAGCTTCAGTCAGGATTCCAACAACATGGTAAACAATGCTACAGTCCAGGGTAAAAACAAGTCAGGATTCCAGCATCTTGACAAACAATAGTACAGTCCAGGGAAAAAACAAGTCAGGATTCAAGACTCATGACAAACAATGGTACAGTCCAGGATAAAAAAGGAGACAGTATTCCAACCATCTATAGAGAGTACAGCCAAATGACAAACACACCTGAAGCTGTCTGTCAGGAAAGACAAATGTCTCAAATAATCATTATCTTGATTACCTTCCAAGCATATTCTGCTGAAATCAACAATCATCAAAACAAGTTGCAGTTGCAGTGGGTGGGATTCGAACCCTGATCCTCATGCATGGCAGGCGAGAGTTTTACCACTGTACCACCAATTCTTTTGAAACTCAGGCAATCTCGTTGCCATCATCTTGCTCCTCTGAACTTTTTAAACCAGGGAATTAAATAGCACATGGCAAACGAAGATCAAGAGACATGCTAAAGAGATAAAGATGTCAGTAAGAAAAACACTGATCACAAAAGACAGACATACAACCTCATTGCAAAAAATGGTAGATTCCAGGCTAAAAAGGAGTCAGGATTCCAGCATCTTGACAAAGAATAGTACAGTCCAGGAAAAAACAAGTCAGGATTCCAGCCTCATGACAAACAATGGTACAGTCCAGGGTAAAACCAAGTCAGGATTCCAGCCTCATGGTAAACAATGGAAGAGTCCAGGGTAAAAAGAAGTCAGGATTTCAATTTAATAGTAAACAATGGTAGAGTCCAGGGTAAAAAGGTGTCAGGATTCCAGCCTCATGACAAACAATGGAACAGTCCAGGCTAAAAAGGAGTCAGAATTCCAACCACATGGTAAACAATGGTACAGTCCAGGCTAAAAAGGAGTCAGGATTCCAACCACATGGCAAGCAATTGTAGAGTCCAGGCTAAAAACAAGTCAGGATTCCAGCATCATGACAAACTATAGTACAGTCCAGGGAAAAAACAAGTCAGGATTCCAGCCTCATGACAAACAATAGTACAGTCCAGGGAAAAAACAAGTCAGGATTCCAGCCTCATGACAAACAATGGTACAGTCCAGGGTAAAACCAAGTCAGGATTCCAGCCTCATGGTAAACAATGGAAGAGTCCAGGGATAAAACAAGTCAGGATTCCACCCTCATGACAAACAATGGTACAGTCCAGGGTAAAACCAAGTCAGGATTCCAACATCATGGTAAACAATGGAAGAGTCCAGGGTAAAAAGAAGTCAGGATTTCAATTTAATGGTAAACAATGGTAGAGTCCAGGGTAAAAAAAGGAGTCAGGATTCCAGCCCCATGACAAACAATGGTACAGTCCAGGCTAAAAAGGAGTCAGGATTCCAACCACATGGTAAACAATGGTACAGTCCAGGCTAAAAAGGAGTCAGGATTCCAACCAAATGGCAAGCAATTGTAGAGTCCAGGCTAAAAACAAGTCAGGATTCCAGCATCATGACAAACAATGGTACTGTCCAGGGTAAAACCAAGTCAGGATTCCAACCTCATGGTAAACAATGGAAGAGTCCAGGGAAAAAAAGAAGTCAGGATTTCAATTTAATGGTAAACAATGGTAGAGTCCAGGGTAAAAAAAAAGGAGTCAGGATTCCAGCCCCATGACAAACAATGGTACAGTCCAGGCTAAAAAGGAGTCAGGATTCCAACCATCTATAGGGAGTACAGCCAAATGACAAACACACCTGAAGCTGTCTGTCAGGAAAGACAAATGCCTCAAATAATCTTTATCTTGATTACCTTCCAAGCATATTCTGCTGAAATCAACAATCATAAAAAGAAGTTGCAGTTGCAGTGGGTGGGATTCGAACCCTGATCCTCATGCATGGCAGGCGAGAGTTTTACCACTGTACCACCAATTCTTTTGAAACTCAGGCAATCTCGTTGCCATCATCTTGCTCCTCTGAACTTTTTAAACCAGGGAATTAAATAGCACATGGCAAACGAAGATCAAGAGACATGCTAAAGAGATAAAGATGTCAGTAAGAAAAACACTGATCACAAAAGACAGACATACAACCTCATTGCAAAAAATGGTAGATTCCAGGCTAAAAAGGAGTCAGGATTCCAGCATCTTGACAAAGAATAGTACAGTCCAGGGAAAAAACAAGTCAGGATTCCAGCCTCATGACAAACAATGGTACAGTCCAGGGTAAAACCAAGTCAGGATTCCAGCCTCATGGTAAACAATGGAAGAGTCCAGGGTAAAAAGAAGTCAGGATTTCAATTTAATAGTAAACAATGGTAGAGTCCAGGGGTAAAAAAGGTGTCAGGATTCCAGCCTCATGACAAACAATGGAACAGTCCAGGCTAAAAAGGAGTCAGAATTCCAACCACATGGTAAACAATGGTACAGTCCAGGCTAAAAAGGAGTCAGGATTCCAACCACATGGCAAGCAATTGTAGAGTCCAGGCTAAAAACAAGTCAGGATTCCAGCATCATGACAAACAATGGTACAGTCCAGGGTAAAACCAAGTCAGGATTCCAACCTCATGGTAAACAATGGAAGAGTCCAGGGAAAAAAAGAAGTCAGGATTTCAATTTAATGGTAAACAATGGTAGAGTCCAGGGTAAAAAAAAAAGGAGTCAGGATTCCAGCCCCATGACAAACAATGGTACAGTCCAGGCTAAAAAGGAGTCAGGATTCCAACCATCTATAGGGAGTACAGCCAAATGACAAACACACCTGAAGCTGTCTGTCAGGAAAGACAAATGCCTCAAATAATCTTTATCTTGATTACCTTCCAAGCATATTCTGCTGAAATCAACAATCATAAAAAGAAGTTGCAGTTGCAGTGGGTGGGATTCGAACCCTGATCCTCATGCATGGCAGGCGAGAGTTTTACCACTGTACCACCAATTCTTTTGAAACTCAGGCAATCTCGTTGCCATCATCTTGCTCCTCTGAACTTTTTAAACCAGGGAATTAAATAGCACATGGCAAACGAAGATCAAGAGACATGCTAAAGAGATAAAGATGTCAGTAAGAAAAACACTGATCACAAAAGACAGACATACAACCTCATTGCAAAAAATGGTAGATTCCAGGCTAAAAGGAGTCAGGATTCCAGCATCTTGACAAAGAATAGTACAGTCCAGGGAAAAAACAAGTCAGGATTCCAGCCTCATGACAAACAATGGTACAGTCCAGGGTAAAACCAAGTCAGGATTCCAGCCTCATGGTAAACAATGGAAGAGTCCAGGGTAAAAAGAAGTCAGGATTTCAATTTAATAGTAAACAATGGTAGAGTCCAGGGGTAAAAAAAGGTGTCAGGATTCCAGCCTCATGACAAACAATGGAACAGTCCAGGCTAAAAAGGAGTCAGAATTCCAACCACATGGTAAACAATGGTACAGTCCAGGCTAAAAAGGAGTCAGGATTCCAACCACATGGCAAGCAATTGTAGAGTCCAGGCTAAAAACAAGTCAGGATTCCAGCATCATGACAAACTATAGTACAGTCCAGGGAAAAAACAAGTCAGGATTCCAGCCTCATGACAAACAATAGTACAGTCCAGGGAAAAAACAAGTCAGGATTCCAGCCTCATGACAAACAATGGTACAGTCCAGGGTAAAACCAAGTCAGGATTCCAGCCTCATGGTAAACAATGGAAGAGTCCAGGGATAAAACAAGTCAGGATTCCACCCTCATGACAAACAATGGTACAGTCCAGGGTAAAACCAAGTCAGGATTCCAACATCATGGTAAACAATGGAAGAGTCCAGGGTAAAAAGAAGTCAGGATTTCAATTTAATGGTAAACAATGGTAGAGTCCAGGGTAAAAAAAGGAGTCAGGATTCCAGCCCCATGACAAACAATGGTACAGTCCAGGCTAAAAAGGAGTCAGGATTCCAACCACATGTTAAACAATGGTACAGTCCAGGCTAAAAAGGAGTCAGGATTCCAACCACATGGCAAGCAATTGTAGAGTCCAGGCTAAAAACAAGTCAGGATTCCAGCATCATGACAAACAATGGTACTGTCCAGGGTAAAACCAAGTCAGGATTCCAACCTCATGGTAAACAATGGAAGAGTCCAGGGAAAAAAGAAGTCAGGATTTCAATTTAATGGTAAACAATGGTAGAGTCCAGGGTAAAAAAAAAGGAGTCAGGATTCCAGCCCCATGACAAACAATGGTACAGTCCAGGCTAAAAAGGAGTCAGGATTCCAACCATCTATAGGGGAGTACAGCCAAATGACAAACACACCTGAAGCTGTCTGTCAGGAAAGACAAATGCCTCAAATAATCTTTATCTTGATTACCTTCCAAGCATATTCTGCTGAAATCAACAATCATAAAAAGAAGTTGCAGTTGCAGTGGGTGGGATTCGAACCCTGATCCTCATGCATGGCAGGCGAGAGTTTTACCACTGTACCACCAATTCTTTTGAAACTCAGGCAATCTCGTTGCCATCATCTTGCTCCTCTGAACTTTTTAAACCAGGGAATTAAATAGCACATGGCAAACGAAGATCAAGAGACATGCTAAAGAGATAAAGATGTCAGTAAGAAAAACACTGATCACAAAAGACAGACATACAACCTCATTGCAAAAAATGGTAGATTCCAGGCTAAAAAGGAGTCAGGATTCCAGCATCTTGACAAAGAATAGTACAGTCCAGGGAAAAAACAAGTCAGGATTCCAGCCTCATGACAAACAATGGTACAGTCCAGGGTAAAACCAAGTCAGGATTCCAGCCTCATGGTAAACAATGGAAGAGTCCAGGGTAAAAAAGAAGTCAGGATTTCAATTTAATGGTAAACAATGGTAGAGTCCAGGGTAAAAAAGGTGTCAGGATTCCAGCCTCATGACAAACAATGGTGCAGTCCAGGCTAAAAAGGAGTCAGAATTCCAACCACATGGTAAACAATGGTACAGTCCAGGCTAAAAAGGAGTCAGGATTCCAACCACATGGCAAGCAATTGTAGAGTCCAGGCTAAAAACAAGTCAGGATTCCAGCATCATGACAAACTATAGTACAGTCCAGGGAAAAAACAAGTCAGGATTCCAGCCTCATGACAAACAATAGTACAGTCCAGGGAAAAAACAAGTCAGGATTCCAGCCTCATGACAAACAATGGTACAGTCCAGGGTAAAACCAAGTCAGGATTCCAGCCTCATGGTAAACAATGGAAGAGTCCAGGGATAAAACAAGTCAGGATTCCACCCTCATGACAAACAATGGTACAGTCCAGGGTAAAACCAAGTCAGGATTCCAACATCATGGTAAACAATGGAAGAGTCCAGGGTAAAAAGAAGTCAGGATTTCAATTTAATGGTAAACAATGGTAGAGTCCAGGGTAAAAAAAAGGAGTCAGGATTCCAGCCCCATGACAAACAATGGTACAGTCCAGGCTAAAAAGGAGTCAGGATTCCAACCACATGGTAAACAATGGTACAGTCCAGGCTAAAAAGGAGTCAGGATTCCAACCAAATGGCAAGCAATTGTAGAGTCCAGGCTAAAAACAAGTCAGGATTCCAGCATCATGACAAACAATGGTACTGTCCAGGGTAAAACCAAGTCAGGATTCCAACCTCATGGTAAACAATGGAAGAGTCCAGGGAAAAAAAGAAGTCAGGATTTCAATTTAATGGTAAACAATGGTAGAGTCCAGGGTAAAAAAAAGGAGTCAGGATTCCAGCCCCATGACAAACAATGGTACAGTCCAGGCTAAAAAGGAGTCAGGATTCCAACCATCTATAGGGAGTACAGCCAAATGACAAACACACCTGAAGCTGTCTGTCAGGAAAGACAAATGCCTCAAATAATCTTTATCTTGATTACCTTCCAAGCATATTCTGCTGAAATCAACAATCATAAAAAGAAGTTGCAGTTGCAGTGGGTGGGATTCGAACCCTGATCCTCATGCATGGCAGGCGAGAGTTTTACCACTGTACCACCAATTCTTTTGAAACTCAGGCAATCTCGTTGCCATCATCTTGCTCCTCTGAACTTTTTAAACCAGGGAATTAAATAGCACATGGCAAACGAAGATCAAGAGACATGCTAAAGAGATAAAGATGTCAGTAAGAAAAACACTGATCACAAAAGACAGACATACAACCTCATTGCAAAAAATGGTAGATTCCAGGCTAAAAAGGAGTCAGGATTCCAGCATCTTGACAAAGAATAGTACAGTCCAGGGAAAAACAAGTCAGGATTCCAGCCTCATGACAAACAATGGTACAGTCCAGGGTAAAACCAAGTCAGGATTCCAGCCTCATGGTAAACAATGGAAGAGTCCAGGGTAAAAAAGAAGTCAGGATTTCAATTTAATAGTAAACAATGGTAGAGTCCAGGGTAAAAAAGGTGTCAGGATTCCAGCCTCATGACAAACAATGGAACAGTCCAGGCTAAAAAGGAGTCAGAATTCCAACCACATGGTAAACAATGGTACAGTCCAGGCTAAAAAGGAGTCAGGATTCCAACCACATGGCAAGCAATTGTAGAGTCCAGGCTAAAAACAAGTCAGGATTCCAGCATCATGACAAACAATGGTACAGTCCAGGGTAAAACCAAGTCAGGATTCCAACCTCATGGTAAACAATGGAAGAGTCCAGGGAAAAAAAGAAGTCAGGATTTCAATTTAATGGTAAACAATGGTAGAGTCCAGGGTAAAAAAAAAGGAGTCAGGATTCCAGCCCCATGACAAACAATGGTACAGTCCAGGCTAAAAAGGAGTCAGGATTCCAACCATCTATAGGGAGTACAGCCAAATGACAAACACACCTGAAGCTGTCTGTCAGGAAAGACAAATGCCTCAAATAATCTTTATCTTGATTACCTTCCAAGCATATTCTGCTGAAATCAACAATCATAAAAAAGAAGTTGCAGTTGCAGTGGGTGGGATTCGAACCCTGATCCTCATGCATGGCAGGCGAGAGTTTTACCACTGTACCACCAATTCTTTTGAAACTCAGGCAATCTCGTTGCCATCATCTTGCTCCTCTGAACTTTTTAAACCAGGGAATTAAATAGCACATGGCAAACGAAGATCAAGAGACATGCTAAAGAGATAAAGATGTCAGTAAGAAAAACACTGATCACAAAAGACAGACATACAACCTCATTGCAAAAAATGGTAGATTCCAGGCTAAAAAGGAGTCAGGATTCCAGCATCTTGACAAAGAATAGTACAGTCCAGGGAAAAAAACAAGTCAGGATTCCAGCCTCATGACAAACAATGGTACAGTCCAGGGTAAAACCAAGTCAGGATTCCAGCCTCATGGTAAACAATGGAAGAGTCCAGGGTAAAAAGAAGTCAGGATTTCAATTTAATAGTAAACAATGGTAGAGTCCATGGTAAAAAAGGTGTCAGGATTCCAGCCTCATGACAAACAATGGAACAGTCCAGGCTAAAAAGGAGTCAGAATTCCAACCACATGGTAAACAATGGTACAGTCCAGGCTAAAAAGGAGTCAGGATTCCAACCACATGGCAAGCAATTGTAGAGTCCAGGCTAAAAACAAGTCAGGATTCCAGCATCATGACAAACTATAGTACAGTCCAGGGAAAAACAAGTCAGGATTCCAGCCTCATGACAAACAATAGTACAGTCCAGGGAAAAAACAAGTCAGGATTCCAGCCTCATGACAAACAATGGTACAGTCCAGGGTAAAACCAAGTCAGGATTCCAGCCTCATGGTAAACAATGGAAGAGTCCAGGGATAAAACAAGTCAGGATTCCACCCTCATGACAAACAATGGTACAGTCCAGGGTAAAACCAAGTCAGGATTCCAACATCATGGTAAACAATGGAAGAGTCCAGGGTAAAAAGAAGTCAGGATTTCAATTTAATGGTAAACAATGGTAGAGTCCAGGGTAAAAAAAAGGAGTCAGGATTCCAGCCCCATGACAAACAATGGTACAGTCCAGGCTAAAAAGGAGTCAGGATTCCAACCACATGGTAAACAATGGTACAGTCCAGGCTAAAAAGGAGTCAGGATTCCAACCAAATGGCAAGCAATTGTAGAGTCCAGGCTAAAAACAAGTCAGGATTCCAGCATCATGACAAACAATGGTACTGTCCAGGGTAAAACCAAGTCAGGATTCCAACCTCATGGTAAACAATGGAAGAGTCCAGGGAAAAAAAGAAGTCAGGATTTCAATTTAATGGTAAACAATGGTAGAGTCCAGGGTAAAAAAAAAAGGAGTCAGGATTCCAGCCCCATGACAAACAATGGTACAGTCCAGGCTAAAAAGGAGTCAGGATTCCAACCATCTATAGGGAGTACAGCCAAATGACAAACACACCTGAAGCTGTCTGTCAGGAAAGACAAATGCCTCAAATAATCTTTATCTTGATTACCTTCCAAGCATATTCTGCTGAAATCAACAATCATAAAAAGAAGTTGCAGTTGCAGTGGGTGGGATTCGAACCCTGATCCTCATGCATGGCAGGCGAGAGTTTTACCACTGTACCACCAATTCTTTTGAAACTCAGGCAATCTCGTTGCCATCATCTTGCTCCTCTGAACTTTTTAAACCAGGGAATTAAATAGCACATGGCAAACGAAGATCAAGAGACATGCTAAAGAGATAAAGATGTCAGTAAGAAAAACACTGATCACAAAAGACAGACATACAACCTCATTGCAAAAAATGGTAGATTCCAGGCTAAAAAGGAGTCAGGATTCCAGCATCTTGACAAAGAATAGTACAGTCCAGGGAAAAAACAAGTCAGGATTCCAGCCTCATGACAAACAATGGTACAGTCCAGGGTAAAACCAAGTCAGGATTCCAGCCTCATGGTAAACAATGGAAGAGTCCAGGGTAAAAGAAGTCAGGATTTCAATTTAATAGTAAACAATGGTAGAGTCCAGGGTAAAAAAGGTGTCAGGATTCCAGCCTCATGACAAACAATGGAACAGTCCAGGCTAAAAAGGAGTCAGAATTCCAACCACATGGTAAACAATGGTACAGTCCAGGCTAAAAAGGAGTCAGGATTCCAACCACATGGCAAGCAATTGTAGAGTCCAGGCTAAAAACAAGTCAGGATTCCAGCATCATGACAAACAATGGTACAGTCCAGGGTAAAACCAAGTCAGGATTCCAACCTCATGGTAAACAATGGAAGAGTCCAGGGAAAAAAAGAAGTCAGGATTTCAATTTAATGGTAAACAATGGTAGAGTCCAGGGTAAAAAAAAAGGAGTCAGGATTCCAGCCCCATGACAAACAATGGTACAGTCCAGGCTAAAAAGGAGTCAGGATTCCAACCATCTATAGGGAGTACAGCCAAATGACAAACACACCTGAAGCTGTCTGTCAGGAAAGACAAATGCCTCAAATAATCTTTATCTTGATTACCTTCCAAGCATATTCTGCTGAAATCAACAATCATAAAAAGAAGTTGCAGTTGCAGTGGGTGGGATTCGAACCCTGATCCTCATGCATGGCAGGCGAGAGTTTTACCACTGTACCACCAATTCTTTTGAAACTCAGGCAATCTAGTTGCCATCATCTTGCTCCTCTGAACTTTTTACACCAGGGAATTAAATATCACATGGCAAACGAAGATCAAGAGACATGCTGAAGAGATAAAGATGTCAGTAAGAAAAACACTGATCACAAAAGACAGACATACAACCTCATTGCAAAAAATGGTAGATTCCAGGCTAAAAAGGAGTCAGGTTTCTTGCATCTTGACAAACAATAGTACACTCCAGGGAAAAAACAAGTCAGGATTCCAGCATCTTGACAAACAATAGTACAGTCCAGGGTAAAAAGGAGTCAGGATTTCAGCCTCATGGTAAACAATGGTAGAGTCCAGGGTAAAAAAGGAGACAGTATTCCAACCATCTATAGAGAGTACAGCCAGATGACAAACACACCTGAAGCTGTCTTTCAGGAAAGACAAATGTCTCAAATAATCATTGTCTTGATTACCTTCCAAGCATATTCTGCTGAAATCAACAATCATCAAAACAAGTTGAAGTTGCAATGGGTGGGATTCGAACCCTGGTCCTCATGCATGGCAGGCGAGAGTTTTACCACTGTACCACCAATTCTTTTGAAATTCAGGCAATCTCGTTGCCATCATCTTGCTCCTCTGAACTTTTTACACCAGGGAATTAAATATCACATGGCAAACGAAGATCAAGAGACATGCTGAAGAGATAAAGATGTCAGTAAGAAAAACACTGATCACAAAAGACAGACATACAACCTCATTGCAAAAAATGGTAGATTCCAGGCTAAAAAGGAGTAAGGTTTCATGCATCTTGACAAACAATAGTACACTCCAGGGAAAAAACAAGTCAGGATTCCAACAACATGGTAAACAATGCTACAGTCCAGGGATAAAACAAGTCAGGATTCCAGCCTCATGACAAACAATGGTACAGTCCAGGGTAAAACCAAGTCAGGATTCCAGCCTCATGGTAAACAATGGAAGAGTCCAGGGTAAAAAAGAAGTCAGGATTTCAATTTAATGGTAAACAATGGTAGAGTCCAGGGTAAAAAAAAAAGGAGTCAGTATTCAAGCCCCATGACAAACAATGGTACAGTCCAGGCTAAAAAGGAGTCAGGATTCCAACCACATGGTAAACAATAGTACAGTCCAGGCTAAAAAGGAGTCAGGATTCCAACCACATGGCAAGCAATTGTAGAGTCCAGGCTAAAAACAAGTCAGGATTCCAGCATCATGACAAACAATGGTACAGTCCAGGGTAAAAACAAGTCAGGATTCCAACCTCATGACAAACAATGGTACTGTCCAGGGTAAAAAGGAGTCAGGATTCCAACCATCTACAGAGAGTTCAGCCAAATGAGAAAAACACCTAAGTCTGTCTATCAGCTTCAGTCAGGATTCCAGCAACATGGTAAACAATGCTACAGTCCAAGGTTAAAACAAGTCAGGATTCCAGCCTCATGACAAACAGTGGTACAGTCCAGGGTAAAAGGAGTCAGGATTCCAAAAGGAGTCAGGATTCCAGGATTCCATCTACAGAGAGTGCAGCCAAATGAGAAAAACACCTAAACCTGTCTATCAGCTTCAGTCAGGATTCCAACAACATGGTAAACAATGCTACAGTCCAGGGTAAAAACAAGTCAGGATTCCAGCATCTTGACAAAAAATAGTACAGTCCAGGGTAAAAAGGAGTCAGGATTTCAGCCTCATGGTAAACAATGGTAGAGTCCAGGGTAAAAAAGGAGACAGTATTCCAACCATCTATAGAGAGTACAGCCAGATGACAAACACACCTGAAGCTGTCTTTCAGGAAAGACAAATGTCTCAAATAATCATTATCTTGATTACCTTCGAAGCATATTCTGCTGAACTCAACAATCATCAAAACAAGTTGCAGTGGGTGGGATTCGAACCCTGGTCCTCATGCATGGCAGGCGAGAGTTTTACCACTGTACCACCAAATCTTTTGAAACTCAGGCAATCTCGTTGCCATCATCTTGCTCCTCTGAACTTTTTACACCAGGGAAATAAATAGCACATGGCAAACGAAGATCAAGAGACATGCTGAAGAGATAAAGATGCCAGTAAGAAAAACACTGATCACAAAAGACCATTCAATTTAAAAAAAAGACCATTCAATTTACCATTCAATTTAATGGTAAACAATGGTAGAGTCCAGGGTAAAAAAAAAGGAGTCAGTATTCAAGCCCCATGACAAACAATGGTACAGTCCAGGCTAAAAAGGAGTCAGGATTCCAACCACATGGTAAACAATAGTACAGTCCAGGCTAAAAAGGAGTCAGGATTCCAACCACATGGCAAGCAATTGTAGAGTCCAGGCTAAAAACAAGTCAGGATTCCAGCATCATGACAAACAATGGTACAGTCCAGGGTAGAAACAAGTCAGGATTCCAACCTCATGACAAACAATGGTACTGTCCAGGGTAAAAAGGAGTCAGGATTCCAACCATCTACAGAGAGTTCAGCCAAATGAGAAAAACACCTAAGTCTGTCTATCAGCTTCAGTCAGGATTCCAGCAACATGGTAAACAATGCTACAGTCCAAGGTTAAAACAAGTCAGGATTCCAGCCTCATGACAAACAGTGGTACAGTCCAGGGTAAAAAGGAGTCAGGATTCCAAAAGGAGTCAGGATTCCAGGATTCCATCTACAGAGAGTGCAGCCAAATGAGAAAAACACCTAAACCTGTCTATCAGCTTCAGTCAGGATTCCAACAACATGGTAAACAATGCTACAGTCCAGGGTAAAAACAAGTCAGGATTCCAGCATCTTGACAAAAAATAGTACAGTCCAGGGTAAAAAGGAGTCAGGATTTCAGCCTCATGGTAAACAATGGTAGAGTCCAGGGTAAAAAAAGGAGACAGTATTCCAACCATCTATAGAGAGTACAGCCAGATGACAAACACACCTGAAGCTGTCTTTCAGGAAAGACAAATGTCTCAAATAATCATTATCTTGATTACCTTCAAGCATATTCTGCTGAACTCAACAATCATCAAAACAAGTTGCAGTGGGTGGGATTCGAACCCTGGTCCTCATGCATGGCAGGCGAGAGTTTTACCACTGTACCACCAAATCTTTGAAACTCAGGCAATCTCGTTGCCATCATCTTGCTCCTCTGAACTTTTTACACCAGGGAAATAAATAGCACATGGCAAACGAAGATCAAGAGACATGCTGAAGAGATAAAGATGCCAGTAAGAAAAACACTGATCACAAAAGACAGACATACAACCTCATTGCAAAAAATGGTAGATTCCAGGCTAAAAAGGAGTCAGGATTCCAGCATCTTGACAAACAATAGTACAGTCCAGGGAAAAAAAGTCAGGATTCCAGATCATGACAAACAATAGTACAGTCCAGGGATAAAACAAGTCAGGATTCCAGCCTCATGGTAAACAATGGTACAGTCCAGGGTAAAACCAAGTCAGGATTCCAGCCTCATGGTAAACAATGGAAGAGTCCAGGGTAAAAAAGAAGTCAGGATTTCAATTTAATGGTAAACAATGGTAGAGTCCAGGGTAAAAAAAAAGGAGTCAGTATTCCAGCCCCATGACAAACAATGGTACAGTCCAGGCTAAAAAGGAGTCAGGATTCCAACCACATGGTAAACAATGGTACAGTCCAGGCTAAAAAGGAGTCAGGATTCCAACCACATGGCAAGCAATTGTAGAGTCCAGGCTAAAAATAAGTCAGGATTCCAGCATCATGGTAAACAATGCTACAGTCCAAGGTAAAAACAAGTCAGGATTCCAGCCTCATGACAAACAGTGGTACAGTCCAGGGTAAAAAGGAGTCAGGATTCCAAAAGGAGTCAGGATTCCAGGATTCCATCTACAGAGAGTGCAGCCAAATGAGAAAAACACCTAAACCTGTCTATCAGCTTCAGTCAGGATTCCAACAACATGGTAAACAATGCTACAGTCCAGGGTAAAAACAAGTCAGGATTCCAGCATCTTGACAAACAATAGTACAGTCCAGGCTAAAAACGAGTCAGGATTCCAACCACATGGCAAGCAATTGTAGAGTCCAGGCTAAAAACAAGTCAGGATTCCAGCCTCATGACAAACAATGGTACAGTCCAGGGTAAAAACAAGTCAGGATTCCAGCCTCATGACAAACAATGGAAGAGTCCAGGGTAAAAAAGAAGTCAGGATTTCAATTTAATGGTAAACAATGGTACAGTCCAGGCTAAAAAGGAGTCAGGATTCCAACCATTTATAGAGAGTACAGCCAAATGACAAACACACCTGAAGCTGTCTGTCAGGAAAGACAAATGTCTCAAATAATCATTATCTTAATTACCTTCCAAGCATATTCTGCTGAAATCAACAATCAACAAAAGAAGTTGCAGTTGCAGTGGATGGGATTCAAACCCTGGTCCTCATGCATGGCAGGCGAGAGTTTTACCACTGTACCACCAATTCTTTTGAAACTCAGGCAATCTCGTTGCCATCATCTTGCTCCTCTGAACTTTTTACACCAGGGAAATAAATAGCACATGGCAAACGAAGATCAAGAGACATGCTGAAGAGATAAAGATGTCAGTTAGAAAAACACTGATCACAAAAGACAGACAAACAACCTCATTGCAAAAAATGGTAGATTCCAGGCTAAAAAGGAGTCAGGATTCCAGCATCTTGACAAACAATAGTACAGTCCAGGGAAAAAACAAGTCAGGATTCCAACCATCTACAGAGAGTTCAACCAAATGAGAAAAACACCAAAGTCTGTCTATCAGCTTCAGTCAGGATTCAAACAACATGGTAAACAATGCTACAGTCCAAGGTAAAAACAATAGTACAGTCCAGGGATAAAACAAGTCAGGATTCCAGCCTCATGACAAACAATGGTACAGTCCAGGGTAAAAACAAGTCAGGATTCCAGCCTCATGACAAACAATAGTACATTCCAGGGAAAAAACAAGTCAGGATTCCAGCCTCATGACAAACAATGGTACAGTCCAGGGTAAAAAAGAAGTCAGGATTTCAATTTAATGGTAAACAATGGTAGAGTCCAGGGTAAAAAAAATGGAGTCAGTATTCCAGCCCCATGACAAACAATGGTACAGTCCAGACTAAAAAGGAGTCAGGATTCCAACCACATGGCAAGCAATTGTAGAGTCCAGGCTAAAAACAAGTCAGGATTCCAGCATCATGACAAACAATGGTACAGTCCAGGGTAAAAACAAGTCAGGATTCCAGCCTCATGACAAACAATGGTACAGTCCAGGGTAAAAAGGGAGTCAGGATTCCAACCATCTACAGAGAGTTCAGCCAAATGAGAAAAACACCTAAGTCTGTCTATCAGCTTCAGTCAGGATTCAAACAACATGGTAAACAATGCTACAGTCCAAGGTAAAAACAAGTCAGGATTCCAGCCTCATGACAAACAGTGGTACAGTCCAGGGTAAAAAGGAGTCAGGATTCCAAAAGCAGTCAGGATTCCATCTACAGAGAGTGCAGCCAAATGAGAAAAACACCTAAACCTGTCTATCAGCTTCAGTCAGGATTCCAACAACATGGTAAACAATGCTACAGTCCAGGGTAAAAACAAGTCAGGATTCCAGCATCTTGACAAACAATAGTACAGTCCAGGAAAAAACAAGTCAGGATTCAAGACTCATGACAAACAATGGTACAGTCCAGGGTAAAAAAGGAGACAGTATTCCAACCATCTATAGAGAGTACAGCCAAATGACAAACACACCTGAAGCTGTCTGTCAGGAAAGACAAATGTCTCAAATAATCATTATCTTGATTACCTTGAAGCATATTCTGCTGAACTCAACAATCATCAAAACAAGTTGCAGTGGGTGAGATTCGAACCCTGGTCCTCATGCATGGCAGGCGAGAGTTTTACCACTGTACCACCAAATCTTTTGAAACTCAGGCAATCTCGTTGCCATCATCTTGCTCCTCTGAACTTTTTACACCAGGGAAATAAATAGCACATGGCAAACGAAGATCAAGAGACATGCTGAAGAGATAAAGATGCCAGTAAGAAAAACACTGATCACAAAAGACCATTCAATTTAAAAAAAAGACCATTCAATTTACCATTCAATTTAATGGTAAACAATGGTAGAGTCCAGGGTAAAAAAAAAAGGAGTCAGTATTCAAGCCCCATGACAAACAATGGTACAGTCCAGGCTAAAAAGGAGTCAGGATTCCAACCACATGGTAAACAATAGTACAGTCCAGGCTAAAAAGGAGTCAGGATTCCAACCACATGGCAAGCAATTGTAGAGTCCAGGCTAAAAACAAGTCAGGATTCCAGCATCATGACAAACAATGGTACAGTCCAGGGTAAAAACAAGTCAGGATTCCAACCTCATGACAAACAATGGTACTGTCCAGGGTAAAAAGGAGTCAGGATTCCAACCATCTACAGAGAGTTCAGCCAAATGAGAAAAACACCTAAGTCTGTCTATCAGCTTCAGTCAGGATTCCAGCAACATGGTAAACAATGCTACAGTCCAAGGTTAAAACAAGTCAGGATTCCAGCCTCATGACAAACAGTGGTACAGTCCAGGGTAAAAAGGAGTCAGGATTCCAAAAGGAGTCAGGATTCCAGGATTCCATCTACAGAGAGTGCAGCCAAATGAGAAAAACACCTAAACCTGTCTATCAGCTTCAGTCAGGATTCCAACAACATGGTAAACAATGCTACAGTCCAGGGTAAAAACAAGTCAGGATTCCAGCATCTTGACAAAAAATAGTACAGTCCAGGGTAAAAAGGAGTCAGGATTTCAGCCTCATGGTAAACAATGGTAGAGTCCAGGGTAAAAAAGGAGACAGTATTCCAACCATCTATAGAGAGTACAGCCAGATGACAAACACACCTGAAGCTGTCTTTCAGGAAAGACAAATGTCTCAAATAATCATTATCTTGATTACCTTCGAAGCATATTCTGCTGAACTCAACAATCATCAAAACAAGTTGCAGTGGGTGAGATTCGAACCCTGGTCCTCATGCATGGCAGGCGAGAGTTTTACCACTGTACCACCAAATCTTTTGAAACTCAGGCAATCTCGTTGCCATCATCTTGCTCCTCTGAACTTTTTACACCAGGGAAATAAATAGCACATGGCAAACGAAGATCAAGAGACATGCTGAAGAGATAAAGATGCCAGTAAGAAAAACACTGATCACAAAAGACAGACATACAACCTCATTGCAAAAAATGGTAGATTCCAGGCTAAAAAAGGAGTCAGGATTCCAGCATCTTGACAAACAATAGTACAGTCCAGGGAAAAAAAAAGTCAGGATTCCAGATCATGACAAACAATAGTACAGTCCAGGGATAAAACAAGTCAGGATTCCAGCCTCATGGTAAACAATGGTACAGTCCAGGGTAAAACCAAGTCAGGATTCCAGCCTCATGGTAAACAATGGAAGAGTCCAGGGTAAAAAAGAAGTCAGGATTTCAATTTAATGGTAAACAATGGTAGAGTCCAGGGTAAAAAAAAAGGAGTCAGTATTCCAGCCCCATGACAAACAATGGTACAGTCCAGGCTAAAAAGGAGTCAGGATTCCAACCACATGGTAAACAATGGTACAGTCCAGGCTAAAAAGGAGTCAGGATTCCAACCACATGGCAAGCAATTGTAGAGTCCAGGCTAAAAATAAGTCAGGATTCCAGCATCATGGTAAACAATGCTACAGTCCAAGGTAAAAACAAGTCAGGATTCCAGCCTCATGACAAACAGTGGTACAGTCCAGGGTAAAAAGGAGTCAGGATTCCAAAAGGAGTCAGGATTCCAGGATTCCATCTACAGAGAGTGCAGCCAAATGAGAAAAACACCTAAACCTGTCTATCAGCTTCAGTCAGGATTCCAACAACATGGTAAACAATGCTACAGTCCAGGGTAAAAACAAGTCAGGATTCCAGCATCTTGACAAACAATAGTACAGTCCAGGCTAAAAACGAGTCAGGATTCCAACCACATGGCAAGCAATTGTAGAGTCCAGGCTAAAAACAAGTCAGGATTCCAGCCTCATGACAAACAATGGTACAGTCCAGGGTAAAAACAAGTCAGGATTCCAGCCTCATGACAAACAATGGAAGAGTCCAGGGTAAAAAAGAAGTCAGGATTTCAATTTAATGGTAAACAATGGTACAGTCCAGGCTAAAAAGGAGTCAGGATTCCAACCATTTATAGAGAGTACAGCCAAATGACAAACACACCTGAAGCTGTCTGTCAGGAAAGACAAATGTCTCAAATAATCATTATCTTAATTACCTTCCAAGCATATTCTGCTGAAATCAACAATCAACAAAAGAAGTTGCAGTTGCAGTGGATGGGATTCAAACCCTGGTCCTCATGCATGGCAGGCGAGAGTTTTACCACTGTACCACCAATTCTTTTGAAACTCAGGCAATCTCGTTGCCATCATCTTGCTCCTCTGAACTTTTTACACCAGGGAAATAAATAGCACATGGCAAACGAAGATCAAGAGACATGCTGAAGAGATAAAGATGTCAGTTAGAAAAACACTGATCACAAAAGACAGACAAACAACCTCATTGCAAAAAATGGTAGATTCCAGGCTAAAAAGGAGTCAGGATTCCAGCATCTTGACAAACAATAGTACAGTCCAGGGAAAAACAAGTCAGGATTCCAACCATCTACAGAGAGTTCAACCAAATGAGAAAAACACCAAAGTCTGTCTATCAGCTTCAGTCAGGATTCAAACAACATGGTAAACAATGCTACAGTCCAAGGTAAAAACAATAGTACAGTCCAGGGATAAAACAAGTCAGGATTCCAGCCTCATGACAAACAATGGTACAGTCCAGGGTAAAAACAAGTCAGGATTCCAGCCTCATGACAAACAATAGTACATTCCAGGGAAAAAACAAGTCAGGATTCCAGCCTCATGACAAACAATGGTACAGTCCAGGGTAAAAAGAAGTCAGGATTTCAATTTAATGGTAAACAATGGTAGAGTCCAGGGTAAAAAAAATGGAGTCAGTATTCCAGCCCCATGACAAACAATGGTACAGTCCAGACTAAAAAGGAGTCAGGATTCCAACCACATGGCAAGCAATTGTAGAGTCCAGGCTAAAAACAAGTCAGGATTCCAGCATCATGACAAACAATGGTACAGTCCAGGGTAAAAACAAGTCAGGATTCCAGCCTCATGACAAACAATGGTACAGTCCAGGGTAAAAAGGAGTCAGGATTCCAACCATCTACAGAGAGTTCAGCCAAATGAGAAAAACACCTAAGTCTGTCTATCAGCTTCAGTCAGGATTCAAACAACATGGTAAACAATGCTACAGTCCAAGGTAAAAACAAGTCAGGATTCCAGCCTCATGACAAACAGTGGTACAGTCCAGGGTAAAAAGGAGTCAGGATTCCAAAAGCAGTCAGGATTCCATCTACAGAGAGTGCAGCCAAATGAGAAAAACACCTAAACCTGTCTATCAGCTTCAGTCAGGATTCCAACAACATGGTAAACAATGCTACAGTCCAGGGTAAAAACAAGTCAGGATTCCAGCATCTTGACAAACAATAGTACAGTCCAGGAAAAAACAAGTCAGGATTCAAGACTCATGACAAACAATGGTACAGTCCAGGGTAAAAAAGGAGACAGTATTCCAACCATCTATAGAGAGTACAGCCAAATGACAAACACACCTGAAGCTGTCTGTCAGGAAAGACAAATGTCTCAAATAATCATTATCTTGATTACCTTCGAAGCATATTCTGCTGAACTCAACAATCATCAAAACAAGTTGCAGTGGGTGGGATTCGAACCCTGGTCCTCATGCATGGCAGGCGAGAGTTTTACCACTGTACCACCAAATCTTTTGAAACTCAGGCAATCTCGTTGCCATCATCTTGCTCCTCTGAACTTTTTACACCAGGGAAATAAATAGCACATGGCAAACGAAGATCAAGAGACATGCTGAAGAGATAAAGATGCCAGTAAGAAAAACACTGATCACAAAAGACCATTCAATTTAAAAAAAGACCATTCAATTTACCATTCAATTTAATGGTAAACAATGGTAGAGTCCAGGGTAAAAAAAAAGGAGTCAGTATTCAAGCCCCATGACAAACAATGGTACAGTCCAGGCTAAAAAGGAGTCAGGATTCCAACCACATGGTAAACAATAGTACAGTCCAGGCTAAAAAGGAGTCAGGATTCCAACCACATGGCAAGCAATTGTAGAGTCCAGGCTAAAAACAAGTCAGGATTCCAGCATCATGACAAACAATGGTACAGTCCAGGGTAAAAACAAGTCAGGATTCCAACCTCATGACAAACAATGGTACTGTCCAGGGTAAAAAGGAGTCAGGATTCCAACCATCTACAGAGAGTTCAGCCAAATGAGAAAAACACCTAAGTCTGTCTATCAGCTTCAGTCAGGATTCCAGCAACATGGTAAACAATGCTACAGTCCAAGGTTAAAACAAGTCAGGATTCCAGCCTCATGACAAACAGTGGTACAGTCCAGGGTAAAAAGGAGTCAGGATTCCAAAAGGAGTCAGGATTCCAGGATTCCATCTACAGAGAGTGCAGCCAAATGAGAAAAACACCTAAACCTGTCTATCAGCTTCAGTCAGGATTCCAACAACATGGTAAACAATGCTACAGTCCAGGGTAAAAACAAGTCAGGATTCCAGCATCTTGACAAAAAATAGTACAGTCCAGGGTAAAAAGGAGTCAGGATTTCAGCCTCATGGTAAACAATGGTAGAGTCCAGGGTAAAAAAGGAGACAGTATTCCAACCATCTATAGAGAGTACAGCCAGATGACAAACACACCTGAAGCTGTCTTTCAGGAAAGACAAATGTCTCAAATAATCATTATCTTGATTACCTTCAAGCATATTCTGCTGAACTCAACAATCATCAAAACAAGTTGCAGTGGGTGGGATTCGAACCCTGGTCCTCATGCATGGCAGGCGAGAGTTTTACCACTGTACCACCAAATCTTTTGAAACTCAGGCAATCTCGTTGCCATCATCTTGCTCCTCTGAACTTTTTACACCAGGGAAATAAATAGCACATGGCAAACGAAGATCAAGAGACATGCTGAAGAGATAAAGATGCCAGTAAGAAAAACACTGATCACAAAAGACAGACATACAACCTCATTGCAAAAATGGTAGATTCCAGGCTAAAAAGGAGTCAGGATTCCAGCATCTTGACAAACAATAGTACAGTCCAGGGAAAAAAAAGTCAGGATTCCAGATCATGACAAACAATAGTACAGTCCAGGGATAAAACAAGTCAGGATTCCAGCCTCATGGTAAACAATGGTACAGTCCAGGGTAAAACCAAGTCAGGATTCCAGCCTCATGGTAAACAATGGAAGAGTCCAGGGTAAAAAAGAAGTCAGGATTTCAATTTAATGGTAAACAATGGTAGAGTCCAGGGTAAAAAAAAAGGAGTCAGTATTCCAGCCCCATGACAAACAATGGTACAGTCCAGGCTAAAAAGGAGTCAGGATTCCAACCACATGGTAAACAATGGTACAGTCCAGGCTAAAAAGGAGTCAGGATTCCAACCACATGGCAAGCAATTGTAGAGTCCAGGCTAAAAATAAGTCAGGATTCCAGCATCATGGTAAACAATGCTACAGTCCAAGGTAAAAACAAGTCAGGATTCCAGCCTCATGACAAACAGTGGTACAGTCCAGGGTAAAAAGGAGTCAGGATTCCAAAAGGAGTCAGGATTCCAGGATTCCATCTACAGAGAGTGCAGCCAAATGAGAAAAACACCTAAACCTGTCTATCAGCTTCAGTCAGGATTCCAACAACATGGTAAACAATGCTACAGTCCAGGGTAAAAACAAGTCAGGATTCCAGCATCTTGACAAACAATAGTACAGTCCAGGCTAAAAACGAGTCAGGATTCCAACCACATGGCAAGCAATTGTAGAGTCCAGGCTAAAAACAAGTCAGGATTCCAGCCTCATGACAAACAATGGTACAGTCCAGGGTAAAAACAAGTCAGGATTCCAGCCTCATGACAAACAATGGAAGAGTCCAGGGTAAAAAGAAGTCAGGATTTCAATTTAATGGTAAACAATGGTACAGTCCAGGCTAAAAAGGAGTCAGGATTCCAACCATTTATAGAGAGTACAGCCAAATGACAAACACACCTGAAGCTGTCTGTCAGGAAAGACAAATGTCTCAAATAATCATTATCTTAATTACCTTCCAAGCATATTCTGCTGAAATCAACAATCAACAAAAGAAGTTGCAGTTGCAGTGGATGGGATTCAAACCCTGGTCCTCATGCATGGCAGGCGAGAGTTTTACCACTGTACCACCAATTCTTTTGAAACTCAGGCAATCTCGTTGCCATCATCTTGCTCCTCTGAACTTTTTACACCAGGGAAATAAATAGCACATGGCAAACGAAGATCAAGAGACATGCTGAAGAGATAAAGATGTCAGTTAGAAAAACACTGATCACAAAAGACAGACAAACAACCTCATTGCAAAAAATGGTAGATTCCAGGCTAAAAAGGAGTCAGGATTCCAGCATCTTGACAAACAATAGTACAGTCCAGGAAAAAACAAGTCAGGATTCCAACCATCTACAGAGAGTTCAACCAAATGAGAAAAACACCAAAGTCTGTCTATCAGCTTCAGTCAGGATTCAAACAACATGGTAAACAATGCTACAGTCCAAGGTAAAAACAATAGTACAGTCCAGGGATAAAACAAGTCAGGATTCCAGCCTCATGACAAACAATGGTACAGTCCAGGGTAAAAACAAGTCAGGATTCCAGCCTCATGACAAACAATAGTACATTCCAGGGAAAAAACAAGTCAGGATTCCAGCCTCATGACAAACAATGGTACAGTCCAGGGTAAAAAAGAAGTCAGGATTTCAATTTAATGGTAAACAATGGTAGAGTCCAGGGTAAAAAAAATGGAGTCAGTATTCCAGCCCCATGACAAACAATGGTACAGTCCAGACTAAAAAGGAGTCAGGATTCCAACCACATGGCAAGCAATTGTAGAGTCCAGGCTAAAAACAAGTCAGGATTCCAGCATCATGACAAACAATGGTACAGTCCAGGGTAAAAACAAGTCAGGATTCCAGCCTCATGACAAACAATGGTACAGTCCAGGGTAAAAAGGAGTCAGGATTCCAACCATCTACAGAGAGTTCAGCCAAATGAGAAAAACACCTAAGTCTGTCTATCAGCTTCAGTCAGGATTCAAACAACATGGTAAACAATGCTACAGTCCAAGGTAAAAACAAGTCAGGATTCCAGCCTCATGACAAACAGTGGTACAGTCCAGGGTAAAAAGGAGTCAGGATTCCAAAAGCAGTCAGGATTCCATCTACAGAGAGTGCAGCCAAATGAGAAAAAACACCTAAACCTGTCTATCAGCTTCAGTCAGGATTCCAACAACATGGTAAACAATGCTACAGTCCAGGGTAAAAACAAGTCAGGATTCCAGCATCTTGACAAACAATAGTACAGTCCAGGGAAAAAACAAGTCAGGATTCAAGACTCATGACAAACAATGGTACAGTCCAGGGTAAAAAAGGAGACAGTATTCCAACCATCTATAGAGAGTACAGCCAAATGACAAACACACCTGAAGCTGTCTGTCAGGAAAGACAAATGTCTCAAATAATCATTATCTTGATTACCTTCGAAGCATATTCTGCTGAACTCAACAATCATCAAAACAAGTTGCAGTGGGTGGGATTCGAACCCTGGTCCTCATGCATGGCAGGCGAGAGTTTTACCACTGTACCACCAAATCTTTTGAAACTCAGGCAATCTCGTTGCCATCATCTTGCTCCTCTGAACTTTTTACACCAGGGAAATAAATAGCACATGGCAAACGAAGATCAAGAGACATGCTGAAGAGATAAAGATGCCAGTAAGAAAAACACTGATCACAAAAGACCATTCAATTTAAAAAAAAGACCATTCAATTTACCATTCAATTTAATGGTAAACAATGGTAGAGTCCAGGGTAAAAAAAAAAGGAGTCAGTATTCAAGCCCCATGACAAACAATGGTACAGTCCAGGCTAAAAAGGAGTCAGGATTCCAACCACATGGTAAACAATAGTACAGTCCAGGCTAAAAAGGAGTCAGGATTCCAACCACATGGCAAGCAATTGTAGAGTCCAGGCTAAAAACAAGTCAGGATTCCAGCATCATGACAAACAATGGTACAGTCCAGGGTAAAAACAAGTCAGGATTCCAACCTCATGACAAACAATGGTACTGTCCAGGGTAAAAAGGAGTCAGGATTCCAACCATCTACAGAGAGTTCAGCCAAATGAGAAAAACACCTAAGTCTGTCTATCAGCTTCAGTCAGGATTCCAGCAACATGGTAAACAATGCTACAGTCCAAGGTTAAAACAAGTCAGGATTCCAGCCTCATGACAAACAGTGGTACAGTCCAGGGTAAAAAGGAGTCAGGATTCCAAAAGGAGTCAGGATTCCAGGATTCCATCTACAGAGAGTGCAGCCAAATGAGAAAAACACCTAAACCTGTCTATCAGCTTCAGTCAGGATTCCAACAACATGGTAAACAATGCTACAGTCCAGGGTAAAAACAAGTCAGGATTCCAGCATCTTGACAAAAAATAGTACAGTCCAGGGTAAAAAGGAGTCAGGATTTCAGCCTCATGGTAAACAATGGTAGAGTCCAGGGTAAAAAAAGGAGACAGTATTCCAACCATCTATAGAGAGTACAGCCAGATGACAAACACACCTGAAGCTGTCTTTCAGGAAAGACAAATGTCTCAAATAATCATTATCTTGATTACCTTGAAGCATATTCTGCTGAACTCAACAATCATCAAAACAAGTTGCAGTGGGTGGGATTCGAACCCTGGTCCTCATGCATGGCAGGCGAGAGTTTTACCACTGTACCACCAAATCTTTTGAAACTCAGGCAATCTCGTTGCCATCATCTTGCTCCTCTGAACTTTTTACACCAGGGAAATAAATAGCACATGGCAAACGAAGATCAAGAGACATGCTGAAGAGATAAAGATGCCAGTAAGAAAAACACTGATCACAAAAGACAGACATACAACCTCATTGCAAAAAATGGTAGATTCCAGGCTAAAAAGGAGTCAGGATTCCAGCATCTTGACAAACAATAGTACAGTCCAGGGAAAAAAAAAGTCAGGATTCCAGATCATGACAAACAATAGTACAGTCCAGGGATAAAACAAGTCAGGATTCCAGCCTCATGGTAAACAATGGTACAGTCCAGGGTAAAACCAAGTCAGGATTCCAGCCTCATGGTAAACAATGGAAGAGTCCAGGGTAAAAAAAGAAGTCAGGATTTCAATTTAATGGTAAACAATGGTAGAGTCCAGGGTAAAAAAAAAGGAGTCAGTATTCCAGCCCCATGACAAACAATGGTACAGTCCAGGCTAAAAAGGAGTCAGGATTCCAACCACATGGTAAACAATGGTACAGTCCAGGCTAAAAAGGAGTCAGGATTCCAACCACATGGCAAGCAATTGTAGAGTCCAGGCTAAAAATAAGTCAGGATTCCAGCATCATGGTAAACAATGCTACAGTCCAAGGTAAAAACAAGTCAGGATTCCAGCCTCATGACAAACAGTGGTACAGTCCAGGGTAAAAAGGAGTCAGGATTCCAAAAGGAGTCAGGATTCCAGGATTCCATCTACAGAGAGTGCAGCCAAATGAGAAAAACACCTAAACCTGTCTATCAGCTTCAGTCAGGATTCCAACAACATGGTAAACAATGCTACAGTCCAGGGTAAAAACAAGTCAGGATTCCAGCATCTTGACAAACAATAGTACAGTCCAGGCTAAAAACGAGTCAGGATTCCAACCACATGGCAAGCAATTGTAGAGTCCAGGCTAAAAACAAGTCAGGATTCCAGCCTCATGACAAACAATGGTACAGTCCAGGGTAAAAACAAGTCAGGATTCCAGCCTCATGACAAACAATGGAAGAGTCCAGGGTAAAAAAGAAGTCAGGATTTCAATTTAATGGTAAACAATGGTACAGTCCAGGCTAAAAAGGAGTCAGGATTCCAACCATTTATAGAGAGTACAGCCAAATGACAAACACACCTGAAGCTGTCTGTCAGGAAAGACAAATGTCTCAAATAATCATTATCTTAATTACCTTCCAAGCATATTCTGCTGAAATCAACAATCAACAAAAGAAGTTGCAGTTGCAGTGGATGGGATTCAAACCCTGGTCCTCATGCATGGCAGGCGAGAGTTTTACCACTGTACCACCAATTCTTTTGAAACTCAGGCAATCTCGTTGCCATCATCTTGCTCCTCTGAACTTTTTACACCAGGGAAATAAATAGCACATGGCAAACGAAGATCAAGAGACATGCTGAAGAGATAAAGATGTCAGTTAGAAAAACACTGATCACAAAAGACAGACAAACAACCTCATTGCAAAAAATGGTAGATTCCAGGCTAAAAAGGAGTCAGGATTCCAGCATCTTGACAAACAATAGTACAGTCCAGGGAAAAAACAAGTCAGGATTCCAACCATCTACAGAGAGTTCAACCAAATGAGAAAAACACCTAAGTCTGTCTATCAGCTTCAGTCAGGATTCAAACAACATGGTAAACAATGCTACAGTCCAAGGTAAAAACAATAGTACAGTCCAGGGATAAAACAAGTCAGGATTCCAGCCTCATGACAAACAATGGTACAGTCCAGGGTAAAAACAAGTCAGGATTCCAGCCTCATGACAAACAATAGTACATTCCAGGGAAAAAACAAGTCAGGATTCCAGCCTCATGACAAACAATGGTACAGTCCAGGGTAAAAAAGAAGTCAGGATTTCAATTTAATGGTAAACAATGGTAGATTCCAGGCTAAAAAAGGAGTAAGGTTTCTTGCATCTTGACAAACAATAGTACACTCCAGGGAAAAAACAAGTCAGGATTCCAACAACATGGTAAACAATGCTACAGTCCAGGGATAAAACAAGTCAGGATTCCAGCCTCATGACAAACAATGGTACAGTCCAGGGTAAAACCAAGTCAGGATTCCAGCCTCATGGTAAACAATGGAAGAGTCCAGGGTAAAAAAGAAGTCAGGATTTCAATTTAATGGTAAACAATGGTAGAGTCCAGGGTAAAAAAAAGGAGTCAGTATTCAAGCCCCATGACAAACAATGGTACAGTCCAGGCTAAAAAGGAGTCAGGATTCCAACCACATGGTAAACAATAGTACAGTCCAGGCTAAAAAGGAGTCAGGATTCCAACCACATGGCAAGCAATTGTAGAGTCCAGGCTAAAAACAAGTCAGGATTCCAGCATCATGACAAACAATGGTACAGTCCAGGGTAAAAACAAGTCAGGATTCCAACCTCATGACAAACAATGGTACTGTCCAGGGTAAAAAGGAGTCAGGATTCCAACCATCTACAGAGAGTTCAGCCAAATGAGAAAAACACCTAAGTCTGTCTATCAGCTTCAGTCAGGATTCCAGCAACATGGTAAACAATGCTACAGTCTAAGGTTAAAACAAGTCAGGATTCCAGCCTCATGACAAACAGTGGTACAGTCCAGGGTAAAAAGGAGTCAGGATTCCAAAAGGAGTCAGGATTCCAGGATTCCATCTACAGAGAGTGCAGCCAAATGAGAAAAACACCTAAACCTGTCTATCAGCTTCAGTCAGGATTCCAGCAACATGGTAAACAATGCTACAGTCCAAGGTTAAAACAAGTCAGGATTCCAGCCTCATGACAAACAGTGGTACAGTCCAGGGTAAAAAGGAGTCAGGATTTCAAAAGGAGTCAGGATTCCAGGATTCCATCTACAGAGATGCAGCCAAATGAGAAAAACACCTAAACCTGTCTATCAGCTTCAGTCAGGATTCCAACAACATGGTAAACAATGCTACAGTCCAGGGTAAAAACAAGTCAGGATTCCAGCATCTTGACAAAAAATAGTACAGTCCAGGGTAAAAAGGAGTCAGGATTTCAGCCTCATGACAAACAATGGAAGAGTCCAGGGTAAAAAAGAAGTCAGGATTTCAATTTAATGGTAAACAATGCTACAGTCCAGGGTAAAAACAAGTCAGGATTTCAGCCTCATGGTAAACAATGGTAGAGTCCAGGGTAAAAAAAGGAGACAGTATTCCAACCTTCTATAGAGAGTACAGCCAAATGACAAACACACCTGAAGCTGTCTGTCAGGAAAGACAAATGTCTCAAATAATCATTGTCTTGATTACCTTCCAAGCATATTCTGCTGAAATCAACAATCATCAAAACAAGTTGAAGTTGCAGTGGGTGGGATTCGAACCCTCGTCCTCATGCATGGCAGGCGAGAGTTTTACCACTGTACCACCAATTCTTTTGAAACTCAGGCAATCTCGTTGCCATCATCTTGCTCCTCTGAACTTTTTACACCAGGGAATTAAATATCACATGGCAAACGAAGATCAAGAGACATGCTGAAGAGATAAAGATGTCAGTAAGAAAAACACTGATCACAAAAGACAGACATACAACCTCATTGCAAAAAATGGTAGATTCCAGGCTAAAAAGGAGTCAGGTTTCTTGCATCTTGACAAACAATAGTACACTCCAGGGAAAAAACAAGTCAGGATTCCAGCATCTTGACAAACAATGCTACAGTCCAGGGATAAAACAAGTCAGGATTCCAGCCTCATGACAAACAATGGTACAGTCCAGGGTAAAACCAAGTCAGGATTCCAGCCTCATGGTAAACAATGGAAGAGTCCAGGGTAAAAAAGAAGTCAGGATTTCAATTTAATGGTAAACAATGGTAGAGTCCAGGGTAAAAAAAAAAGGAGTCAGTATTCAAGCCCCATGACAAACAATGGTACAGTCCAGGCTAAAAAGGAGTCAGGATTCCAACCACATGGTAAACAATAGTACAGTCCAGGCTAAAAAGGAGTCAGGATTCCAACCACATGGCAAGCAATTGTAGAGTCCAGGCTAAAAACAAGTCAGGATTCCAGCATCATGACAAACAATGGTACAGTCCAGGGTAAAAACAAGTCAGGATTCCAACCTCATGACAAACAATGGTACTGTCCAGGGTAAAAAGGAGTCAGGATTCCAACCATCTACAGAGAGTTCAGCCAAATGAGAAAAACACCTAAGTCTGTCTATCAGCTTCAGTCAGGATTCCAGCAACATGGTAAACAATGCTACAGTCCAAGGTAAAAACAAGTCAGGATTCCAGCCTCATGACAAACAGTGGTACAGTCCAGGGTAAAAAGGAGTCAGGATTCCAAAAGGAGTCAGGATTCCAGGATTCCATCTACAGAGAGTGCAGCCAAATGAGAAAAACACCTAAACCTGTCTATCAGCTTCAGTCAGGATTCCAACAACATGGTAAACAATGCTACAGTCCAGGGTAAAAACAAGTCAGGATTCCAGCATCTTGACAAAAAATAGTACAGTCCAGGGTAAAAGGAGTCAGGATTTCAGCCTCATGGTAAACAATGGTAGAGTCCAGGGTAAAAAAGGAGACAGTATTCCAACCATCTATAGAGAGTACAGCCAGATGACAAACACACCTGAAGCTGTCTGTCAGGAAAGACAAATGTCTCAAATAATCATTATCTTGATTACCTTGAAGCATATTCTGCTGAACTCAACAATCATCAAAACAAGTTGCAGTGGGTGGGATTCGAACCCTGGTCCTCATGCATGGCAGGCGAGAGTTTTACCACTGTACCACCAATTCTTTTGAAACTCAGGCAATCTCGTTGCCATCATCTTGCTCCTCTGAACTTTTTACACCAGGGAAATAAATAGCACATGGCAAACGAAGATCAAGAGACATGCTGAAGAGATAAAGATGCCAGTAAGAAAAACACTGATCACAAAAGACAGACATACAACCTCATTGCAAAAAATGGTAGATTCCAGGCTAAAAAGGAGTCAGGATTCCAGCATCTTGACAAACAATAGTACAGTCCAGGGAAAAAAAAAAGTCAGGATTCCAGATCATGACAAACAATAGTACAGTCCAGGGATAAAACAAGTCAGGATTCCAGCCTCATGGTAAACAATGGTACAGTCCAGGGTAAAACCAAGTCAGGATTCCAGCCTCATGGTAAACAATGGAAGAGTCCAGGGTAAAAAAGAAGTCAGGATTTCAATTTAATGGTAAACAATGGTAGAGTCCAGGGTAAAAAAAAGGAGTCAGTATTCCAGCCCCATGACAAACAATGGTACAGTCCAGGCTAAAAAGGAGTCAGGATTCCAACCACATGGTAAACAATGGTACAGTCCAGGCTAAAAAGGAGTCAGGATTCCAACCACATGGCAAGCAATTGTAGAGTCCAGGCTAAAAACAAGTCAGGATTCCAGCATCATGACAAACAATGGTACAGTCCAGGGTAAAAACAAGTCAGGATTCCAACCTCATGACAAACAATGGTACAGTCCAGGGTAAAAAGGAGTCAGGATTCCAACCATCTACAGAGAGTTCAGCCAAATGAGAAAAACACCTAAGTCTGTCTATCAGCTTCAGTCAGGATTCCAGCAACATGGTAAACAATGCTACAGTCCAAGGTAAAAACAAGTCAGGATTCCAGCCTCATGACAAACAGTGGTACAGTCCAGGGTAAAAAGGAGTCAGGATTCCAAAAGGAGTCAGGATTCCAGGATTCCATCTACAGAGAGTGCAGCCAAATGAGAAAAACACCTAAACCTGTCTATCAGCTTCAGTCAGGATTCCAACAACATGGTAAACAATGCTACAGTCCAGGCTAAAAACAAGTCAGGATTCCAGCATCATGACAAACAATGGTACAGTCCAGGGTAAAACCAAGTCAGGATTCCAGCCTCATGGTAAACAATGGAAGAGTCCAGGGTAAAAAAGAAGTCAGGATTTCAATTTAATGGTAAACAATGGTAGAGTCCAGGGTAAAAAAAGGAGTCAGGATTCCAGCCCCACGACAAACAATGGTACAGTCCAGGCTAAAAAGGAGTCAGGATTCCAACCATCTATAGAGAGTACAGCCAAATGACAAACACACCTGAAGCTGTCTGTCAGGAAAGACAAATGCCTCAAATAATCATTATCTTGATTACCTTCCAAGCATATTCTGCTGAAATCAACAATCATAAAAAGAAGTTGCAGTTGCAGTGGGTGGGATTCGAACCCTGATCCTCATGCATGGCAGGCGAGAGTTTTACCACTGTACCACCAATTCTTTTGAAACTCAGGCAATCTCGTTGCCATCATCTTGCTCCTCTGAACTTTTGAAACCAGGGAATTAAATAGCACATTGCAAACGAAATCAAGAGACATGCTGAAGAGATAAAGATGTCAGTAAGAAAAACACTGATCACAAAAGACAGACATACAACCTCATTGCAAAAATGGTAGATTCCAAGCTAAAAAGGAGTCAGGATTCCAGCATCTTGACAAAGAATAGTACAGTCCAGGGAAAAAACAAGTCAGGATTCCAGCCTCATGACAAACAATGGTACAGTCCAGGGTAAAAAAAGAAGTCAGGATTTCAATTTAATGGTAAACAATGTTAGAGTCCAGGGTAAAAAGGAGTCAGGATTCCACCCTCATGACAAACAATGGTACAGTCCAGGGTAAAACCAAGTCAGGATTCCAACCTCATGGTAAACAATGGAAGAGTCCAGGGTAAAAAGAAGTCAGGATTTCAATTTAATGGTAAACAATGGTAGAGTCCAGGGTAAAAAAAGGAGTCAGGATTCCAGCCCCATGACAAACATTGGTACAGTCCAGGCTAAAAAGGAGTCAGGATTCCAACCACATGGTAAACAATGGTACAGTCCAGGCTAAAAAGGAGTCAGGATTCCAACCACATGGCAAGCAATTGTAGAGTCCAGGCTAAAAACAAGTCAGGATTCCAGCATCATGACAAACAATGGTACAGTCCAGGTAAAACCAAGTCAGGATTCCAGCCTCATGGTAAACAATGGAAGAGTCCAGGGTAAAAAAGAAGTCAGGATTTCAATTTAATGGTAAACAATGGTAGAGTCCAGGGTAAAAAAAAGGAGTCAGGATTCCAACCACATGGTAAACAATGGTACAGTCCAGGCTAAAAAGGAGTCAGGATTCCAACCACATGGCAAGCAATTGTAGAGTCCAGGCTAAAAACAAGTCAGGATTCCAGCCTCATGACAAACAATGGTACAGTCCAGGGTAAAAAGGAGTCAGGATTCCATCTACAGAGAGTGCAGCCAAATGAGAAAAACACCTAAACCTGTCTATCAGCTTCAGTCAGGATTCCAACAACATGGTAAACAATGCTACAGTCCAGGGTAAAAACAAGTCAGGATTCCAGCATCTTGACAAAAAATAGTACAGTCCAGGGTAAAAAGGAGTCAGGATTTCAGCCTCATGGTAAACAATGGTAGAGTCCAGGGTAAAAAAGGAGACAGTATTCCAACCATCTATAGAGAGTACAGCCAGATGACAAACACACCTGAAGCTGTCTGTCAGGAAAGACAAATGTCTCAAATAATCATTATCTTGATTACCTTGAAGCATATTCTGCTGAACTCAACAATCATCAAAACAAGTTGCAGTGGGTGGGATTCGAACCCTGGTCCTCTTGCATGGCAGGCGAGAGTTTTACCACTGTACCACCAAATCTTTTGAAACTCAGGCAATCTCGTTGCCATCATCTTGCTCCTCTGAACTTTTTACACCAGGGAAATAAATAGCACATGGCAAACGAAGATCAAGAGACATGCTGAAGAGATAAAGATGCCAGTAAGAAAAACACTGATCACAAAAGACAGACATACAACCTCATTGCAAAAAATGGTAGATTCCAGGCTAAAAAGGAGTCAGGATTCCAGCATCTTGACAAACAATAGTACAGTCCAGGGAAAAAAAAGTCAGGATTCCAGATCATGACAAACAATAGTACAGTCCAGGGATAACACAAGTCAGGATTCCAGCCTCATGGTAAACAATGGTACAGTCCAGGGTAAAACCAAGTCAGGATTCCAGCCTCATGGTAAACAATGGAAGAGTCCAGGGTAAAAAAGAAGTCAGGATTTCAATTTAATGGTAAACAATGGTAGAGTCCAGGGTAAAAAAAAAGGAGTCAGTATTCCAGCCCCATGACAAACAATGGTACAGTCCAGGGTAAAAACAAGTCAGGATTCCAGCATCTTGACAAACAATAGTACAGTCCAGGCTAAAAACGAGTCAGGATTCCAACCACATGGCAAGCAATTGTAGAGTCCAGGCTAAAAACAAGTCAGGATTCCAGCCTCATGACAAACAATGGTACAGTCCAGGGTAAAAACAAGTCAGGATTCCAGCCTCATGACAAACAATGGAAGAGTCCAGGGTAAAAAAGAAGTCAGGATTTCAATTTAATGGTAAACAATGGTACAGTCCAGGCTAAAAAGGAGTCAGGATTCCAACCATTTATAGAGAGTACAGCCAAATGACAAACACACCTGAAGCTGTCTGTCAGGAAAGACAAATGTCTCAAATAATCATTATCTTAATTACCTTCCAAGCATATTCTGCTGAAATCAACAATCAACAAAAAGAAGTTGCAGTTGCAGTGGATGGGATTCAAACCCTGGTCCTCATGCATGGCAGGCGAGAGTTTTACCACTGTACCACCAATTCTTTTGAAACTCAGGCAATCTCGTTGCCATCATCTTGCTCCTCTGAACTTTTTACACCAGGGAAATAAATAGCACATGGCAAACGAAGATCAAGAGACATGCTGAAGAGATAAAGATGTCAGTTAGAAAAACACTGATCACAAAAGACAGACAAACAACCTCATTGCAAAAAATGGTAGATTCCAGGCTAAAAAGGAGTCAGGATTCCAGCATCTTGACAAACAATAGTACAGTCCAGGGAAAAAACAAGTCAGGATTCCAACCATCTACAGAGAGTTCAACCAAATGAGAAAAACACCTAAGTCTGTCTATCAGCTTCAGTCAGGATTCAAACAACATGGTAAACAATGCTACAGTCCAAGGTAAAAACAATAGTACAGTCCAGGGATAAAACAAGTCAGGATTCCAGCCTCATGACAAACAATGGTACAGTCCAGGGTAAAAACAAGTCAGGATTCCAGCCTCATGACAAACAATAGTACATTCCAGGGAAAAAACAAGTCAGGATTCCAGCCTCATGACAAACAATGGTACAGTCCAGGGTAAAAAAGAAGTCAGGATTTCAATTTAATGGTAAACAATGGTAGATTCCAGGCTAAAAAGGAGTAAGGTTTCTTGCATCTTGACAAACAATAGTACACTCCAGGGAAAAAACAAGTCAGGATTCCAACAACATGGTAAACAATGCTACAGTCCAGGGATAAAACAAGTCAGGATTCCAGCCTCATGACAAACAATGGTACAGTCCAGGGTAAAACCAAGTCAGGATTCCAGCCTCATGGTAAACAATGGAAGAGTCCAGGGTAAAAAAGAAGTCAGGATTTCAATTTAATGGTAAACAATGGTAGAGTCCAGGGTAAAAAAAAAAGGAGTCAGTATTCAAGCCCCATGACAAACAATGGTACAGTCCAGGCTAAAAAGGAGTCAGGATTCCAACCACATGGTAAACAATAGTACAGTCAAGGCTAAAAAGGAGTCAGGATTCCAACCACATGGCAAGCAATTGTAGAGTCCAGGCTAAAAACAAGTCAGGATTCCAGCATCATGACAAACAATGGTACAGTCCAGGGTAAAAACAAGTCAGGATTCCAACCTCATGACAAACAATGGTACTGTCCAGGGTAAAAAGGAGTCAGGATTCCAACCATCTACAGAGAGTTCAGCCAAATGAGAAAAACACCTAAGTCTGTCTATCAGCTTCAGTCAGGATTCCAGCAACATGGTAAACAATGCTACAGTCCAAGGTTAAAACAAGTCAGGATTCCAGCCTCATGACAAACAGTGGTACAGTCCAGGGTAAAAAGGAGTCAGGATTCCAAAAGGAGTCAGGATTCCAGGATTCCATCTACAGAGAGTGCAGCCAAATGAGAAAAACACCTAAACCTGTCTATCAGCTTCAGTCAGGATTCCAGCAACATGGTAAACAATGCTACAGTCCAAGGTTAAAACAAGTCAGGATTCCAGCCTCATGACAAACAGTGGTACAGTCCAGGGTAAAAAGGAGTCAGGATTCCAAAAGGAGTCAGGATTCCAGGATTCCATCTACAGAGAGTGCAGCCAAATGAGAAAAACACCTAAACCTGTCTATCAGCTTCAGTCAGGATTCCAACAACATGGTAAACAATGCTACAGTCCAGGGTAAAAACAAGTCAGGATTCCAGCATCTTGACAAAAAATAGTACAGTCCAGGGTAAAAAGGAGTCAGGATTTCAGCCTCATGACAAACAATGGAAGAGTCCAGGGTAAAAAAGAAGTCAGGATTTCCAATTTAATGGTAAACAATGCTACAGTCCAGGGTAAAAACAAGTCAGGATTTCAGCCTCATGGTAAACAATGGTAGAGTCCAGGGTAAAAAAGGAGACAGTATTCCAACCTTCTATAGAGAGTACAGCCAAATGACAAACACACCTGAAGCTGTCTGTCAGGAAAGACAAATGTCTCAAATAATCATTGTCTTGATTACCTTCCAAGCATATTCTGCTGAAATCAACAATCATCAAAACAAGTTGAAGTTGCAGTTGGTGGGATTCGAACCCTCGTCCTCATGCATGGCAGGCGAGAGTTTTACCACTGTACCACCAATTCTTTTGAAACTCAGGCAATCTCGTTGCCATCATCTTGCTCCTCTGAACTTTTTACACCAGGGAATTAAATATCACATGGCAAACGAAGATCAAGAGACATGCTGAAGAGATAAAGATGTCAGTAAGAAAAACACTGATCACAAAAGACAGACATACAACCTCATTGCAAAAAATGGTAGATTCCAGGCTAAAAAGGAGTCAGGTTTCTTGCATCTTGACAAACAATAGTACACTCCAGGAAAAAACAAGTCAGGATTCCAGCATCTTGACAAACAATGCTACAGTCCAGGGATAAAACAAGTCAGGATTCCAGCCTCATGACAAACAATGGTACAGTCCAGGGTAAAACCAAGTCAGGATTCCAGCCTCATGGTAAACAATGGAAGAGTCCAGGGTAAAAAAGAAGTCAGGATTTCAATTTAATGGTAAACAATGGTAGAGTCCAGGGTAAAAAAAAAAGGAGTCAGTATTCAAGCCCCATGACAAACAATGGTACAGTCCAGGCTAAAAAGGAGTCAGGATTCCAACCACATGGTAAACAATAGTACAGTCCAGGCTAAAAAGGAGTCAGGATTCCAACCACATGGCAAGCAATTGTAGAGTCCAGGCTAAAAACAAGTCAGGATTCCAGCATCATGACAAACAATGGTACAGTCCAGGGTAAAAACAAGTCAGGATTCCAACCTCATGACAAACAATGGTACTGTCCAGGGTAAAAAGGAGTCAGGATTCCAACCATCTACAGAGAGTTCAGCCAAATGAGAAAAACACCTAAGTCTGTCTATCAGCTTCAGTCAGGATTCCAGCAACATGGTAAACAATGCTACAGTCCAAGGTAAAAACAAGTCAGGATTCCAGCCTCATGACAAACAGTGGTACAGTCCAGGGTAAAAAGGAGTCAGGATTCCAAAAGGAGTCAGGATTCCAGGATTCCATCTACAGAGAGTGCAGCCAAATGAGAAAAACACCTAAACCTGTCTATCAGCTTCAGTCAGGATTCCAACAACATGGTAAACAATGCTACAGTCCAGGGTAAAAACAAGTCAGGATTCCAGCATCTTGACAAAAAATAGTACAGTCCAGGGTAAAAAGGAGTCAGGATTTCAGCCTCATGGTAAACAATGGTAGAGTCCAGGGTAAAAAAGGAGACAGTATTCCAACCATCTATAGAGAGTACAGCCAGATGACAAACACACCTGAAGCTGTCTGTCAGGAAAGACAAATGTCTCAAATAATCATTATCTTGATTACCTTGAAGCATATTCTGCTGAACTCAACAATCATCAAAACAAGTTGCAGTGGGTGGGATTCGAACCCTGGTCCTCTTGCATGGCAGGCGAGAGTTTTACCACTGTACCACCAAATCTTTTGAAACTCAGGCAATCTCGTTGCCATCATCTTGCTCCTCTGAACTTTTTACACCAGGGAAATAAATAGCACATGGCAAACGAAGATCAAGAGACATGCTGAAGAGATAAAGATGCCAGTAAGAAAAACACTGATCACAAAAGACAGACATACAACCTCATTGCAAAAAATGGTAGATTCCAGGCTAAAAAGGAGTCAGGATTCCAGCATCTTGACAAACAATAGTACAGTCCAGGGGAAAAAAAAAAGTCAGGATTCCAGATCATGACAAACAATAGTACAGTCCAGGGATAAAACAAGTCAGGATTCCAGCCTCATGGTAAACAATGGTACAGTCCAGGGTAAAACCAAGTCAGGATTCCAGCCTCATGGTAAACAATGGAAGAGTCCAGGGTAAAAAAGAAGTCAGGATTTCAATTTAATGGTAAACAATGGTAGAGTCCAGGGTAAAAAAAAGGAGTCAGTATTCCAGCCCCATGACAAACAATGGTACAGTCCAGGCTAAAAAGGAGTCAGGATTCCAACCACATGGTAAACAATGGTACAGTCCAGGCTAAAAAGGAGTCAGGATTCCAACCACATGGCAAGCAATTGTAGAGTCCAGGCTAAAAACAAGTCAGGATTCCAGCATCATGACAAACAATGGTACAGTCCAGGGTAAAAACAAGTCAGGATTCCAACCTCATGACAAACAATGGTACAGTCCAGGGTAAAAAGGAGTCAGGATTCCAACCATCTACAGAGAGTTCAGCCAAATGAGAAAAACACCTAAGTCTGTCTATCAGCTTCAGTCAGGATTCCAGCAACATGGTAAACAATGCTACAGTCCAAGGTAAAAACAAGTCAGGATTCCAGCCTCATGACAAACAGTGGTACAGTCCAGGGTAAAAAGGAGTCAGGATTCCAAAAGGAGTCAGGATTCCAGGATTCCATCTACAGAGAGTGCAGCCAAATGAGAAAAACACCTAAACCTGTCTATCAGCTTCAGTCAGGATTCCAACAACATGGTAAACAATGCTACAGTCCAGGCTAAAAACAAGTCAGGATTCCAGCATCATGACAAACAATGGTACAGTCCAGGGTAAAACCAAGTCAGGATTCCAGCCTCATGGTAAACAATGGAAGAGTCCAGGGTAAAAAAGAAGTCAGGATTTCAATTTAATGGTAAACAATGGTAGAGTCCAGGGTAAAAAAAAGAGTCAGGATTCCAGCCCCACGACAAACAATGGTACAGTCCAGGCTAAAAAGGAGTCAGGATTCCAACCATCTATAGAGAGTACAGCCAAATGACAAACACACCTGAAGCTGTCTGTCAGGAAAGACAAATGCCTCAAATAATCATTATCTTGATTACCTTCCAAGCATATTCTGCTGAAATCAACAATCATAAAAAGAAGTTGCAGTTGCAGTGGGTGGGATTCGAACCCTGATCCTCATGCATGGCAGGCGAGAGTTTTACCACTGTACCACCAATTCTTTTGAAACTCAGGCAATCTCGTTGCCATCATCTTGCTCCTCTGAACTTTTGAAACCAGGGAATTAAATAGCACATTGCAAACGAAATCAAGAGACATGCTGAAGAGATAAAGATGTCAGTAAGAAAAACACTGATCACAAAAGACAGACATACAACCTCATTGCAAAAATGGTAGATTCCAAGCTAAAAAGGAGTCAGGATTCCAGCATCTTGACAAAGAATAGTACACTCCAGGGAAAAAACAAGTCAGGATTCCAGCCTCATGACAAACAATGGTACAGTCCAGGGTAAAAAAGAAGTCAGGATTTCAATTTAATGGTAAACAATGTTAGAGTCCAGGGTAAAAAAGGAGTCAGGATTCCACCCTCATGACAAACAATGGTACAGTCCAGGGTAAAACCAAGTCAGGATTCCAACCTCATGGTAAACAATGGAAGAGTCCAGGGTAAAAAGAAGTCAGGATTTCAATTTAATGGTAAACAATGGTAGAGTCCAGGGTAAAAAAAAAAGGAGTCAGTATTCAAGCCCCATGACAAACAATGGTACAGTCCAGGCTAAAAAGGAGTCAGGATTCCAACCACATGGTAAACAATAGTACAGTCCAGGCTAAAAGGAGTCAGGATTCTTGCATCTTGACAAACAATAGTACACTCCAGGAAAAACAAGTCAGGATTCCAGCATCTTGACAAACAATGCTACAGTCCAGGGATAAAACAAGTCAGGATTCCAGCCTCATGACAAACAATGGTACAGTCCAGGGTAAAACCAAGTCAGGATTCCAGCCTCATGGTAAACAATGGAAGAGTCCAGGGTAAAAAAGAAGTCAGGATTTCAATTTAATGGTAAACAATGGTAGAGTCCAGGGTAAAAAAAGGAGTCAGTATTCCAGCCCCATGACAAACAATGGTACAGTCCAGGCTAAAAAGGAGTCAGGATTCCAACCACATGGTAAACAATGGTACAGTCCAGGCTAAAAAGGAGTCAGGATTCCAACCACATGGCAAGCAATTGTAGAGTCCAGGCTAAAAACAAGTCAGGATTCCAGCATCATGACAAACAATGGTACAGTCCAGGGTAAAAACAAGTCAGGATTCCAACCTCATGACAAACAATGGTACAGTCCAGGGTAAAAAGGAGTCAGGATTCCAACCATCTACAGAGAGTTCAGCCAAATGAGAAAAACACCTAAGTCTGTCTATCAGCTTCAGTCAGGATTCCAGCAACATGGTAAACAATGCTACAGTCCAAGGTAAAAACAAGTCAGGATTCCAGCCTCATGACAAACAGTGGTACAGTCCAGGGTAAAAAGGAGTCAGGATTCCAAAAGGAGTCAGGATTCCAGGATTCCATCTACAGAGAGTGCAGCCAAATGAGAAAAACACCTAAACCTGTCTATCAGCTTCAGTCAGGATTCCAACAACATGGTAAACAATGCTACAGTCCAGGCTAAAAACAAGTCAGGATTCCAGCATCATGACAAACAATGGTACAGTCCAGGGTAAAACCAAGTCAGGATTCCAGCCTCATGGTAAACAATGGAAGAGTCCAGGGTAAAAAAGAAGTCAGGATTTCAATTTAATGGTAAACAATGGTAGAGTCCAGGGTAAAAAAAGGAGTCAGGATTCCAGCCCCACGACAAACAATGGTACAGTCCAGGCTAAAAAGGAGTCAGGATTCCAACCATCTATAGAGAGTACAGCCAAATGACAAACACACCTGAAGCTGTCTGTCAGGAAAGACAAATGCCTCAAATAATCATTATCTTGATTACCTTCCAAGCATATTCTGCTGAAATCAACAATCATAAAAAGAAGTTGCAGTTGCAGTGGGTGGGATTCGAACCCTGATCCTCATGCATGGCAGGCGAGAGTTTTACCACTGTACCACCAATTCTTTTGAAACTCAGGCAATCTCGTTGCCATCATCTTGCTCCTCTGAACTTTTGAAACCAGGGAATTAAATAGCACATTGCAAACGAAATCAAGAGACATGCTGAAGAGATAAAGATGTCAGTAAGAAAAACACTGATCACAAAAGACAGACATACAACCTCATTGCAAAAATGGTAGATTCCAAGCTAAAAAGGAGTCAGGATTCCAGCATCTTGACAAAGAATAGTACAGTCCAGGGAAAAAACAAGTCAGGATTCCAGCCTCATGACAAACAATGGTACAGTCCAGGGTAAAAAAGAAGTCAGGATTTCAATTTAATGGTAAACAATGTTAGAGTCCAGGGTAAAAAGGAGTCAGGATTCCACCCTCATGACAAACAATGGTACAGTCCAGGGTAAAACCAAGTCAGGATTCCAACCTCATGGTAAACAATGGAAGAGTCCAGGGTAAAAAGAAGTCAGGATTTCAATTTAATGGTAAACAATGGTAGAGTCCAGGGTAAAAAAAAGAGTCAGGATTCCAGCCCCATGACAAACATTGGTACAGTCCAGGCTAAAAAGGAGTCAGGATTCCAACCACATGGTAAACAATGGTACAGTCCAGGCTAAAAAGGAGTCAGGATTCCAACCACATGGCAAGCAATTGTAGAGTCCAGGCTAAAAACAAGTCAGGATTCCAGCATCATGACAAACAATGGTACAGTCCAGGGTAAAACCAAGTCAGGATTCCAGCCTCATGGTAAACAATGGAAGAGTCCAGGGTAAAAAAGAAGTCAGGATTTCAATTTAATGGTAAACAATGGTAGAGTCCAGGGTAAAAAAAGGAGTCAGGATTCCAACCACATGGTAAACAATGGTACAGTCCAGGCTAAAAAGGAGTCAGGATTCCAACCACATGGCAAGCAATTGTAGAGTCCAGGCTAAAAACAAGTCAGGATTCCAGCCTCATGACAAACAATGGTACAGTCCAGGGTAAAAAGGAGTCAGGATTCCATCTACAGAGAGTGCAGCCAAATGAGAAAAACACCTAAACCTGTCTATCAGCTTCAGTCAGGATTCCAACAACATGGTAAACAATGCTACAGTCCAGGGTAAAAACAAGTCAGGATTCCAGCATCTTGACAAAAAATAGTACAGTCCAGGGTAAAAAGGAGTCAGGATTTCAGCCTCATGGTAAACAATGGTAGAGTCCAGGGTAAAAAAGGAGACAGTATTCCAACCATCTATAGAGAGTACAGCCAGATGACAAACACACCTGAAGCTGTCTGTCAGGAAAGACAAATGTCTCAAATAATCATTATCTTGATTACCTTCGAAGCATATTCTGCTGAACTCAACAATCATCAAAACAAGTTGCAGTGGGTGGGATTCGAACCCTGGTCCTCTTGCATGGCAGGCGAGAGTTTTACCACTGTACCACCAAATCTTTTGAAACTCAGGCAATCTCGTTGCCATCATCTTGCTCCTCTGAACTTTTACACCAGGGAAATAAATAGCACATGGCAAACGAAGATCAAGAGACATGCTGAAGAGATAAAGATGCCAGTAAGAAAAACACTGATCACAAAAGACAGACATACAACCTCATTGCAAAAAATGGTAGATTCCAGGCTAAAAAGGAGTCAGGATTCCAGCATCTTGACAAACAATAGTACAGTCCAGGGAAAAAAAAGTCAGGATTCCAGATCATGACAAACAATAGTACAGTCCAGGGATAACACAAGTCAGGATTCCAGCCTCATGGTAAACAATGGTACAGTCCAGGGTAAAACCAAGTCAGGATTCCAGCCTCATGGTAAACAATGGAAGAGTCCAGGGTAAAAAAGAAGTCAGGATTTCAATTTAATGGTAAACAATGGTAGAGTCCAGGGTAAAAAAAGGAGTCAGTATTCCAGCCCCATGACAAACAATGGTACAGTCCAGGCTAAAAAGGAGTCAGGATTCCAACCACATGGTAAACAATGGTACAGTCCAGGCTAAAAAGGAGTCAGGATTCCAACCACATGGCAAGCAATTGTAGAGTCCAGGCTAAAAATAAGTCAGGATTCCAGCATCATGGTAAACAATGCTACAGTCCAAGGTAAAAACAAGTCAGGATTCCAGCCTCATGACAAACAGTGGTACAGTCCAGGGTAAAAAGGAGTCAGGATTCCAAAAGGAGTCAGGATTCCAGGATTCCATCTACAGAGAGTGCAGCCAAATGAGAAAAACACCTAAACCTGTCTATCAGCTTCAGTCAGGATTCCAACAACATGGTAAACAATGCTACAGTCCAGGGTAAAAACAAGTCAGGATTCCAGCATCTTGACAAACAATAGTACAGTCCAGGCTAAAAAGCGAGTCAGGATTCCAACCACATGGCAAGCAATTGTAGAGTCCAGGCTAAAAACAAGTCAGGATTCCAGCCTCATGACAAACAATGGTACAGTCCAGGGTAAAAACAAGTCAGGATTCCAGCCTCATGACAAACAATGGAAGAGTCCAGGGTAAAAAAGAAGTCAGGATTTCAATTTAATGGTAAACAATGGTACAGTCCAGGCTAAAAAGGAGTCAGGATTCCAACCATTTTATAGAGAGTACAGCCAAATGACAAACACACCTGAAGCTGTCTGTCAGGAAAGACAAATGTCTCAAATAATCATTATCTTAATTACCTTCCAAGCATATTCTGCTGAAATCAACAATCAACAAAAGAAGTTGCAGTTGCAGTGGATGGGATTCAAACCCTGGTCCTCATGCATGGCAGGCGAGAGTTTTACCACTGTACCACCAATTCTTTTGAAACTCAGGCAATCTCGTTGCCATCATCTTGCTCCTCTGAACTTTTTACACCAGGGAAATAAATAGCACATGGCAAACGAAGATCAAGAGACATGCTGAAGAGATAAAGATGTCAGTTAGAAAAACACTGATCACAAAAGACAGACAAACAACCTCATTGCAAAAAATGGTAGATTCCAGGCTAAAAAGGAGTCAGGATTCCAGCATCTTGACAAACAATAGTACAGTCCAGGGAAAAAAACAAGTCAGGATTCCAACCATCTACAGAGAGTTCAACCAAATGAGAAAAACACCTAAGTCTGTCTATCAGCTTCAGTCAGGATTCAAACAACATGGTAAACAATGCTACAGTCCAAGGTAAAAACAATAGTACAGTCCAGGGATAAAACAAGTCAGGATTCCAGCCTCATGACAAACAATGGTACAGTCCAGGGTAAAAACAAGTCAGGATTCCAGCCTCATGACAAACAATAGTACATTCCAGGGAAAAAACAAGTCAGGATTCCAGCCTCATGACAAACAATGGTACAGTCCAGGGTAAAAAAGAAGTCAGGATTTCAATTTAATGGTAAACAATGGTAGATTCCAGGCTAAAAAGGAGTAAGGTTTCTTGCATCTTGACAAACAATAGTACACTCCAGGGAAAAACAAGTCAGGATTCCAACAACATGGTAAACAATGCTACAGTCCAGGGATAAAACAAGTCAGGATTCCAGCCTCATGACAAACAATGGTACAGTCCAGGGTAAAACCAAGTCAGGATTCCAGCCTCATGGTAAACAATGGAAGAGTCCAGGGTAAAAAAGAAGTCAGGATTTCAATTTAATGGTAAACAATGGTAGAGTCCAGGGTAAAAAAAAAGGAGTCAGTATTCAAGCCCCATGACAAACAATGGTACAGTCCAGGCTAAAAAGGAGTCAGGATTCCAACCACATGGTAAACAATAGTACAGTCAAGGCTAAAAAGGAGTCAGGATTCCAACCACATGGCAAGCAATTGTAGAGTCCAGGCTAAAAACAAGTCAGGATTCCAGCATCATGACAAACAATGGTACAGTCCAGGGTAAAAACAAGTCAGGATTCCAACCTCATGACAAACAATGGTACTGTCCAGGGTAAAAAGGAGTCAGGATTCCAACCATCTACAGAGAGTTCAGCCAAATGAGAAAAACACCTAAGTCTGTCTATCAGCTTCAGTCAGGATTCCAGCAACATGGTAAACAATGCTACAGTCCAAGGTTAAAACAAGTCAGGATTCCAGCCTCATGACAAACAGTGGTACAGTCCAGGGTAAAAAGGAGTCAGGATTCCAAAAGGAGTCAGGATTCCAGGATTCCATCTACAGAGAGTGCAGCCAAATGAGAAAAACACCTAAACCTGTCTATCAGCTTCAGTCAGGATTCCAGCAACATGGTAAACAATGCTACAGTCCAAGGTTAAAACAAGTCAGGATTCCAGCCTCATGACAAACAGTGGTACAGTCCAGGGTAAAAGGAGTCAGGATTCCAAAAGGAGTCAGGATTCCAGGATTCCATCTACAGAGAGTGCAGCCAAATGAGAAAAACACCTAAACCTGTCTATCAGCTTCAGTCAGGATTCCAACAACATGGTAAACAATGCTACAGTCCAGGGTAAAAACAAGTCAGGATTCCAGCATCTTGACAAAAAATAGTACAGTCCAGGGTAAAAAGGAGTCAGGATTTCAGCCTCATGACAAACAATGGAAGAGTCCAGGGTAAAAAAAGAAGTCAGGATTTCAATTTAATGGTAAACAATGCTACAGTCCAGGGTAAAAACAAGTCAGGATTTCAGCCTCATGGTAAACAATGGTAGAGTCCAGGGTAAAAAAGGAGACAGTATTCCAACCTTCTATAGAGAGTACAGCCAAATGACAAACACACCTGAAGCTGTCTGTCAGGAAAGACAAATGTCTCAAATAATCATTGTCTTGATTACCTTCCAAGCATATTCTGCTGAAATCAACAATCATCAAAACAAGTTGAAGTTGCAGTTGGTGGGATTCGAACCCTCGTCCTCATGCATGGCAGGCGAGAGTTTTACCACTGTACCACCAATTCTTTTGAAACTCAGGCAATCTCGTTGCCATCATCTTGCTCCTCTGAACTTTTACACCAGGGAATTAAATATCACATGGCAAACGAAGATCAAGAGACATGCTGAAGAGATAAAGATGTCAGTAAGAAAAACACTGATCACAAAAGACAGACATACAACCTCATTGCAAAAAATGGTAGATTCCAGGCTAAAAAGGAGTCAGGTTTCTTGCATCTTGACAAACAATAGTACACTCCAGGAAAAAACAAGTCAGGATTCCAGCATCTTGACAAACAATGCTACAGTCCAGGGATAAAACAAGTCAGGATTCCAGCCTCATGACAAACAATGGTACAGTCCAGGGTAAAACCAAGTCAGGATTCCAGCCTCATGGTAAACAATGGAAGAGTCCAGGGTAAAAAGAAGTCAGGATTTCAATTTAATGGTAAACAATGGTAGAGTCCAGGGTAAAAAAAAAGGAGTCAGTATTCAAGCCCCATGACAAACAATGGTACAGTCCAGGCTAAAAAGGAGTCAGGATTCCAACCACATGGTAAACAATAGTACAGTCCAGGCTAAAAAGGAGTCAGGATTCCAACCACATGGCAAGCAATTGTAGAGTCCAGGCTAAAAACAAGTCAGGATTCCAGCATCATGACAAACAATGGTACAGTCCAGGGTAAAAACAAGTCAGGATTCCAACCTCATGACAAACAATGGTACTGTCCAGGGTAAAAAGGAGTCAGGATTCCAACCATCTACAGAGAGTTCAGCCAAATGAGAAAAACACCTAAGTCTGTCTATCAGCTTCAGTCAGGATTCCAGCAACATGGTAAACAATGCTACAGTCCAAGGTAAAAACAAGTCAGGATTCCAGCCTCATGACAAACAGTGGTACAGTCCAGGGTAAAAAGGAGTCAGGATTCCAAAAGGAGTCAGGATTCCAGGATTCCATCTACAGAGAGTGCAGCCAAATGAGAAAAACACCTAAACCTGTCTATCAGCTTCAGTCAGGATTCCAACAACATGGTAAACAATGCTACAGTCCAGGGTAAAAACAAGTCAGGATTCCAGCATCTTGACAAAAAATAGTACAGTCCAGGGTAAAAAGGAGTCAGGATTTCAGCCTCATGGTAAACAATGGTAGAGTCCAGGGTAAAAAAGGAGACAGTATTCCAACCATCTATAGAGAGTACAGCCAGATGACAAACACACCTGAAGCTGTCTGTCAGGAAAGACAAATGTCTCAAATAATCATTATCTTGATTACCTTCAAGCATATTCTGCTGAACTCAACAATCATCAAAACAAGTTGCAGTGGGTGGGATTCGAACCCTGGTCCTCTTGCATGGCAGGCGAGAGTTTTACCACTGTACCACCAAATCTTTTGAAACTCAGGCAATCTCGTTGCCATCATCTTGCTCCTCTGAACTTTTTACACCAGGGAAATAAATAGCACATGGCAAACGAAGATCAAGAGACATGCTGAAGAGATAAAGATGCCAGTAAGAAAAACACTGATCACAAAAGACAGACATACAACCTCATTGCAAAAAATGGTAGATTCCAGGCTAAAAAGGAGTCAGGATTCCAGCATCTTGACAAACAATAGTACAGTCCAGGGAAAAAAAAAGTCAGGATTCCAGATCATGACAAACAATAGTACAGTCCAGGGATAAAACAAGTCAGGATTCCAGCCTCATGGTAAACAATGGTACAGTCCAGGGTAAAACCAAGTCAGGATTCCAGCCTCATGGTAAACAATGGAAGAGTCCAGGGTAAAAAAGAAGTCAGGATTTCAATTTAATGGTAAACAATGGTAGAGTCCAGGGTAAAAAAAAGGAGTCAGTATTCCAGCCCCATGACAAACAATGGTACAGTCCAGGCTAAAAAGGAGTCAGGATTCCAACCACATGGTAAACAATGGTACAGTCCAGGCTAAAAAGGAGTCAGGATTCCAACCACATGGCAAGCAATTGTAGAGTCCAGGCTAAAAACAAGTCAGGATTCCAGCATCATGACAAACAATGGTACAGTCCAGGGTAAAAACAAGTCAGGATTCCAACCTCATGACAAACAATGGTACAGTCCAGGGTAAAAGGAGTCAGGATTCCAACCATCTACAGAGAGTTCAGCCAAATGAGAAAAACACCTAAGTCTGTCTATCAGCTTCAGTCAGGATTCCAGCAACATGGTAAACAATGCTACAGTCCAAGGTAAAAACAAGTCAGGATTCCAGCCTCATGACAAACAGTGGTACAGTCCAGGGTAAAAGGAGTCAGGATTCCAAAAGGAGTCAGGATTCCAGGATTCCATCTACAGAGAGTGCAGCCAAATGAGAAAAACACCTAAACCTGTCTATCAGCTTCAGTCAGGATTCCAACAACATGGTAAACAATGCTACAGTCCAGGCTAAAAACAAGTCAGGATTCCAGCATCATGACAAACAATGGTACAGTCCAGGGTAAAACCAAGTCAGGATTCCAGCCTCATGGTAAACAATGGAAGAGTCCAGGGTAAAAAAGAAGTCAGGATTTCAATTTAATGGTAAACAATGGTAGAGTCCAGGGTAAAAAAAAGGAGTCAGGATTCCAGCCCCACGACAAACAATGGTACAGTCCAGGCTAAAAAGGAGTCAGGATTCCAACCATCTATAGAGAGTACAGCCAAATGACAAACACACCTGAAGCTGTCTGTCAGGAAAGACAAATGCCTCAAATAATCATTATCTTGATTACCTTCCAAGCATATTCTGCTGAAATCAACAATCATAAAAAGAAGTTGCAGTTGCAGTGGGTGGGATTCGAACCCTGATCCTCATGCATGGCAGGCGAGAGTTTTACCACTGTACCACCAATTCTTTTGAAACTCAGGCAATCTCGTTGCCATCATCTTGCTCCTCTGAACTTTTGAAACCAGGGAATTAAATAGCACATTGCAAACGAAATCAAGAGACATGCTGAAGAGATAAAGATGTCAGTAAGAAAAACACTGATCACAAAAAGACAGACATACAACCTCATTGCAAAAATGGTAGATTCCAAGCTAAAAAGGAGTCAGGATTCCAGCATCTTGACAAAGAATAGTACACTCCAGGGGAAAAAACAAGTCAGGATTCCAGCCTCATGACAAACAATGGTACAGTCCAGGGTAAAAAAGAAGTCAGGATTTCAATTTAATGGTAAACAATGTTAGAGTCCAGGGTAAAAAAGGAGTCAGGATTCCACCCTCATGACAAACAATGGTACAGTCCAGGGTAAAACCAAGTCAGGATTCCAACCTCATGGTAAACAATGGAAGAGTCCAGGGTAAAAAGAAGTCAGGATTTCAATTTAATGGTAAACAATGGTAGAGTCCAGGGTAAAAAAAAAAGGAGTCAGTATTCAAGCCCCATGACAAACAATGGTACAGTCCAGGCTAAAAAGGAGTCAGGATTCCAACCACATGGTAAACAATAGTACAGTCCAGGCTAAAAAGGAGTCAGGATTCCAACCACATGGCAAGCAATTGTAGAGTCCAGGCTAAAAACAAGTCAGGATTCCAGCATCATGACAAACAATGGTACAGTCCAGGGTAAAAACAAGTCAGGATTCCAACCTCATGACAAACAATGGTACTGTCCAGGGTAAAAAGGAGTCAGGATTCCAACCATCTACAGAGAGTTCAGCCAAATGAGAAAAACACCTAAGTCTGTCTATCAGCTTCAGTCAGGATTCCAGCAACATGGTAAACAATGCTACAGTCCAAGGTAAAAACAAGTCAGGATTCCAGCCTCATGACAAACAGTGGTACAGTCCAGGGTAAAAAGGAGTCAGGATTCCAAAAGGAGTCAGGATTCCAGGATTCCATCTACAGAGAGTGCAGCCAAATGAGAAAAACACCTAAACCTGTCTATCAGCTTCAGTCAGGATTCCAACAACATGGTAAACAATGCTACAGTCCAGGGTAAAAACAAGTCAGGATTCCAGCATCTTGACAAAAATAGTACAGTCCAGGGTAAAAAGGAGTCAGGATTTCAGCCTCATGGTAAACAATGGTAGAGTCCAGGGTAAAAAAGGAGACAGTATTCCAACCATCTATAGAGAGTACAGCCAGATGACAAACACACCTGAAGCTGTCTGTCAGGAAAGACAAATGTCTCAAATAATCATTATCTTGATTACCTTCGAAGCATATTCTGCTGAACTCAACAATCATCAAAACAAGTTGCAGTGGGTGGGATTCGAACCCTGGTCCTCTTGCATGGCAGGCGAGAGTTTTACCACTGTACCACCAAATCTTTTGAAACTCAGGCAATCTCGTTGCCATCATCTTGCTCCTCTGAACTTTTTACACCAGGGAAATAAATAGCACATGGCAAACGAAGATCAAGAGACATGCTGAAGAGATAAAGATGCCAGTAAGAAAAACACTGATCACAAAAGACAGACATACAACCTCATTGCAAAAATGGTAGATTCCAGGCTAAAAAGGAGTCAGGATTCCAGCATCTTGACAAACAATAGTACAGTCCAGGGAAAAAAAAAGTCAGGATTCCAGATCATGACAAACAATAGTACAGTCCAGGGATAAAACAAGTCAGGATTCCAGCCTCATGGTAAACAATGGTACAGTCCAGGGTAAAACCAAGTCAGGATTCCAGCCTCATGGTAAACAATGGAAGAGTCCAGGGTAAAAAAGAAGTCAGGATTTCAATTTAATGGTAAACAATGGTAGAGTCCAGGGTAAAAAAAAAGAAGTCAGTATTCCAGCCCCATGACAAACAATGGTACAGTCCAGGCTAAAAAGGAGTCAGGATTCCAACCACATGGTAAACAATGGTACAGTCCAGGCTAAAAAGGAGTCAGGATTCCAACCACATGGCAAGCAATTGTAGAGTCCAGGCTAAAAACAAGTCAGGATTCCAGCATCATGACAAACAATGGTACAGTCCAGGGTAAAAACAAGTCAGGATTCCAACCTCATGACAAACAATGGTACAGTCCAGGGTAAAAAGGAGTCAGGATTCCAACCATCTACAGAGAGTTCAGCCAAATGAGAAAAACACCTAAGTCTGTCTATCAGCTTCAGTCAGGATTCCAGCAACATGGTAAACAATGCTACAGTCCAAGGTAAAAACAAGTCAGGATTCCAGCCTCATGACAAACAGTGGTACAGTCCAGGGTAAAAAGGAGTCAGGATTCCAAAAGGAGTCAGGATTCCAGGATTCCATCTACAGAGAGTGCAGCCAAATGAGAAAAACACCTAAACCTGTCTATCAGCTTCAGTCAGGATTCCAACAACATGGTAAACAATGCTACAGTCCAGGCTAAAAACAAGTCAGGATTCCAGCATCATGACAAACAATGGTACAGTCCAGGGTAAAACCAAGTCAGGATTCCAGCCTCATGGTAAACAATGGAAGAGTCCAGGGTAAAAAAGAAGTCAGGATTTCAATTTAATGGTAAACAATGGTAGAGTCCAGGGTAAAAAAAAGGAGTCAGGATTCCAGCCCCACGACAAACAATGGTACAGTCCAGGCTAAAAAGGAGTCAGGATTCCAACCATCTATAGAGAGTACAGCCAAATGACAAACACACCTGAAGCTGTCTGTCAGGAAAGACAAATGCCTCAAATAATCATTATCTTGATTACCTTCCAAGCATATTCTGCTGAAATCAACAATCATAAAAAGAAGTTGCAGTTGCAGTGGGTGGGATTCGAACCCTGATCCTCATGCATGGCAGGCGAGAGTTTTACCACTGTACCACCAATTCTTTTGAAACTCAGGCAATCTCGTTGCCATCATCTTGCTCCTCTGAACTTTTGAAACCAGGGAATTAAATAGCACATTGCAAACGAAATCAAGAGACATGCTGAAGAGATAAAGATGTCAGTAAGAAAAACACTGATCACAAAAGACAGACATACAACCTCATTGCAAAAATGGTAGATTCCAAGCTAAAAAGGAGTCAGGATTCCAGCATCTTGACAAAGAATAGTACACTCCAGGGAAAAAACAAGTCAGGATTCCAGCCTCATGACAAACAATGGTACAGTCCAGGGTAAAAAAGAAGTCAGGATTTCAATTTAATGGTAAACAATGTTAGAGTCCAGGGTAAAAAAGGAGTCAGGATTCCACCCTCATGACAAACAATGGTACAGTCCAGGGTAAAACCAAGTCAGGATTCCAACCTCATGGTAAACAATGGAAGAGTCCAGGGTAAAAAGAAGTCAGGATTTCAATTTAATGGTAAACAATGGTAGAGTCCAGGGTAAAAAAAAAGGAGTCAGTATTCAAGCCCCATGACAAACAATGGTACAGTCCAGGCTAAAAAGGAGTCAGGATTCCAACCACATGGTAAACAATAGTACAGTCCAGGCTAAAAAGGAGTCAGGATTCTTGCATCTTGACAAACAATAGTACACTCCAGGGAAAAAACAAGTCAGGATTCCAGCATCTTGACAAACAATGCTACAGTCCAGGGATAAAACAAGTCAGGATTCCAGCCTCATGACAAACAATGGTACAGTCCAGGGTAAAACCAAGTCAGGATTCCAGCCTCATGGTAAACAATGGAAGAGTCCAGGGTAAAAAAGAAGTCAGGATTTCAATTTAATGGTAAACAATGGTAGAGTCCAGGGTAAAAAAAAAGGAGTCAGTATTCCAGCCCCATGACAAACAATGGTACAGTCCAGGCTAAAAAGGAGTCAGGATTCCAACCACATGGTAAACAATGGTACAGTCCAGGCTAAAAAGGAGTCAGGATTCCAACCACATGGCAAGCAATTGTAGAGTCCAGGCTAAAAACAAGTCAGGATTCCAGCATCATGACAAACAATGGTACAGTCCAGGGTAAAAACAAGTCAGGATTCCAACCTCATGACAAACAATGGTACAGTCCAGGGTAAAAAGGAGTCAGGATTCCAACCATCTACAGAGAGTTCAGCCAAATGAGAAAAACACCTAAGTCTGTCTATCAGCTTCAGTCAGGATTCCAGCAACATGGTAAACAATGCTACAGTCCAAGGTAAAAACAAGTCAGGATTCCAGCCTCATGACAAACAGTGGTACAGTCCAGGGTAAAAAGGAGTCAGGATTCCAAAAGGAGTCAGGATTCCAGGATTCCATCTACAGAGAGTGCAGCCAAATGAGAAAAACACCTAAACCTGTCTATCAGCTTCAGTCAGGATTCCAACAACATGGTAAACAATGCTACAGTCCAGGCTAAAAACAAGTCAGGATTCCAGCATCATGACAAACAATGGTACAGTCCAGGGTAAAACCAAGTCAGGATTCCAGCCTCATGGTAAACAATGGAAGAGTCCAGGGTAAAAAAGAAGTCAGGATTTCAATTTAATGGTAAACAATGGTAGAGTCCAGGGTAAAAAAGGAGTCAGGATTCCAGCCCCACGACAAACAATGGTACAGTCCAGGCTAAAAAGGAGTCAGGATTCCAACCATCTATAGAGAGTACAGCCAAATGACAAACACACCTGAAGCTGTCTGTCAGGAAAGACAAATGCCTCAAATAATCATTATCTTGATTACCTTCCAAGCATATTCTGCTGAAATCAACAATCATAAAAAGAAGTTGCAGTTGCAGTGGGTGGGATTCGAACCCTGATCCTCATGCATGGCAGGCGAGAGTTTTACCACTGTACCACCAATTCTTTTGAAACTCAGGCAATCTCGTTGCCATCATCTTGCTCCTCTGAACTTTTGAAACCAGGGAATTAAATAGCACATTGCAAACGAAATCAAGAGACATGCTGAAGAGATAAAGATGTCAGTAAGAAAAACACTGATCACAAAAGACAGACATACAACCTCATTGCAAAAATGGTAGATTCCAAGCTAAAAAGGAGTCAGGATTCCAGCATCTTGACAAAGAATAGTACAGTCCAGGGAAAAAACAAGTCAGGATTCCAGCCTCATGACAAACAATGGTACAGTCCAGGGTAAAAAAGAAGTCAGGATTTCAATTTAATGGTAAACAATGTTAGAGTCCAGGGTAAAAAGGAGTCAGGATTCCACCCTCATGACAAACAATGGTACAGTCCAGGGTAAAACCAAGTCAGGATTCCAACCTCATGGTAAACAATGGAAGAGTCCAGGGTAAAAAGAAGTCAGGATTTCAATTTAATGGTAAACAATGGTAGAGTCCAGGGTAAAAAAAGGAGTCAGGATTCCAGCCCCATGACAAACATTGGTACAGTCCAGGCTAAAAAGGAGTCAGGATTCCAACCACATGGTAAACAATGGTACAGTCCAGGCTAAAAAGGAGTCAGGATTCCAACCACATGGCAAGCAATTGTAGAGTCCAGGCTAAAAACAAGTCAGGATTCCAGCATCATGACAAACAATGGTACAGTCCAGGGTAAAACCAAGTCAGGATTCCAGCCTCATGGTAAACAATGGAAGAGTCCAGGGTAAAAAAGAAGTCAGGATTTCAATTTAATGGTAAACAATGGTAGAGTCCAGGGTAAAAAAAGGAGTCAGGATTCCAACCACATGGTAAACAATGGTACAGTCCAGGCTAAAAAGGAGTCAGGATTCCAACCACATGGCAAGCAATTGTAGAGTCCAGGCTAAAAACAAGTCAGGATTCCAGCCTCATGACAAACAATGGTACAGTCCAGGGTAAAAAGGAGTCAGGATTCCATCTACAGAGAGTGCAGCCAAATGAGAAAAACACCTAAACCTGTCTATCAGCTTCAGTCAGGATTCCAACAACATGGTAAACAATGCTACAGTCCAGGGTAAAAACAAGTCAGGATTCCAGCATCTTGACAAAAATAGTACAGTCCAGGGTAAAAAGGAGTCAGGATTTCAGCCTCATGGTAAACAATGGTAGAGTCCAGGGTAAAAAAGGAGACAGTATTCCAACCATCTATAGAGAGTACAGCCAGATGACAAACACACCTGAAGCTGTCTGTCAGGAAAGACAAATGTCTCAAATAATCATTATCTTGATTACCTTCGAAGCATATTCTGCTGAACTCAACAATCATCAAAACAAGTTGCAGTGGGTGGGATTCGAACCCTGGTCCTCTTGCATGGCAGGCGAGAGTTTTACCACTGTACCACCAAATCTTTTGAAACTCAGGCAATCTCGTTGCCATCATCTTGCTCCTCTGAACTTTTTACACCAGGGAAATAAATAGCACATGGCAAACGAAGATCAAGAGACATGCTGAAGAGATAAAGATGCCAGTAAGAAAAACACTGATCACAAAAGACAGACATACAACCTCATTGCAAAAAATGGTAGATTCCAGGCTAAAAAGGAGTCAGGATTCCAGCATCTTGACAAACAATAGTACAGTCCAGGGAAAAAAAAAGTCAGGATTCCAGATCATGACAAACAATAGTACAGTCCAGGGATAACACAAGTCAGGATTCCAGCCTCATGGTAAACAATGGTACAGTCCAGGGTAAAACCAAGTCAGGATTCCAGCCTCATGGTAAACAATGGAAGAGTCCAGGGTAAAAAAGAAGTCAGGATTTCAATTTAATGGTAAACAATGGTAGAGTCCAGGGTAAAAAAAAAGTCAGTATTCCAGCCCCATGACAAACAATGGTACAGTCCAGGCTAAAAAGGAGTCAGGATTCCAACCACATGGTAAACAATGGTACAGTCCAGGCTAAAAAGGAGTCAGGATTCCAACCACATGGCAAGCAATTGTAGAGTCCAGGCTAAAAATAAGTCAGGATTCCAGCATCATGGTAAACAATGCTACAGTCCAAGGTAAAAACAAGTCAGGATTCCAGCCTCATGACAAACAGTGGTACAGTCCAGGGTAAAAAGGAGTCAGGATTCCAAAAGGAGTCAGGATTCCAGGATTCCATCTACAGAGAGTGCAGCCAAATGAGAAAAACACCTAAACCTGTCTATCAGCTTCAGTCAGGATTCCAACAACATGGTAAACAATGCTACAGTCCAGGGTAAAAACAAGTCAGGATTCCAGCATCTTGACAAACAATAGTACAGTCCAGGCTAAAAACGAGTCAGGATTCCAACCACATGGCAAGCAATTGTAGAGTCCAGGCTAAAAACAAGTCAGGATTCCAGCCTCATGACAAACAATGGTACAGTCCAGGGTAAAAACAAGTCAGGATTCCAGCCTCATGACAAACAATGGAAGAGTCCAGGGTAAAAAGAAGTCAGGATTTCAATTTAATGGTAAACAATGGTACAGTCCAGGCTAAAAAGGAGTCAGGATTCCAACCATTTATAGAGAGTACAGCCAAATGACAAACACACCTGAAGCTGTCTGTCAGGAAAGACAAATGTCTCAAATAATCATTATCTTAATTACCTTCCAAGCATATTCTGCTGAAATCAACAATCAACAAAAGAAGTTGCAGTTGCAGTGGATGGGATTCAAACCCTGGTCCTCATGCATGGCAGGCGAGAGTTTTACCACTGTACCACCAATTCTTTTTGAAACTCAGGCAATCTCGTTGCCATCATCTTGCTCCTCTGAACTTTTTACACCAGGGAAATAAATAGCACATGGCAAACGAAGATCAAGAGACATGCTGAAGAGATAAAGATGTCAGTTAGAAAAACACTGATCACAAAAGACAGACAAACAACCTCATTGCAAAAAATGGTAGATTCCAGGCTAAAAAGGAGTCAGGATTCCAGCATCTTGACAAACAATAGTACAGTCCAGGGAAAAAAACAAGTCAGGATTCCAACCATCTACAGAGAGTTCAACCAAATGAGAAAAACACCTAAGTCTGTCTATCAGCTTCAGTCAGGATTCAAACAACATGGTAAACAATGCTACAGTCCAAGGTAAAAACAATAGTACAGTCCAGGGATAAAACAAGTCAGGATTCCAGCCTCATGACAAACAATGGTACAGTCCAGGGTAAAAACAAGTCAGGATTCCAGCCTCATGACAAACAATAGTACATTCCAGGGAAAAAACAAGTCAGGATTCCAGCCTCATGACAAACAATGGTACAGTCCAGGGTAAAAAAGAAGTCAGGATTTCAATTTAATGGTAAACAATGGTAGATTCCAGGCTAAAAAGGAGTAAGGTTTCTTGCATCTTGACAAACAATAGTACACTCCAGGGAAAAAACAAGTCAGGATTCCAACAACATGGTAAACAATGCTACAGTCCAGGGATAAAACAAGTCAGGATTCCAGCCTCATGACAAACAATGGTACAGTCCAGGGTAAAACCAAGTCAGGATTCCAGCCTCATGGTAAACAATGGAAGAGTCCAGGGTAAAAAAGAAGTCAGGATTTCAATTTAATGGTAAACAATGGTAGAGTCCAGGGTAAAAAAAAAGGAGTCAGTATTCAAGCCCCATGACAAACAATGGTACAGTCCAGGCTAAAAAGGAGTCAGGATTCCAACCACATGGTAAACAATAGTACAGTCAAGGCTAAAAAGGAGTCAGGATTCCAACCACATGGCAAGCAATTGTAGAGTCCAGGCTAAAAACAAGTCAGGATTCCAGCATCATGACAAACAATGGTACAGTCCAGGGTAAAAACAAGTCAGGATTCCAACCTCATGACAAACAATGGTACTGTCCAGGGTAAAAAGGAGTCAGGATTCCAACCATCTACAGAGAGTTCAGCCAAATGAGAAAAACACCTAAGTCTGTCTATCAGCTTCAGTCAGGATTCCAGCAACATGGTAAACAATGCTACAGTCCAAGGTTAAAACAAGTCAGGATTCCAGCCTCATGACAAACAGTGGTACAGTCCAGGGTAAAAAGGAGTCAGGATTCCAAAAGGAGTCAGGATTCCAGGATTCCATCTACAGAGAGTGCAGCCAAATGAGAAAAACACCTAAACCTGTCTATCAGCTTCAGTCAGGATTCCAGCAACATGGTAAACAATGCTACAGTCCAAGGTTAAAACAAGTCAGGATTCCAGCCTCATGACAAACAGTGGTACAGTCCAGGGTAAAAAGGAGTCAGGATTCCAAAAGGAGTCAGGATTCCAGGATTCCATCTACAGAGAGTGCAGCCAAATGAGAAAAACACCTAAACCTGTCTATCAGCTTCAGTCAGGATTCCAACAACATGGTAAACAATGCTACAGTCCAGGGTAAAAACAAGTCAGGATTCCAGCATCTTGACAAAAAATAGTACAGTCCAGGGTAAAAAGGAGTCAGGATTTCAGCCTCATGACAAACAATGGAAGAGTCCAGGGTAAAAAAGAAGTCAGGATTTCAATTTAATGGTAAACAATGCTACAGTCCAGGGTAAAAACAAGTCAGGATTTCAGCCTCATGGTAAACAATGGTAGAGTCCAGGGTAAAAAAGGAGACAGTATTCCAACCTTCTATAGAGAGTACAGCCAAATGACAAACACACCTGAAGCTGTCTGTCAGGAAAGACAAATGTCTCAAATAATCATTGTCTTGATTACCTTCCAAGCATATTCTGCTGAAATCAACAATCATCAAAACAAGTTGAAGTTGCAGTTGGTGGGATTCGAACCCTCGTCCTCATGCATGGCAGGCGAGAGTTTTACCACTGTACCACCAATTCTTTTGAAACTCAGGCAATCTCGTTGCCATCATCTTGCTCCTCTGAACTTTTTACACCAGGGAATTAAATATCACATGGCAAACGAAGATCAAGAGACATGCTGAAGAGATAAAGATGTCAGTAAGAAAAACACTGATCACAAAAGACAGACATACAACCTCATTGCAAAAAATGGTAGATTCCAGGCTAAAAAGGAGTCAGGTTTCTTGCATCTTGACAAACAATAGTACACTCCAGGGAAAAAACAAGTCAGGATTCCAGCATCTTGACAAACAATGCTACAGTCCAGGGATAAAACAAGTCAGGATTCCAGCCTCATGACAAACAATGGTACAGTCCAGGGTAAAACCAAGTCAGGATTCCAGCCTCATGGTAAACAATGGAAGAGTCCAGGGTAAAAAAGAAGTCAGGATTTCAATTTAATGGTAAACAATGGTAGAGTCCAGGGTAAAAAAAAAGGAGTCAGTATTCAAGCCCCATGACAAACAATGGTACAGTCCAGGCTAAAAAGGAGTCAGGATTCCAACCACATGGTAAACAATAGTACAGTCCAGGCTAAAAAGGAGTCAGGATTCCAACCACATGGCAAGCAATTGTAGAGTCCAGGCTAAAAACAAGTCAGGATTCCAGCATCATGACAAACAATGGTACAGTCCAGGGTAAAAACAAGTCAGGATTCCAACCTCATGACAAACAATGGTACTGTCCAGGGTAAAAAGGAGTCAGGATTCCAACCATCTACAGAGAGTTCAGCCAAATGAGAAAAACACCTAAGTCTGTCTATCAGCTTCAGTCAGGATTCCAGCAACATGGTAAACAATGCTACAGTCCAAGGTAAAAACAAGTCAGGATTCCAGCCTCATGACAAACAGTGGTACAGTCCAGGGTAAAAAGGAGTCAGGATTCCAAAAGGAGTCAGGATTCCAGGATTCCATCTACAGAGAGTGCAGCCAAATGAGAAAAACACCTAAACCTGTCTATCAGCTTCAGTCAGGATTCCAACAACATGGTAAACAATGCTACAGTCCAGGGTAAAAACAAGTCAGGATTCCAGCATCTTGACAAAAAATAGTACAGTCCAGGGTAAAAGGAGTCAGGATTTCAGCCTCATGGTAAACAATGGTAGAGTCCAGGGTAAAAAAGGAGACAGTATTCCAACCATCTATAGAGAGTACAGCCAGATGACAAACACACCTGAAGCTGTCTGTCAGGAAAGACAAATGTCTCAAATAATCATTATCTTGATTACCTTGAAGCATATTCTGCTGAACTCAACAATCATCAAAACAAGTTGCAGTGGGTGGGATTCGAACCCTGGTCCTCTTGCATGGCAGGCGAGAGTTTTACCACTGTACCACCAAATCTTTTGAAACTCAGGCAATCTCGTTGCCATCATCTTGCTCCTCTGAACTTTTTACACCAGGGAAATAAATAGCACATGGCAAACGAAGATCAAGAGACATGCTGAAGAGATAAAGATGCCAGTAAGAAAAACACTGATCACAAAAGACAGACATACAACCTCATTGCAAAAAATGGTAGATTCCAGGCTAAAAAGGAGTCAGGATTCCAGCATCTTGACAAACAATAGTACAGTCCAGGGAAAAAAAAGTCAGGATTCCAGATCATGACAAACAATAGTACAGTCCAGGGATAAAACAAGTCAGGATTCCAGCCTCATGGTAAACAATGGTACAGTCCAGGGTAAAACCAAGTCAGGATTCCAGCCTCATGGTAAACAATGGAAGAGTCCAGGGTAAAAAAGAAGTCAGGATTTCAATTTAATGGTAAACAATGGTAGAGTCCAGGGTAAAAAAAAGAGTCAGTATTCCAGCCCCATGACAAACAATGGTACAGTCCAGGCTAAAAAGGAGTCAGGATTCCAACCACATGGTAAACAATGGTACAGTCCAGGCTAAAAAGGAGTCAGGATTCCAACCACATGGCAAGCAATTGTAGAGTCCAGGCTAAAAACAAGTCAGGATTCCAGCATCATGACAAACAATGGTACAGTCCAGGGTAAAAACAAGTCAGGATTCCAACCTCATGACAAACAATGGTACAGTCCAGGGTAAAAGGAGTCAGGATTCCAACCATCTACAGAGAGTTCAGCCAAATGAGAAAAACACCTAAGTCTGTCTATCAGCTTCAGTCAGGATTCCAGCAACATGGTAAACAATGCTACAGTCCAAGGTAAAAACAAGTCAGGATTCCAGCCTCATGACAAACAGTGGTACAGTCCAGGGTAAAAAGGAGTCAGGATTCCAAAAGGAGTCAGGATTCCAGGATTCCATCTACAGAGAGTGCAGCCAAATGAGAAAAACACCTAAACCTGTCTATCAGCTTCAGTCAGGATTCCAACAACATGGTAAACAATGCTACAGTCCAGGCTAAAAACAAGTCAGGATTCCAGCATCATGACAAACAATGGTACAGTCCAGGGTAAAACCAAGTCAGGATTCCAGCCTCATGGTAAACAATGGAAGAGTCCAGGGTAAAAAAGAAGTCAGGATTTCAATTTAATGGTAAACAATGGTAGAGTCCAGGGTAAAAAAAAGGAGTCAGGATTCCAGCCCCACGACAAACAATGGTACAGTCCAGGCTAAAAAGGAGTCAGGATTCCAACCATCTATAGAGAGTACAGCCAAATGACAAACACACCTGAAGCTGTCTGTCAGGAAAGACAAATGCCTCAAATAATCATTATCTTGATTACCTTCCAAGCATATTCTGCTGAAATCAACAATCATAAAAAGAAGTTGCAGTTGCAGTGGGTGGGATTCGAACCCTGATCCTCATGCATGGCAGGCGAGAGTTTTACCACTGTACCACCAATTCTTTTGAAACTCAGGCAATCTCGTTGCCATCATCTTGCTCCTCTGAACTTTTGAAACCAGGGAATTAAATAGCACATTGCAAACGAAATCAAGAGACATGCTGAAGAGATAAAGATGTCAGTAAGAAAAACACTGATCACAAAAGACAGACATACAACCTCATTGCAAAAATGGTAGATTCCAAGCTAAAAAGGAGTCAGGATTCCAGCATCTTGACAAAGAATAGTACACTCCAGGGAAAAAACAAGTCAGGATTCCAGCCTCATGACAAACAATGGTACAGTCCAGGGTAAAAAAAGAAGTCAGGATTTCAATTTAATGGTAAACAATGTTAGAGTCCAGGGTAAAAAGGAGTCAGGATTCCACCCTCATGACAAACAATGGTACAGTCCAGGGTAAAACCAAGTCAGGATTCCAACCTCATGGTAAACAATGGAAGAGTCCAGGGTAAAAAGAAGTCAGGATTTCAATTTAATGGTAAACAATGGTAGAGTCCAGGGTAAAAAAAAAGGAGTCAGTATTCAAGCCCCATGACAAACAATGGTACAGTCCAGGCTAAAAAGGAGTCAGGATTCCAACCACATGGTAAACAATAGTACAGTCCAGGCTAAAAAGGAGTCAGGATTCCAACCACATGGCAAGCAATTGTAGAGTCCAGGCTAAAAACAAGTCAGGATTCCAGCATCATGACAAACAATGGTACAGTCCAGGGTAAAAACAAGTCAGGATTCCAACCTCATGACAAACAATGGTACTGTCCAGGGTAAAAAGGAGTCAGGATTCCAACCATCTACAGAGAGTTCAGCCAAATGAGAAAAACACCTAAGTCTGTCTATCAGCTTCAGTCAGGATTCCAGCAACATGGTAAACAATGCTACAGTCCAAGGTAAAAACAAGTCAGGATTCCAGCCTCATGACAAACAGTGGTACAGTCCAGGGTAAAAAGGAGTCAGGATTCCAAAAGGAGTCAGGATTCCAGGATTCCATCTACAGAGAGTGCAGCCAAATGAGAAAAACACCTAAACCTGTCTATCAGCTTCAGTCAGGATTCCAACAACATGGTAAACAATGCTACAGTCCAGGGTAAAAACAAGTCAGGATTCCAGCATCTTGACAAAAAATAGTACAGTCCAGGGTAAAAAGGAGTCAGGATTTCAGCCTCATGGTAAACAATGGTAGAGTCCAGGGTAAAAAAGGAGACAGTATTCCAACCATCTATAGAGAGTACAGCCAGATGACAAACACACCTGAAGCTGTCTGTCAGGAAAGACAAATGTCTCAAATAATCATTATCTTGATTACCTTCAAGCATATTCTGCTGAACTCAACAATCATCAAAACAAGTTGCAGTGGGTGGGATTCGAACCCTGGTCCTCTTGCATGGCAGGCGAGAGTTTTACCACTGTACCACCAAATCTTTTGAAACTCAGGCAATCTCGTTGCCATCATCTTGCTCCTCTGAACTTTTTACACCAGGGAAATAAATAGCACATGGCAAACGAAGATCAAGAGACATGCTGAAGAGATAAAGATGCCAGTAAGAAAAACACTGATCACAAAAGACAGACATACAACCTCATTGCAAAAAATGGTAGATTCCAGGCTAAAAAGGAGTCAGGATTCCAGCATCTTGACAAACAATAGTACAGTCCAGGGAAAAAAAAGTCAGGATTCCAGATCATGACAAACAATAGTACAGTCCAGGGATAAAACAAGTCAGGATTCCAGCCTCATGGTAAACAATGGTACAGTCCAGGGTAAAACCAAGTCAGGATTCCAGCCTCATGGTAAACAATGGAAGAGTCCAGGGTAAAAAAGAAGTCAGGATTTCAATTTAATGGTAAACAATGGTAGAGTCCAGGGTAAAAAAAAAGAGTCAGTATTCCAGCCCCATGACAAACAATGGTACAGTCCAGGCTAAAAAGGAGTCAGGATTCCAACCACATGGTAAACAATGGTACAGTCCAGGCTAAAAAGGAGTCAGGATTCCAACCACATGGCAAGCAATTGTAGAGTCCAGGCTAAAAACAAGTCAGGATTCCAGCATCATGACAAACAATGGTACAGTCCAGGGTAAAAACAAGTCAGGATTCCAACCTCATGACAAACAATGGTACAGTCCAGGGTAAAAGGAGTCAGGATTCCAACCATCTACAGAGAGTTCAGCCAAATGAGAAAAACACCTAAGTCTGTCTATCAGCTTCAGTCAGGATTCCAGCAACATGGTAAACAATGCTACAGTCCAAGGTAAAAACAAGTCAGGATTCCAGCCTCATGACAAACAGTGGTACAGTCCAGGGTAAAAAGGAGTCAGGATTCCAAAAGGAGTCAGGATTCCAGGATTCCATCTACAGAGAGTGCAGCCAAATGAGAAAAACACCTAAACCTGTCTATCAGCTTCAGTCAGGATTCCAACAACATGGTAAACAATGCTACAGTCCAGGCTAAAAACAAGTCAGGATTCCAGCATCATGACAAACAATGGTACAGTCCAGGGTAAAACCAAGTCAGGATTCCAGCCTCATGGTAAACAATGGAAGAGTCCAGGGTAAAAAAGAAGTCAGGATTTCAATTTAATGGTAAACAATGGTAGAGTCCAGGGTAAAAAAAGGAGTCAGGATTCCAGCCCCACGACAAACAATGGTACAGTCCAGGCTAAAAAGGAGTCAGGATTCCAACCATCTATAGAGAGTACAGCCAAATGACAAACACACCTGAAGCTGTCTGTCAGGAAAGACAAATGCCTCAAATAATCATTATCTTGATTACCTTCCAAGCATATTCTGCTGAAATCAACAATCATAAAAAGAAGTTGCAGTTGCAGTGGGTGGGATTCGAACCCTGATCCTCATGCATGGCAGGCGAGAGTTTTACCACTGTACCACCAATTCTTTTGAAACTCAGGCAATCTCGTTGCCATCATCTTGCTCCTCTGAACTTTTGAAACCAGGGAATTAAATAGCACATTGCAAACGAAATCAAGAGACATGCTGAAGAGATAAAGATGTCAGTAAGAAAAACACTGATCACAAAAGACAGACATACAACCTCATTGCAAAAATGGTAGATTCCAAGCTAAAAAGGAGTCAGGATTCCAGCATCTTGACAAAGAATAGTACAGTCCAGGGAAAAAAACAAGTCAGGATTCCAGCCTCATGACAAACAATGGTACAGTCCAGGGTAAAAAAGAAGTCAGGATTTCAATTTAATGGTAAACAATGTTAGAGTCCAGGGTAAAAAAGGAGTCAGGATTCCACCCTCATGACAAACAATGGTACAGTCCAGGGTAAAACCAAGTCAGGATTCCAACCTCATGGTAAACAATGGAAGAGTCCAGGGTAAAAAGAAGTCAGGATTTCAATTTAATGGTAAACAATGGTAGAGTCCAGGGTAAAAAAAGGAGTCAGGATTCCAGCCCCATGACAAACATTGGTACAGTCCAGGCTAAAAAGGAGTCAGGATTCCAACCACATGGTAAACAATGGTACAGTCCAGGCTAAAAAGGAGTCAGGATTCCAACCACATGGCAAGCAATTGTAGAGTCCAGGCTAAAAACAAGTCAGGATTCCAGCATCATGACAAACAATGGTACAGTCCAGGGTAAAACCAAGTCAGGATTCCAGCCTCATGGTAAACAATGGAAGAGTCCAGGGTAAAAAAGAAGTCAGGATTTCAATTTAATGGTAAACAATGGTAGAGTCCAGGGTAAAAAAAGGAGTCAGGATTCCAACCACATGGTAAACAATGGTACAGTCCAGGCTAAAAAGGAGTCAGGATTCCAACCACATGGCAAGCAATTGTAGAGTCCAGGCTAAAAACAAGTCAGGATTCCAGCCTCATGACAAACAATGGTACAGTCCAGGGTAAAAAGGAGTCAGGATTCCATCTACAGAGAGTGCAGCCAAATGAGAAAAACACCTAAACCTGTCTATCAGCTTCAGTCAGGATTCCAACAACATGGTAAACAATGCTACAGTCCAGGGTAAAAACAAGTCAGGATTCCAGCATCTTGACAAAAAATAGTACAGTCCAGGGTAAAAAGGAGTCAGGATTTCAGCCTCATGGTAAACAATGGTAGAGTCCAGGGTAAAAAAAGGAGACAGTATTCCAACCATCTATAGAGAGTACAGCCAGATGACAAACACACCTGAAGCTGTCTGTCAGGAAAGACAAATGTCTCAAATAATCATTATCTTGATTACCTTGAAGCATATTCTGCTGAACTCAACAATCATCAAAACAAGTTGCAGTGGGTGGGATTCGAACCCTGGTCCTCTTGCATGGCAGGCGAGAGTTTTACCACTGTACCACCAAATCTTTTGAAACTCAGGCAATCTCGTTGCCATCATCTTGCTCCTCTGAACTTTTTACACTAGGGAAATAAATAGCACATGGCAAACGAAGATCAAGAGACATGCTGAAGAGATAAAGATGCCAGTAAGAAAAACACTGATCACAAAAGACAGACATACAACCTCATTGCAAAAAATGGTAGATTCCAGGCTAAAAAGGAGTCAGGATTCCAGCATCTTGACAAACAATAGTACAGTCCAGGGAAAAAAAAAAGTCAGGATTCCAGATCATGACAAACAATAGTACAGTCCAGGGATAACACAAGTCAGGATTCCAGCCTCATGGTAAACAATGGTACAGTCCAGGGTAAAACCAAGTCAGGATTCCAGCCTCATGGTAAACAATGGAAGAGTCCAGGGTAAAAAAGAAGTCAGGATTTCAATTTAATGGTAAACAATGGTAGAGTCCAGGGTAAAAAAAAAGGAGTCAGTATTCCAGCCCCATGACAAACAATGGTACAGTCCAGGCTAAAAAGGAGTCAGGATTCCAACCACATGGTAAACAATGGTACAGTCCAGGCTAAAAAGGAGTCAGGATTCCAACCACATGGCAAGCAATTGTAGAGTCCAGGCTAAAAATAAGTCAGGATTCCAGCATCATGGTAAACAATGCTACAGTCCAAGGTAAAAACAAGTCAGGATTCCAGCCTCATGACAAACAGTGGTACAGTCCAGGGTAAAAAGGAGTCAGGATTCCAAAAGGAGTCAGGATTCCAGGATTCCATCTACAGAGAGTGCAGCCAAATGAGAAAAACACCTAAACCTGTCTATCAGCTTCAGTCAGGATTCCAACAACATGGTAAACAATGCTACAGTCCAGGGTAAAAACAAGTCAGGATTCCAGCATCTTGACAAACAATGGTACAGTCCAGGCTAAAAACGAGTCAGGATTCCAACCACATGGCAAGCAATTGTAGAGTCCAGGCTAAAAACAAGTCAGGATTCCAGCCTCATGACGAACAATGGTACAGTCCAGGGTAAAAACAAGTCAGGATTCCAGCCTCATGACAAACAATGGAAGAGTCCAGGGTAAAAAAGAAGTCAGGATTTCAATTTAATGGTAAACAATGGTACAGTCCAGGCTAAAAAGGAGTCAGGATTCCAACCATTTATAGAGAGTACAGCCAAATGACAAACACACCTGAAGCTGTCTGTCAGGAAAGACAAATGTCTCAAATAATCATTATCTTAATTACCTTCCAAGCATATTCTGCTGAAATCAACAATCAACAAAAGAAGTTGCAGTTGCAGTGGGTGGGATTCAAACCCTGGTCCTCATGCATGGCAGGCGAGAGTTTTACCACTGTACCACCAAATCTTTTGAAACTCAGGCAATCTCGTTGCCATCATCTTGCTCCTCTGAACTTTTTACACCAGGGAAATAAATAGCACATGGCAAACGAAGATCAAGAGACATGCTGAAGAGATAAAGATGTCAGTTAGAAAAACACTGATCACAAAAGACAGACAAACAACCTCATTGCAAAAATGGTAGATTCCAGGCTAAAAAGGAGTCAGGATTCCAGCATCTTGACAAACAATAGTACAGTCCAGGGAAAAAAACAAGTCAGGATTCCAACCATCTACAGAGAGTTCAACCAAATGAGAAAAACACCTAAGTCTGTCTATCAGCTTCAGTCAGGATTCAAACAACATGGTAAACAATGCTACAGTCCAAGGTAAAAACAATAGTACAGTCCAGGGATAAAACAAGTCAGGATTCCAGCCTCATGACAAACAATGGTACAGTCCAGGGTAAAAACAAGTCAGGATTCCAGCCTCATGACAAACAATAGTACATTCCAGGGAAAAAACAAGTCAGGATTCCAGCCTCATGACAAACAATGGTACAGTCCAGGGTAAAAAAAGAAGTCAGGATTTCAATTTAATGGTAAACAATGGTAGATTCCAGGCTAAAAAGGAGTCAGGTTTCTTGCATCTTGACAAACAATAGTACACTCCAGGAAAAAACAAGTCAGGATTCCAGCATCTTGACAAACAATGCTACAGTCCAGGGATAAAACAAGTCAGGATTCCAGCCTCATGACAAACAATGGTACAGTCCAGGGTAAAACCAAGTCAGGATTCCAGCCTCATGGTAAACAATGGAAGAGTCCAGGGTAAAAAAGAAGTCAGGATTTCAATTTAATGGTAAACAATGGTAGAGTCCAGGGTAAAAAAAAGGAGTCAGTATTCAAGCCCCATGACAAACAATGGTACAGTCCAGGCTAAAAAGGAGTCAGGATTCCAACCACATGGTAAACAATAGTACAGTCCAGGCTAAAAAGGAGTCAGGATTCCAACCACATGGCAAGCAATTGTAGAGTCCAGGCTAAAAACAAGTCAGGATTCCAGCATCATGACAAACAATGGTACAGTCCAGGGTAAAAACAAGTCAGGATTCCAACCTCATGACAAACAATGGTACTGTCCAGGGTAAAAAGGAGTCAGGATTCCAACCATCTACAGAGAGTTCAGCCAAATGAGAAAAACACCTAAGTCTGTCTATCAGCTTCAGTCAGGATTCCAGCAACATGGTAAACAATGCTACAGTCCAAGGTAAAAACAAGTCAGGATTCCAGCCTCATGACAAACAGTGGTACAGTCCAGGGTAAAAAGGAGTCAGGATTCCAAAAGGAGTCAGGATTCCAGGATTCCATCTACAGAGAGTGCAGCCAAATGAGAAAAACACCTAAACCTGTCTATCAGCTTCAGTCAGGATTCCAACCATCTACAGAGAGTTCAGCCAAATGAGAAAAACACCTAAGTCTGTCTATCAGCTTCAGTCAGGATTCCAGCAACATGGTAAACAATGCTACAGTCCAAGGTAAAAACAAGTCAGGATTCCAGCCTCATGACAAACAGTGGTACAGTCCAGGGTAAAAAGGAGTCAGGATTCCAAAAGGAGTCAGGATTCCAGGATTCCATCTACAGAGAGTGCAGCCAAATGAGAAAAACACCTAAACCTGTCTATCAGCTTCAGTCAGGATTCCAACAACATGGTAAACAATGCTACAGTCCAGGCTAAAAACAAGTCAGGATTCCAGCATCATGACAAACAATGGTACAGTCCAGGGTAAAACCAAGTCAGGATTCCAGCCTCATGGTAAACAATGGAAGAGTCCAGGGTAAAAAAGAAGTCAGGATTTCAATTTAATGGTAAACAATGGTAGAGTCCAGGGTAAAAAAAAGGAGTCAGGATTCCAGCCCCACGACAAACAATGGTACAGTCCAGGCTAAAAAGGAGTCAGGATTCCAACCATCTATAGAGAGTACAGCCAAATGACAAACACACCTGAAGCTGTCTGTCAGGAAAGACAAATGCCTCAAATAATCATTATCTTGATTACCTTCCAAGCATATTCTGCTGAAATCAACAATCATAAAAAAGAAGTTGCAGTTGCAGTGGGTGGGATTCGAACCCTGATCCTCATGCATGGCAGGCGAGAGTTTTACCACTGTACCACCAATTCTTTTGAAACTCAGGCAATCTCGTTGCCATCATCTTGCTCCTCTGAACTTTTGAAACCAGGGAATTAAATAGCACATTGCAAACGAAATCAAGAGACATGCTGAAGAGATAAAGATGTCAGTAAGAAAAACACTGATCACAAAAGACAGACATACAACCTCATTGCAAAAATGGTAGATTCCAAGCTAAAAAGGAGTCAGGATTCCAGCATCTTGACAAAGAATAGTACAGTCCAGGAAAAAACAAGTCAGGATTCCAGCCTCATGACAAACAATGGTACAGTCCAGGGTAAAAAAGAAGTCAGGATTTCAATTTAATGGTAAACAATGTTAGAGTCCAGGGTAAAAAAGGAGTCAGGATTCCACCCTCATGACAAACAATGGTACAGTCCAGGGTAAAACCAAGTCAGGATTCCAACCTCATGGTAAACAATGGAAGAGTCCAGGGTAAAAAGAAGTCAGGATTTCAATTTAATGGTAAACAATGGTAGAGTCCAGGGTAAAAAAAAGGAGTCAGGATTCCAGCCCCATGACAAACATTGGTACAGTCCAGGCTAAAAAGGAGTCAGGATTCCAACCACATGGTAAACAATGGTACAGTCCAGGCTAAAAAGGAGTCAGGATTCCAACCACATGGCAAGCAATTGTAGAGTCCAGGCTAAAAACAAGTCAGGATTCCAGCATCATGACAAACAATGGTACAGTCCAGGGTAAAACCAAGTCAGGATTCCAGCCTCATGGTAAACAATGGAAGAGTCCAGGGTAAAAAAGAAGTCAGGATTTCAATTTAATGGTAAACAATGGTAGAGTCCAGGGTAAAAAAAAGGAGTCAGGATTCCAACCACATGGTAAACAATGGTACAGTCCAGGCTAAAAAGGAGTCAGGATTCCAACCACATGGCAAGCAATTGTAGAGTCCAGGCTAAAAACAAGTCAGGATTCCAGCCTCATGACAAACAATGGTACAGTCCAGGGTAAAAAGGAGTCAGGATTCCAACCATCTACAGAGAGTTCAGCCAAATGAGAAAAACACCTAAGTCTGTCTATCAGCTTCAGTCAGGATTCCAACAACATGGTAAACAATGCTACAGTCCAAGGTAAAAACAAGTCAGGATTCCAGCCTCATGACAAACAGTGGTACAGTCCAGGGTAAAAGGAGTCAGGATTCCAAAAGGAGTCAGGATTCCAGGATTCCATCTACAGAGAGTGCAGCCAAATGAGAAAAACACCTAAACCTGTCTATCAGCTTCAGTCAGGATTCCAACAACATGGTAAACAATGCTACAGTCCAGGGTAAAAACAAGTCAGGATTCCAGCATCTTGACAAACAATAGTACAGTCCAGGGAAAAAAACAAGTCAGGATTCCAGCCTCATGACAAACAATGGAATAGTCCAGGGTAAAAAAAGAAGTCAGGATTTCAATTTAATGGTAAACAATGCTACAGTCCAGGGTAAAAACAAGTCAGGATTTCAGCCTCATGGTAAACAATGGTAGAGTCCAGGGTAAAAAAGGAGACAGTATTCCAACCTTCTATAGAGAGTACAGCCAAATGACAAACACACCTGAAGCTGTCTGTCAGGAAAGACAAATGTCTCAAATAATCATTGTCTTGATTACCTTCCAAGCATATTCTGCTGAAATCAACAATCATCAGAACAAGTTGAAGTTGCAGTGGGTGGGATTCGATCCCTGGTCCTCATGCATGGCAGGCGAGAGTTTTACCACTGTACCACCAATTCTTTTGAAACTCAGGCAATCTCGTTGCCATCATCTTGCTCCTCTGAACTTTTTACACCAGGGAATTAAATATCACATGGCAAACGAAGATCAAGAGACATGCTGAAGAGATAAAGATGTCAGTAAGAAAAACACTGATCACAAAAGACAGACATACAACCTCATTGCAAAAAATGGTAGATTCCAGGCTAAAAGGAGTCAGGTTCTTGCATCTTGACAAACAATAGTACACTCCAGGAAAAAAAACAAGTCAGGATTCCAGCCTCATGACAAACAATAGTACAGTCCAGGGATAAAACAAGTCAGGATTCCAGCCTCATGACAAACAATGGTACAGTCCAGGGTAAAACTAAGTCAGGATTCCAGCCTCATGGTAAACAATTGAAGAGTCCAGGGTAAAAAAGAAGTCAGGATTTCAATTTAATGGTAAACAATGGTAGAGTCCAGGGTAAAAAAAAAAAGGAGTCAGTATTCCAGCCCCATGACAAACAATGGTACAGTCCAGGGTAAAAACAATAGTACAGTCCAGGGATAAAACAAGTCAGGATTCCAGCCTCATGAGAAACAATGGTACAGTCCAGGGTAAAAACATGTCAGGATTCCAACCTCATGACAAACAATTGTACAGTCCAGGGTAAAAAGGAGTCAGGATTCCAACCATCTACAGAGAGTTCAGCCAAATGAGAAAAACACCTAAGTCTGTCTATCAGCTTCAGTCAGGATTCCAGCAACATGGTAAACAATGCTACAGTCCAAGGTAAAAACAAGTCAGGATTCCAGCCTCATGAAAAACAGTGGTACAGTCCAGGGTAAAAAGGAGTCAGGATTCCAAAAGGAGTCAGGATTCCATCTACAGAGAGTGCAGCCAAATGAGAAAAACACCTAAACCTGTCTATCAGCTTCAGTCAGGATTCCAACAACATGGTAAACAATGCTACAGTCCAGGGAAAAACAAGTCAGGATTCCAGCCTCATGACAAACAATGGTACAGTCCAGGGTAAAAGGAGTCAGGATTCCAACCATCTACAGAGAGTTCAGCCAAATGAGAAAAACACCTAAGTCTGTCTATCAGCTTCAGTCAGTATTCCAACAACATGGTAAACAATGCTACAGTCCAAGGTAAAAACAAGTCAGGATTCCAGCCTCATGACAAACAGTGGTACAGTCCAGGGTAAAAAGGAGTCAGGATTCCAAAAGGAGTCAGGATTCCAGGATTCCATCTACAGAGAGTGCAGCCAAATGAGAAAAACACCTAAACCTGTCTATCAGCTTCAGTCAGGATTCCAACAACATGGTAAACAATGCTACAGTCCAGGGTAAAAACAAGTCAGGATTCCAGCATCTTGACAAACAATAGTACAGTCCAGGGAAAAAACAAGTCAGGATTCCAGCCTCATGACAAACAATAGTACAGTCCAGGGATAAAACAAGTCAGGATTCCAGCCTCATGACAAACAATGCTACAGTCCAGGGTAAAAAAGATGTCAGGATTTCAATTTAATGGTAAACAATGGTAGAGTCCAGGGTTAAAAAAAAAGGAGTCAGTATTCCAGCCCCATGACAAACAATGGTACAGTCCAGGCTAAAAAGGAGTCAGGATTCCAACCACATGGTAAACAATGGTACAGTCCAGGCTAAAAAGGAGTCAGGATTCCAACCACATGGCAAGCAATTGTAGAGTCCAGGCTAAAAACAAGTCAGGATTCCAGCATCATGACAAACAATGGTACAGTCCAGGGCAAAAACAAGTCAGGATTCCAGCCTCATGACAAACAATGGTACAGTCCAGGGTAAAAAGGAGTCAGGATTCCAACCATCAACAGAGAGTTCAGCCAAATGAGAAAAACACCTAAGTCTGTCTATCAGCTTCAGTCAGGATTCAAACAACATGGTAAACAATGCTACAGTCCAAGGTAAAAACAATAGTACAGTCCAGGGATAAAACAAGTCAGGATTCCAGCCTCATGACAAACAATGGAAGAGTCCAGGGTAAAAAAGAAGTCAGGATTTCAATTTAATGGTAAACAATGTTAGAGTCCAGGGTAAAAAAGGAGTCAGGATTCCAGCCTCATGACAAACAATGGTACAGTCCAGACTAAAAAGGAGTCAGGATTCCAACCACATGGCAAGCAATTGTAGAGTCCAGGCTAAAAACAAGTCAGGATTCCAGCATCATGACAAACAATGGTACAGTCCAGGGTAAAAAAAAAGTCAGGATTTCAATTTAATGGTAAACAATGGTAGAGTCCAGGGTAAAAAAAATGGAGTCAGTATTCCAGCCCCATGACAAACAATGGTACAGTCCAGGCTAAAAACGAGTCAGGATTCCAACCACATGGCAAGCAATTGTAGAGTCCAGGCTAAAAACAAGTCAGGATTCCAGCATCATGACAAACAATGGTACAGTCCAGGGTAAAAACAAGTCAGGATTCCAGCCTCATGACAAACAATGGTACAGTCCAGGGTAAAAAGGAGTCAGGATTCCAACCATCCACAGAGAGTTCAGCCAAATGAGAAAAACACCTAAGTCTGTCTATCAGCTTCAGTCAGGATTCAAACAACATGGTAAACAATGCTACAGTCCAAGGTAAAAACAAGTCAGGATTCCAGCCTCATGACAAACAGTGGTACAGTCCAGGGTAAAAAGGAGTCAGGATTCCAAAAGGAGTCAGGATTCCATCTACAGAGAGTGCAGCCAAATGAGAAAAACACCTAAACCTGTCTATCAGCTTCAGTCAGGATTCCAACAACATGGTAAACAATGCTACAGTCCAGGGTAAAAACAAGTCAGGATTCCAGCATCTTGACAAACAATAGTAACTCTGAAACTCTGAACTTTTTAAACCAGGGAATTAAATAGCACATGGCAAACGAAGATCAAGAGACATGCTAAAGAGATAAAGATGTCAGTAAGAAAAACACTGATCACAAAAGACAGACATACAACCTCATTGCAAAAAATGGTAGATTCCAGGCTAAAAAGGAGTCAGGATTCCAGCATCTTGACAAAGAATAGTACAGTCCAGGGAAAAAACAAGTCAGGATTCCAGCCTCATGACAAACAATAGTACAGTCCAGGGTAAAAAGGAGTCAGGATTCCAACCACATGGTAAACAATGGTAGAGTCCAGGGTAAAAAAAAGGAGTCAGTATTCCAGCCCCATGACAAACAATGGTACAGTCCAGGCTAAAAAGGAGTCAGGATTCCAACCACATGGTAAACAATGGTACAGTCCAGGCTAAAAAGGAGTCAGGATTCCAACCACATGGCAAGCAATTGTAGAGTCCAGGCTAAAAATAAGTCAGGATTCCAGCATCATGGTAAACAATGCTACAGTCCAAGGTAAAAACAAGTCAGGATTCCAGCCTCATGACAAACAGTGGTACAGTCCAGGGTAAAAAGGAGTCAGGATTCCAAAAGGAGTCAGGATTCCAGGATTCCATCTACAGAGAGTGCAGCCAAATGAGAAAAACACCTAAACCTGTCTATCAGCTTCAGTCAGGATTCCAACAACATGGTAAACAATGCTACAGTCCAGGGTAAAAACAAGTCAGGATTCCAGCATCTTGACAAACAATAGTACAGTCCAGGCTAAAAACGAGTCAGGATTCCAACCACATGGCAAGCAATTGTAGAGTCCAGGCTAAAAACAAGTCAGGATTCCAGCCTCATGACAAACAATGGTACAGTCCAGGGTAAAAAAGAAGTCAGGATTTCAATTTAATGGTAAACAATGGTACAGTCCAGGCTAAAAAGGAGTCAGGATTCCAACCATTTATAGAGAGTACAGCCAAATGACAAACACACCTGAAGCTGTCTGTCAGGAAAGACAAATGTCTCAAATAATCATTATCTTAATTACCTTCCAAGCATATTCTGCTGAAATCAACAATCAACAAAAGAAGTTGCAGTTGCAGTGGATGGGATTCAAACCCTGGTCCTCATGCATGGCAGGCGAGAGTTTTACCACTGTACCACCAATTCTTTTGAAACTCAGGCAATCTCGTTGCCATCATCTTGCTCCTCTGAACTTTTTACACCAGGGAAATAAATAGCACATGGCAAACGAAGATCAAGAGACATGCTGAAGAGATAAAGATGTCAGTAAGAAAAACACTGATCACAAAAGACAGACAAACAACCTCATTGCAAAAAATGGTAGATTCCAGGCTAAAAAGGAGTCAGGATTCCAGCATCTTGACAAACAATAGTACAGTCCAGGGAAAAACAAGTCAGGATTCCAACCATCTACAGAGAGTTCAACCAAATGAGAAAAACACCTAAGTCTGTCTATCAGCTTCAGTCAGGATTCAAACAACATGGTAAACAATGCTACAGTCCAAGGTAAAAACAATAGTACAGTCCAGGGATAAAACAAGTCAGGATTCCAGCCTCATGACAAACAATGGTACAGTCCAGGGTAAAAACAAGTCAGGATTCCAGCCTCATGACAAACAATAGTACATTCCAGGGAAAAAACAAGTCAGGATTCCAGCCTCATGACAAACAATGGTACAGTCCAGGGTAAAAAAGAAGTCAGGATTTCAATTTAATGGTAAACAATGGTAGAGTCCAGGGTAAAAAAAATGGAGTCAGTATTCCAGCCCCATGACAAACAATGGTACAGTCCAGACTAAAAAGGAGTCAGGATCCCAACCACATGGCAAGCAATTGTAGAGTCCAGGCTAAAAACAAGTCAGGATTCCAGCATCATGACAAACAATGGTACAGTCCAGGGTAAAAACAAGTCAGGATTCCAGCCTCATGACAAACAATGGTACAGTCCAGGGTAAAAAGGAGTCAGGATTCCAACCATCTACAGAGAGTTCAGCCAAATGAGAAAAACACCTAAGTCTGTCTATCAGCTTCAGTCAGGATTCAAACAACATGGTAAACAATGCTACAGTCCAAGGTAAAAACAAGTCAGGATTCCAGCCTCATGACAAACAGTGGTACAGTCCAGGGTAAAAAGGAGTCAGGATTCCAAAAGGAGTCAGGATTCCATCTACAGAGAGTGCAGCCAAATGAGAAAAACACCTAAACCTGTCTATCAGCTTCAGTCAGGATTCCAACAACATGGTAAACAATGCTACAGTCCAGGGTAAAAACAAGTCAGGATTCCAGCCTCATGACAAACAATGGTACAGTCCAGGGTAAAACCAAGTCAGGATTCCAGCCTCATGGTAAACAATGGAAGAGTCCAGGGATAAAACAAGTCAGGATTCCACCCTCATGACAAACAATGGTACAGTCCAGGGTAAAACCAAGTCAGGATTCCAGCCCCATGACAAACAATGGTACAGTCCAGGCTAAAAAGGAGTCAGGATTCCAACCACATGGTAAACAATGGTACAGTCCAGGCTAAAAAGGAGTCAGGATTCCAACCACATGGCAAGCAATTGTAGAGTCCAGGCTAAAAACAAGTCAGGATTCCAGCATCATGACAAACAATGGTACAGTCCAGGGTAAAAAGGAGTCAGGATTCCAACCATCAACAGAGAGTTCAGCCAAATGAGAAAAACACCTAAGTCTGTCTATCAGCTTCAGTCAGGATTCCAACCACATGGTAAACAATGGTACAGTCCAGGCTAAAAAGGAGTCAGGATTCCAACCACATGGCAAGCAATTGTAGAGTCCAGGCTAAAAACAAGTCAGGATTCCAGCCTCATGACAAACAATGGTACAGTCCAGGGTAAAACCAAGTCAGGATTCCAGCCTCATGGTAAACAATGGAAGAGTCCAGGGATAAAACAAGTCAGGATTCCACCCTCATGACAAACAATGGTACAGTCCAGGGTAAAACCAAGTCAGGATTCCAACCTCATGGTAAACAATGGAAGAGTCCAGGGTAAAAAGAAGTCAGGATTTCAATTTAATGGTAAACAATGGTAGAGTCCAGGGTAAAAAAAGGAGTCAGGATTCCAGCCCCATGACAAACAATGGTACAGTCCAGGCTAAAAAGGAGTCAGGATTCCAACCACATGGTAAACAATGGTACAGTCCAGGCTAAAAAGGAGTCAGGATTCCAACCACATGGCAAGCAATTGTAGAGTCCAGGCTAAAAACAAGTCAGGATTCCAGCATCATGACAAACAATGGTACAGTCCAGGGTAAAACCAAGTCAGGATTCCAGCCTCATGGTAAACAATGGAAGAGTCCAGGGTAAAAAAGAAGTCAGGATTTCAATTTAATGGTAAACAATGGTAGAGTCCAGGGTAAAAAAAAGGAGTCAGGATTCCAGCCCCATGACAAACAATGGTACAGTCCAGGCTAAAAAGGAGTCAGGATTCCAACCATCTATAGGGAGTACAGCCAAATGACAAACACACCTGAAGCTGTCTGTCAGGAAAGACAAATGCCTCAAATAATCATTATCTTGATTACCTTCCAAGCATATTCTGCTGAAATCAACAATCATAAAAAAGAAGTTGCAGTTGCAGTGGGTGGGATTCGAACCCTGATCCTCATGCATGGCAGGCGAGAGTTTTACCACTGTACCACCAATTCTTTTGAAACTCAGGCAATCTCGTTGCCATCATCTTGCTCCTCTGAACTTTTAAACCAGGGAATTAAATAGCACATGGCAAACGAAGATCAAGAGACATGCTAAAGAGATAAAGATGTCAGTAAGAAAAACACTGATCACAAAAGACAGACATACAACCTCATTGCAAAAAATGGTAGATTCCAGGCTAAAAAGGAGTCAGGATTCCAGCATCTTGACAAAGAATAGTACAGTCCAGGGAAAAACAAGTCAGGATTCCAGCCTCATGACAAACAATGGTACAGTCCAGGGTAAAACCAAGTCAGGATTCCAGCCTCATGGTAAACAATGGAAGAGTCCAGGGTAAAAAGAAGTCAGGATTTCAATTTAATAGTAAACAATGGTAGAGTCCAGGGTAAAAAAGGTGTCAGGATTCCAGCCTCATGACAAACAATGGAACAGTCCAGGCTAAAAAGGAGTCAGAATTCCAACCACATGGTAAACAATGGTACAGTCCAGGCTAAAAAGGAGTCAGGATTCCAACCACATGGCAAGCAATTGTAGAGTCCAGGCTAAAAACAAGTCAGGATTGCAGCCTCATGACAAACAATGGTGCAGTCCAGGGTAAAAAGGAGTCAGGATTCCAACCATCTACAGAGAGTTCAGCCAAATGAGAAAAACACCTAAGTCTGTCTATCAGCTTCAGTCAGTATTCCAACAACATGGTAAACAATGCTACAGTCCAGGCTAAAAACAAGTCAGGATTCCAGCATCATGACAAACAGTGGTACAGTCTAGGGTTAAAAGGAGTCAGGATTCCAAAAGGAGTCAGGATTCCAGGATTCCATCTACAGAGAGTGCAGCCAAATGAGAAAAACACCTAAACCTGTCTATCAGCTTCAGTCAGGATTCCAACAACATGGTAAACAATGCTACAGTCCAGGCTAAAAACAAGTCAGGATTCCAGCATCATGACAAACAATGGTACAGTCCAGGGTAAAACCAAGTCAGGATTCCAGCCTCATGGTAAACAATGGAAGAGTCCAGGGTAAAAAAGAAGTCAGGATTTCAATTTAATGGTAAACAATGGTAGAGTCCAGGGTAAAAAAAAGGAGTCAGGATTCCAGCCCCATGACAAACAATGGTACAGTCCAGGCTAAAAAGGAGTCAAGATTCCAACCATCTATAGAGAGTACAGCCAAATGACAAACACACCTGAAGCTGTCTGTCAGAAAGACAAATGCCTCAAATAATCATTATCTTGATTACCTTCCAAGCATATTCTGCTGAAATCAACAATCATAAAAAGAAGTTGCAGTTGCAGTGGGTGGGATTCGAACCCTGATCCTCATGCATGGCAGGCGAGAGTTTTACCACTGTACCACCAATTCTTTTGAAACTCAGGCAATCTCGTTGCCATCATCTTGCTCCTCTGAACTTTTAAACCAGGGAATTAAATAGCACATGGCAAACGAAGATCAAGAGACATGCTAAAGAGATAAAGATGTCAGTAAGAAAAACACTGATCACAAAGACAGACATACAACCTCATTGCAAAAATGGTAGATTCCAGGCTAAAAAGGAGTCAGGATTCCAGCATCTTGACAAAGAATAGTACAGTCCAGGAAAAAACAAGTCAGGATTCCAGCCTCATGACAAACAATGGTACAGTCCAGGGTAAAACCAAGTCAGGATTCCAGCCTCATGGTAAACAATGGAAGAGTCCAGGGTAAAAAGAAGTCAGGATTTCAATTTAATAGTAAACAATGGTAGAGTCCAGGGTAAAAAAGGTGTCAGGATTCCAGCCTCATGACAAACAATGGAACAGTCCAGGCTAAAAAGGAGTCAGAATTCCAACCACATGGTAAACAATGGTACAGTCCAGGCTAAAAAGGAGTCAGGATTCCAACCACATGGCAAGCAATTGTAGAGTCCAGGCTAAAAACAAGTCAGGATTGCAGCCTCATGACAAACAATGGTGCAGTCCAGGGTAAAAGGAGTCAGGATTCCAACCATCTACAGAGAGTTCAGCCAAATGAGAAAAACACCTAAGTCTGTCTATCAGCTTCAGTCAGTATTCAACAACATGGTAAACAATGCTACAGTCCAGGCTAAAAACAAGTCAGGATTCCAGCATCATGACAAACAGTGGTACAGTCTAGGGTTAAAAGGAGTCAGGATTCCAAAAGGAGTCAGGATTCCAGGATTCCATCTACAGAGAGTGCAGCCAAATGAGAAAAACACCTAAACCTGTCTATCAGCTTCAGTCAGGATTCCAACAACATGGTAAACAATGCTACAGTCCAGGCTAAAAACAAGTCAGGATTCCAGCATCATGACAAACAATGGTACAGTCCAGGGTAAAACCAAGTCAGGATTCCAGCCTCATGGTAAACAATGGAAGAGTCCAGGGTAAAAAAGAAGTCAGGATTTCAATTTAATGGTAAACAATGGTAGAGTCCAGGGTAAAAAAAAGGAGTCAGGATTCCAGCCCCATGACAAACAATGGTACAGTCCAGGCTAAAAAGGAGTCAAGATTCCAACCATCTATAGAGAGTACAGCCAAATGACAAACACACCTGAAGCTGTCTGTCAGGAAAGACAAATGCCTCAAATAATCATTATCTTGATTACCTTCCAAGCATATTCTGCTGAAATCAACAATCATCAAAACAAGTTGCAGTTGCAGTGGGTGGGATTCAAACCCTGGTCCTCATGCATGGCAGGCGAGAGTTTTACCACTGTACCACCAATTCTTTTGAAACTCAGGCAATCTCGTTGCCATCATCTTGCTCCTCTGAACTTTTTAGACCAGGGAATTAAATAGCACATGGCAAACGAAGATCAAGAGACATGCTGAAGAGATAAAGATGCCAGTAAGAAAAACACTGATCACAAAAGACAGACATACAACCTCATTGCAAAAAATGGTAAATTCCAGGCTAAAAAGGAGTCAGGATTCCAACATCTTGACAAACTATAGTACAGTCCAGGGAAAAACAAGTCAGGATTCCAGCCTCATGACAAACAATAGTACAGTCCAGGAAAAAACAAGTCAGGATTCCAGCCTCATGACAAACAATGGTACAGTCCAGGGTAAAACCAAGTCAGGATTCCAGCCTCATGGTAAACAATGGAAGAGTCCAGGGTAAAAAAGAAGTCAGGATTTCAATTTAATGGTAAACAATGGTAGAGTCCAGGGTAAAAAAGGTGTCAGGATTCCAGCCTCATGACAAACAATGGTACAGTCCAGGCTAAAAAGGAGTCAGAATTCCAACCACATGGTAAACAATGGTACAGTCCAGGCTAAAAAGGAGTCAGGATTCCAACCACATGGCAAGCAATTGTAGAGTCCAGGCTAAAAACAAGTCAGGATTCTAGCATCATGACAAACAATGGTACAGTCCAGGGTAAAAACAAGTCAGGATTCCAGCCTCATGACAAACAATGGTACAGTCCAGGGTAAAAAGGAGTCAGGATTCCAACCATCTACAGAGAGTTCAGCCAAATGAGAAAAACACCTAAGTCTGTCTATCAGCTTCAGTCAGGATTCCAACAACATGTTAAACAATGCTACAGTCCAAGGTAAAAACAAGTCAGGATTCCAGCCTCATGACAAACAGTGGTACAGTCCAGGGTAAAAGGAGTCAGGATTCCAAAA